>OY743138.1:27264080-27898903 GCA_963555695.1 Dasypolia templi | reverse complement strand
TGGTCTTTTGAGGAAAGAACCACACAGATTGAGTGGACCTGTCCAGTCAGTGCACGCATTTGTCAGTAATCGTGCAGCTCAACTCATAACATAAGGAGCTCAACGATACGACGAACAATACCAAAGAAAAGACATTGGGTAGGTCTCATAATTACTCAAACCGCCAGACCAAGATTAAGATTAAAAGTAACTGAGATACGAGGGCTGCACTAAAAGTATCGGGAATGGAATATTTCCACTGTTCCTTTCATATTAAAATCTTTTTAATTGAAAACTCCTTGGTTTAAAAAATCTGATATCATTTATTTCTTTTAAAAAAGATTCTCGGTCTTGTCACATGGTTTTGTCAAACTTGTTTAGTCGTTGAGAAAATGGAATTGACTCGAGAAAATTCAAGAGCGATGATTTATTATGACTTTCGAAGTGGTTTAACACAAAAGCAGTGTTTTGACCGGATGATTTCTGCATTTGGTGATGAAGCCCCATCCAAAACCACAATTTATCGCTGGTTTGCTGAATTTCAACGTGGACGTGTCAAGCTCAGTGATGATCCCCGTCAAGGTCGTCCAAAAACTGCAGTCACCCAAGAAAACGTTGATGCTGTGCGTAAGCAGATTGAGGAAGATCGACATGTGACATACCGCGAAATTCAGGCAACTTTAGACATTGGCATGAGTCAAATACAAATAATCTTGCATGAACAATTAAGTGTAAAAAAGTTGTTTTCCCGATGGATACCGCATTCGCTCTGTGAAGAGCAAAAAGCGGCTCGCGTTGCTTGGTGCATCAGAACTCTCGAAAGATTCCACGCAGGATCCTCAAATGCTGTATACAACATCGTATCAGGTGACAAATCCTGGATATACGCGTACGAACCCGAAACAAAAAACCAGAGTTTGGGTGTTCGAAAATGAGTTATAGCCAACAAAAATTGTTCGTACACGAAGTGTTGCAAAAAAAATGGTTGCCACGTTTGTCTCCAAAACCGGCCATGTTACGACTATTCCTCTTGAGGGACAAAGAACGGTTAATGCAGAATGGTATGCTAGCATTTGTTTGCCACAGGTCGCTTCTGAACTCCGTAAAGAGAACTGCAACCGCCGCATCATCCTCCATCACGACAATGCGAGTTCTCACACCGCACATAGAACAAAAGAGTTTTTAGAGCAAGAAAACATAGAATTATTAGACCATCCGCCGTACAGCCCCGACCTAAGCCCTAATGATTTCTATACTTTCCCTAAAATAAAGAATAAATTGCGTGGACAGAGATTTTCATCACCTGAAGAAGCTGTGGACGCCTACAAAACGGCCATTTTGGAGACCCCAACTTCCGAATGGAATGATTGCTTCAATGATTGGTTCCATCGTATGGAAAAATGTGTCAAATTTCGCGGAGAATACTTCGAAAAGCAATAAATACATTTTTAAATAGTAATGTTGTGTCACTTCCTTGATTCCCGAAATTTTCAGTGCCGCCCTCGTAATAAAATAAACACAAAAGTAAAAAACAATGACGCACATAGTCTTAACATTCACAATAATAACAATTAAATAATACTTAAGTAAGTGAATATTCATTTCATTGTTTATTTTACAGATCATAATTATATGAGGATCATGTAGGTAGGTAGGTGTCTGAAATAGGGGTTTTGACGAAAGAACCATAAAGATTTGATTGGACTAGTCCAGTCAGTGCATGCATATGTCATTAATCGTGTAGCTCAGAACTTAAGGGATCAGGGTTAACCTATGAAAGACCGTTTTTGGGGTTTATGCGGGTGCCCTTAGCGACTGCTCACTAAGGGCACCCTCATGTGGGGTACGGACCTCGGCTTAGGGCGTCGCAGGGAGGACAGCAAGATCAAGCAGGCTGGGTCAAGATTTGATGAATATTATTGTCATGGGAATTTAAAGTTATAGGCTCAGCTACTGCCCGGGCTGGCACTTCTTCGAGCAAGGGTCGCGGGGGAAATGAAAGACAGTGGAGTAGAGTCGCTATTTTAGGAAAAACCGTTTTTTTTTTTTCAAAATCGATTTCCATAACATTTCCCTGTACTGTAAGCAACTACATAGTAAGTACTACATAACAAGTAGAATGAGTCAGACATCTTTACACGTTTCGTGACGTCACTCCATTGTATTCGAGGTGTCAAAACGGCAACAAACAGCCCATTCTATCACTTAATTACCTGCTTATTCGCATTTGTCGGATGCAATTGTCCGAGGCAATCCTTGTGATAAGTCATGGCTGTATCCTTTAACTTTTCATTTCTAGAAGGTACGGAATGTAGGTACTGATACGATGATGTATAAAGGCTATTTTTGAATTGAGGAAAGATACTTGTAATAGATTGTTTTTTCCTGACAAAATCTTATCAGAAATGAATCACATGCTAATGTCTGCAAATGTTGTGTTTTTATCTTACAATAAAACATAAACAAACAAAAAAAAGGAGCTAGTTATTTTAGACTAGCTACCCGCCCCTGCTTTGCACGGGCTTAATGGCTACGTGACATGTTAAAACATCGAGACTTAGCATATAAAATAAACTAAGTACCTATATCTTAGTAAAATATTCATACACATAAACGTTCCGAAATAAATTGAAAACCGCATCAAAATTCGTTGCATTGAATATAACATTGCTTATAGAAGAACAATGCGGCCACACAGCATACATAAAAAGCGACTTAAATTTATAATATATGTAACTTAAATAATTAGTTATTATAAACGACCTCCATTTGTCGCCTATCAAAAAAGAACCTTACTTCTAAGTTTCATCAGCAATTTTTTTTTATTGTTATTAACTAACGAGTCCATACTCCGTTGTCCACAGACAGTCCAGCACGGCTTTCCACACAGAGCATCAGCGTTAGCATGGGACCCGCTCCTCCGGGTGGTGGCGCTAGGAACAGCCACCGGTGCCCTGAAGGTCTACGGCAGACCCGGCGTCGAACTATACGGACAGCACACAAACTCAGACGCGGTCGTCACACAGATACATTTTATACCAGGTAAGGAAACAAAATAGTAGGTACTTTTAACAAGGATTTAGAAGATCATGCTTTTCGGCGATATCGTTATTAATTGTCGGGCATAAGGTAGCAGGAGGAACTTTAGGGTTTCTCGTTATGAGTCTGATGTAACTCTCCGTTCTCCTTAGATGAAGATACCCGGCTTATGAGGATGTCCTAACAAAAAACAGAAATGGACACCCATTTCTGTTTTTTGTTAGGACATTCATTTGTTAAGAAAATTCAGTAGCATTCAGAATTAAAACTGCGAGACTCTCAAAAATATAAATTAGGATTTCGGTTGTGTCTGTTAAGACATCTTCTTATGCTGTACAAATTCGTCTGCTCAACAACGTAAATAACAAAATGATGTTGATGTTGTTGAATTGTCAAAATGAATGGCATTGCCATTGTAAGTGCGTCACGCAATAACCCGCTGGATAACGTTCTTAGATGAGCTAGATTTTATTTTCGTTTACCCCGCCATCATACTTTTTAGACACCCAACTTTATTCACTCATATTTATGTGATAATCATAATTATGAGGTGTGACAAATATTTTAAGGTAAGGCACTTACCTACCGGGATAAGATTAGTTTTCAAGTGTTGGATGACTACTCATTGTATTTTGATTATATTATGTTAGTTGTGATGAACTGATGACTAATTAATTGAACTGTGCTGTTATGATTTAAAATATGTTATTAGGACATCTACATAATAAGTCTGATAAGTATTTACACAGATAAAAAACTAGCTTCATTCCGCGGCTACGTCCGCGTGAAATCTCTTGTTAAAAAAAAGGTCTGAATATAGCTAAGCGAAAACGAAGTGATAGCGCCACTTCGTTGTCCGATAGCTTTCTTCCTGACTTTTTTTCTTTTTGCTCGGCTCCTAAGGGACATAGCCTCCCTTGAGAATTCGTCATCTTGAGATTTTTTTCAAATCCGACCCGTGGTTCCAGAGAGTATCCCCTACATACAAACTTACAAACAAATAAAAAAAAATTACCTCTTCACAATATTAGTATATAAAAAGCTCTCAAACAGTTAATTTAATTCCATAAAAACATCACAACAGTATTTTTCTTCGAAACCGTGAATAGTACTATAAAATTACAGTTCGTCTTAAAATATAAACAGATACGAATAAAACACATATTTCGTTTGGGATTCACAGCCGCGGAGTTCGCTTGCGCCCACGCATTCGTTTATTATGAAACGTTTAGTCACACCTAGTGACTTTGATAAGGAATTATTTTAGGACGTTATTCATCTGTGTCACACTCATGAGTTATGTACCTACCTATTTACGCCCTTTTTTTTGTTGATATTCCATGTATAAGTACACGGTTTTGTAATTAGTTTGAAACATATGACAAAAAACTCCCAGTAAATTAAAAAGTTTAAAATAGAATTGAAACTATCTAACTGTGACATTAGTTTTAAGGTGGATGCTAAGCTGTAGCCCGCCAAATTCAAATTTTCTTTGTTTTTTTTTGCAAATTGCAGCTCTTTACGTTCTATGTTGATCAAAATGCGATTCACGCATTTAGGAATTAGAAATTTACTGAATAATAATGATCACATTATTATTTAAGTAACTTATGTTTTATTTGTTTGTAATATTACATAATGTAGCTGTTTGTTGTTCCTTTTTAATAAAATAAAATAAAAAATCAATGTCATGTCAATCGTCAAACGTTAACCTAAGAATATTACATACTAGCTTCTGCCCGCGGCTTTGCCACGGGAACGTGCTACCGGGACGAAAAGTAGCCTATGTTCTTCCCCAGGATGCCATATATCTCCTTGCCAAATTTTATCGAAATCCGTTCAGTAGTTTAGACGTGAAAAAGTAACATTTGCAAAAAAAACAAAGAAAATTTGAATTTGGCGGGCTACAGCTTAGCAATCCACCTTACCGCAACACACATCTACGCCCAATAAAATATTCAACGGTGAAGATTCCAGGTCCAATCGGCCTCATGTCCGAAATTCTCAATTGTCATCAAAGTGAACAACTGAATCCAGTTAGTTACTGGCAAGCAAAAATAAACCTTGACGTTTTATGACGTGCTAGTGACATTCAACCTTAGGGTGTTAAGCTCGCCTCAGGGTCGCGGGTTATTCCACAGAGAAAACCGTGGCCCTGGTACAGGCAACTGAAGGAACACGGGTGGGTTTTAGTCAGTTAAAGTCTGACACGCCCTCCCGCTCCACCCAGAGCGGGAGAAGTCATTTGATGATTTCCCACCCAAAAAAAAAAAAAAAAAAAAAAAGGGTGTTAAGCTATAACGAGGTGGACTATACAAAGGTGAAGTAGGTATGTCTGTAATATACGATACTCGATATCAGATACTATTACATATTTTCGATAAAATGCAAATATAAACATTCTGCTCCGAAATGTTCAATATTGAATTTTGCTAGATCATATCGGAATATAACATTCAACAGCAATGGTAAGAATGCAGTAAACTAACAGAAAATCTGGCCTCTGATGGTAAGTTACATGTAATAAATAATAATATCCTAAAGGCTAAACCGACGGTTCATTGATCGGTTACTGATAAGTGATAACGAGTTTATCATTACTTATCAGGCATTAGCAACTCCTGTATCGTAGAGTTCCCGGCAAAATTGGCCATTCCCGAACTACCTACATACTGCTAATAATCTGAGTTGTAACAGTCATCCAGGATGTTGGATGACAGCATCAGTAGCAAGACGGGAAGTGGACAATTTTTGTCAGGCATCACAAAATCAAAAAAATTAACTGGCATGAGCACTATTTTAGGACTACATTTTTTGTCTCTGTGTTTCCTTTACGCATGACTAATGGTTAAAGGATTCAAGAAACTATAGATGAATTGTGTGAAAGATGAAAAAGGCTAGAAATATGTGAAATAATGGTGCCGATTCTCTTGTACACCGAACTAAACTAACTATACTATCACTAAAATTCCTTACTTTTTACTATGAAAATCTTGAAGCTATTCTGCGAAAAATAATCTCTAAATTTAAAAATAATTTTGACACAACTATAATCGAATTTGACAATCGCGAGTGCACGTGTTTTTTTTTTTCTTTTGGTTTCGCAACGTCTTTGTTAGAGCCGGAGGCAGCCTGGGGCAGCCCCGATGTGTTTTATATGGAAGTTTTGACTTTTTGTGTGGAAAATATAAAATATGAGCAAAAAAAGAAAAAAAAAAGTACCGTTTTTGCACGTCTGAAGTCGAGGTTTTGGTGTGAATTTTAGTCCACGCCACCTAATTTTATTCCATACCTTTTTAATCGCGATTAAAAATAGTCAGATTCATGTTCAGATTTAGTTAGACAATCAAATTTTTTGTTAAAAAACGTAAAATTCAGAGTAGCAAAATTGCCATTTTCACTAAATTAATAACTCAGTGCAATCTTAATGCTGTCAAACTAAAATATAGTTAAGTTGTGTCACTATAGTCAATTTCAGAATGGCAAATCGTCATTTGACAGAATTAAACCAAATTTTAGTGATTTTTAGTCTAGTTTAGAGGCATTTGTGACAAGAGAATCGGCACCAATGGCCAATTAATATTAATGGCATTTAAATAATATTCTTCGTTGCCCCGGAGAATAATTAATTATGTTTGATATTTTGCGTAACCCTTCATTAACTATAAAATTCTCTTTTCAGGCACAGGCCGGCTAGTATCACTTTCCGACGACAACAGCCTCCACTTATGGGAGATAAACGAGAAATCACTGGTGGAGTTAAAGACATACTTATTCGAGGGTAAGAACAAGAAGATCTCGTCGCTATGCGTCGAGTCGACGGGCAGGCACCTGCTGATCGGCACTGAGGGCGGGAACATATACAATCTGGACCTTAACACGTTCGCCGTCACCGAAGATGTGATATATCAGGATGTTGTTATGCAGAAGTAAGTATTAAGAGTATTGGATAGTGAAAAGTCCTATCAAAATTTTGGTAGAGCCAAAACCTCGTCTTAATACGAACTTTAATGGAGCTGCCATTTAAGTTTGTTAGATCAGATGAGGCAGCATTGTTACAGATATCCGATTAATTGTAAAAACAACGCATAATAAGTTCAAGTTTAAGTTATTTATTTCATAACAAAAAAAAATGTGTGTCGAAATATTTGCACAGTGGTTACACAGCAAAGAAATAACATAAACAATTATAACATAGTAACCTCATTCCTCATTCATCATCAGTTAGAACGTCTATCCAAATTAAAAATACTAACTTTACAAACATTAAAATTCTTATTGATACACTATAGCTCGTTCGCTCAACGCAGATGAGAAATAGATAAAATATCTCTGAGAGATCTGATAGCGTAACACGCACTACTTACTGTATTCGTAATTGAATCTAGTTCTGGCTTCCAATTAAGCAAAGAATCAATTGGACCCCCAAAAATTTTAAACTTTCTAAGTCTAGCTTTGTTCTTAACTGTGGATCTAAATATCATACATTTTCTCCATATATTCAGCAATATTCAGCTATAACAGCACTCGTATCGTCCGCAAATATTATCAAGTCAGCATCCGGTAAAATGTTTTTAATGTATTCAGTTAGATCGTTAAGAAATATTATAAAGAAAAGGGGTCCCAACACCGAACCCTGCGAAACACCTCTGGTAACAGTAAATGATTTCGACTTATGAATTTCTTCCACACATTCGTGAAGTGATTTAATTTCGACGTACTGTTTCCTATTGGTTAAATAAGAACTAAAAGCTTTAAAACATTTTCTCTTACACCGCATTTTTAAAACATTCTTTATGTTTCTATAGATCGTTTACTTAAATATTCTTTAAAAAAGTTCAGAGATAAATAAATCTCGAATTATTTATTTTAGATTCAGGTGCGGCTCTGATGTGTTACTCATAAAAGATTTTATGAATGTAGTTTCCGGCTAGTTTTAAATGTTAATGAGTGGTAAATTTAGTTTTAAATTCATTCGCTTGGTTTACAAATATTGATATTATAGTAGTTTACATATAAATAAATATGAGCCGTATCAGATTTTTACGGCAAACATACTATAATCTTTATAAATAAAAACAAATGGCTAAATGGGTTGTTAAGCGAAAAACTCGAGAACGGCTGTACCAATTCGGCAAATTTTTATTTCAAATATTTGCTGAAGTCCGAGAAAGGTTCTTAACCCCTTGAATGCCGTAGCTCCGTTTACCTAAACGCTCGAAATGTCGTCGTAATTTCAAATTTTTGGTACGCCTTCGGAAAAACGGAGAATACATCAATACACAGCCATTAACATGGTATAAAATATGATACCTTCCTGTCTTCGTTATGAGTTTACCCATAGAGTGTAGAATAATAAAGCAAGATCGTGTTGCCAGTGCAAATAATCGTAAAATACTACAGTCCAATGACGATGAATAATTGTGTACCTATGAGGTTCAGTTGACATTTCGAGCGCTTTCTTTTATGTAAGTACCTATTCGTTTCATGCGGCTCAAGACACTAAGACGATTAAAATTTGAAAAAATTGCACGGAAAAACGTTAATGCCACATTTTCCTTTTTCTTTCATTCAAACTGTTCCTAGCTGTCAAATCTATTCCATTGTCAATACAGAATGACGTCTGCCGGGTCAGCTAGTTATGTAAAAACTTTAATGCTCAAAAGATTTATACAGAGAATTTACATTGGCTCCAAACTAGGCAAGCCAGTATCTTGAGCACAAATATAATGAAGGGTTTACCATAAAAAGGAAAAAAAACAACAAACAAGTAGAGAAATAAAAATATATTAATATGACAGATTAGGTTTAAATTTCCTTTTGAAGGTATCCTTCACTGTATGTGTTCGGCTGCTTGATTTCGTTACCACTTTTTGCAAGGAATTCTGAACACTGCAGGAAATAACCATCACACCAATCATATGTCGCTTCCTGTTGTACAAAGACCGCTTTGAGAACTATCTAATATGGGCCGCTAGCATTAATTGACTACCCTGTTAGTCGTAGACGACCAAATAAAGCTACGTTCATTAAAAAAAAAATGATACACAAAACTAGTACTGACTAACCTCCTCTTTAACTTCCAGTTGTCCAGAAGACTTCAAAGTAAACCCAGGTGCAGTGGAAGCCATCTGCGAGCACCCTAAAGTGCCGTCCCGCCTGCTGGTTGGCTACAACAGAGGACTCGTCGTGTTATGGGACCGCCAAGCCGCTGCGCCCACGCATACCTTCGTGTCCAATCAACAGCTGGAGAGCTTGTGCTGGAATGATGACGGTATGTGACTTAAGTAAAATGTTAACGTAACAAAAGTCAAGTGAGGAAATAGTCAGTCACAGCCAAGTTTTGACCGGTGGCATCAGCCATCCATAACTGATTTCAACTTTTTCATGCCCAGGGGTCCTATTATGAACTCTTATTTCCAGGCAGTTTACGGCGTAAACAGAACTGCCTTGCAATTTCGTATTATGAACTCGTCAAACAAGCCAGTCAGCGGTCACGTGACACCCTGGCCGACTTCTGGCCGAATATTGCCTGGCAATACCGTATTACGAACGTTCGTTTGACATTTCGTTCCGTATTAGGACTGTCAAAAAGTAACCTCACAATCCATTCAGTTTACGCTGCTTCAGAGGAGCTTTTATTGAATTGTTTAGGGTTTATTTGGAAATTATTGGAGTGTTTTCTATATAAAATAAGAAAATATAATCATGTGTGACGAAGATGAACTGTTTGAGTTCCTGGAAAGTGATTCTTCGCGGCAAACTTGTGAATCAAGTAATAAAAGGAGACGACTTCGTGACCAATCTAATGCGCTCGACATGGATGATGTGCAGTTCACGACTTGGGACTGAATCTTTGTGAGCAGCTGAGGCCTCACATGTCATGAGACGTGTGATCGCACGCAAGGCTAAGAATAGTAAAATACACTTTCCACTAAATAAATAAAAGGATAATAAACGTATTATTGAAATCCTAACAACGGCCTTTCCTTTTGGTGTTCACCTTTAACCCATAACGGGCTTACAAAATCCACGGATTTATCCGTGAAAACTAAGGTAGTTGTTTTTATTAAGTATGAACTTTACGTAAAGTTTTAACTAAACGTTATTCTCATTTTAGGTTTTGGTTGCATTATCATAGTATGCTACTGGCTCCTACCAACGCCCTACTGGTGATATAGGCTCTCATTCAATGTCCCAGCCAACATTTTCTATAGTACAGACTTCTTGGAAGTAGTTTAAAAACTGCAACAATCTTTCCAGCTGAACATAAGTTAGGTAACGCGCCGACGAGGCGAGAGCGAGAACGCTCATCCACTATTAAAATAAAACTTACATTGTATTAATATTATATCATGTTAAAAACATGAATATTAATTGAAATACTCAATAACACTTTCGCCATCTTTTTGTTTATACTCGTACTCCGTAAATCTTAGAATGGATCCTTCCATTAAACAAACAATACGATAGTGGTCTTTCATAATGTTATTGTTATTAATTAACTAATGTTTGACAAACAATACTTTCATTGAAGTTGTCGAATTCCCCGCTGACCTTCAAGTGGAATACGTTCGGAAACCTCGCGTTACAATTTGCAAACAGGAAATATTATATAAATCATTTTAATCTAGAATAGCACAATATTAATTGCGTTCATATTTTCACTTATTATACTAGACTAACTAGTTTAATATATGGTATTTATTATTTTTATCATAAAATACGTGATTTAAACAAAACCGTAACTTCCCTATAAATATATAATTGGGTTACTGAACGTTACGTCAGAGAATTACAAGCTAGCCATAGACAAGCTACCCAGCGTGAAGTCGCTCAGAACTAGGAATGTCATAATACGAAATTTAACCAGCCCGTGAAATGAATTGCCTGGAACTTACCTGGTTTTTTAAAAGTACGTAATAGGCCCGCTGTTACTTCTTGTAACAGGGCATGAAAAAGTAGAAAACAGACAAAACCAACGGAATCTGCATCAGCCACTAGGTGGTCTTTTCACCGGCACCGCACTAGTGAAACGCCTTCTTACCTTTTGGACGAGAAACTACCTCATCTTCAGAATTCAAAAACTAAATATTGACCTTTTTTAAGAATGCATCTGTCGCAGGCAGATTGTATGATTCGTCATTATACATTCGGCGCCGTCCGTTTGCATAATGTCTTAAAATTCGTAAATTAATAACGCTTCCCACCATTATCGGGCATCTTAGATACTGCTGAAAAATAGAATGTGTTGTCCTAAGATAAGTCTTTTGAACTAATTTTGTTCCCTATATTATTACTTAACCCAATAACATCCCTGCGCAGGCGAGCACTTCACCTCATCCCACAACGACGGCTCCTACGTGACGTGGGAAGTCGCGGGCGCCGCCAGCGACCGGCCGCTCAAGGAGCCCATCACTCCGTACGGGCCCTACCCCTGCAAGGCTATCAACAAGATACTGAACAGGACCAGCGTGGACGGCGATGAGATCACTATCTATGCAGGTACGTTAGACACTTACGGGATAAGGGTTCTACCAGTAACTTGCAAAATACTGGTATTCAGCTGCATCACCCAATGAAATGAAATATTTATTTCTGTAAGTAGATCTTTTGAGACACTTTTACACGTCAATATTTTGTTAGGTCTATATTTCAAAACTAGATGGCGCCGGCCGGCATTTCCTAGGTGACTAGGAAAATGACGAAACAAACTCAGGTGGCATGGTCTCGCCATCAGGCTGGTCTAGGGATACCGCATGGTCTCCTGCGAGGCGGCGAGCCTCCTTGCCGGATTGCCGCCATAGGATCTGGAGGCAAAAGCCCTCGCGCACGTATGGGAGTGGCGCGAGGAGGCAAAACGCCGGGGTGTTACTACTCTGCAGCGAGAAATCACGGTACATAGGACAGAGCTCCGTCGGGATCTCATGGCGACATGGAGGGTGCGATTGTCGCAACCCAGTGCTGGGCACGCCAGGATAGCGGCGATAAGGTTCCTCTTTGAGGAGTGGTTGGAGAGGCGCCACGGCGTCCTCACCTTCCGCCTGACACAGGTCCTTACCGGACACGGTTGTTTCGGGAGGTTCCTGTTTCCCATAAGGCGGGAGGAAACGCCCCGGTATCACCATTGTGTGGATCCAGTGGGGCATACGGTGGAGGTCTGCAGCTTGGGCGGAGCACCGCTGTGTCCACGCGGAGGCGATCGGCGGCGGCGATCGCGAAGGAGGAGGCGGAGCGCGTGAGGGAGAGAGCCTTGCGTAAGCGTGTAGTCGCATAATTTATAAGTTTTGTGCCCTGGTTGGAGGCCTAAGCAGCCAACAACCTCCTTGGTTGATTTGCTAGATGCCACAAAAATAAGTTGTGGAGGTGTACATACATGCGCCTCGAATCGTTCGCGCCAAAGCCATGTTATCCATGCGACTAAACCAGAACTAAAATAGTTATATGAACACTTGCAGAGGTTTGTTGTCATAGTAGGTAATACTTCTTCAAGGTCACCTTCCTTTTATTTTCGCCAATCGTTTGTTTTATATTTTATAAAAATGTATAAAAACTAAATTTTTCAATGTCATAAACAGATGAAGGATTAGTCGTAAAGATTCGGCGCAGTAGAAAAAAAAAAAGGGGACTACCCCGCCCAGTGTAACACATTTTTTTACTTTGGGTGTTAGCCCTAATTTTGTATGAAACGTGACTGGTCTCCTTTCTTGCTCTCTGTCTCTTAGCAATACAATTTTAATTGCAGGTGGTATGCCGCGCGCGTCATACTCCGACAAATACACGGTCACAGTACAACAGGGAGAGAAACACGTCGCTTTCGATTTTACTAGCCGAGTAAGTATCTTAGCATAGCACAAATTACGTATGGACGGCTGCATTAATTGCTTACCACTTTTTCTTTTCAAGCAGGCTGTATAATAGTCAATTTACCTAAAAGGCTAGAGGGTAACATCGAGTATTTTATTATAATATAATTTAATATAGTTTAATTCACTGTAAACACCGAATGGAAAAGGGTAATTCCAAGCTATCATTAGCAATTAAAAGTAAATAAACAAAGTAGTAATCAATTGAAGAACTTCGTTTTCAACCAATAAGACCAATAAGTTGCCTCCCGGCAGGGCAAAGGCCTATTTCTTCGTCCCGCCATCTTCGCCTGGTTATACCGCGGTGTCGAGCCGTTCTTCGGTCCACCATTTTGATATCGTCATAGGTTTAGCCAATGATTTCGAACGGATTCATCACAGTCCATAGCTGGACATAGGCCTCTCCCAGGCTGCGCTACAACACCCTGTCCTCCGCCTTCCGCATCCAATATTCCAGCCACCTTCTTAAGGTCGTCGGACCATCTAGCTGGGGGGCGCCCCACACTTAAAGTGTAGTGTCCACTCCAATCCTCGTGTGCTCTACCTGCCATCCATTGGTGACTGATTTAAATATTTCACTGATAATACTTTTGTCTTCGGTAGGTAATCGATTTCTTCACAACGACGCCGGTACCGCCTGACGGTGTGCCACTACAGGAGGACCGGCCTGACACTCCCGCGCAGATGCTACTACAGACCGTCAACCAAGTCGCCGCTGCTTTGGTAAGTTTATTATGTTAAATACTTATTATTCTTTTCTAACTATTAAATAAAAATGCTGACCGTTTCTTTCTAAATAAAAATGGTATTTTTTTTAACTTATAACTTCTTTTACGAATCTATTTAATAGATTACTTACGATAACCATTATTACGCTTTTACCAAACCTGGACTGATTAGCAAGATTTCAACGACAACTTTAAAATATGTACAGGAGACGTGAAGTGCCGTTATAGTGCTGGAAAGAAGATGGCGTTAAACGTCCTGTGTAGCTCTATGGCAGAGTTACTCCAATCGCTGCTGATAAATAATTCTGGTTGAATGATTTATTTTCATTTTGAGGAATAGGCCCTATCTCTGACACTCTTCCTAAATACGGCGTCAGTATGTCTAGAAAACATGAGATCCTCAACCAACCTTCCTTCCAGGTTGTATTAGCAGAAGAAGAGCTAGTGGTGATAGACCTGTGCGACGACCGCTGGCGCCCGCTGCGCTTGCCTTACCTCGTGTCCATCCACGCGTCGGCCGTGACTACGGCGCAGCTGGTCGACAACGTGGCCTCCAATGTGTACGACAACATTATAGCCGCCGGTGAGTACCACACCTAGGTTGCCAACCCTACTATATAATTTAGTATCCTACGATATTATAGGCATAAATACTATATTTTAATGAAAACTACACTACTATATTTTCACTTCAATACAAAATGGCGAAATAAGCGCAATAGGGCCAGTATAGATCTCATATGAGGTGAGTTAATGGTATTTTGTAATGCAATCATGCAGGTCAACAACAAAGCGACAACGTGTACTCCGAGAGAGCGTGGCCGATATCCGGCGGCATCACTGAGTCCAGTGAACATGCCGAACGTCAGTTGTTACTGACGGGACACGAAGACGGCTCCGTACGCTTCTGGGACGTCACAGGCGTCGCCATGACACCTTTGTACAAGTATACTACGTCACAGCTGTTCAGGTGAGGAAACAGGAATACTGTTTGATCAGAATGTTTTGATGAGCTGTTGCTTTATTCACTTACTTTCTTTGAAGGGGTCTACCCGTCATTAATAATGAACAATTTTCCCATTAAAATAGATAATATGCAATTTAAAAAAACATAGATATGCATTCTGGAAACTCATTCAGTTTTTAACGTGCCGGGACTTTTTTTTTTTATAAAATAATTTGTCATTATGACTGGTAGAATCATCTCTTTAACTATTGCAGGTAAATAAATCAACAGCCTGAGAAAATATACGAGATAATCTTGGTAAAATGTGGAAATAAAATATTCAAATAGTAACAATTTCTTGTTCAGTTATTTATTAGAAATCTTTGTTAATAAGTACTTACGTAACTCCCTACTAATTTCATTTGTAAAATGAAAATAATGTATATTAAATTCTAAATACTTCCTTCAATTTTATTTGAAATACTTAACGCGAACTTCACCAACTGAACGCGTTGACACTGAACGCGTTCAGCCTTTCATGAGCTGTTAGTGTCCAAATTGTGTGGAATATTGTAAGCCTTGCCGCGATCAGGAGTTGTCAGTTGGTGATTGGTGAAATCCGCACTTAGAAACTTCTAACAAATCTCTAGTTTCTTCAAAATTAAAACATATACATAGCCTGCCAAAGTCACTCATAGCTTGCTATAGAGGCCTTGACACATAGGGGACATGTTGGGTGTAAAATCGTTGAGATGTTTTATGGCGTGTTCTTGACTGTTTCCCCAAAACAGCCCAGTGAATATCAGTTATGCCTAAACGACCATTTAATACTATATCTGCGCTTTTCTGCAATATTTACCGTAGTGTGACACGGAATGTTCACAAAGCCTAAACACCTGTGTGGTTCTTTCGGCAAAAGACCATTTCAGACACCAAAGTACATGGTCCTCAAATGATCTGATCTTTCCCCTATTTCGCTTATGTCTAACTTTAAATTTATTTCTTTGTCGAGTTAATAATTATTACATATTTTTCTGAAATCCTGGATTTATCATTCTCCTGCTGCACTTCATGGAAATTGCTAACATTTTGTCTCTCAAATCTGTGAATATGTAGTATCCTCATAAATAAAACAAAGTAGGATTAGTAACACCATTTATAACTCAAGAACGGCTGGACCGATTTTTATGTTCTTTGATTTATTGGATTTGTCTCCGCCCAGAATAGCAGAATGACTATTAAAACATGAGATAATATTCTGAGGTGGTACGAAGTTCGTCTAGCGTCTAGAAATCAGGAACGCACTATCGAGTCACTTCGGTCTTATAACCCTAATGCCAACTGTGTCGACGCCTTTAACGTTAGCTAACGATTTGTTCCTCTGCTTATTGCTTGCTCATAACGAAGTGGGCTCAAACGGTCGACCACAAGGTAACAGATAATGTTGTAAGCATGGAAAATTATTTTATTGCCAGTTGCATGCTTATATTATTTATTTTTCTTCTTTTCAGGCATATTCATGTTGGTTTTCATAGACAAATAATGCACGCAACGTTAAGGATATTATTAGTTTTGTTTTATGAATAGTTTAGTTTTTTGTCTCAAATTGATTTCTTTTTCTTATCGTTGTTATTTAACTGTTACCATTTTGATATTTTAATAACATCTCATCTTATTCTGCGAATAGTAAACGTAATCAAGAAATATATTACGTTTAGTTAGTAGATAATTGATCATAATCTAGACTTTGTCCAACAATACCTGAAAAAGTTGGCCTAACTGGCTTAGTAACAAAAATGTATTTTAGTCAGTTTTCGTTGGACTTACTGTGAAACCCTTCATTTTCATTATTTTTGTCTGAAACTTTGTGCCGCGTGGTCCCCGGATAAATAAATACCTTTCAACAAAAGGCAACTTTGATGAACAACAAAAGTAATGTAAATTTATTTTTACGTTACCATTTCTGGCATCGTCACGCCGTTTTCACATTTATGATTTCTTTTTTTTTTGCGCAATATTTTTGCAGCCATGTTGGTTTGCTAACATAATAAACCACTTTTTTGCCAGGCACTACTATCTACCTTTATTTCTATTATAATCAATGCATTATTTTTGTGTAGTGGTGAAGAAATAGGCGAGAACAATGACAGTCAGACCGACGAAGAGGAATGGCCTCCGTTCAGACGGGTCGGCACCTTCGACCCTTATAGCGACGACCCACGACTTGCTGTTAAAAGGGTACGAATAGACAAATTATACTGAGACCTTTATTTTTATTGAAGATTAAAAGCTTTACAGCCTATTTACCAGTATTTGAATGACTTTTGAAACTGAAACTTTGCAAGTTACCAAAAAGTGTATTATTTTTGTCATTGTTATGCCACTGAGATCATAAAAATAAACTAATGTTGAGTCGCCTTTAGATCAATTAATTATATAAGAAACTATTTTGAGTATACAAAACAATAAAATTGTAATTGCTCTCTAGGTAATCCTGTGCCCGTTATCGGGAATGCTGACTATTGGCGGCGCGGCGGGTCACATAGTTGTCGCGAGCCTCAAGACGTCTTCCAACACTGCTGAAGTTAAGGTGCATACATTAATATAATCATATTTAAAATCTAGCTTGTTCTCCGACCCACCCCTGTCGCATCGCATCACCTGCCTGCGCTTTCACTTCGTTTACTTACTTACTTTGTTACTTTTTTTTATTTTTGCTCGGCTCTAAGGGGTCATATCCTGATGTTACATAGCCTTTAGCATTCCTCAAGAATTAGTCTATCAAATGCAAATATTTATTTAGTTCCAGATATTACCCCCTACATACAAACAAATTTAAACACTTCATAATATTAGTATAGATTTAAAAAACTCCTGCCCTCCATGTAATTTAATGTAGAGTACGTCTTCAGTCTAGTAGTCTAAAACACTACTTTGAGCAGAGTGCAGAAAGAGTCTAGAGTTAGATTTCCAGTGTTTTCATTAAAAAAACCTAGTTGCTGACCTGAGTTTGGAATTGTGCCCATCTCATAGGAATTGGCTCGCCCCCTATCACATGAAACTTATAACACTACTGGGGAATTGATGGTGACCTCCCATGCCGACCGCTTCGGATGCTATGAATATTAAATACGATGATGTTCTCTGATATGTTTTTGTTTTCCAGTCTGTGACAGTGAACATCGTGTCGGATCGTGATGGCTTCGTGTGGAAGGGACACGACCAGCTGACGCTCAGATCAGGATCACTAACATTCCCACAAGGATACCAGGTTGGTGATGTTTCAAAATGTTGTCTTTGTAATTCCCTTGTTTTTATGTTAGATTTTTTGCAATCACTTTATTTTAATCCGCTTAAAATTTGTCACTGTTCACCGTTTCTGAGATTGTGCACCAAAGGATTGAAAGCCCATAGACCGAGTTTGTCAGTCTAGCATTTGATTTATCATAGGGAAAAAAGGCATTCCGAATAAGGCATAAAAATGGTTGACAATGTGCTTTTTCTAGTTCGAAGTCAATGCTTTTGTATGTGAACCAGTAGGTGTTCTGGCTGTTATAGTTTGGTGAAAGAAATAAAGGAAAATTTTGTTTATCGCCATAGCAACACGTGCATATAAAAATCACTTTCTTGTATTTAACCCCTTTAATTTTCAACTTATTTAATTTTTATTATTTAAACTTGTAGACACTGTGATAATTTCAACTGCCTACTTACCTATTACGGTTCATGAGATACAGCCCCGCTGAATGTATGAATGGAAAGGCATAGTAATCGGGACCTTTTGGGTGCGGAACCCCCTAAAATCGACGTGGTGCACTAAGCTCTACTTTGTATTATGATTTTGTTCGGCACATTGTATGCACGTTGTACCTCCCCCAGGCGAGCTCCGTGGTGCAGCTGGTGCCGCCCGCGGCCGTGACGGCGCTGGGCGCGCAGTGGGAGTGGGGCGTGCTGTGCGGCGGCACGGCGCACGGCCTGGCGCTCGTGGACGCGCTCAACACACGCCCGCTGCTGCACAAGTGCACGCTCAACCCGCACGGTCAGTCACACGAGCCTGTGCAAAGTGTTAAAAATCAAACTTATATTGGAACCGCGGCGGTGTAAAGCAGAGTAATAAGCAGTAAAATCATTCAAAATAATATCATTTATTCATGAAAAGTAAGAGTACAACTTTGACTTGTTTGGTTAGGTACAAACCAATGACTATCCACTTGACTGAGCATTCAGTGCCCCGACGCTCGCAAACTATTAGTATTTTGTCGCCTATGTAGAGGCTACGGTACTAATAATCATTTTAGTTGTGTCCAAGAGTTAGATCTGTGTGCACGCAAAATTAAATAAAAACTATATAACTTAATATGCAATTATAACGCATCAAGATGCCTTCATGCGCGGTGAAATGGTGTGGGAAACATTCCAAGACATCTAGTTACAAAAAGGATGCATAACTTTTCATCGGTAATTAAACTACCGAAAATTATTTTCGATTTTAATCAGAATAATGAGCCACCGCAGGGGTCTATTTAAAATGGTGGTTTAGTGTTCGAGCACACTCAGGACCCTAAAACTTGAATTCGAAAAACATGTACGAAATCAGTTAATTTTAAAAATCAAAAACTATTGGATACATGTTTTTTTTTTGTAATTGATTCATTATGATTAAATATAATTTCTGTGATTTTAATTGAGTATGTTTGATCGATATCGACTATTTTCCCTTAATGAAGTAGAGCAGCTCTAACGATGGCATACCTACGCAACTTGACCTTGAACTGACCAATTGCAGCCGCGCGTTCTTTCTCGTCCCCCGGCATATACGCTCTCTAGTGGTTATATTCCCTTTGGTACAAACTAAGCGTCGCTTGTATCTTGTAAGTGGTACACAAAACAACAACGTTAGACATTAAAATAGGTGCACAGTGCACGCCGCACCACCTCGCGATTTAGAGGTCGTGGGTCTAAACAATGACGATGATGATCTTTTTCGCGACAAAACAATTTCATCAACTCAAGAGGTTGCATGTGTGACCTTTCTAACTACTCCCAACTTTTCCATTCGATGTATCTCATCCAATAATTTATCCTTAATTTCCAAAGGAATTTTCCTAGTTTAGCAAACATATGGGTGTGCATTTTTATTCACAACGTACTATATTCAGCGGGATTCCACACACCCTCACATATAATTATCATATTATGTTGTCAAATCCTCAGACTGCTTAATTTACTACAAAGAGCAATTAATACAACTTCGGTGACAGTATTGCTTGCCAGATTAAGGGCGAGAATCACGGATCAGCACTTAACTAAGTAAAGTTAGCGTTTCATACGAATATGAACCTTATTCTCAAGCTGTTAATGTTCAAATTCTCATAACCTAATGCGAGCAAGAGTTTCGTAAGTAAAGTCACAGATAATATAATACTACGTACAGATATCCAATCCCATACAAAGATTTGAAACGTCCCTAAGTCTGGCTATTGAGCTGGCAATTTGTCTTCGTCCAATTTTTTAACAGCTGCCAGCATTAGCGACTCACTAATTTCCAGAGACTGTAGTTATACAACGCCATCAAGAAAAACATGTTATTAAATTACTTTTATATTTCTATGTAAAAAAAAAGAAATTAAGTTGTTTGAAATAAGTTACAAGATTGGAAATTATGAACAAATGACAGGACCAATTGAGTAAAACGCCATCTATTGCAAATAGCTAAACAAAATGATCGAACATATGGCAATTTTTATCATTTAAAAGTGTTCGAATTGAAGTTAAAGGCATCATTTTTATTTTATTTTTAAAATACGTGCATTATGAGTGGAAATAGATGAATCAGCCCTAAACAAGGAAGTTTTGACTTTTACCAATCATAATTCAGCCCGAATTCTGACTTAAATCGCTTTTGAATTATTGTTAATTTCATAATGGTGATATATGCTGCCATCTATGATTGTTTATCAAGACAAAATATAATTTGTTCGAGTTGCGACCCCATGGTAAAGTCAAAGTACCGTCTGTGCATCTTGGCCTGAGATTGAGTGATTAGTTGAAAGTAATGCCAATAAATGTTCCAACGGCACAACTAGTAACAATAAACTCCTTCCTCTAGATCATTCCGGTGCTGGCGACACGCCAATTTCTAGGAGAAAGTCGTTCAAGAAGTCGCTGAGGGAATCGTTCAGAAGACTGCGGAAAGGAAGGTCACAACGGCGTCAAACTACCACGTCGAGTCCCACTTCACCCACACAAGTGAGTATCTGTAATACAGTAAAATTACCGTCGACAAGTGGCAACACCAGAATGTTGAATCGGCACACGCTGGGCAGTCAGCCACGCCATTAAAACTTTATGCTATGGACAAAATCAAAGCATTTATTTCAAATAGACACATACAAGGCACTTTTGTATATTAATATTGACATTAAAATAGAATTGATTGTAGTTTCCTCTTCCAAAAGGCTGTTTCGTATGTAGAAGGGGCAAAAAACCTCACTGAAATACCTCTCGCAGTTTAATTCCGTGCGAATTTAATTGCGATAGGCATTTCAGAGATGTTTTGACTATAAAGCTTGCGTGCCAATGTTTTTAAACTCGTTCGGAACAAATCTATCGTTCGAGTGACTAGTTAGGTCATCCGTATGCTATCTTAAAGTCAACATGCCGTTCCCTTGCAGCCTATCCCGAAGAAGCCAGCAGACAAGGCAGCTTCAGATACGGACGCAGAGCTGAAACCTGTAGAACGTGCCATCGAGGCGCGGCCCGCGGACGACGGGTTCGGATCCATGGTGCGCTGTCTGTACTTCGCGAGGACATTCCTTATCAACAGTACGTACAGTATAGATTATAAAGCTTTTATGCTCATAAGGCTAAGGGAAACACTCCTATAGGTTTAAAACCTAGGAAAGCTGATTATTCCAAATTATCTGAATACCTAGCTCCGCCTGCTGCTTAGCTCACGTTACTAAATACGTGAAGTCATTTGATTATCAATGGCTTTGTTCGCCCTGCAATTCCATTTAAGATTTCACATCAGTATTTTTTTTCTAAAAGATGTTAAATTGTTTACGTTCACAGTCATAGCATTCTAGAACTTTTTATTTATTTTTACAGCCTATAATTGCACAACGGATATCTATGTGAGTCCGACATTATGTGTGTGTTAAGTTTTCATCACCATAACTGTTACCATTAGCTGTCTGCTTGAGCATTAAAACGGCGTATAATCTGTCTTTTTGTATGAACTACTCATATCTTTCATTAATGATAACATTTAACTTTGTTGGGTTACAGCACAAAACTCAACACCAACTCTCTGGGCGGGCACAAACAACGGCACTGTATACGCGTTCACGATAACCGTGCCCAACACAAACAAGAGGAAAGACGAGCCCGTCACGTGCCAACTAGCCAAGGAAATACAGCTGAAGCACAGGGCCCCGGTCATAGGCATCACTGTACTGGATGGAGCAGCCGTACCGTTGCCTGACCCTCTCGAGGTACGTTCTAATTATATAATCTAAAGAAGAGCTCGGCACGACGTGCCTGCGCTTTTGAAATAAAATTATTTGTTTTAACAACAAATCTTTTTTTTAAGTAGACCTTTTTGTTAATCATCTGATCCGCGGAAGCACTACAACCATAACAAAAGCCGCTTATCAGTGTTGTTGTGTTCAGATTTGGTTATGAACGCACTAGTGTAACCTCTTGTATTACGTCTATTGGCGGCCGTGACAATTGGAATGATGACTACTATTAAAAAAGTTCGTAAAAATAATGTAATTTCAAAGAAGGCATAGTAAAAATGAGATATTGGAAAAAATCTGTTAAATCGATGTAAATATGAAGAAGATACACACTTTAAAAGTTTTTGGAGGGGATTATTCCTGTACTAGTCGCGCGGTACGGACATTGTACGGCGCTAGTATGAAGTTACGTAGTCGTGACGTCACTTTTACGATAGTCCTGTCCTAGTCTAACACTTATTTTAAAACGTTTATAACTTGGCAGTTTTTTAAGCATTTACACTTTTTGTAATACTATTAACACTATGGAAATAAACATTTATTTGAGAAAATAAAATAAAAATGTCATCATCCCCATTCACGATAAGGTGTGCCGTGGGCTTGTTTTCCTTCCACATTACATGCAAAAGAAACGAATATGCTTGAATGACAGTGGCAAGGGGGTGTTGTGATAAAGTACAAGATGGCGGCGTTAATTCCGATGCTGACCCTGCGCCAAAAGATATAGTATAGTTTAATGTAATGGTTTTACATTGATAACTTATTTTTTATTTGTGTAGGTTGAACGTGGCGTATCTCCGCTGCCGGAGAGCGGCACGCACCGCGTGGTGATCACGTCGGAGGAGCAGTTCAAGATCTTCACGCTGCCGTCGCTCAAGCCGCACAACAAGTACAAGCTCACCGCGCACGAGGGCGCCAGGGTACGTTACAACTATTTACCGTCTAAAACCAGTCATATGTATTGCTTGTTGTGGCAAACTATTAAATTATCATCATCATAAAGGGATGATGACTATTATTAAAAATGTTCGAAAAACGAATCTAAAAAATCTGTTAAATCGTGTTCGGAGTCTATATTACCAACTGTGTTCGCTGGGTTGGAGGATATTCACTTTATACTATAGATTAGAAGTAACTTAAACTATGATTACATACACATATCTAAAATTATCTTATGTACATGAAAGTAGGCTTACTGCACAGATCCTATGTACATGTAATTAGGCGTCCTGCACAAATCAAGTGTAAATATGAAGAAGCTACACGCTTTTCACGGTATTTCCGTCCTTGTCGCGCGGTAAGGACAATGTATGAATGATGACGCTTGTATGAAGCAACATTGTCGTGACGTCACTTCTACGATAGTGCTGTCCTTGTCTAACACTATTTAAAAACGTTTATAACTTGTCAATTTTTAAAGCTTTGACACTTTTTATAATATTGTTTGCACTATTTGGAAACAAATATTTATAGAGTAAAAAAAATGTATGTCATCATCTCTATTATTATTATTTGGGGAATACAGGCGTGATGATTAGTTGTTTGTTGTTATAATGATTGTGGCCGAACTATTTGTGTAGCAGCAAATCTGCCAAAATGACGCGACGGAAAGTTCAGCGAGTTTACGCATAGCGTGCTTTTCAAATTACCTATGACAATGAGAAAACGTTCATAATTTTAATAGAAAACATAATCACGCGGAATTGCCGTCGCGTAACTATCGACAGGTGACTCGTGGAGAGAAAAAAAACTATATGAAGATGAAAAAAATACATCGCTTTCATCCTCGCACAGCTCTGATGGAAAGTTAACCTAAAGATGGCTTCACCGATTTGTAAATACAATTATTCTTTGCAAAAACATAATTGTTTGTTTATCACATCTACTCAATTAGAGCTAGTTTATTCTTCTTAAACAGGGACTAAAATAGCTCTTTAATCCCTCTCTCTAGTCTCTTTAAGGGACAAAACGTTATTTGAATTTGGAATGTGGATGTTGTTGAATTTGTTCCAATTAAATTAAAAAAGAGTTCCAATCACCAAAGAGATATATCACGAACATTGTATAAACAAGAAACAGGCTGTATGATGAAGTAAACCGCGCGCAAGAAAATTAAAAAATAAATTTTGTGAAAAATAAAGAAACGCGCGTAATGCATTTCGCCTTCGTTCGTAATTGTTTACTTAAATTCCGATTTTACTTAATTTTTAGAAAAAATTTGTGTGCCTGCCTCAAGTAGTGAGAATTAAATAAAAGTACTATTCTTATTCATAAGTTGCACTTACTTTTTTTCTCATAGTGGTTGATAAAAAGTAGAGAATCCACCTCGGGAGCAACACTATTTAGAATTATATTAATAGTGTTTTAATGAAATTGCATGATTTAAGTAAGATTTCAAAAATGAAAAACCGACAGGCAGTAAGTTATTTTGTTCTATCTCAGATTTGTAGTATCTTAGTTGCAGTCGGGTTTTTGATTCTGTCATGTTTTTTTTTATTTTAATACTTGTAGTGTGTTATATTTTTGGAATCGACTCTTCAAGCCCTTTATTTTGATACCCCACATAGTCATGTTACAATTTTGTTTTTTTTTTCAAGACCTTTCTTATTGACGTTTTAAATCCGCAATTTTGATTTTAGAAAAACAAGACCTTCGCGCTATATAGATTATTCGATAGAAACCTCATATATTCGGATGCTTCGAGGGTTTCATAAACGACTAATTCGATAATAGAATTGGTTTTTATTACCTCGCAGTAGGTGCGAAAAGTAGAGAATCCGCTTCGGGGATAAACGTGCCATCGTCTTGGGCGAGCTTGAATACCTCGCTGCCTCAGGATTCTTATTTGATTATTTATGTACACACAGTAAATTACATGGATACATACATACATACATACATAAACTCACGCCTTCTTCTCATGGGGGTAGGCAGAAACCACAGAACGCCACCTGCTACGTTCCTTACATACTCCTTTTGCCTCGTTTACGTTCATACATCTGGTCATACACGAGCGCCGGTTGAGAGTACTTCGCACCTGACCTTTCTGAAGAACATCACCAATAAGGTCACTATATGTCTTCCTAGGGCGTTCCCTCCCGGCGTTTCCACTCACATCTGCCTTGTAAATACCTTTTGTTAGTCTCCTTTCATTCATCCGCTCAACATGACCAAACCATCTAAGCATACTCTTTTCAATTTTTGTCACTACATCTTCTTTTAAACCACACCGTTGCCTTATCACATCATTCCTCAGCCTATCATTCAAAGTCACACTACACATGCTCCGCAAGGAACGCATTTCCACAGCATTTATTCTGCTTTCATGCTTCTTTTGCCACACCCAACATTCACTTCCATACATAAGCGTAGGCACCAGCACACTATTGTGAACAGCCAGTCGTGCCTTCTTGGGCATCAACTGGTTGGTCACAATTGCATGTGTAGCACCATTCACTTTATTTCCCGCATTCACTCTCCTTTCGACATCTCCATCAATATTTCCATCCCTTGTAAACAGACTCCCCAAATATACGAACTCACTGCTTATTTCTTAAAATTCTACTTGTCTAAACTTCCTCGCTCTGTTCGGGAGTTAACACTAGAATCCTTCGTAACGCACGGGATTCAATATTGCACCCGCGACATATGACACTGTTTTCTGCCCAGGCATAATCTACTATTAAATTTAAATGAAATAGAGATTTTAAAATCATAATGTTCTACGCAGGTCCGTCGCACAGCGTTCGCATGGTTTGAGTGCGGACATGGCGTGTCGGCCGGAGTGGGCGGGTCAGGAGCTCGGCACCGCGAGTGGTGCCTGCTGTGCCTCACGAACCTGGGCGACTGCCTCGTGCTCAGCCCCGAGCTGCGGCGGCAGCTCAACGCTGCGGCCGTGCGCAAGGAGGACATCAAGTGAGTCGATAGATAAACATGCCAGAATTATTTACGATAATACTTCTGCCTGCTGTGCGGCAGCTTAAAATAAAACAATTTCGCCTAGTTTTTGTGTTAAATTTCATGTTATATTGCATACATTTGAACGGCTTATTTTATGTTACATTTCGACGACTAAACACCTCAAAACATCTTATAACATGATTTAGTCTCAGCAATTCATGAAATGATTTGTTACAGTGGTATTTCAAGTTTATGCTTTTCGAAACGAGGCGAAGCTCTCTACTTGCACTCCTCGTCGGAATTACAACGGATTACACTCTCGGCAACAAAGGTATGTGCATAATATCTAAAAGATAGTTTTATATTTTTGTCCAGGCTGTTTTTGTCTAATGATGCAGACTGAAAGTAGTCATTTGAAAAAGATAACTAGCCTCCGCATTGGAATTGGGATGATGACTACTATGGTGGTACGGACAATGTACGGAGCTAGTATGAAGTTACGTAGTCGTGACGTCACTTCTACTATAGTGCTGTCCTAGTCTAACACTTGTTTTAAAACGTTTATAACTTGACAGTTTTTTAAGCTTTTATACCTTTTGTAATACTGTTTGCACTATTTGGAAATAAACATTACTTTGAGATAAAAAAAAGTCATCATCCCCATTGAAAGACTTCCCTTAATTCAGTAACATTAATATTGATAAACAAATAAAAAATCATATGTATTATTACATAATTTGTAAATGTGATTGTAGGTGACGATCGCGCAATGCCACATCATCCTGTCGCCGTGGGCCGCCGCACTGCGCGGGGCGGTCGAGGAGCCCCCGCTAACTAACGGTGAACACAAGGTTAGTATTGAAATAATTACTCTACGCTTATATGTTAAGGAAGGGTTTTCTTTGTCGTAGGTTTGACCGAGAATGTTCTTATTTAGAGATCAATAAAGAGTGAGAGATGAACCTTTTAGCCTGCTTACACCTCAAACCACTTATGTAGCAACTCGTTTAGCGCTACATGTGCGAGTCTTAGTTTCACAGTATCTGTTCCATTTCGAAAAAAATATCGTACATGTCCCGGAATTAAAATACGTACACATTTATTTTGTACCAGAATGTATAAAACACTGTTTATGTATTAAATTAGTTATACTGATTGTGGGAGAAAATTGTGGTCACATTACAAATCTACGCACACACATATTCGCACACCTGTGAAGGTATAGCGTAGTAGGTATTTCGTCCATTTTGTTTGGTTATTATGGAACAGCGGAAGTGTAAGCGGACTGTAATTTATGTTAAAAAAAACATCTAAAACCTCAGATATGTATTCAGTAAACAAACTACTTTCTTATTGTGCAATGTGCTTAATGTTCTAATTCAGTTACACATTGTATAAACAAAAGAGTCTATCAATAGAATCGTACTTTTAATATTACAAAATATGTAATGTCTAACCAAACCAATTGTTTGTTCTCACAGGAGGAGGCATCGGAAGCGCCCCACGACGTAACCGCAGTATCTGCCGACATCACAGTGGATTCAGTGCGCGACCACACCAACGCCGCGCCCGAGCCACAGGCTGCACCCGAGCTTAATATCAACTTACAGGTAAGGATAGAGTGTTCTGTCACAGCATGCTCCGGAATATTGAGGACCTGGAAGGCCCATAGCCAGGACAGTTTAGTTTTACTGGTGAAATCGGCACTAACTGAACGCGATCAGCACATCTAAACTGCGCTCAAAAGCTGTGAAATCCACCCTTAGAAGCGTAGACGCTTTCCCAAACGCTGATCAATCTTTCAATAGACATTCTACTGGTATCTTGAAACTGTCAAGAAATCAGCCACATAGTTAGTTCCTTACATAATGAAAAACCTTCACAATCAGAACTCGCAAGTGAACACGTCTTCCATGGTGGTGAAGACGACGACCCGCACCATGGTCAACGACACCAACGGCGATGGTACCACCACTACCACCACCACCAACTCAACCAGCGAGAACAGTGAGTATGACGTCACACACGTAGAATAACCTTACCTACAAGATAGATGACTGACGTAACGGTAGTGTCTTTCCTCTGGCACTCTTCCTGCTGTGTCGTAATGACAAATAGATATCCGTTTCAGTAGAATAGGGATGATGATGACTAATATTAAAAATGTTCGTAAAAATAATGTAATTTCAAAGAAGACATAGTAAAAATGACATAATTGAAAAAATGTGTAAAATTTATGTAAATATGAAGAAGATACAAAAGCCTTAAAAGTTTTTGGAGGGGATTATTCTCGTACTTGTCGTGCAATACGGACAATGTACGGCGCTAGTATGAAGTTACATAGTCGTGACGTCACTTCTACGATAGTGCTGTCCTTGTCCAACATATAGTTTAAAACGTTTATAACTTGGCAATTTTTAAAGCTTTTATTCTTTTTGTAATATTGTTTGCATTATTTAGAAGCAAACAATAAAAAAAAATGTCGTCATCCCTGTTGTCCTTAGAACACTTTCATCATCTGTTTTATTTTAGTATAACGTCGATTGAATTTGGGTTTAATAACCCTATGCAACAAACTGCTTAACAAGGACAGGACCTTGAAATCAATAACATTAAAGTGAAATTTTAGCAAACAATCCACAAAATTTAAGGAGGTCTCAACCCAACCCATCAAAATGAACAACCATCACTATGGGACCAACTTCGAATCCGCAAAAAATATCGAGCTTCCCTTATAAAGTTTACGTTTAAGTTACAAAATCTTAAATATTGTCGATTGTTTTCGTTCCCAAAACATTTTACTTTCTAAACCTAACATATTCTAGATTTTTTTTTTACAGGATTGGAACTTCCCCTACCAATAAAAATATGATTTGCATGGAAGCGAAATATATGCTATGAATTGGCTTACTTTGTATACAAATTATGTTATGATGTTTATAAATAAATCAAAGCTTTTGCATTACGCGCAAAATAATATTTTTATTGTATAATAAGATTATGGTTAAGAGGGAGGCATCAGGAGCCCGCAAATTTCATATTTTCTTAAGTTTTTTTCAAATTGTCAGGTTGTATGTTGAAAAACTATGGTTCGCGACCGTAACAAGTCTGTATTTACAGAATAATAATCATTAAAATCACTAATACGAGCCTCTATCTAAGTTCATATAGTCCTGCAACCTACAAATTGCAATAAAAACTTTTAAAAATTAAATTTTGCGACAAACCTGGCGCTTCTCCTTTAAGAAAATAAACAATTTCTAAAAGCTAATTCATCAATCGGGTGTCAAAAACTCGCTGTTGTGATTGGTAAGCGTAAGTAACAACAGCCAATGAGATCACTTGAGATAAATATAATTCCAGAAATGTATAAAAGGCTTTATACTTCCTAGCTTTTAGAGATACAATAGTAAATATGCTATGACACTCTAAAATACTTTCTATTAGTGTTTTTTTTTTTGTGAATCTTTAGTTTCTAAATATTACCCTCTTACGTACATAATCTACTAGAATATAATCAAGAATTGGAAGATCATAACTCTTTAAGTGCAACAGAAATTGTTAATTTTCTACCATTCATGTTAAAATAAAACCTTAAGATTAAATCGCTTCATACACCATTTTATATGTTTACGTTACATGTTTATCCGTTTGTATGTTTGACGGGCGCTTTGTGTTTTGTTTGTAGTCCTAGAGCACAGTCGCGAGGAAGGAGTCATCACGCGCATCGAGGTACCCCACACTTTGCTTTTATAGTACCTTACGTACAATAACTTCTAAATTACCTTGCATGAACAGCCCTTCTCGATAACAAGTATTTTAGTACCCTTCTACCAATTATTTAGCTTCATATGCTTTTGTTTATTAACCTTTTGGATTCTCTATTTCCAGTTTCTTTCTATACTAAAAATAACTAATCTTAAATCGTGTATTAACAAACTTACTCAAACTAACTAAACGCAATGTATTGTGACGTCCGCTCGTGTATTGTACGTACAGGGATCACTCACCATCATTACTAAATTGTAGTTTAAAAAAACAAAGAGTTATATAAACGAGAACGTTTTGGCAATAATCTCCAGTAGACCCTGGTAAACACGCGCGGACGTCACGAGTTGCCGAGAAGACTGTACGGTGGTACTCATAAGGCGGTGTTCACACAGACGGGCACCGTGACGGTCCCGGCCGGCACCGACCCGAAGCTGATCCTCGAGATGTTTGACCGACAACGCTCCCCGCTGTCCGTGCCCATGCCGCCGCCGCCCGCCGCCACCGAGACCAACTAGCCGACCGACACGCTTCCGACACACGACCGCGCACTCATCGAAACCATTATCTACGCTCCCGGTCCTATATTCCGCCACTTGTCTATATTCCAACGTGTAGTACTGTCTCGTTCAACCGGTATTCAGACCACCGATTCATGACGAATTACCGGTATTTTTTATAATTTGACAAAAAAAAATTAAGAGTGACAACATTTAGTTTTACAACTAGTATAATTTGTAAACGTATTTATAGCGTTAAATTTTTCTTCTATGCCTAGACAGCTAAAGGTACTGCCATTAATTCATTTCTCCTTAATAATTAAAGTCAATTTTGTTACTTTATGTACACAAAAAATATCCAGTTAGGAGCATTTTCTGTACATGTATGTATTAATTAATTCCTTCATGTTCTAAGGTATATTTGCATTTTATTATGTTAACTTTAATATTATTTACTATTGATTTATGTGGCTTGCATGTTTATATAATGGCGACTATTTTGGATGTAACTTTCTTTGCAATGTTGTGTATTATTTATGTAAAAAAAAATATATAAATAGATGCTTAATCTGTACTTAACAGTATCCCGAGAATTTTCTATTAATTAAATGAGATTATCTTAACTTCATTATTTTATTGTTCTTTGATCTATTTTTAACATGGCTACCCAAGGGTGAAGCTTTCAATCTTTTGTATGTTTACAAGAAGAACCTGACTACATCCATTTCGACAAAATAAAATTACGAATGTTTATGTTAGTACAAAATCCGGAACGCCATAGCAACGTTTGTTGTAACCAGCAATACTGCAATATAATTGTGGATTGTTTAAGTAATTTATAGTTAGGAGAACAATGTGAAATTAATATTCTAATTTAGCTTGTTAAGTTAGTATTTCGAACATTCGGATTGAATGTGATGTGCCTATTTATTTCTTTTTTAATAATATAATAAAGATTGTATCTAGGTGATAGCATTAGAAACGTTTTTGACACTTAGTAATGACTAGAATATATTTTATTATGAATAGCATTTAGATTTTTCACAGCAAGTTGGGGTAAACATTTTTATTGCCAATTTTATATTAATATTATAATGAATAATTATTGTATTACCTTACAGTGTTTCACTTAAATTGAATTGTATATTCAGTAAATATTAATTTTAATAAATTATAATGTTGTACGAATGAAAGTTTTATGCAATATTTTTTTAGCTTTTTAATACTTTATTTTTGTATTTTAAATAACCAGTTTGCAATTTTATTATGTACCTTAATTGGAATATTCTGTATGTTTTAAACAAGCGATGGCAGCTAAAAATATGCGAACTTATTCGAGCACATTTTACTACACACATCACAACTCGTGATCTAAGGGGATTGATTTATTGTTTTAGACATATATTTTATTCATAGATATAAGTTAATGTGCCTGTCTTTTCATTGGTAAACATTGGGCTCCTCCGGGCCACATCGACATACATAAAGTAATTTTTACTGTAGGAAGCGTCAAGGGTACTTGTATGGCGTCCAAAATGCTTCTATTTATAATATATACAATTTTTCACCATATACTGTGGCATTTTATTAAACTATTGATATGGAATTAGCCATTTGTATTCAACACTCTTACAAGAAAATAAAAGCTAAGACTCTAATATTGTGTTTTTTATTGCTTGTGACGGCTGAATATCCAACGGAATCTAAAATGACCATGATCAGCAAAATTCACACCATTTGCGACCCGAATTTACATTGAATTTAGTAATAAGTTAAGACTACTACGTTACTGCTGCCGAGGAGTCCGTAATAATACCTCAATCTCATTTTAGTGTGAAAAGGCTTGATGAAAAAACGGGATGCTCTCGCTGGTCGTATACGGTCGCCCAAGTAACCACGATTCTGCCTGTCGCAATTCAGCAACGATACATACAGGACCAATGCTGAATTCATACTGACTCGATGCAGTATCAATGCAGTGATACGTATGCTGTAGTGAATACTTGCGAATGCCTGTGAACGGAACAGTTGCAAAATCCCGTTATTCTGTTTATTCACTACCGCCGTGAAAGTCTCAAACGCCCACGAGGGAGCGTTATCGGCCACATTGAGAACCATATGGCGCTAAGTATGTAAATTGAAAATAGGAATTTCTGCTGATTGATGAGATATGCAATTTGCAAATAAATAATGCCTCGGAGTATGCAAAAAAATGAGGATGCCAGAGCGAGCTCGAAAACTGTGTAGCACGGAACACTCTAAAGAATGGTTAGTTTTTATTCTGACCATTCATAAAGAAATCGGATTTACCTTTGAGAGATTGAAGTAGGGGCCTCCAACAACAAACTGCCTTTTACTTACTGAACATGTTCTAGCCTTGTTCAGTACGTAAATATTTCATTAAAAGTAAGTAGTCCAAAAAAGTACCCTTAAGGGTGAATCCTCCTTACCAGTAGCCCGCCAAATTCAAATCTTCTTTGTTTTTTTTTCTCGTAGCTATATCGTTGCGTGCGATGCCGGGGCTTCGCCCCCCGACCGCAGATGCCATACGGCGACCCGTAAATACGGGCCGCTCATTGAGGCTGCTTCTTGGCAATAGAATCCTGATTTGTCATTCATTGGGCGCACGCGAGCTACGCGCGCCCATGTGAGTGGTTGCTATGTGTGTTTCTGTAGGCACGCCGCGACGCTATTAACACAAAGCGTCGCTTGCTTCACGGCATCTCGGCGGTCTGTCACCGCCAGGTGAGACCCCTAGTTACCTAGGGGAGGCCCGACGGCGGCGACCTGCGACGGAGATGCCGACTCGACGTTCCTGCAGAGTGGGTGGTTGGTCCCCGCCCGCCCAGATCACAGAGCTAGCCGTTCACTGTCCGGGCTAAGGGGCCAACATGTGGGTGTGAACGGTATTGTAATTGTGTAACACCGTTTAGTGTTTGCGTGACTCGCAGCCCGCGCCGCTCGTACACGTGTGAGTTTCGGTGCCTGTATAGACATGTGTGTCTGTCTGCATTTACGTAACGTGCCTATATTAACCTAGAACACGTTACGTAATGGGTGTGTGTGTTGTGAGATAAGATAAGATAAGTCGCGTGTAACTTGGCTGCGGCTTATCTGGAAGTCAGTCTGGGTTTTCTTGTGACGTCGTCCGTATCCCGAAGGAGGTGGCGGAGGGGGGGGGGGCGGCCTTGTGCCAGAAGGCCGCAGGCGTCCCATTTTGGGTCGCCCTGGGTGACCTAGCCGTGGTACAGCGTTAGTAGTGCGGCCAGGCCATCCAGGATGACCAACTCGACATCCTGTCCCTGCCTGATGGCCTTTATCAGGTCACAGGTTTAAAGGCACAGGTTGTGAAATCCGACTTCTCTGTGGCTGTTTTGGCGTCGGTAGCGCCGCCACTGGTTTCTTATTGGAACTCTTTCTTCTGTGGTTCCTTTGACATCCGCGGCGCCGTGGCGGCGCTAGCGGTAGGTTGCTGCTTTTTCACAACCTGTGCCCCGCTTGAGGCAGTGGTGGCTATAGGGTTTTCTTGGGTCGCCTGGGGAGGGTCGGGTTTATTTCTCATGCCCTTTCCCCCGCGTCTCTCATTTTTCCTCCGCCCAGAGGAGGTAGCTGGTCTGTCTTGGGGCGCGTTGGCCGCCGCCATAAGCGTCGTGCCTTGGGCCTTTTCTGGCATCTCTTGTGGCCTCTCAGTGGCCACTTTGGGCCGGCGTGATGTGGCCGTTATGGCGGCGGTGCCCGCCCGCTTGTTCCGGATCTCCTTCTGAAACACCGGTCACTTTATGTTGCACGCCGGGTGCGGGCCACCGCAATTCACGCAGGTGGCCGGCTCTTCCCGCGGGCGCGGGCAGTCTCTCGCCGCGTGCTCCCCTCCACAGCGCACGCAAGCGAGCGGGCGGTGGCACTGATGCGAGCTGTGTCTGAACAGCTGGCATCGGTGGCACTGGGCAGGTCCTCTTTTTCCGCGCCAGGCCTCTATTTTGACACCACGCATCAACATGAAAGTCGTGGTGTCGTATATGGCCCGGACGTCCGGAGTCTTTTTTAGGATCGCGTGGAATACGCAACTGGGTCGTCCTTGTGAGGCCTTAATATGGCGCACGTACTCCGGCTGGTATCCCAGCGTTTGGAGCTCCTCCTCTATCTCCTTCGGGTCCGTATCCGCCGGTAGTCCCCGTATGGCGATCTTTAGGCTCTTCTCGGCCGGCAGCGAGTAGGCGAACCAGCTGACGCCGCTATCCTTCTCCAGGCCTGTCAGGTATCGCTGGACCAGCCTATACTCCTCCTCGCTGTCTGGGGTGAAGCGGACTCCACTTCCGTATGGACGAGCGTTTGGAGGCCGGCCCAGTTTGTCCCTGATGGCCCGGAAATGGGCGGCCCAGTTTGGTAGCTTCTCAACTACCAGCGGTGGGTATCTGGGCTTCTTTTGTCCCGGCTTTTGTTGCCACGTTCTTGTCGCGGTGCCGGGGTGTGCGTCGGGGGTGGTGGCAGCGGTAGCGGGGGCGGGGGGTGGCCTAACCCCCGCGGTCGGTGACGGTGGTGGCGGGGGTGAGCGGCGCGCCGCGTCGGCAAAAGTAGGCGACGCTGGCGGGTCCGGACTCCGCGGCGCGCTTTCGCGCGGTGGCCGCGGCGAGTCGGAGCAGAGCCGCTTCCCCTCCGCCGCTGCGGTCTCGCTCGAGCTTCTGCGTCGACGTTGTCGTTGGCCTCTGGGTTCGAGCCGGGACTCGAAGTCGGGGCCCCGCGGCGGCGTCGGTGATGCCGGCGACATCATCATGACGTCAGCCTTAGACCCGGTGGGCTGGTATCCGGGTCGCGAGGTCGTGTCGCTGGACACGTCTACGCGACCGGAAGCGGCCGAGCCCACGGATGCCAGCGACATGTTCGATCCGATGGACGAACACGGCGACATAACCGCGGGCGTGTCGTAGGCTGAGGCAAGGGGAGGCGCCGGTGGGCGACGCAGGTGCTCTCGGGGCATGGCTGCTTCGGGAAGTACCTGTGTCGCATAAACAGGGAGCCGGACGCTCGGTGTCACCACTGCGTCGACTGCCGGGAGGACACGGCGTGGCATACGCTGGCAGAGTGTGCCGCTTGGGAGGAGCCGCGCCGTGCCCTCATCTCAGAAGTAGGCAGTGACTTGTCGCTGCCGACCGTAGTGAGTTCGATGGTCGGCAGCGCCGAGTCCTGGGACGCGGTGGTTTCCTTCTGCGAAACAGTGATCTCGCAGAAGGAGGCTGCGGAAAGGGAGAGAGAGATCTCGTCCACTCTCCCGATCCGCAGCAGGCGCACCGGGCGCAGGCGGAGGGCGGACAACGCCCTCTTCCAGCCCCCCTAAATGGGTCCAGGGGCGACGGATTCGGGGACATCCGTCGCCCCCCAACATCAGGACCCGAGAAGGCGGCGCGCGTAGTGTTCCTCGCGCGCCGACCACAGACGTTGCGGGGGGAGTACACCTCACTCCCCCCGCCCGAGACGGGGCCCGCGCAAGCGGGCCGGCACCAGCCGGGGTTGTGGAAGAATAATGTGTTCCCGCGACCCCGGCGTAGGTGTGAGAAGGAACACCGGGGTGGTTTTTAGTCAGTAAGAGTCTGACAGACCCCTCCGCCCGCCCCAGGGCGGAGGACATCCATGAGGATTTTCCACCCCGGGAACAAAAAAAAAAACAAAAAAAAAAAAGGGGAGGCGCCGGTGAGTCGGGCGCATGGGTAGTACTTGGTACCGACCTTGTTGTACTTCTTGAGGTGGTGGCGACATTTTTTGCTGGCCGCTCCCGCTCAGCCACCGCCGGTCCCACCAGCGGGAGGCGGATACAGCGGTGCACGGAGTTGGCGCAGCTTGGGTCCTTGCTGGCACAGACATTGCCACGGCGGTCGCGGGCGGGGACGCGAAACGCGGCGGCGCGGTCGTGCGTGGGGGGGGTGCGCGGGGGCGCGCGGACGGTGTGCAGGGGCGCGCAGGTTGCGCGGGGTATTCGCGCGGCGTGGCGGGGCGCGCGGCGTTGACGGCGGCGTACGCGGCGGCATATGGCGTACGACTGGGGTTAGCGGCAGGCCCCGGGGCCTGGATGGGTACCGGGCGGAACGCGGCGGGGCGGATCACTACCGCGTGCGATCGGCTCGACGACGGCGTGGGCGCAACGCGCGCTGGCGCCAGTGACGTCGGTGGGCCGGCAGCAGCAGCGGCGCTCGATCCCCCTCCTCTTCCCTCTTCCTTCTTCTTCCTCTTCTTGTCCTTCTTCTTTTTTTTCTTCACTCCGTGTGGAGCCGGCCGGCGGTGCACAGGACGACGCAACACCGATGTTCGGCATCGACAACGGCCTATCCAGCGCCGGGCGGGACTCCGGTGAGCCGGCATCGCAGCCCAACGAGCCGCGCGTGCCGGGCTTCGGCATCGCAGGGGTGTGGTCTCAGCGACCGCGTCGGTACTATGTACCGGGCGGCGAAGAAATAAAAATGCGGTCCACGCGGAGCAAACTTAAATACAAAATAAAATAATACTTTGTAGGAGATGCTTGCGTGTCGACCACAAGCCAATCCATTTTGTTTTTTTTTTTTGCAAATTATAGCTCTGTTTTATATGCTTGTTGAAAAAATATCGATAAATCGATGTATGGATATTTTTAGCCGATATATTTTGATCCGATATATCGATACAAAATATTCAATTTCGAAATCGTATCGAAAACGATATATTTTTTTCAAATTTATTTTTACTTTTTAAGAAGTTTATTTTCTCAAACGATTACAAAAATCACTGACCGAGAAAAAACAATAATTACTAAACCACAAAACGATTAGCGTTGGTAGTAGGGTAGATGTTTAAATTGTTAGTGGAGATTGTATTTTGTGTATTATATTCTGCTAATAATAACAGAATATTTTAGCAGATATTCAAAGCCACATGACAGCGGAGCATGTGAAGAGCAGAATTTTTCTAATTTCAATACCGGACAAATACGGTTTGCCTGAAATAATAAATTAGTATTAAAAATATTAGAATATTGCTATTTAGCTTTGATATTTTCTAATTTTGCTTAATAATAAAGAATAATAGTAAAAATACCTTCGTTTTATAAGATTCTCATACATTAATATATAGTGCATTTTGAATGAATGAATGAAATGCACCAACCCCAGCGTGGTTTGACCAGACTCGATTAATCGAATGAACCCCATGATTTGCACTAGCCCCTGAAGCCTCATGCTTCATGGTGCTACAAAGACCATTGCATATCAAGGAATAGACCGGGGGGCACTGTAATGGTAGGGAAGACGTGCCCTTAGGATAGGATAGGAGTGTGAGAGCCAATCGAGTAATGCACCCTAAAATTAGCATTGGACTAGTGGAGGGGGGGGGGGGGGGTAATATTTGTCTATGGGAGGGCATCTTTTAACGACGTCGCAGCCCGTCGATGCTATGCTGTGTTGTTTCAATATCTTCATCTAAGGTCTAGCTACTATCCGTTTCCGGTTTACTGTGTAAATCTCGATAGCAGCATTTTTGATCTTATCTCGTTCTTCAGCCGTGTCCACCCAGAAGTTGATTTCCTTGTCGAAGTAAGTCCTGTCCTGTTTGAGGTTGTCATTGTTGCTTTTACTAACGAAGCTAATAACGAAACTAAAGTAAGAGGAGTATCGTCCGGATACTCCTCTTACTTTAGTTTCGTTATTAGCTGTTTGTCAGGAAAAGTTTTATTATTGTTATAAGCACGGCATTAAACCCTTGTCTAAAATACAGGAGTCCACTGTTGCTCCCTGCGCTAGCATTGGTCCTTCAAGGATCTCGTCGTCTAAATTTCAAAAGTAACGGTCTCGTAAAAACAAAAAACTTCGGCTCTTCAGTTGCGGTCTTCAGCGGGGACAGTATCAGCAGGAATCGTCAATTCCTTGTTGAAGAAACTTCGCGTAGCACTGCACACGTCCAGAGGACGAAGTCATCCAGACAACGGTCGGCGTCGGACTTCGGACCCGTCGAATGTTTCGAGTCGTCATCACGGGCACAGAAATACGAAAACTGCAGATCAGTGTTTATCCAGTGGATGGTTTAGACATTTTCTGAGTTTGTTCCAAGTTATTCCTTATTTATTTATTTACTTAGTCTTATTTCATATGGTTAATTAACAACATATAAGTGAATGTTTTCATTTATCTTCAAGTATTTTAGTGGCAATCCTTGTCAATAGCCTTATATTTTACTAAAATCACTTCTTTTCTTATAGTAAAGCTAACATATAACGGTTAGATAATCCACCTGTTTACGCAATTCCTTCACTTCACTATAGTAGCTGATAACTCGGCTATTATAGTGACACACTATGGAAAACGAAAATTTTGAAAAATCGTTAATAAAGACGCACCTGTATGAAATCTAACCTTAGCATTTTAGCTACTTACTAATATGCGTAAGATTTCATAGTTTTAAAATTATACCATATATCCTTGTCCCCATTTTTAACAATAACCTATGTGTTGGTGGTAATTTACATATTATTACTTGTGTTATAAGGTATTAATTTTTGTATTGTGGCATTGTTTACGCTGAGCCAGTGATGGTAGCAGACAGTAGAAGCAGAGATTGTGCAGTTTTATTAAGTAAATCATTATGGAAATTTTATCAGCAATTCAACAGAAGCCTGTCATATGTCAACTTACTGCTGTGCTACCTATTAAAGATTACTTATCCGCTCTTCGATAATTTCCGGAATTCACTATACTCTTTTTAACTTCTTATCATTATTCTCCTACTATTACTTTATCATTGCTTGCAAGTTATGAGAAATGGCTACCTGCCTCACTCAAATAAAAGCTGAAGAAGTCTACGCTTCAATCCCGGCAGCATGTTGGGAATCGAAGCCAACACAACACATTGCGCGCGGTCTGCACGCGCAGGCTGAGCGTACAGCGCGGATTCGTCGCGGCACGCGGCATCCACATTCTACCAAGACGGAACAAAAAAACTCATTCGAACAGTAAATGTTTTTGCAGCACCTTCGAACTTAACACTTAGCACTGGGACCAACCATTTGTGTGAAACCATTTTTTTTTGTCACCCTCGGGTCGTGTACCTGAAGCACATTTTTGTAAGCTTGTTGCTACAAAATACAGTTTTTTCTAGAACAATGCTTTAATTTTAATTTCATATTCAATGACATAGGGTTTGTAGAGCTTTAATACATAATTTCTAAAATAACACGAGTTATGGTGAAAGCGGAGAAATAGCGTGATTTGAGTTAGACAACTGTTCAGGGGCAGCGCGTACCGAAAGAGTTTACTTATACAGCTTCGAGGCAAATGCCTCAAATATAAGGAATACCAGGATCTCACCAGGTTAGCTAGCTCGGGGACTACCCCGGACTACTCCTCAACCGCAGGCTGGGAATCAGGAACGCACGTATACCACTTTAGCACGTTTTTAAATTATTTTAATTTCGACACAGATGCACAGGCTCACAACTCGCGCCATATGTTGAAAAGAAGTCTGACTCGGTCGAGGGTCCCGGGACAACTCCATTAATATATAGTGCATTTTGTATAAAAATTAATATTACCTCTTATTGAACCAGACTGAACTACATACATTATTATTTTATAACCGAAAACTTCTGAAATGTTGACCGATATATCGATATTTTTTTCTCGATATATCGACGTCGATGTTGATATTTCATTTTACGTCGTATGTTGATCAAAATACAACCCCCCCCCCCCCTGGTCTTTTGTCATTGTGGTAGCAATGAAGATGGCTAAGTTATGCTCATTATTATTTTTAAGCCCACTTGCACGTTTAGTCGGGTAAAATTAATAAACATAAACTATAAACTCGGAGTGTAATTAACATTTTCAGCTCTTAAAACGCGTTAAAAAAATGTGAGTTTATTAATTCATCATTGAACTTTGAACCATGAACTTGTGTGCGATAAGGATTGAGAACTTCGCGGGTTCCTCCGCGACGATCCACAACCGATGCGAGCTCCGTCGCGACGGACTGCGGGCCGGTGGAGCGGCTGACGCAAGCTAGTTCGCGACAGGCTGCGGGCCGGTGGAGAGGCTGACGCAAGCTGCTTCGCGACAGGCTGCGGGCCGGTGGAGCGGCTGACCCAAACTGGTTTGCGACAGGCTGCGGGCCGGTGGAGCGGCTGACGCAAGCTGCTTCGCGACAGGCTGCGGGACGGTGGAGCGACTGACGCAAGCTGCTTCGCGACGGGCTACGGGCCGGTGGAGCGGCTGATGTGAGCTGCTACACGACCGCGAGCACGCGACAGACAGCGGGCCGGAGGATCGGCCGGAGGATCGGCCGACGCGAGCTGCCTCGTGTGAATTCATTTAATTTTAATTTCTAAGTTACTTTATTATTAAATTTATATTACTTGTGACCACGTTTGGCCAGCCGGCTAAACGGTACGTTACAGTTTGTAAATAATAACTATAAATGTTATTTCTCTTTTCAGGTAAGGTTTATGTTTGGTTTTGTTCTATTTCTCACAATGTTAATGTAAAATTTTGAAATTAAATACTCTTTTCAGAGCAACACAATTTAGTTTATTATTGCAATATTTTAAAGAAACGAATATATTGTCTGCTGTCATAGTACCGAATTTCCACATAAAATGTCGAACAACATAAAATACGAAATGATATGCGGATTTAAAATTGTTCGTTCACGGAGTGTTGCAAAAAAAATGGTGGCCACGTTTGTCTCCAAAACCGGCCATGTTACGACTATTCCTCTTGAGGGACAAAGAACGGTTAATGCAGAATGGTATGCTAGCATTTGTTGGCCACAGGTCGCTTCTGAACTCCGTAAAGAGAACTGCAACCGCCGCATCATCCTCCATCACGACAATGCGAGTTCTCACACCGCACACATAACAAAAGAGTTTTTAGAGCAAGAAAACATAGAATTATTAGACCATCCGCCGTACAGCCCCGACCTAAGCCCTTATGATTTCTATACTTTCCCTAAAATAAAGAATAAATTGCGTGGACAGAGATTTTCATCACCTGAAGAAGCTATGGACGCCTACAAAACGGCCATTTTGGAGACCCCAACTTCCGAATGGAATGGTTGCTTCAATGATTGGTTCCATCGTATGGAAAAATGTGTCAAATTTCGCGGAGAATACTTCGAAAAGCAATAAATACATTTAAAAATAGTAATGTTGTGTCACTTCCTTGATTCCCGAAATTTTCAGTGCCGCCCTCGTATGTGTCAGTCAAGTGTGAACTCAAAGCCATTAAAATAGCGTCTATAGCACAAAATACTGAACAAAAATCGAAATCAAGACAGGGGTACTAACCAAAAAAAGAAAGTGATTTATTCTTGTTATTTAATTATTCATAAAATACAACAGCCTCAAACACGGGCCTCAAATCAGTCTTAAATCTTCACGAATCTACACGAAGATAATGTATCGTGGGATTGTTTGTCACAAACAATACTAAATAAAAATTTGCGACAGCATACACCTACCTTTTATGTGGAAACTATTATAGCTAGAATAGTGAGCCATAAATGAATTCCTTTTTTGTTTTTACAATACACATTTTAGAGTATTTAGTTAATTCTCATCAAAATGAATACCTTTTTCGCTTTTGGTGTTTAATGTAGATAAACTTTGTCTTTTACACTAATTAATTTGGACGGATGGTTAAAAATTTACCACTATAAGTATGGCGGAACCGCAGGTGGGGCGCACCTGAAGGGTTAGGCAGAGGTATGCCGTATACCCGCATTTCGCCAGTTAGGTATGTGTTAGCCCAATGTAATATATTGCCGTCATCCGGGCACAAATCCAGACTCCGGGATGCTACTGAGAAATTCAATAAAACATAACATAATTAATTAGCAAGTAAGTATCTTTACAAGTAGATATTCAGTGCAGGACACATTTTTGTATTATTTTAGTAGGTATGGTAATTTAAATGTTTTTGTGACATTTACGATATACGCACAGCGATATACTCGTACCTAATAATTACATATTTGACACCTTTTGTGTACAAAACAATATATCAGTTCTATTAATACGAAGCGCCTGTACGACTAGATGTATGAAAGCAGACAAAGCAAAAAGAATACGTAAGTGCCCTTCGTAGTAGTGGGCGTTTTTTAGTTTCTGCCTACCCCCATGGGAAAAGCAGTGAGTTTATGTATGTTTGTATACATTATTATAGCTAGGTACGTGTGTTACGTGTTTTATGTCGATTGTCTTGACAAAGTCAAGACATGACATGTATTGACATGACAGTTTATGTCATTTGTGTGTAGCCAATTTACTGGTGTATAGGTTTTTCTGGCCCGGTGTATTTGTTTATACTTATTAAGGTTTTTTTATTTTAGGTCACTGCGTCTTATCATGATTGTGTGCATGAAGTTTTTCTATTTGCCACCCATGTTAGCCACGAGCTTACAGAGCGCAAACTCCAGCAGATAGGTGGCCAAACAACGTCAACGACGACAGTCAAAAACAATAATAAGAAAATATAATTACCTATTCCAAGATAATGGTGCTCTTGTACACCGAACTAAACTAACTAAACTATCACTAAAATTCCTTACTTTTTACTATAAGAAACTTGAAGCTATTCTGCGAAAAAAAATCTCTAAATTTAAAAATATCTTTGACACAATTATAATCGATTTTGACAATCGCGAGTCCACGTGTTTTTTTTTTCTTTTGGTTTCGCAACGTCTTAGTTAGAGCCGGAGGCAGCCTGGGGCAGCCTCGACGTATTTAGTATGGATGTTTTTACTTTTTGTATGGAAAATATATAATAAAAATATCTACATGTAGAGTTTTGGAGGTTTCGGGGTTTCAAAGGGGGTTGACATTTTCATTATTTTTGTGATAGGACACACCGTTTTCGAGATATGAGCAATAACAGTCTGAAGTCGAGGTGTTGATGTGAATTTTAATTCACGCCAACTAATTTTATTCCACACCTTTTTAATCGCGATTAAATAGTCAGATTCATGTTTATATTTAGTTAGAGTTAGACAATCAAATTTTTAGGTGAAAAACATAAAATTCTGAATAGCAAAATTGCCATTTTCACTAAACTAATAACTCAGTGCAATCTTAGTGCTGTCAAACAAAAATATAGTTAAGTTGTGTCACTTTAGTCAATTTCAGAATGGATAATCGTCATTTGGCAGGATTAAACCAAATTTTTGTGTTTTTTTGTCTATTTTAGAGGCATTTGTGACAAGAGAATCGGCACTATTGCAATTAAATGAAAGAAAATTTAAAATTCGTATAAAAAGTACACTTTGCAGACAAGCTTATTACAAATTAGAGGACTATATACAAGATAAGAATGCTTGGAAACATGATGGTCCAGCTCCATAGGACAATCCCGTCTAGACAAAATCACACTGGTTGCTAATTGAATTTTTTATTTTTATTTTTTTTTACTTACTCACACACTGACCTACTCCTAGTTAATATTTTAGGAAAGTCATATATTTTTACAGTGTTTGTAAATATGTGAGCACAATGTACCTATCGCGTCATTCATTTATCTGCCTTTGCTATATTTTTAGTTCTTCTTACCACTTGTGGTATAGTATTTTTATTCTTGGTGCATCGTTTTCACATATAAAAATATAATTAATGTATACAAATATTGTAAAATATTTTAAAAGAGTAACGGTGGAGTTTCTTGCCACTTCTTCTCCATACGAAACTACTTTTTGGAAGTGGCGCCTAGAATCAGTTATATTTTTATTGTAATTTTTGACGTTCAAAAGTGCCATTTTATGGGCCTATTTGAAATAAATGCTTTGACTTTGACTTTGCACCAATGTTTAACTAAATAGTAATATCAGCCTATGCTTGTCCCACTGCAGGGAAAAGGTCTCTTCTCATACAGAGAAGGCACGAGTATTGATCACCACCCTTATTCATATATTACGTTCCAACAAACGAATTGAAATAATAGTCATCATCATCATTCTGCCAGAAAAGTCCACTGCTAGACATAGGTAGGCTCCTCGCGGGAATTTGCTGTATGCAAGAAGCACAGGACCGGTCAATGTGATACCTATAGATTATTGTACACACGTAGTTAAATATGATTAATAGTTAATTATAAATAATAATAATACCAGCCTATTATTGTCCCACCCACTGCAGGGCTACTCGTGCAGAGAAGGCACGAGTCAGTATCAGATATATGTTAACTATGAGTCCAGGTTTCCTCGGAATGGTTTTCATTCACCGATGTCAGTAAACTTAGAAAGTACATTTGAATTGGAAAAAGTTACACTGGTACTTCGCCAAGAATTGAAACCACAACCTCGTGCTTGATTAATGAGGCCTTAACCTCTAGACTCAAAATGTCATCACGAAGTATAAACCTAAAATGTCTTAAATCTCGACACCACCGAGTTCTGGAGTAATAAAATATTAATAGGACTATTAAATACAAATATACCTTCGTGTCATATACTGTTTTATTTGTGTCCGTGCTGAGTCAAACTTGTATGAGAGCAATATCCGTCTCCTTTGGGGTTGACTAAGAATGATATATCAATCGACTAGCGACCCGCCCCGGCTTTGCACGGGTGCAATGCTGATACTAAATATATTACAGAATTCAGAGTCTTTATCACAGAACACTAGTACTCCTAAGCAACTTATTATATTTACTATATACTACTTTCCAAGTTATTTACCTTATCTACTTGTTCGTTAGTTGGTGATAGAAGCGCTCTTTCTATAAACTTAAGTTATCAATGTCTATCAAAACACAAAGGTTTTCTAGGTTAATCCATCCATCACTTTGTGTTAACTCTCCATTGCCAACTTTTAGCAGCAATCTCAGAAAAAAAGCCTGTTCTCACGTGAAAACAATGAAACCCTCATGTTAGTTTTAAGCTCTAATTTATTGACGTGTCGCCAAAGGCTGGATCTTTTTAGGGAAGCATATATTTCGTCAGCACGTGTTCCTCGAGTCACAACTGGTAGGATTTGGCGAAAGTCTTCTGAGAACAGAATTGTACCACCCATAGGTGATTTTTGTTGCGTAAATCGCGCATTGACCTATCCAGTGCTTCAACAGACGACTTGTTTGACATGGTGGCTTCGTCACAGACTATTAATGAGCAGTCACGCATCCTGTATTGCTCTTTTTAGAAACACTACAGACGCTGTTATTATCATCGGGTGGCGATTTTCAGCGGGAGTTTGAATGTAGAGAGTGCGGTTCGGCCTCCTTCTAAAAGCGTAGCGGCAATGCCGGATGACGCCATTGCAATTTTTCCGGTAGATCTCACTTTTGTTAATTAAAAAGCAAATTGATTGAAAATGTTTTTCCTCCTGGGCCATCAAGGATAAATGATAAATATTCTTCCTACATTGTTATCAATTGATGATAGTAATGTAGTAAATACTTTTTTCTGATCGATGTTCAATCGTGGCTTATCTTGAGCTATATATTAAAAGTCTCGATTGATCGTATGATGTTTTTCTTGTGGATTTGGCACTAATCAATAAATATGAATGAGTAGTATTAGCTGGCATAGGCAGCCCAAAATCCTTGATCGATTTACCCGAACGTTACTACTTTGTTTAATTCAAAAAATGCATCGCCAAATATGTTTTGATTGTAGATCATCTGAAATTAACTCTCGCCGTCGCCGAATCAGAATATCACGGGCCATATTTTGTTGTGTCCCGCGGGTTATTAACAACGTCTTGTATATTGTTCTCAGTGAAATATACTCTTCGTCAATTTTCTAAATGAACTCCAAGGTGGACAATAGTGGGAGCCCGGTCGTGCATTTCGAATGATAAAATCCTACATACTGCTTCAGAACTGCAGATGGAACGTCCAGACTGATATTTTTCCACTTCATTTGGTGATTGTATGCTAAAGTGGCTGGATCGCTACTTTTATTAACGCATTAGGATGGATTTAACCAACGAAACTGAACGCGATCAGCACATAAACTACGTTTAAGAGCTGTCAGTGTCATTATTTTCTATGGAATATTGACACTGACCGCTCTTGAACGCGTTTTAGATGTGCTGAACGTGTTCAGTTTCATTGGTGAAATCGGCACTTAGTAACATATTGAATTGACTTTATTGAACTGCACAACTCTTGATGTTGATGTGGGCATCAATTTTTTTCAAAAGGAGAGGATTATAGGGAACGATCCATCAGTTATCAATATCATGGTTTCGGACGCTGGCAAATTGCCAACTCTGTTCTGGCGATCGTCGACGATATTTGGGATATTCATCATCGCTAGTAGATGTCTGAGTAAGGAACGACTTCGGAAATTTTTGCTGCATTTGGAATCTCGCATACATGGAGTTTCATGGAGACTTTAAACCCTACTTGGGTTTAAAGTCCCGCATGTTTTTCTTTATGATTTTGAACAGGACATAAGCTTCTTCTTTTAAAACCGGTAATTCAGCTGAAATAACGCTGTCAATTTTATTTGTTCTAATTTTGTTCACAAATTATACCAGTATTAGGATAGCATCGTAAAAAAACTTAATAGTCTGAAATCGCTATCATACATAACCAAACGTGGTGTTCAATTTTTTTGATGTACATGTGGCAAACCGCGTTTCTGCCATTTTATAGTAAAGGTACATATGACAGCGCGGCGGACCAAATATATTAGACTTGTTAATGAGGTGCAGGATTTTATGTACTTTTAAATAGAAGACTCTGTTGCCTGAATCGGATCTGTCTTGTGGAGTTAAATTGTTGTTAATATTTTCTTTTATTTCTGACCAATTTGGGTAACATGTTGCAGTTATAAATAAATCAGGTATATAGTAATGTCTGACGTAATTCATTGCGTCCTGCGATTTTTCATGAAAATATCGAGGTCCACCTGTGAATGATGAAGGTAGTATATCCAACTGTCCAATGCAGTTGGAAAATATTAATTTAAATAACATGCTGTAAAGGACCATATTGATCTTTATTAAATGCATTATGTATTTAAGGTACTTAATTGGATAAGGATTAATGATGTATTGCTTAAAATCGCTTCGTAAATAAGCCATTATTTCTCGTAAAAAGGTAAAGGGTAAAAAATGGTTATTGTGGGTTATCCCTAAGAGATAGACTTATACCATCGCGGACTTTTACGTAGACCTTTTTAGGGTATAAGTACAATACTTAAGTTTTTTTTTAAATCTATCTCATAGGGTTCAGCCAGCGTTTGCAATGTAAGCGCAGAAAAATGTGTTTATTTACGACATCACACATATTAGAAACCTCTAAAATTATCAGTGTTTCTTTACTATAATATTCATGTTTTATACATATAAACCTTCCTCTTGAAGCACTCTTTCTATTAAAAAACCGCATCAAAATCGATTGCGGAGTTTTGAAGATCTAAGCATACATAGGGACAGACAGACAGCGGGAAGCAACTTTGTTTTATACTGTATAGTGATTTATATACATAAGGCACTTTACATTTTCCAAGGGCTGAAATCTATAAAAACCTGCAGGGCTCGCGTCCATATCGGTCACTTTTCTCGTTTTCTGACAGTATTGCCATAGAATACTATAGTCATTCTGTCAAACTTGATGTTTACTCGATAAACCTTAACATGACTAACTAATGGGGAAGGCAACTGTCAAAATGGCGCTGTCGTAGCTAGTTCCCAAAACAAGCCAATAATGCAAGGCGTAAGTCGGTTTTTATTAATTTTTGCGAAAATTATTCATTATTACGTTCCTAAATGCCCGAAAATTAGAGTCTACCATTTTCCGAAATACCCTAAACTTAGCAGATTGTGGCTTAAAGCTATTGGAAGATAATTATTTCAATTACAACAGAGTTCGAGGTTATGTCGGAAACATTTTAAAGAAAGTGATGACTAGGAATGAAGCAATATTTAAGTTTTTCAATTCTGACATATTCCCTATCGAATAATTATTGATATAAAATATTGAAATCAATGAAAATAACGAAATGGTGGAATGAAACCAAACTCATGAATGAACACGAAACGGAATGAATGAACGAAATGTCAAATTTATTGTAGGCTGTACGGACCTTGCTATGGTCACGCCATCTACAATTAGCTTTGACCGACCTTCCCCATTTATCTCGCATTTTGACAATTCAAGTTATCGATTTTGACGACGAAGAGTAGACAAAATTATGAAACAATAATATATAACATGGCAAATTCATTATTGCTGTTTTTTGTCATAATTTGATTGCAAAACATAATAATAATGAAAATACTTAGTTTTAAACTACCCACTACTTTGCAACCTCGATATAACAAATCATATGGGAACAAGTTAAAATTTGCTGAAGAAAATATTCGTTATATCAAGTAATTCGTTAAACTGAGTTTTGTTATGTTGAGGTTAGATTGTTCTAAAGTTTGTTTTATAGGGGTGCAGGGGTGAATAGAAACGAAACTTTAAAAAGGATTTTAACATTGAAATAATAGAGTTTGTTGCCAACAAGGGCACTTAATCGTTAATTATAATACAGTCAATACATAGGCGACATTTTTGGCAACAAACATTATTATTTCAATGTTAAAATCCCCTTTACAGTTTCGTTTCGATTCACCCCTGCATCCCTATTCACCCCGTTTTACGGTATACAAATAGTTTTATTCACTTTTTACGTTTCTGAGTCCTTGTAACTAGAATCTTTAACAATAGTTACGAGCAGCAGTGTTTACATTACCTACTTTCGGTCGTGACTACTTAACCGGACTATCCTGTGGTTGCCTTAAGCGGACTCAAAGCCTCCAGCCAGGGGCGTAAAACTACTTACATTACTAAGCGAACGCTCGCTAAGGGCACCCCCTGTGGGGTACGGACCTCGGCTTAGGGCGTCGCTGACGGGAGGACAGCAAGATGGGACAGGCTGGATCAGATTTGGTTGATTATTATTATCATGGGAATTTAAAGCTACGGGCTCAGCTACGGCGCGGGCTGGCACTTCGTCGAGCAAGGGTCGGGGGGGACAGTTACGTCGGGATCTTCGCGAGGAACGTCGGCGGCGAGGTCGGAATGTCGGTCTGTGTTTGTGCACTGTACTGGTGGCTCTACTGCTCTCCTGAATGAGAGTTATGTGGTCATCGGGATCGGTGAGGACATGCTTGGGACGGCGGACATGACTAATGGAGGAGGGAATATAGCTAGCGGCCTTGACAACCAGAGGGTTGCGGTGATTCGCGGCGGTCTCGAAGAAACGCTTTGAAATGCGCTAACTGGCGGATAGTGGGAATCTTGAGGTCAACGTGAAGGATCTCGTTGCGAACGTACCAGGGGGAGCCTGTAATCCTACGGAGGAACTTGTTCTGGAGGGTCTGCATTCTATTGAAGCGATGGGGCTTGGCGTGTGCAAAGACTGCACTGGCATATGTCATGATCGGGCGGATGCACGCTGTGTAGATAGGCATTTTGCACTTTAGTGATTATTTGCTGCGTGCATTTAGGACAAAGTGAAGTCTACCTAGGAAGCGAAGGCGGCGTGCAAACAAGCCGCCTTAATGTGCTCTGAAAAAGAGAGGTGTTCATCGAGCACTACACCCAGATATTTGGCTCGCTTTTCCCAAGGGATGGGCTTGCCGAACATGGTGATTGGTCGAGGGGGGCAGGGATTGCGACGCGGCTTTGAGAAAAGAACCGCTTGACTTTTGTCGGGATTGACTTCGATTCGCTATTTTCCAAACCAAGCGCCAAGCTTGTTCACTTGGGTTTGGAGAATGCGAGCTATCGAATTTTCATCACGGCCGGTGTAGTAGATGGCCGTGTCGTCTGCGAACAGGGCCAACTGCGCCTTACTGCACTTGGGCATATCGCTGGTGAATAGCGTGAAAGCTAGAGGAGAGATCACAGAGCCCTGAGGGACTCCTGCGCGAATAGGGTGGGGGGAGGATAGCGCTCCTTCGATGCGATAACGGAAGGTGCGGTTCGACAAAAAGTCCCGTAAGATGAGCACGAGACGATCTGGCACACCGAGTTGGTACAGCTTATATAATAAGCCGTTGTGCCAGACTTTGTCGAACGCTTTCGCTATGTCGAAGAAGACAGCACCGGTCATCAAACCTCGTTGAAAACCGAAGTTTATGTGTTCGACTATACGGTGGACCTGTTGTCCGCACGAGTGTTGGGTTCTAAAACCAAACTGTTCGTTGGGGATAAGGCCCTTTGTCTCGGCGTAGTCTCTGAGACGCTTATAAATAAGCCTCTCATAGATTTTGCCAAGGACATTGAGCAGACTGATGGGGCGGTAACTAGTAGGCTCCGACTTTGGCTTGCAGAGCTTCGGGATACCGATGACGGTGGCTTCTTTGAATGCCTGTGGGAAGATGTTATTGCTCAGAGCACCATTGAAGATGGTGGTCAGTAGCATTATCAGGTGGGCAGGGAAAAGTTGGAATACCCTATTGGTGATTCCATCTGAGCCGGGGGCTTTACGAGCCTTAAGACCTTTGATGAGGTCGTGCACTTCGTCTGGCGTGACGGGGGGCAGTGGATTTTCTGGGTCTTCGACGGGAGGGAGGGAGGCTCTATGTTCGATTTCGGCGTCGACCTCAGAGAGGTGAGCTTGGTCTACTGGTTAAGAGCTAGGCGAGCATTGGGCTTCTAGACTGTCGGCTAGAAGCTCAGCCTTGTCGACATCATCGAAGGCGATGGTCTTGTCGGGACGGATCAGAGGGGGCATGGAGACTATTTCTCCGGAGGTGGGAACTTTAAAAGGTTTTGGGTTAAAATTCGGTAATTAGAGGTATTTACGCTTTTTCTTAATAGTTGAAAATTCGATACGAGGGCGACACTGAATTTTTTTAGAACTGGCAACTTAAGCAAACGATAAAATTAAATAAAGGCCGCATTCCGAGTTAGACTATAATCGCTGACAGCGCTCACATCGATAATTAGCGTTCCGATTTAGATATCACGATCATGACAGCTGACAATTCGCTCACAGTGATATTTCTTTAAGGCATGGTCGGCGTTATCGCAAGATGGCGCATGTCATGACGTCACCTATGACGATTCACGGGACATCGTTATCGCGCTCACGCCAACGGGTATAAGCGCGCTCAAATCGATTACATCCCAATTCGGAAAGCAGCCAAAAAAGAAGTTCAAATTTTGAAAATGGAACTCTTTGCTAATATAATTGTGTACCTTATGTATTGTATTCATTTGTCAGTTGCTTACGATTTCGCGGCAAATTGATAATTTTCTGTGTCAAGTCCGCATGAATTTAACGCGAGAAAATTTTCGTACAATGATTTTTTAGGACTTTCGATGTCATATATGTCATATATGTCAGTAAAGTTATCATAGACTTCGATTGGCCCTGTATAGTAAAAGTACTCTGTGGATTGGCCTTTCACGATGAAGCCCCATCTCGTGCCACTGTTTTCAACTGGTTTAATGAGTTTAAACGTGGTCGCACTAATCTCACCGATGATCTGCGTGAGGGACGGCCTTCTACGGCGACGACTAAAGATAACCTCAGTGTTGTGCGGCGTATGATAGAGACTGACAAAAGAGTGACTTATAAGCAGATTCGGACCAGCTCAGGACGAGGATCGAAAAACAGTTATTGCGGAGTGGTACACTAACAATTGTTTGCCACTTGTCTTGGAAAAAGTTCGGGAGAAACGACCTCGCAGTAGGATCCTCCTTCACCACGACAACGCCTCGTCGCACACCGCCAAGCAAACAATCGACTACTTAGCGACGTCAGACGTGTAATTACTGGGTCACCCGCCCTATAGGCCAGACCTCGCACCTTGCGATTTTTATTTATTTCCGAAAATAAAAAGAAAACTTCGAGCAAACGTTTTATGGACGCCGAGGAAGCAGTGGCTGCGTTTCAAAATGCCGTCGAAGAGACCCCTAAGGACGAGTGGGCAAAGTGCTTTTCTCAGTGGTACCATCGGATGGGGTCGCATCTTGAAGAGCCTCCACGCGGCGCACCCTGGGCAACGTCAGCTCCAACTGTCCACCTGCTTTTGGTGGACAGTTGGGGTTGGCGGCTAATCTTCAACAAACGGGGAAGGGTCATGGTTCCAATCATCGACCATTTATATTGGTCGATGAAGGAAACCGGGCTAGGGTTGGGGCGGCCAGTCCGTTTTCGGGAGAGGTCTGGTGGCTATCTCCGTCCACACCCCCTCTGTTTGCAGAGGGTGAGTTTTGTGGGCGTCGAGTAGGAAGGGGAGAGGAAGACAACCTCTATAAAAATTAACCCAATCCCAAGGTCGAGGGTGCCGAGGGGATGAATGGCTTGAGGGAATCCGGTCACTAGCGCTGGGGTGGGTTAACAGGGGAAAAAGGGACCACACCCTTCAAAAGGGGAAAAAAAATAATGAAACAGACAATTGGTAAAAAACTACCCCAGGGCGGTACCGGCTGCCCAGCAGCCGGAGAATCCGCCACGTTCCCGAAGGGAACGACATGCCGCCAACCGTATTCTTGGGCAACAAATGTCTGCCGAGCCGAGGAGGCTCGTCGAGTGATGCCCGGTCAGACACTGACGCTGCATCTGGTGCGGAGGGCTCAATTAAGAGCCCGGAGCGCGTAGTAGTGGGGGCTTCCGGGAAGGACAAACGGTTCTTCCTGAAGCGGCCCAAACCGAGGGATGGCCAGCAGGCACTCTCGGACGGCGGGATGGCCTCAGCTCGAAAAATCGGTTGTTGGGGTGGGGTCCGAGGAAGACGCGGAGAGCTCACCACCCAGGAGAGGGAGCCAAGCAGAGCGAGTCCAGCGAGCCGGGAGGCTCGCCACGAACGGACGCCGCCCTGAAGTGGCCAGCCGCAGCACGGCTCTTTTAGAGTCGACAGGTGGTGAGCCGGATGCCGCTGGCGGCTCTAAATCAGAGCGATCGGCCAGGTTTGCGGAGGTCGTGGTTGCCGCGATCAAGGGTGTGGCCTTGAAGAGGACTCAGTCCTCTAAAGACAAGGCCATATGTGCAGCCACGGCCTCCATTATAGAGGCAGCGGATGCAAATAATTTCGGGCCTCCGCCAGACGGCATGTCCGAGATGCGGGCGGAGGTCGCCCGCTTGACAGACGCCATGGAGCGTCTCCGAAAGGAGAATGTGGAGCTCCGAGCAGGCCTGGGCAAGGTTGGACCTTGCAAGCAGGCCCCCCGGAGGTGCAACCAGGAAGAGCGCAGCATGGGCAAGGCCAGCCCGTGTATGCCGAGGACCGGGTTTTGGCCCTGGTGCGGCAGGAGCTGGCTGCCTTTCAGAGTCGGTGTTCCGCTCTGGAGGCCATTGTCCTGCGCCCTCTGCTAGCGGCGAGCCAGCCGGCCTCGGGCCAGCGAAAGGCGGCCTCGTATGCCGCCACCGCGGCCAAACCAGGGTCTTCAGGGCAGACCCAAAGTGGAGCCGCGGCGGGCCCGCCCCTGGCGAAAACGGCATCGCGCCAGTCCAGGAAAGGTGGAGTGGCTGCGCAGACGGCGAGGGCCCCAGCCCTAACGGCGAGATGGCCGCCCCCGCCATTAAAATCTCCTCCGACTGACGCCGAGTGGCAAATAGTCGGGAAGAAGGGGAAGGCGGGTAAGGCAGCAAGGGCGGCCAAACGAAAGCAGAGGCGGCAGTGGCGCAAGGAAGTCCCCGAAGTCCGCAGCTGTAGTGATAACACTGCAGCCGGAAGCGGAAAAGAAGGGCATGACCTACCGCGAGGTGCTCGGCAAGGCGAGGACGGCAGTGAACCTCCAGGAGATCGGCGTCGCCAATGGCCTTCGGTTAAGAGTCACTTATACTGGGGCCCGGATGCTGGAGGTCCCGGGTGCAGCCAGCGGCCCGACCGCAGACGCTCTGGCTGAAAAGCTTAGGGCGTCCCTGAATGCGGACGAGGTCCGAGTGTCCAGGCCCACCAAGTGCGCTGACATGCGTATCTTGGGCCTGGACGAATCTGTGACGAAGGAAGAGATCGTGGCTGCCGTCGTTGGGACTGGGGGGTGCTCTGCTGAGCAGGTTAGGGCAGGCACCGTTCGTCCCCTCGGTGACGTCCGCCGCCCCCCAACTTCAGGACCTGAGAAGGCGGCGCGCGTAGTGTTCCGCGCGCGCCACTCACAGACGTTGCAGAGGGAGTACAGGTACAGGTAGTTGCGTAGGTGAGTGATGGAACACCGGGTTGGTTTTTAGTCGGTAAGAGTCCGACAGAAACGGTCCATGGCCCTTTACGGGGCACTGGTGTGGGCGCCGTCTTTGAGGCACCGACCAGCCTGTCGGTTGAACGCGTCCCAAAGGGTCATGGCCATCCGGCTAGTCCAGGGATACCGCACGGTTTCCTGCGAGGCGGCGAGCCTGCTTGCCGGATTGCCGCCATGGGATCTGGAGGCAAAAACCCCTCGCGCACGTATGGGAGTGGCGCGTGGAGGCAAAACGCCGGGGTGTAACTTCGCTGGCGCGAGTACACGGTACAGCGGACAGAGCTCCGGTGGTATCTCATAGCGACATGGAGGGTGCGATTGCCGCAACCCAGTGCTGCGCACGCCACAATATCGGCGGTAAGTCCCCTCTTTGAGGAGTGGTTGGAGACGCGCCACGGCGTCCTCACCTTCCGCCTGACACAGGTCCTCACCGGACACGGTTGTTTCGGGAGGTTCCTGTTTCGCATAAGGCGGGAGGAAACGCCCGGGTGTCACCATTGTGTGGATCGCCGTGTCCTCCGGGCCTCCGGGCCCAGCTTGGGCGGAGCACCACCGTGTCCTCCGGGCCCAGCTTGGGCGGAGCACCGCAGTGTCCTCGCGGAGGCGATTGGCGGCGGCGATCTCTCGCGTCCGGCCCTGGTCCAGGCCATGGTACGGAGCGAAAGAGAATGGAAAGCCGTCACCTCCTTCTGCGAAGCAGTAATGCTTGCGAAGGGAGGAGGCGGAGCGCCTGAGGGAGAGAGCCTTGCGCCCTCACGCCCCCACTAGTCGCCGCAGGAGACGCCCTGGGCGTCGGGAGTCGCCTGCATATTCCCGGCCACCGTAGGCGCGGGCTTGCGGCTTGGAGACTCTTGACGGGGATCCGTGGGGGCGCCTCTATCGAGTGGTTCGAGGGAAACTGCGAGCCGCGGCGCCTCCACTTACGGAGAGTCTCCAACCCGAGCTGCTGGAGGAGGTAGTTGCAGCCCTCTTCCCGGCAAGAGCGGAGCATACTCCGCCGCCGATGGCTTTGCCCACAGCCGCAGAGTCTACAGAGGAAAACGCCATCAGCGTCCCAGAGGTGACACAGGCAGAGATGGGGGCGGCCGTGATGCGGCTTCGGGCCAAGAACGTGGCTCCGGGGCCCGACGGGATTCACGGCCTAGCGCTAGCCCTCGCTCTGATGGAGCTTAAGCCCCAGCTAAGAGGACTCTTCACAGCGTGCCTTGAGCGGGGCCAGTTTCCCACTTTGTGGAAAACAGGTCGCTTGGTCCTGCTCAGGAAGGCGGGGCGCCCTGCGGACTCGCCGTCGGCGTACCGGCCCATAGTGCTGCTAGACGAGGTGGGTAAGCTGTTCGAGCGCATACACGCAGCCCGCCTCGTCGGCCACTTGTGCAGAGAGGGGCCAGACCTGAACGAGAGCCAGTTCGGCTTTCGGTATGGGCGCTCTACCATCCACGCTGTGTCAAGGGTGAGAGTCCTGGCGGAGGAAACAGTGTCCCGGGGCGGGGTGGTGGTGGCGGTGTCCTTGGACATCTCCAACGCCTTCAACATCCTGCCCTGGAGTTGTATTCCGGAGGCACTGCGTTATCATCGGGTGCCTCTCTAACTCCGCCGCATCGTTGGGGCTTATCTGGCGGGTAGGTGTGTCACCTACATGGGGCGTGATGGCGGAAACCAGCGCCAGGTGTCGTGCGGTGTTCCACAGGGATCGGTAGTAGGACCGCTCCTGTGGAACATCGGGTACGACTGGGTGCTGAGGGGCGAGCTCCCGCCGGACGCAGACCTGACGTGTTACGCGCACGACACGCTGGTCACGGCCCGGGGGAGTTCGCACAGGGAGGCAGCGTTGACATCCGTCGCTCCCCAACATCAGGACCCGAGAAGGCGGCGCGCGTAGTGTTCCGCGTGCGCCGCTCACAGATGTTGCGGGGGGAGTACACCTCACTCCCCCCGCCCGAGACGGGGCCCGCGCAAGCGGCCCGGCACCAGCCGGGGTTGTGGAAGAATAATGTGTTCCCGCGACCCCGGCGTAGGTGTGAGATGGAACACCGGGGTGGTTTTTAGTCAGTAAGAGTCTGACAGACCCCTCCGCCCGCCCCAGGGCGGAGGACATCCATGAGGATTTTCCACCCCGGGAACAAAAAAAAAAAAAAAAGGGAGGCAGCGTTGCTCGCGACGGCGGCGGTCTCACTGACGGTGAGCCGCATACGGCGCCTCGGCCAGGAGGTGGCCATCAACAAGTCGGAGGCCATGGTGTTTCATGGCCCTCGGCGGGCGCCGCCGGCCGGATCACACGTTGTGGTCGGGGGGGTCCGTATCGCTGTCGAGCAAACCATGAAATATCTGGGATTGGTGCTCGACAGCCGATGGGACTTCGGACCCCACTTCCGGCAGCTGGAGTCCAAGCCGCAGAGAGCAATGGCCGTCAGTGTCATAAGGGGGTATCGCACGATCTCCTACGAGGCGGCTTGTGCACTGGCCGGATCCCTGCCATGGGACCTGAATGCGAAGTTGCTCGCGTCACTTTATCGGTGGCGCGAGGAAGCGAGGGCGCGGGGCGAGCGACAGATGCAGCGCCATATGGAGCAGCGTCGGTCGCAGCTTCGCGAGGTCCTGATGGCGGAATGGCGGGACAGGCTCTCACGCCCTACCGCCGCCGGCCTCGTCACCATAAAGGCGGTACGGCCAGTGCTCGACCAAAGGCTCGGGAGGCACGGCTCCCTGTCGTTTCGGGCGACGCAGGTGCTCTCGGGGCATGGTTGCTTCGGGAAGTACCTGTGTCGCATAAACAGGGAGCCGGACGCCCGGTGTCACCACTGCGTCGACTGCCGGGAGGACACGGCGTGGCATACGCTGGCAGAGTGTGCCGCTTGGGAGGGGCCGCGCCGTGCCCTCATCTCTGAAGTAGGCAGTGACCTGTCGCTGCCGGCCGTAGTGAGTGCGATGGTCGGCAGCGTCGAGTGCTGGGACGGGGTGGTTTCCTTCTGCGAAACAGTGATCTCGCAGGAGGCTGCGGAAAGGGAGAGAGAGATCTCTTCCACTCTCCCGATCCGCAGCAGGCGCACCGGGCGCAGGCGGAGGGCGGACAACGCCCTCTTCCAGCCTCCCAACATCAGGACCCGAGAAGGCGGCGCGCGTAGTGTTCCACGCGCGCCGCTCACAGACGTTGCGGGGGGAGTACACTTCACTCCCCCCACCCGAGACGGGGCTTACGCAGGCCGGCACCAGCCGGGGTTGCGGAAGAATTATGTGTTCCCGCGATCCCGGCTTAGGTGTGAGATGGAACACCGGGGTAGTTTTTATTTTAGTCAGTAAGAGTCTGACAGACCTCTCCGCCCGCCCCAGGGCGGAGGACATCCATGAGGATTTTCCATCCCGCGAACAAAAAAAAAAAAAAAGGGTCGACGGCGCGTCGTGTTCCACGCGCGCCTCAAAGAGATGTCAGCACAAAGTGACGGTCCGATAGGGCCGACGCCTCAGGGTCGCGGGTAATTCTAAAGAGAAAACCGTGGCCCTAGTACAGGCAGCTGAAGGAACACGGGTGGGTTTTAGTCAGTAAAAGTCTGACACGCCCTCCCGCTCCACCCAGAGCGGGAGAAGTCATTTGATGATTTCCCAACCAAAAAAAAATAAAAAAATTGGTACCATCGGATGCAGCGATGTATTGATGTAAATGGACACTATTTTGAAAAGATAAATTAAAACTAATAACTTGCTTGTTGGTTCAGTTTATGATTTTCCAAGAACTTTCAGTGTCACCCCTCGTATAAAGAGGTTGAAAGGGGAAATTTAAGAAATCACATCTGGTAACCCTGCTGTCAATGTCAAATAGTGTCCTGTCCTGTCAAATCAAGCCACTGAGATATCAAAATGTCAATGTTATGAATGTTGTATTGTAACGAAATAGGGTTTTGGGATTTTACAGTGTAATTTAGTTGTAATTAATACATTATTATGGACCTGTGTAGAATTTGTCTCATAGGCGGGTCGCACAAGGACATACTTCAGTCACAAAGTGCAAAAAATGGTGATAACAAAAGTTTCGCTGATGTTTTCATGTTTTGTTTGGACATACAGGTAAACAATGTCTTGTTGGAATAATTGGTTGTGTACCCTTCTCGAATTTGTGTCACGATAATACAAGCGTGTATTCTCTCTCTGCCCCTAGGTTGAGCAAGACTCGAAAATTAGTACAAAACTATGTTTAAAATGTTATAAGAAAATACTATCATTCCATGAGTTCAAAAGTTTAGCTTTAAAAAATGATGCATATTTGAAGTCAGTGCAAGAAGAAGGTGCTGTTAAAAATAAGGTATTCTTACGAGACAATATCAAAAATGAGCTCATATCCTTGAGTGATGATTCTCTAGATGTAACTGTGAAGGATGAACCAAAAGATGTGCTCTATTTGAAAAATGAAGACTCTACACATGATTATGAATCCGATGATGAGTTCCTAAGTGTAATAAAAAACCTTAAATTTGAATTAGACAGAGAAAATGAAAGTGATGAAAGTAAAGGGAAGGGTATGTATACACTATGCATTTTTCTTCTGTTGTCCTTGTACACAATCAGCTGATCAACGCAAGATCACTGAAAATTTGTCCATTCCAAATCCAAAAGTTAAAAAATCTAAAACCCAACTACAACAAAAACAACAACAAAAACAACAACTAAAAAGGTATAAACAAGATCACTGGGAGACAAATTAAACAACCCAAGTCACATGTAAACTGTATCATTTAAGCCTTAACTACATGACGTTTTGTCAAGACATAAATCTAAAACTTGCTATTGTTACTTACTTATTTTTATTTCTACTATTATTTTCCGGTTTGGGATCACTGGGGGCAGGTACCTGAGCACGTCTTTGGTTTGCAAAAATTAAACTGTCAAATTTGGGGTTCATGTATAGATAATAACCATTATATTTTGAGCGACACTTCTTTGTTAGATACCAAAAATATGTTTAACTTATTTGTTAGTTTTTTTGGAAACACTTTCATGCGCTACCCTGTTGGATTTTTGTGAAGTCACATAACCTATAACCGGCGGCAGACGACCAAGGCGCTTCCAACGATAACTTATTTGTCAAATTATGTTAAGTGGTTTAGAAATTATGAGGGAACAGATAAACTTACATATTTACATACTGGTCAAAATCATATCCCTCCTTGTTGCTTCGCCATAGTCGGGTAAAAAGAGGCTTTAGAACCAGCTTACAAATAATAAGGTAATACGGGCTGGTGTCTGCAACTCAACGTCTCAACGTCAAAGCTCGTATTTTGCGTACGGGTGGGAAAATCAATTGGGATGATGACTACTATTAAAAATGTTCATAAAAGTAATGTAACTTCAAAGAATTCATAGAAAAAATCTGTTAAATCGATGTAAATATGAAGAAGATACACGCTTTAAAAGTTTTTGGAGAGGATTATTCCTGTCCTTGTCGCGCGGTACGGACAATGTACGGCGCAAGTGTGAAGATACGTAGTCGTGACGTCACTTCTACGATAGTGTTGTCCTAGTTTAACACTTATTTTAAAACGGTTATAACTTGGCAGTTTTTTAAGCTTTTACACTTTTTGTAATACTATTTGCACTATTTGGAAATAAGGATTTTTTTTAGGTAAAAATAACTTTAATGTTACTAACAATCTCACAAGGGGACACCGGGTACTGAAGAAACTTACCCTGTATGTGGCCACCACCAGGAAGTTTAGCAGCACATGAGCTGCTGAGTCGTCGTCCTCGCAGTCGCTGAAAACCAGCGCTGGGGCTCTGTCTTGCCCAGGGTTGTAGCAGTAAGCTGAGCGATGGCAGTTTTGCCTGGATGTGACGCATATTTTCCCCCAACTTGATATTTTTGAGTTTGTGTTAGTTTTCTGTGTTTACTGCAAATAAACGTTTTTTCTTTCTTTTCCTCCATGAAGGCTCTGCACAGCTGACTGTCTGTATCTTATATGGCAAAGAGGTGCTTATTAACTGACCCATAGCCAGGTAAAGCTGCTGTAACTGTACACAGCTTTTCTTCAGTTAGTTGGAGAACCTCTTTCGTGAAGTGCCTGCACTCACCTCGGTTCAGCCCCAGTTTGTGATGTTGGTCCCTGGTTTGTTTCCTTACCAGAGCGCGTAGGTACCCGAATGAGAGTGGCGTAATGTGGTCCCACTGGTGCAATGCTCGACTGCCTTTTGGCAAGCTTGTCGGTTGCATTGTTGCTTAGCAAACCGCTGTGTCTTTACCATCTCTGTGTCTCACTTCATATAATGTAACGAGTTTTTTTACACCGTTACATGTATTGATGATTGTAGTCGATTTCGGAACGATTTCTTAATTTTATTTTTTTATCTGTGATACATTTCGTATGACATTTTTGGACGTCAAAATTGGACTTGACTTTTGCGATCTTTGTTGGTCAAGTGACATGTCTCTTGATTTTTCCTGAATGGAATCGTAACTAATCTAGTTTATTGTGGCGCTTTAATGCCCTAATCCTAAACCAAAGGACCCGTGGAATGGTCCCGGTGGATATTTCGATCCGATTTTTGGTTTCCTCGTCGCCTCCCTACGTCTCTTATACCAAATATCTTCACGGTACACCGAGGGAGACGCGAGTTTATATACCTGGAATAAGCGCCTACAACTGTGGGTGCTTATTCCACCTTTACTTCAAATAAATTTCTACTGGCCTTCCACGGGGGCTGATTACCTGAGAGGTACCACCTTCCGGCTCTCGGGGTCAAGCTTCAAGTTACATATTTTTTATATCTTTTTTTTTTTCCTATAGAACATAACAGCCTTCAGCTGCGAATTTAAAGATGCAATGATGATATAGCAAGTAAACTTTATATTAATATAATAGTATACATTAGGCTAAAGGTACAATAAACTGGGAACGTTCAAGGTAGTGAGTCTTTTAATCACCATTGACATCCACAGGCCCCCATCCTAAGATTAATGGTCCAATCTCTCCAACTTTATTTATCTGGCTATCTATTAATAGTGTGTCGCTCCACGGCGCCCGAAATTTAATTTCTTACAATAACATACTTTTTTTTAGGAGATCACACACACACACACACACACACACCTATTCTTTTAATTTTTAATATTACATTTGGCTTCCCAATTAGGGACCGTATTATCCATTAAATTTTTATTATTACATTTGTCGCTCAAGCGAACAGGGACTTGAATTTAGCTTACTTATTTTGTTATTGATTCATTGCATCTTGATATTTTGTAGTAACACATTATTGTACAATGTTGTAATTTAAAACTTAAATTCTTTGGATGTTTGCTTTTAAGTAAACAGTATTTTCTACTAACATTATTGTACTTTGTACTATTGTGTATGTTTAATGTTTATGGTTACAGCATTACTTCTTCTTTTCTCTTACAAAACCAACATTTTGTATGGTAAGACAGTTTGTTTTATCTAAGTGTCTCAACAGTGTAAATTAAGTGCGGTGAAACTTTGTTTCATATTTAATCTAAATCAAACTTTAGTTTAACTAAGTAATCTTACTTTTAGTAACTTGAATTGATCTTGTAAATTGTTACTGCATTTTTTAAACTTGAAATTTTCATCAAAACAAACTTTGAACATATCTTTTTAACCTCAAGTATTTTACAACTTTGGAAGTTTTTGTTTCATATTTAATCTTAAGTAAACTTTGGTTTAACTTGGTAACCTTACTTTAAGTAGTTTAAAATTATCCTGTAAATTATTATTGCATCTTTTTACTTGATAGTTTCATCAAAACAAAAAACTTAGAAAATATTTTACACTTACCCTCAAATATTTCACTTTTTTTTTAAATTTGCATCTTGCTTTGCTCATCAATTTTCGTTTAGTTTATTCATGATGGCTAATGAAGACCAGTCTTTTCCGCCTATTGCTAAAGACCACATAGAATCTGATGGTGCTTGCGCAGATCCTAATGTTGCACAAACTGCTCCGGACATGATTAATTTGACAGAAGTACCACACCCTTTTGATCATAATGAAAGGATTGCACACTCTTCCTCAGCTTTTGCTTTGCACGCTCTGCCTTCTTTTAATTCTATGAATGCTTTGGTTATCTTGTGTTGGAGAATTTATTACTGAAGTTGAAGAATATTTTATACAAAATTTTGATGAAATTTTGTTAGTTGGTTCAAATAGTTGTATTTTGGGTTCAAATAGTCATGACAATTTTTACAGTTAGGTTATAAAATAAATTCTGTTTTTAGTAATGCTTATAATTATTGGTATCACTGAATCACCTGTAACTTGTGATAATTTAACTAAAAAGTTTAATTTTCATATTATCCCTTCTTTTCAACTTGATTTAATTTTAGATTTTGCTTTTTGGTTAAGATTCGATTTGGCTTTTAGGTCTTAGCAATCCTAGTGGACGCTTAGCACGTTGGGCTGCTAGAATTTCTCAATTTACTTTTGATATAGTTCATAAAAAAGGTTCTTTACATTTAGTCCCAGACGCTTTGTCTCGTATTGAAATAGCTGCTATAGGAATCTCTGAAAATAATTTAGTCTTACCCGATGATGATATTTATGATCCTTGGTATAAAAAAGTATTTGTTAATTGTCAAAAGTCTCCTTGCAGATATAAGAACTTTAGAGTAGAAAATAAAGCCTTATATAAGTTTTGTAAAAGTAAGTTTGATCCCAATAGTAATCTTAATTGGAAGATAGTTATTCCTAAAGAACACATATTAGATACAATTCGTTCTAATCATGATGATATTAATTCTGGACACTTAGGTATTCATAAAACTTTAAATAAATTAAAACAACACTATTTTTGGAAAGGGATGTTTAATGATGTTCAAAAATATATTCTTGCTTGTGATACTTGTAAAGCTTATAAACATACCACTCAACCTCCTTTTGGTATTATGGTTAACCCTAAAAAAGTTGATCGTCCTATGTTGATGCTTTCAGTAGACATTATAGGTATATTGCCTAAATCTTATTCTGGACATAAATATATTCTTTCAGTTGTTGATGTTTTCACTAAATACTGCTGGATTTTTCCTATGATAAATGCTACTACTAGAGTAATAAATAAACTTTTTGAAAAAGAAATATTTCTTAAATTTGGTTGTCCCAAAATAATTGTTTGTGATAATGGTACACAATTCACTTCTAAACATTTTGTAGAGTTTTTGAAGGGTTTTAACATTAATAAAATATTTTATAATACTTTATACACGCCTCAAAATAATACTGTTGAGAGATATAATAAAACTGTTGAAACTTGCATAGCTTGTTTTGTCAAAGATGATCATAGAACTTGGTCTAAATATTTACCTAATATTCAACTAGCTTTGAATAATAGTGTTAATCTGGCCACAGATTTCACACCTAATTTTTTGATGTTTGGTAGAGAACTTATTTTTGATGCTTCTTTACATCGTTTTAGTAATTCTATCGATAACATAGATGAACTGGAAATTTCCAATAGAGTTCACTATGCCGATTCTCTCAATTCACTTAGTAATATTTTTGTTAAAGTGCAAACTCATTTATTAAAAGCTTATCAGCGTAATGCTCGCTACTATAACAAAGGTCGCAAAGTCATTTCTTTTGATGTGGGTGATGTCGTGTGGAGAAGAAGTTTCGTTCAATCTCATGCACCTACTTATTTTTCGGCAAAACTTGCTCCTAAGTTTATTAAATGTAAAATTATTGAAAAGATCTCTGATAATGTTTATATTCTGAAAGACCTTAATAAGGGAACGACTGGTCGTTATCATGTTAAGGATATAATTAAATTTTAATTAGGTTTCCCATTATTAATCTTGATTTTGATGATTTTGTTTGAAGGTCACTTTCGATAGTGTGATGCACGATGGGATGGATGATAGGTTATCGGTGATTTGAATGAAGATGTATGTTAGGTAACTTCTTATAAAATTTATTAAATCTTGATTTAACATTCTAAATTACAACTTAGGACATTTTTATAAACTTCTTCAACCCACACAGATACATTTTCCATATCGAAAGATCTTATTATTATACTATTATTATCATGTATATATTTTTTTTTAAACAGTCTTGTATGCAATTTTCCTTTGTAAATTGTTGCATGCAATTCCTGAATTGGTGCCTACTACCTTTGTACGTTTTGTTTACACTTGTAGAGGTTTACTTATTTTTTTTATCATTGTGCTCCTATAGTGACTCTGTCACCCGGAATATTTCGCGGTGCACTTAGGAAGAACACAGTGATTTCTTTTTTGTTTGTGCCCGGAAAGTTGGTGGAGTTGAGCCGATCACAACATTTTTTTTTGTTTGTGCCCGGAAAGTTGGTGGAGTTGAGCCGATCACAACATTTTTTTGTTTGTGCCCGGAAAGTTGGTGGAGTTGAGCCGATCACAACATCTTTTTTCTTTACATCTTTAGAGATGTGAAGGTTCCTATACTGTTTCTCACAGATACAATTTGTTCCTGCTAGTCAGTGGCGATGGTGCCTAACTGCACTCATATATAATTTTTTGGATTAATCTCGTTAAACAGCGGCCTTTGCGCTTAACTGTACTCTAATTAATATTCTTTTTATCCTGTTACATTAAACATATACTTGCTAGTCGGCGGCTATGGTGCCTAACCGAACTCTTATTAGTATTTTTTTTGTTTGTTTGTAAAGCTTTATACTTGCTAGTCGGCGGCTATAGTGCCTAACCGAATTTGTATTGGTATTTTTTTGTCTTTTTAGAATTTTATACTTGTTAGTCGGTGGCGATGGTGCCCAACCGCACTCAATTGGGTATAGTTCTGTTGTATTGTTTTACAGTGTTAAGCGACTGCTGCACTTAACTGATTCTATAGTAGAACTCGGATTTAACTTGTTAGTCAGTGGCGAAGGTGCTTAACTGTACTCTTGTGGTTCTTTTGACATTATGGGTCGGTTGTGCTAGTATTTAGTCTGCACCTGTAAGTGTTGTTTGTATACACGCTGTTTATATTTCCTGTTTTTTTGGGAAACTGTTCGTTTTACCTTGATCGTTGTTTTTTTGGCATAAAAGAAATTGCTTTCTTTTATTTTTTTCGGGGAGGGATGTAATGTAACGAGTTTTTTTACACCGTTACATGTATTGATGATTGTAGTCGATTTCGGAACGATTTCTTAATTTTATTTTTTTATCTGTGATACATTTCGTATGACATTTTTGGACGTCAAAATTGGACTTGACTTTTGCGATCTTTGTTGGTCAAGTGACATGTCTCTTGATTTTTCCTGAATGGAATCGTAACTAATCTAGTTTATTGTGGCGCTTTAATGCCCTAATCCTAAACCAAAGGACCCGTGGAATGGTCCCGGTGGATATTTCGATCCGATTTTTGGTTTCCTCGTCGCCTCCCTACGTCTCTTATACCAAATATCTTCACGGTACACCGAGGGAGACGCGAGTTTATATACCTGGAATAAGCGCCTACAACTGTGGGTGCTTATTCCACCTTTACTTCAAATAAATTTCTACTGGCCTTCCACGGGGGCTGATTACCTGAGAGGTACCACCTTCCGGCTCTCGGGGTCAAGCTTCAAGTTACATATTTTTTATATCTTTTTTTTTTCCTATAGAACATAACAGCCTTCAGCTGCGAATTTAAAGATGCAATGATGATATAGCAAGTAAACTTTATATTAATATAATAGTATACATTAGGCTAAAGGTACAATAAACTGGGAACGTTCAAGGTAGTGAGTCTTTTAATCACCATTGACATCCACAGGCCCCCATCCTAAGATTAATGGTCCAATCTCTCCAACTTTATTTATCTGGCTATCTATTAATAGTGTGTCGCTCCACGGCGCCCGAAATTTAATTTCTTACAATAACATACTTTTTTTTTAGGAGATCACACACACACACACACACACACCTATTCTTTTAATTTTTAATATTACATTTGGCTTCCCAATTAGGGACCGTATTATCCATTAAATTTTTATTATTACAATAAATAATAAATAAATAACATGAAAACTATAATTTACTACAATGCTGTGAACTAAGCGTAATATTTGAATATTCTGTCCTTTAGCACCTCTCGAAAAAAGAAGAAAAAGAACTAAAGCTATACATAGAATTAAAACTGATAAAACATCAAAGTCTGCAAAACAAATGTGTGAGGAATGTGGGAAAACTGTAAATGACCTGAAGGCTCACTCGTTCCTGCACTTACCCTCAGCTTCACGAAAACGGATCAAGTGCAAGACATGCGACAAAATGTTCTCCAGTCACAGCGCACGGTACAAACATAATAAAATTAAACATTTAGGCATTAAACAGGAATGTTTGCTGTGTCATAAAGGTAAGTAGTGGATGTAGTCATTTAATATATATTTTAAGCTCTGACAGCAGCAACCTTATTGCAACAAGAATAGAATTACTTTTTAGAGGCAGCAACAACATTTTTAGTTCCGTATCATAGATGGTAATTTTTCCATTTTCTGGTGTGAATCTGTCTGGCATACAACCCCAATGAAGCAGCAAAGTCAGCACACCTACTCAATTATTACAATCTAGAAAGCATGTGTACATTATTTCAAAATTTGTATTAAAACTGCATTTGCTTATGCTGTAAAAGCAAAATACTGCAATTTTGTGAAACCTACAGTATAATCATTGCAATGTAGAAACAACGATTCGACACTTTGTAAAAAAAACTGGCAATACTAATGCATAAGAGTACTTTGGAACCATCAAATAAATCCTAACATCGAAATTCAAAAGTATTTTTCAAACAAACTAAATAGTACTGATTTGCCGATCTTTGACTAGCTGTACTGACTAAACTATTGGATATATTTTATTGAGTTTTTGTATGCAGACTGGGAACATCTCCTCTTTCAATACTGAAATAGTAAAATGAAATGTTCAACTAGACTTGAGACGGTTTCAGTGGTAACATCATTAAAGCAGCACCATCGTCTGGTGCACAACCGAGCAGCCCTGCCCTATGAATGTGTATCGTGCGGACGCAGGTTCATATCTAACTCAAGCCTGGAACTGCACATGACTACGCACACCAAAGACCGACCGTTCCCCTGCACAGAGTGTGATAAGAAGTTCTCCACTAAACAAAGAGTGCTGATTCATAAGTGAGTACAGATGGGGGACATGTAACATGAAGTGTAACACGTTTTGAAACATGTGTGTTAGGCTAGCGCAGATTGAAGCGGGCCGCGCTGTAACGCAACGCACTGCAAAAATCACCCTTCACCACTTTCGTACATTTTCTATGAAAATGGATTGGTGGGCGGCGGCGGCGGGCCGCATCCCAGTTTTTTGTATGAAAAACCCTGGGCTGCGCTGTGGCTGTATGAGAACTCTTTACTTTTTATGTTTCATTATCTGACCCGACAGACTGGGTCTTGTCAAAATTTCAAAAAAGTCTTGTGTTCATACAAAAATCTGGTAGGGAAAAAAGCACCTTTAGTTTTCCCGAATTTACCAACTTTCCGTGCAATTCTTCAAATGTTTTGCTTCATAAGAACCTTCCTCGGACTATAGGTAAAAAATATTACCGAATAGACTCAGCCGTTCTCGAGTTTTCCGGTTAGCAACACATATAGCCATTCATTTTAATTTATATAGATTCCATGTTACGTTTCACGAGTCTGTGAACTGCCATATTCAAGGTTATGTTCTGAATGACATGCATCGATGGCTATAATAATCTAAATATTAAATTTATGTTTTCAGACGTGCAGTTCACGACAAAGAGAAGACGCATTTATGTCAATTATGTTCAAAAAGCTTCTTTAAGAAATATCATCTGCAAATACATTTAAGGTAGGTTTTTAGTCCCTAAAACGCAACGCGAATCAGCTAGCTAAAATTTATTTGACGATCGATAATGGAGTGACCAAATCGGCTTAAGCCGGTCAAAAAGAACTTTAAGTCCATGCAATAGAAGCAAAAAAATACGTCATTCGCTTCGTTGCGATTCGGACGACGCGACTCGAACATAACGCGACATGTGTCTGTGTCGCCACACGACCACGACATGATCGGCTCAAGCAGATATTATGAATCCGAAAGTAACTCTGTCTGTATGTTGCCTTTTCGCGCCTAAACCACTGAACGGATTTTAAAAGTTAAGTACGAGGACAGACGAGTGACAAAACTGCTTGCTAGTAGCGCACTCACGTTCGCGTATCGGTGCGTAGGCACACGCTGTGTGCGTGTACTCAACAAAAACATATTTTATTATTACTGAATCATTCATGACTTCGATCTCACCTAATGGAAATTTGTAAAAGTAAAGTAAATTCATTCGATGAGATAAATTCATTCATTTTAAGCTTTATAATTACTTTTTTTCTCCATGCAGGAGTCATTCTAAAGAGAAGCCATGTGAGTGTCCTGAATGCGGCAAGTGCTTCGCCACCACCTCGATCCTGAAGAGCCATCGAGAGATCCACAAGGAGGAGAAAACCTACGCCTGCTCCCTGTGCGATATGACCTTCAAAAAGAGGAAGTTAGTATCTAATTGTGATTTCTAAGGGCGAATTTCACTAATAAAACTGAGCGCGTTCAGCACATCTAAAAAGCGTTCAAGAGCTGTCACAGCACTTCCACCAACAACTGAGTACAAGCACACACAAGCGATCATCTCACGAATACACGAATAAGCTGTCGTTGCGATCATTTGTTTGAAAAACCCAAACGCGCCCTTTTTCGGCGTGACGAAAAGTTCGGGTTTGCCGAACGCTTCATCACATTTATTTTGGCGTATTTCTCAAAATATTCGCGTTGTGTGATAAAAAATACACCATAAGTCGATCGAAATAAAGTTCATTTTTTGTTAAAGAAGTACACTCTTTATTTGCGCGTATACGTCATTAGAAGTTGATAAAACAGCAGGTGGAATTTGGAACGTTTGAAATATGCTTAATGCTTTGTGCACAAGTAAAGACTATGCACATAAGCGACCTAATTCAAGAGACATTCTCCCCTAGTTTAGGATGAGGATTGAGAGGTATAACGCCTGATCGGTATTAATTGCTGTAAATATTTCGTCTTTGCTTTTCTATTCTAATACTAGAGGAAATGTTCGCAAGCCAACTAACATGCTAACCATGGACAATATTGTTCCTAACTTTATTATAACTAGAAGAAACTACAGGAAATTAACCCATTCTATAATCCACAGCTACCTCAACGTGCACATGATAAGTCACACAAAGGAGAAGCGTCACCCATGCCAGTACTGCGGCATTAAATTCGGCCGCTCCGACCATCGCAAGCGCCACGAGTACACGGCGCATGAGAAGAACTTTATCACCGCGTGACCCACGGCCGGCTCACCAGATGAGATAATTCAGAAAGATACTAGCCCACCAAGATAATTAGGAAACACGTATCGTCCAATCAATCTGCCTAGTTTTTTTCCCAACTAAGTCCTTGGTAAGACTGGTTGTCAGACTGGGCTTCTGACAAGTCATAATGACTGACAAACATCTACAAATGTCAGCCGGGACAATCGGCTTAGCGTGCTTTTCGAAGCACGGAGGGTCTCGATATGTAATAGATCGCCTTCGATGGACCCGAGCATAGCATAATCAGCCAATAATATTCCCATTGCTGCGACACAGGCCTTCTCTCGGTGAGAGGGAGTGGGCCGGTTAGGCAACCCAACACGCGGGCCCAGTGCGGATTGGTAGATGTCACATGTCTACGAATTTTTGTTCTAGAACATGCCGATTTCCTCACGATGTTTTCCTTCACCGTTTTGAGGGCAGTGGTGATGTAATAAATTACCTAAACAATAATGTACCTGCCTGGGTTCGAAACTGACCTGCAAATAGCTAAAAACGTTGCGCCTCTGGCGTCAGCTTCACAAATTATTTTTTAAGCTGAAGTTGGCGTTTAAAAAATACCAATTCAACACGTTTCTTTCCTATAATAAGCGTAAATAAGCATTTTGCCGCGGCGAACGGCAAGATGCTCTATGCGACGCTTGTAGGAGACTTCACCCTAAAGGCAAGATTAACTAAGTAATCGGTTTATACGAATATGAACGATGTGCTAACGCGATCAGTTTCATTGGTGAAACCGGCACTAACTAATTAAATTACAAATATTTACAAAAAAGCTTTTGATTTTTGGTCACTTATGCATCGAAGTACTCGGTTGCATCGCTGTTATCCGGAAACGTGCCTAAAAGACTGGCAGCATTGCCACGTTCAATTCCAATGCTAATTATTTGGCCAAAGGACGAGCCACCTCTAAAGTATAATATATATAGGGTGAGTGGTAATTAGTGACCGATACTTAAACACATGATTGTACTCATTATAACAAACAACTTTCCCAAAGAAACATTTTTTTTTAAATTACTTATCGGATGACCCCAATCACCCCAATAGAATACAGAGTAAGTACCTAACAAGAATAATACACCATTAGCTGTGATTTTATTAAGTGACTAATCCCTATTTACAAACATAACTAATCAATCTACTTTTACCATGCATTTTTGTCTTTATTTATTTTATCTACCGCATGAAACTCGCGCGCTCAATCAGCTGTGAGTCGCTTGACCCCGTCCGTTCATAATATGTTCATGTAGGTACTACAGTACAACGCGCGGCAAGAAAAAATTGTTTCTTTGGGAAAGTTGTTTGTTATACAATACAATCATGTGTATATGCATCGATCACTAATTACCAGTCACCCTATATATATATACAAGATGACCCCGCAAACGTTGTTTTGCTTCTTTAAAAAAAAAAAAATAGATGTCTGCCGATTCTCAGACCTAACCGATATGCACACAAAATTTTATACAAATCGGTCCAGCCGTTTCGGAGGAGTTTGGTAATGAACATTGCGACACGAGAATTTTATATATTAGATATATATATAGGTATCAAATATAAAATAATTTTTATATTCGTATGCGATGCTTATTTGAATCTTATGGGTGTTCCGCATTCTATCCAATTATGTATTTCGCTTGGTTGGCTAGTATTTTTAATGTAAGACTATTAACTCAATGACTGTGGATATTATTTCAAAGGTGATAAGATGTTGAACCATTTATCGTGCTAAGTTTTTTCTACCTGTGATGGCCTAGGTATGTGACTGGCCTCACAGGATTCGTCCTTCGAAGTGGTTGTCAAATTTTGTTGTTAAATTCTTGTTAAGATTTATTATGAAAAATGTTTGTTCAATTTATTATTAAAATTTTATTGGTGATTTAGTCATTGTAGTTTTATTCAAAAACCGAAAAATCAACCTTGTTTTAGAAATGGCTGTGTTTCTAGAAGTGGAGAACAGCAGATGAAATTCGAAATAACGTGTGTTTAATCCCGATAACTGACACTGTGTGTATGTATATTACTTAATAGCTTCTGCCCGCGACTTCGTCCGCGTCAAATGTCTTGTTCCCTTACTTAAATTGCCAATCCCCACCAATTGGGCTATCAAATGCATTTTTTTTTAAAATCCGATGCACGTTCAAACAAACAAACTCTTCAGCTTTATTATTAGTAAATAGACAGATAGAAACAGTCTTGATAAACACCAGTTAAACAGTTTGAAAATTATTTCAAATAATTATTTTGGTACACATTCGTTTTATTAAATTAAAGTACATCCATAAACACTTCAAACTCACACAAATACAATAATAATAAAATCGACAAAAAAATATGCAGATTGTTTGATATAATTATTATCCTTGCTAATATCGGGAGTTCAGGGCCCAGGACTGAGGATACCCAGCTTTTCTTTGGCTGCCGCTATAATATCTTCATCTGTGAGATGGAAAACTCCAGGCCGATCGAGACTGCAAGTTCCCGTAGTATACAGTTTTGGTGATTCCTCCGGCGAAAATATATTCAGCGTATTCCAAATATATTCCAGCTTATCTTCGAGATGCGGAAATTCTCGTTGTAAAGTGCTGACGATGAATCTAGAAGTTAAAGTTCATGCTTCAATCATTCGCATTTACAACAAATCCGCTGGTCCGCTGGTCGGACACTATAGGTATTGTGAGGACCATGATCTAGAATTATGGCAATAAAAAAAAAACGATTGCGTCTAAAAAGCAAAACAAGCTCACTTTTGAAGTGCATCAAATCAGCACCCTAATTGCGTAATACACAATCAATCGGAATCTGAATCGTTTTGAAACAGATTGCTAATCCATTGCTTCTTAAGTTCGATAAAAATTCTGCTCAACAATATATAGAACGCAATGAATGTTCTTGAACCGTCAAAATCAAACAGATTAGTCGTAATCGTTTACGAAAATGTGTTACGCAATTAGGGTGCTGATCTGTTTCCGAGCGGGCTTCTGGAAGCCCCCCGAATAATTGCCGGCAAGTCCCGACGGGACACCGGAAGCCCATCAACCCCAGTCGATTTTAAACTTAAATTTACATTACTTTAAGGTTTACTATTGCTTCTGTAAAATTTGACCATAGGGCCGATAACATTTTTAAATCATAGACAAAAACACGAACTAAAAATATTACTCACAAAATTAAAGAAAAAATGTTGAAACCCGCTATTTTACGCGTCAGTGTCAAGTGGGTGACGAGTGGGTCGTGCGATAGTGATTGTGTATTTACTGTTTTTTGTGTGTTATTCTTCGGTAAGTGGATGTATATTCATTTATAAGTGTACAATACAATTTTTTAGATAATCGTTTGCATGAAACAATATAATAAAACATGTTTTTTGAGCCAATGTTTTTTACGTAAACAGAATTTGTTGTCATGAATTTTGTTGTACGAATTTGACGATTTTGCAATGAATTAGTACCTTTGTGATGTTAGTTATGACGCAAAACATACTGATAATACATAATTTCATGTATTCTAGCCGTATTACAACAATTTTATTCGATATTTCGAGAAATATTTGACATAGTTTCCAAGGTTGTCAATGACGTCATTGTTTACATTTTGAATTCTTATGATTTTTTATTGAATTTAGAGATGGGTTGTAACAGGTTAAACACGATATCTGTTATCACTGGTACTGTTACACAAAAATAACAGATCCAAATATCTGTTATTAAATAACAGCCTGTTATTTTTGGACGGATGATAAATACAAATTTAAATCTCAATTGAACATCGTCTTTGTCTTTGCGTTTTGAATCGAAAATCGTATCCGAAGAAAGACATGGGTAATGTGAAATTATAGAATTACGTAAGTCGGCCGTATGCCAGTTGTAAAAGGCTAGGCAAATTGATTGTTTTTTTTTTTTCGAAATTCCAAATGCTTGCACTTTCCTTCATGCTTAATCGCAGGCATAGGACTGTCAGTTTACTATACATTTAGGAACTTTAGTACATAATCAGAAATTGATTACGTTTCTCAAACGGGCGTAGTTAAGTGTTCAATTAATTTTATGTACATAACTATTGACATTATCACCTATTATATATCTACATGACTATTTACAGTATCACCTATTCTATATCTACATTTACATTTAATATTTACACATTTGATTAAGTAAGATTAGTTGCTGCAATTTCCTAACTCCTAACCGGGTCCGCCTTTCATTAAGGAAATTCCCTGCAGCAGAGAATACCCTTTCGCAAGGAACCGACGAAGCCAGTGCGTTAAAATTTTTGTTAACCATTTCACATTTCGTAACAAAGGAAGCAGCAAGGGAAGCAGTGAAAGAAATCAAATTTCAAAAATTCAAAATGTCAACAAATAAAACAGCCAAATTACCTTCAATTGAATATCATCTTTAAATCTATTGAAAATAAAGTCGTACATATTTGGGACATTTTGCGACCAATACCGTGAAACCAAAGATAATATAGATAAAAGATATCCTTAGACGGACATTATAATAGTTTTGGTTGCATCCCTTTCCAAAATAATGTAGAACAAAATATATTTTTATGTCATCAATATCAAACAAACCAAGAAAATTACTCATAATAAAATATAATTGATCATCAAAAAATCGTAAATACCTGGAACATAATGCCGCCAAGATAATAAAGGAATTCCGATACGATCACATTTTTTTTGGTTGCATCACAAATTGCCATAAAGAAAATTGAATAAAATTTTATTTCATTTTTTATAATGGTCACTGGTCAGTAACAGGTCAGGTAACAAGTAACACGGCCTAATTTAGGAGTCACTTTTTTGTAAATGATCGTTCTTGTTAGACCACCAACTATATTTTAGGGATAATAAATACTAAGTGCTTCTCTTTTTAGCGCAGTTGAACCGCTTTAGTAAGAGTGAGAAGTAAACTTATTTTGAATTAAATAATAGGTGTTTCTCTTTTTAGCAAGGGTCATTCTTTGATGAGGGAGAGAAAAATTGATAACCCTGTTATTTTCCTTCCTTTGTGTGAGTGTGTATGAAAATAACAGCCGTGGTAACAGTCTGTGTGGGTGGACTTATTTATTGAAATAACAGATTTAACAGCCGATATTTTGAGTAACATATAAGCTATATTGGTAGGAACAATTGTTATTTGTTATTTTTAAATATCTGTTATTTCTATCTGTTACGATAAATACGCCTCACCCCTAATTGAATTAGTGTCTTTGTAAGGTAAAACTACTGATAATTCATCATTTACTTTGTTCATGTTCACTTTCAAACAAGATTCCAATTGAAAACATAAATTAATTGGCCAATAATGGATAAACCAATTAGAATCTTATTAGAAACCCAGTTCTATGTTTTCAATAGGATGTTTATAATACATACGTGCTATTATGAGTGTTGTTGATATTATCTTGAGTGGCTCCATTCATCACGAACCCGAAACTGTTTACATAATGTCAATAGCGGCAATATTATCGCAGCTACATCGTTTTTTGTGAGCGAGGTCAGAGCGGGGTCAAATTACATCGCGATAAGCGCACGCGTAGGTACTTAATTAACGGGGGTTTCGCGAATTTCGCAATCAGCTCTGAGAGGTGAGAGGCTCACATTCCATTAAGTCTAAAACTAAAATACCTGCCTATTTTAGTTTTAGACTTAATGGAATGTGAGCTACTTTTAAACTTTTTAGTTTTCGATAGTTTCTTTTCAAACTTTTTACCCTGTCGTCTTTGCTGTCGGTCAAAACAACATACGCAAGAGGAAAAAAAAAAGCCCAAGTGCGAATTGAACTCACACCCGAAGGGTTCCGTACCGGGATTGGAAAGAAAAAAATCATTTTTTTTTTAGTTTTCTCATTCCAACATAGGCACTATTAAACATCGAAACAAGGTTATATTTTTCACTCCACACGGCATTTCTTAGCCGCCATGTTTTTGACGGTCCAGACGTATCTAACGATGTCTTAGTTATATAAATCCGTCTAGCGGTGAAAGATGAGGTAATAAAGAATATTACATACAAGTCGGGCGAATTAAGGCGGGGTAGACCTTTGAAACGCTACGTCTGCCTCTGTCTAGTATTTTTTTATTTTTTTTTATGGCATCTCGTAGTTGACCTTGAGAGGTCGTGACTACTTAACCGGAGTATCTTGTGGCTGCCTTAAGCGGACTCAAAGCCTCCAGCCAGGGGCGTAAAACTACTTATATTATTAAGCGAACGCTCGCTAAGGGCACCCCCTGTGGGGTACGGACCTCGGCTTAGGGCGTCGCTGACGGGAGGACAGCAAGATGGGACAGGCTGGATCAAGTTTTGTTGATTATTATTAATCGGGGAATTTAAAGCTACAGGCTCAGCTACGGCGCGGGCTGGCACTTCGTCGAGCAAGGGTCGGGGGGGACAATTACGTCGGGATCTTCGCGAGGAACCTCGGCGGCGAGGTCGGAATGTCGGTCTGTGTTTGTGCACTGTACTGGTGGCCCTACTGCTCTCCTGAATGAGAGTTATGTGGTCATCGGGATCGGTGAGGACATGCTTGGGACGGCGGACTTGACTAATGGAGGAGGGAATATAGCTAGCGGCTTTCACAACCAGAGGGTTGCGGTGATTCGCGGCGGTCTCGAAGAAACGCTTTGAAATGCGTTTCATGAACTGACGGATAGTGGGAATCCTGAGGTCTACGTGGAGGATTTCGTTGCGAACGTACCAGGGGGAGCCTGTTATCCTACGGAGGAACTTGTTCTGGAGGGTCTGCATTCCATGGAAGCGAACGGGCTTGGCGTGTGCGAAGACTGCACTGGCATAGGTCATGATCGGGCGGATGCACGCTGTGTAGATACGCAATTTGCACTTAAGTGACAATTTGCTACGTGCATTGAGGACGAAGTGGAGTCTACCTAGAGCGAAGGCGGCGCGCGAACGAGCCGCCTTAATGTGCTCTGAAAACGAAAGGTGTTCGTCGAGAACTACACCAAGATATTTGGCTCGCTTCTCCCAAGGGATCGGCTTGCCGAACATGGTGATCGGTCGAGGGGGGCAGGGGGTATGACGCGGCTTCGAGAATAGAACCGCTTGACTTTTGTCGGGATTTACTTCAATTCTCCATTTCCTAAACCAGGCGCCAAGCTTGTTGACTTGGGTTTGGAGAATGCGAGATATCGAGTCTGGATCGCGGCCGGTGTAGTAAATGGCCGTGTCGTCTGCGAACAGAGCCAGCTGTGCCTTGCTGCACTTGGGCATATCGCTGGTGAATAGCGTGAATGCTAGGGGAGAGATCACAGAGCCCTGAGGGACTCCTGCGCGAATAGGGTGGGGGGAGGATAGCGCTCCTTCGATGCGATAACGGAAGGTGCGAGTCGACAAAAAGTCCCGTAAGATGAGCACGAGACGATCTGGCACACCGAGTTGGTACAGCTTATATAATAAGCCGTTGTGCCAGACTTTGTCGAACGCTTTCGCTATGTCGAAGAAAACAGCACCGGTCATCAAACCTCGTTGAAAACCGAAGTTTATGTGTTCGACTATACGGTGGACCTGTTGTACGCACGAGTGTTGGGTTCTAAAACCAAACTGTTCGTTGGGGATTAGGCCCTTTGTCTCGGCGTAGTCTCTGAGGCGCTTATAAATAAGCCTCTCATAGATTTTGCCGAGGACATTGAGCAGACTGATGGGGCGGTAACTACTAGGGTCTGACTTTGGCTTGCCGAGCTTCGGGATACCGATGACGGTGGCTTCTTTGAATGCCTGTGGGAAGATGTTGTTGCTCAGAGCGCCATTGAAGATGGTGGTCAGTAGCATTATCAGGTGGGCAGGGAAAAGTTGGAATACCCTATTGGTGATTCCATCTGAGCCGGGGGCTTTACGAGCCTTAAGACCTTTGATGAGGTCGTGCACTTCGTCGGGCGTGACTGGGGGCAGTGGATACTCTGGGTCTTCGACGGGAGGGAGGGAGGCTCTATGTTCGACTTCGGCGTCGACCTCAGAGAGGTGAGCTTGGTCTACTGGTTGAGAGCTAGGCGAGCATTGGACTTCTAGACTGTCGGCTAGAAGCTCAGCCTTGTCGACATCATCGAAGGCGATGGTCTTGTCGGGACGGATCAGGGGGGGCATGGAGACTATTTCTCCGGATCTGAGCTTCCTCTGGAGTTGCCAGAAGGCTAGGTGGGTGGGCTCTAGTTCGCTCAACATCTTGTCCCAGCCGGCGGTACGCAGCTCCTCTATGCGTGTTCTTACAGTACGCTGTAAGTAACGCATATGGGCTTTGTTCGCGTCGCAGGGGAAGTTGCTGTAGGCACGGACAGCCGCGTTCTTCTCATTCAACAGTTCGCGTACATCGTCCGGCAACTTCCAGCGACGGTCATCCGTCGCTGGAATTTCCCTTGAACAATCGTTCAGGACTGATTGTACGTGAGCTGTGAATGAGTCGATCGCGGCCGTCGTGTCAGCGATAGAGTCAAAATGATCGGGGATTGGGTCCAAGTGGGGGGACGTGGTGGATTTTAAGCGATCGCTTACTCTCCTTCAGTCCGTTACCACTTTGTTGGGAAGGGGTTGGGTGGAATCGGGCAGACCTATGCGGGGGACCAGTTTCATGACTACTGGACGGTGATCGGAAGCGAGCTCTTGTACCACTTCTATAGAGTCCAACCGTAGGTTGACGTTCTGTAGGAGCGCCACGTCGAGAACATCGGCGGTGTGATTGGGATCGGGGGGAAAATGAGTGGGAGTCATCGGCGCGATGACATCGAAATTCTGAGAGGAGGAGAGGTTGAACAAGTGTCTTCCTCTGGAAGAGGTCCTGGTGCTATTCCAGGAGGGATGTTTAGCGTTGAGATCACCCGCTATGATAACGGAGTCACTCAGGCTAAAAAGGACAGAAAGATCTTCAGTAAGGAGTTGGAAGTTCTCCGAAGTATTAATGGGGGGGAGGTAGGCCGAAACTATGGTGATCGGTTGATGACCTGTCATGCCAAGCCGGCAGCAAGACACTTCTAATCGTGAGAGTGTGGGAGGGTCTATGGGAATGCAGTATAGCTCCTTTTTGTAATAGATAAGGGTACCGCCCTTATGGCAACGCGTCCTGTCATTGCGAACTGTACGATAGTTTGCAATTGACGGATTTCGGTAACTCAGTTTAAGGAACGTTTCCTGAACAAGGAGGATGTCGATGTGGGCTGTCTAGTGCAGCGCGACGTACTTATATATTTTTTTTTATTTTTTTTATGGCATCTCGTAGTTGACCTTGAGAGGTCGTGACTACTTAACCGGACTATCCTGTGGCTGCCTTAAGCGGACTCAAAGCCCCCAGCCAGGGGCGTAAAACCACTTATATTATTAAGCGAACGCTCGCTAAGGGCACCCCCTGTGGGGTACGGACCTCGGCTTAGGGCGTCGCTGACGGGAGGACAGCAAGATGGGACAGGCTGGATCAAGTTTTGTTGATTATTATTAATCGGGGAATTTAAAGCTACAGGCTCAGCTACGGCGCGGGCTGGCACTTCGTCGAGCAAGGGTCGGGGGGGACAATTACGTCGGGATCTTCGCGAGGAACCTCGGCGGCGAGGTCGGAATATCGGTCTGTGTTTGTGCACTGTACTGGTGGCCCTACTGCTCTCCTGAATGAGAGTTATGTGGCCATCGGGATCGGTGAGGATATGCTTGGGACGGCGGACTTGACTAATGGAGGAGGGAATATAGCTAGCGGCCTTGACAACCAGAGGGTTGCGGTGATTCGCGGCGGTCTCGAAGAAACGCTTTGAAATGCGTTTCATGAACTGGCGGATAGTGGGAATCTTGAGGTCAACGTGAAGGATCTCGTTGCGAACGTACCAGGGGGATCCTGTAATCCTACGGAGGAACTTGTTCTGGAGGGTCTGCATTCTATTGAAGCGAACGGGCTTGGCGTGTGCAAAGACTGCACTGGCATATGTCATGATCGGGCGGAGGTACTTATATACGATGCGCCGCCGACAAATTCGCGGAAAATCCATGCCACAGTATAAAATATTTGCAGTTGATCAACTGAATTCGATTTTTTAGCTTCGATTGTTTTTCTTAAGGTTTATTTACATTTTATGGTAGCTACGGTGTATTGAACTAAAATTATAACTCCTGTTTACCTAATGAACGTTTTCACATTATCAGAGAACAACACCAACCCGATACCGATATGTTGTCAGCAATACCCACACCGATATAATTATTTTCTGCCCGATGATATTGGCGAATATCGTCGGTAATATATTGCATGTATATTAGTATGGTTTTTAATCGTTAAAGAATTTTTTAAAGTTATCTTCGTGATTTTTTCATATGTTTTCAACACACTATCTATCTAGCATAATATCCTGAAGAATATGATATATTTTTCTAATTTTGTTTACTGCAGTGGATCATATACTTTTATGCATTATAAAACTTGCGTTTAAGTTCTGTAGTCCCCTTAAGACGAATCGAAATCCTATGACTATTGTGTTTACCTGATGCGTTCATTCAAGTCCCGTGCTTGTTGGTGTTCAGCCAGGGTTACGTCCTTAGGTTTCTTGGCGCGAACTGACTGGCGCTTGATGGCAGTGGAGAGCTCGTTGCCAAAGCGTTGGGCGCGAACAACGCGCTCTAGGAGCTGGAAGAAGTTGTTTTTATTTAGTTAGTGCACCCTTTATTATTTAGGTAAGGTTTTTAAGAGGTAAAATTTGTTTGTTTGTTTGTACGTAGGGGATAATCACTGGAACCACCGGTCGGATAAAAAAATATCTTTTTGAATTTTATCTTGTTGAAAGCATTTGATCGTCCAATTCTTGAGGAAGGCTATTTAACATGGCGCTATGACCCTTAAGAGCCGAGCAAATAGAAAAAAAGACAGGAACGCTAAGCGAAGTGGTAGCGCGGGCAGGCGATGCGATGCGACGGGGCGGGTTGGGAAACAAGAAATTTCACGCAGACGACGATGCGGGCAGAAGCTAGTGTACAATACAATTTTAGTGTGTAGGTGTTGTCTAGTACCTACAAAAACGGTGGTGTTGTTTCTGTACCCTTCGCACTGGGTCACACATGAATTGCATCTTTGAGCGCTCGAATGACGTAGATACGGGGGCGCTGTTGGTAAACATTTGTGCAATTGTTTTGTGAAATGTACTGAAAAAACACGATGGCGCATGACGGAGTTAGTTCAGATTCTGGCCACTCGCCAAAATAACCTTGGAGCGTTGTAAATACACAGCACCATACTGACCCAGTGCTTAGTCCTCTCCGTGACGCGCGTCTCCTGGATGAGCTCTGCGACGCGCTCCTCCAGCTGTTTGTTGGTGGTGTTGGTCTCTGCCAGCTCTCTGTCCAAACGCTCCTGGTCTTTCAGCAGCTGCTCCATGTTGGCCTTCGCTTCTGTGATCTCCTGGAAGAAATATATTCAAGCGTGACTTGATTTGCCAATTGATATTAGTAGAAACTTTCATATTGCCTGATAACAACATTCACCACCACGTATCAACAAATTATCTTTCACCACTTACCTATTTAGATTACCAACTAGCCAACGTTGGTTCGTCGGTAGTGTACATCTACATACTTAGGTGAGACCGGGTACAAAAGTAACGGCGGGTCGAAAGTAACAAATGCTCTGTAGGTTTATCTAATATAATAGTCAAATCACCGCTTCGCAGCCGCCAGGTGATAGCCGGTGGCGCCCCCCTCACTTGCATTCAGTCGCCGTTAGGTTGCGTGAGAGGACGCTACGTGATTTCTCAAATCAAAAGTATGTTTTTGACGTTCACGTATTTTATGTTTATCTAGTATTAAAACGATGATAACAATCTGAACATTTGCATACTAATCCTGTATTAGATTGATTGCAGATTAGATTGATTGCAAGAGTTTTTTAATTCTCTTTTGTCTAGCACGTTCCGTTTTAACGTTATCTTTCATGTTTTATCACAAATGTGGGTTCAAAAGTAACATAGCCCTATGGGTATGAATGAATGCGTCAATGATGAAGCAATGATGTGCCATAATTTCGAGTCTGAATAGAAGACTGTTACTGAACAGTCTGATTAGAAAACATGATTATCTTAGAATAATTGATCTCAAATTTCTGATGAGGAGTCAATAAAATTGACTTATTTTTCTAAAATATACCTTTAATTTATGAACATTTAAAATGGAAATGTTTATTTGTGTTATCATAATACAAGTTTTCTAATAAAACATTTTTTGATTTAATGTTGCTACTTTCGACCCACAACATGTTACTTTCGTCTTATCAACGTGTTCGAAAGTAACAACTGACGACTCTTTGCGTATTTTGTATGAATTACAGAGCCTTTAACTCTGTGATTCATACAAAATACGCAATAAATAATCAGGTAGAACAAAATACTAATGTAAAGAACATGAACAGAATTTATTTAAGGCTATATTAATTTCATCAAAATAATAACACCTAATTAGAAAACAAGGTAAAAGTACAATATGTTGCTTTTGTACCCAGTCTGCCTTATGTATAACGTTATGTACGTGCAACGTTGTATCTATGTTACTTTATGGCTGGAACCGGTATATCTCCACACCCTGTCAATTTTCAAGTTATTCCGTTATTCCAATCGCGTGTTTACCAGCGAGTGCGAAACAAATGAGTGGAGGAAGTCAAGATATAAAAGCTTTCTTCTTTAATGTACAAAAATGGAGAAATAAATTGAATGAATCGAAGTCACTTCACATTTACTTCACCAACACGAATTGTGAATTTTTGATTACCACCCAATCTTCATAAATGTCCGACAAGTGCCACACGCAAATACAACCTTGATATAACGCTTGACGCGAAACTGCGCTCGAAACTGCGCTAGAAACTGCACGTCAAAAAGAAAAGACGTACAACCAGACTGCGGTCGATGGATGACATTGACCATTCGGGTCGGTCCAGTGTGGTGCTGGATCGATCGACGTACGCTAGCTACAACGATCTTTTGGAGCTCGAATGACGTTAACAGGGGCTTTGCTAAACATTGTGTAATATTATGCGAAAGTAACTCTGTATTTCTGTCCCTTTGTTTCCTGTTAAGCCTTAGTGGCTGAATTCCGCGTCCTAACCAAAATTATCGTTTGCGCCCGTCACGTTCAAACTCAGTCGTTCGGAATACCGGAAGGCTCCATCTGTCGGCGCGAGCACGCGTTTGGGTTGACCAAATGAGGCATTCATTTCGTGCGGTATCGCTTGGTTAAGCGACGATCGTTTTGGCACACAGGCAGCACCTGGGTTTGCACATAGTGTATTTTTGAGCCGGTAGTACGTTTGCGTGCGAATTAAGCTGCTAGCAGAAGCTGTTATCGAATTTATTTTGGGCGATCAATATCGACTGATGATAGACCGTAGTTTGACATCTTCATGCATACCTTGGCAACTCTAGTAACGTCTGCTTTGGCGAGCCTCAGTTTGTGATGGTAACTTGTCTGCGAGGTAGCTGTAGGGTTTGACTTCACCACCGCGGCTTGTGCCCTGGTCTTCTCAGTGACCGTGTCTCGACGCGTCACGTATAGCGCTAAGTCATCAGCCAGCTTCTCGCTAGTGCGACGAAGGTGTTCTCGACGAACCTGTATTTGAATTTAGAATCTTATTAAAATGATCTTTTATTGGAGAACAAAGAAACAATTATACATCGTGTAAAAATCAGAAAGTTCAATAAGCAAAACTTCAACACCAGAGCGGCAAGTCCCGTATTTTTAAGAACTTTCGAATTCTAATCAGTCAGTTTACATACATTTTAACAAGTTTTTGACATTCGACTGTAGCTGAGTAGTACGGCAATAGACCTTCTGATCTAGACCACCACCACACCACCATACTTCTCACACACTTTGATAATTCATCATGTTATAATTATCAACGTGTGTGAGAAAAGTGTATCTATAAAGTTAAAATTACATTACAACTAATAATTTAAAGGACTAATACTACAAACGGTCAATTAAAAATCAACTTACCCTACATAACCCTAAAGTCGATAGTTGTTTAAAGTAATAATACATGTAAATTATATAGTCAAATATAGGTTTGTTTATAAATTTACTTAAGCTTACAAAATCTCATCGGCAAAGGATTTTTATCATTATCCTAGTACTTAATAGGACTACTACTAGAACTCAATGTTACCTCCATTCTGTGTATTTCATTCCTCATTACTCCTATTTCGCCAGCGGCTGACTTTGCACTCTTCATGTTTTTCTTCAGTTCTACTGCTAATATTCCCTAAGGAATAGAAGAAAAAAAAAACATTTAGCACAGACTAAATAGCACACAACATATTCTGCTAAATAAAAGTGTATGATGTTGTAAGAATTATGCCAGACAACTAGTGCCTGACGCTGGTTTTCAACTGGACCTTAAGTTGTGAGATGTTGGACGTAAATCAGTTAAAACCAGAACTTAGCCCATGTTCGAACGAGTATATACCGTACTCTGGATTTTAAACGCTTAGCTTAGCGCTGAGAGTTGAAAATCCAAGTCTGCGCTTTTACAACGCGCTAGGATGTGCTCTGTTGGATACACAACGCACGGCTCGACGACGGGAGATAAAAATCCAGAGTACGCTAAAAAAAATGTCTCGTTATAAAAGTGAACGTGGCTTAGTGTCGATGTTTATATGCATAATTGTGTGTATGGTTACATGAAATATGTTTTATGTTGGATTTACTGAGGAACTGCGACGCGACACTGCTAGTATTGGGTACAACTGACCTTTCTCTGCCAAATAAGAGCTTCCCTCTGAACGCGATCCAGTTGTTGTGTGAGGTTCATCTTGTCTTTATCTAACTCTTCTATATCTTCCTCTAGTTGAATTATTTCTGCTTCCGAATCCTGTAGGAAATTTTGAAAAGTGATACAAACTAGAATCAATCGGTTCAAAATATAGGTACCATCCATTTCTTTGAAGCGTGAAGATCTTAAACTAGCTGCTAGACATGTATGGGAACGAATACTTAAGTACTTAAGGAAAAAGGAACGCTTTCCGGCAAGCCTGGCGTTCGCGTTGGTATAATCCGCTCGTTTAAGTCTGTTTTCTCACCGGATGAGGAACCGTTTTATTTTTTTACCGGTGTTGCAAGTTAGGTACAATTCAACTTTATAACGTGTACCGGACGCCGAACCAATGTCCGACCCATAAAAACACGGTGCCTTGTCGGCAAATAGTGCGTCTAGGAGCGGCCTAAGTCTTTAGCGCTGCGGTTGGATCATTTGTTAGATGAAACATCTGCATTTTTCGTAGATAGTTGCATATTCGTCCTTACCTTGAGATTAGCAGAATACTCATGCGTGACCGCCATGTTGTTTTTCTGCGAGTCCTGGTTCCGATCTAGAGCTTCCTTGCGCGTGCGCTCGAGCAACTGAAGTCTTCCGCTCAACGTCCGGAGAGAGCGCTCCACTCGGTTCTTGTCTGACTCCACCGCGTCGGATTCCGCTTGCAAGCGCATTATTTTCTGTTCACAGATTTGTATCTCTGAAACAGTGAAGAGTTTGTTAGGCTTGCCTAGTTATATTGGTAAATTTAAACTTCCTTCGTTTGTGGCCTTTGCTACTGTTCCAGTATGATCCTTTAATGAGTCAATAAAAGTCGTAACACTAAATATATTTAAGCACAGCTACAGTACGTAGAAAACAAATGAAGTGTCGGACAGAAACCGTGACTGATGTAGGGACGCATGACAAATTTTACAAGGACTCTGTAAAGCCAATTTTTTTTCTAAAACTTCTGTTGCTTTCGTAAGGGTCGAACACAGATCATCGCCCATTGCACACCTGAGCTACAAACGTATTCTGGTTTCAAACTAAAAAAAAAAGTACGCCGTACGTAAAGTAAGCCGTGCCCGATGGAATTTCACATCGGCAAAAATGACGAACTTCCAGTCCTATGAAGGATGAATTTTCAAAAATCAGTCATTGGGAACTCGAGTGCAAAATTTTCATTCTTAAGCGGAAGATATTTGTAGGTGCTTACGTTTGCAGATAAGGTTGATGTCGGTGACCATGACATGGTGCTGGTCGGCAAGCTTGACCACGTGGCCTTGCTGCCGCAGCCACTCATGCTGCAACGTCTCCGTGCGCTCGCGGAGGGACTTCACCTGCTTCTCCAACTCCTCGATACGACGCTCTTGGGGCGACTTCATCTGGGGACATACATAGATCATGCCGTGACAGTTAGAATGTGAACATTAGGGTGTGTCGATTATTCAAATGATGTCTGACACGAATCACGTTTTCGCAACGTGCTAAAATTATAATGTTTGTGTGGCCTCTCTAAATAAACGAAATTTGGTATGGTTTCGACTTTTATCGACTCGTTAAGCTGTTGTTTTTTGCTCATTATTGTAGCGACTTAATTCCGGTTGGCAGGAACCAAATATGCTGTTGCGTCCTGCATTATTGTCGACGCAGTGCATCACTGCATGAAGACCGAGGAGATTGTATAGAATATCAGGACCAAGGTGATCTTAAGAGCGGAAAAGTTGGAGTAGCACCAAAACGTTAACAAACGTGGTTTGTGATGCGGATTTCATCTAAGCATCTACATATCTTCATGGAGAAGTAATATTTCAAAGATTTGATGGATGAAGAATGTGTAATTTGTCATAGGCTTGTAGCCTAGACCCTGAAAATAAATAAAAACTAAAATAAAATGTTTCCCAGAACTCACATCAAACAATTCCTTTAGCGTATAGTACTTCTTCTGTATAATATCCAACTCTCTCTGCTTCCTCATAATGAGGGACGTCTTCTGCTCGTACTCGGCCTCCATATTCTCTATCTCTTTCTCTTTTGCTAGCATTATGTTCTGGCTTTCTTCTAGCACTATGTTGTTTCTCGCTTGACGGTTCCGCATCACCTCTATATCGAGCATCATGTTCGCGTGTTGATTTTCCATTGTCATTAGAGATATTTCCTGTAAAAGAGAAGGCAAAGCACGGGGGTGTTGGGGTCGGCTTCCACGACTACAACGAGACTAGAGTCTTGACGGATGCAGCTGAATACCAGTATTTAGCATGAAGTGACTGCAGCCTATTTGACCCGCACAACCCAGTTACCGGGTAACATGATACCCCCTGGTAAGACTGGTTCAAAGAATCAATCAAATCAAAAGTCATTTATTCAAATTGGGCTGAGAATCAGCACTTTTCGAACGTCAAAATTACATAAGACAGTTCCCCAAAACGCCCGCCCTTCACCACTTCCTAGTGCTTTAGCTGGGAAGAAGAAGTGGCGCAACAAACTCCCCAGCAGCAACTGTCTGTTTAGTTAGAAAAAACACGAATATACACAGAACACTTGTTGTCTGACATTCGGGCTTCTGATTACATGTGTTTTAACTGTCAAAGATCTACGAATGCCAGCCGGGACCGACTTCGGCATCACTAGCCTTTGACGTTACCTTTATCGTTACAGTCGAAATAAATATGTCGTTTAAGTTGGTCTTCATTTCACTCCACCTTTTATTTCATACATTCTATTTTATTTCTTCATAGTCACCTGTTTCCGGGACATCTCCCTCATCTTCCGGATGCCGTTGGCCATGGCCTGCACGGCCTTGTCGTTCAGCAGACACTCCTGCAGGTTCACCAGTATGTCGTTCTCTAGCTTCATCTTGTATTCCAGCTTCCTCTCCAACTCCTTGCAAGTGCTCTTCAAAATATTGTTCATTGTTTGGTTTTCCTGAAAGTGTGACAAGGAAAATTTTGTAGGAATTTATTATCTACTTTCGTTACGATACTTGCGTTGGTTGATGGTTTTCTCTTCGGAATGTACGGACTGTTCCTTGCTCTTAACCATGATCTCGGCTTGAAGAAAGCGATGAGTTCTACGATGGAACGAGCTAGTCGTGATTCTGATGACAGAAACTTAGTACCTAACACGAATGACCCACTCGCAATGTTGAGTTCCTATTTTGTAGGTACTTGTTTTTTTGTGTCTAAGTATGAATAAAGTCCTACTAATCATACGTACTGATTTTATCATCTCCTGGTCTCTTTCGGTCATTTCGATGGACTCCGACAGCTGATTGATCTGAGTTTCTAAAGTCTGCCGCCTTGTTTCCTCGGAATCATCTGCGAATAATGAACGATTTAATAATATCGTTAGGTATCTAAAACGCTTTAAGTTTATATACTTATTTAACTAGCATTTAACTAGCCTTTGGGCCAGATCAGGAATCGTAATAACTTTAAAAGGTCGGTACTAGGGATCCAAATCTGAAATGGGATTTCTAGGTTTAGAAATACTCAAATCTGCACAAGAGCGCACCACGCATGCCACTATATTAAAATAAATAATTAGCATTAGCGTATTATACGTCGATACGTGCAGAAATTGGAGAATATATCCCCCAATTTACTTGTAGGTATGCATTTAAATATGTAGGTAGTCTGGTACATACAGGTAGGTCTTGTTTCTATATTTAAATTAGGTGATTCAAAAGAAGGGTTTCTTAAAATGTATTTTCCTAAGAAATTAATTGAGCCGTTTTATACTCACACAACTTAGTAGAATGTTCGATATCGTAGATAAGTTTATCCTTGTTCATGGTGATCTCTTTGCCCTTGTTCATCTCCTCCATTAACATCTTCTTAGTAATTTCGAGAGAGTGAATCAATGTACGGTAGCTATCTTGTAAAGACCTGTAAATAGAAAACATACTCGAAGAATAAATAATTATCCTCATCAACATAAATATGACTACAGTTTTGGAGTCCCATGCTGGGCGCCAAAACTGTGAGGTTAGAACATGATATTGATATCACGCCAGTATTCCTGGAAGTATTAGGCAGAGCAGTATAGTATGTAGTTATGTAGTTCCAAATATAGGTGGCTTGCCTATTGTCTAACTATGATGGGCACAAATCCCGAAGGCTGGATTTTTCCTGATAGATATCTGCTACTGAGAAATTCCTAGCGGAAAACCCCACTTCTAGAACAATGATGACTTTGATACGACCTATAACCACCCTTGTAGGTAGTAGGTATGTAAACTCCTGGGGAACCGGTAACGAGAATGTGATGGATCTTCGTTTTCTACTGAATACTTCCCTCTATTTCAATACTTACCTATAATCATCCCTAACGGAGTCGTACACCTTGTCCCGTTGTTTAATGTTCCCGATAACAGTGTTCCACAGACTGACCAGACGTCGCTTATCAAGTTCCAGGTCTTCCAGCTCAACAGCGTATGCCGTCACCTAAGGAATAAGTTTAATTTTGCAACTGTATTTAAAATGTTGATAAAGACAAGGCCGGAGAAACTAAATGTTATGTTAATTTGAGGATCTTCTCTACTCTGCTTTAGTGAAATGGAAATACTGCTTTCGTGTGTGACGACACTGGCGAACACATACGAAAGCAGTATTTCCAAGCAAAGCAGTATTTACGAAAGCAGACAAATCTGGTCCTAATGATGTGGACTTGTCCTGTTGGTAATGAAATTATGGTTACCAAAAAACTTACTTTGTCGTTTACTTTCTCCATCTCGCCATTCTTGATGTCCAGCTGTTTCTTGAACATCTCCAATTTGGACTCTAGCTTCCACACTTCATTGCTCAGACCAAACAGGAACATGTCCTGTAAGGATTCAAAAGAAAATTTTACTCACCGAGGATATAAAATAACCCTCTCAATAAACGCTGCTTTGGGAAGCAGAATTACAAGTAAAATGTTATATTGATTATCATGGAGGCATGGATCTGCGAATTAAGTTTTGCGGCCCTAACCCAGCCGAACTGATGCTGCTAGTAGCCAAAATTGCAGATAAGATCGTACTGTCACGAGTCTTCGGTCGAGTCGGTCTCGCCTCACCTCACTCCAGAGCAATGACCTCCCCCTTGTTGTAAGGAAGAAGCAGTACTACTACGTAACTTGTCAGTGCCCTACCAGCTGCCTCTTCTCATCTGCTAGAGCTTTCTTTTCTGCCCTCATCTTTTCAGACACTCGCTGACTGACGGTCAAGTCCGTGTCAGTCTCGTCGCGCCACGCTTCCAGCTGCCTGCAGAGAGCAGCGAGAGCTTCCATCTCTTCTGTGGTCTCGCGTTCTGAATGCGGAAAATAAACTTTATCATAAAATATACTTACGTAATGATAAATGGAATAGATGTGAGTAATTCAAACTTATGGGTAACATGTTTCGTAATTATAAGCTTCTTGTTTATTGGATAACTCTCGCCGTGGTAAAATGTTAGCCGGACAACAAGATGGTAACGGAATTATTGCCTAAGATACGCCGCAGATAAAGTAAAAAGTTTATGAAAAGAGAATAAATGTTTTAAATTTGATGACTTAAAAAACCTTTACTATAATCCGTCCGTAAGCACATGGAGGAATATTGCTATCAAGGTAACAATAGGTGCGCTAATACCTTGTCCATTTATGTCAGAAAAAATAATTGCTGTCACATGGCCTTTGTCGTCTAGATCCATGGGTGTTGTTTTACCGGCTGAAAAGAATCTATACATTCTGGCGTCGCTAAATCATATCCCAAGATAAAGGAAGTACCAACTTAAATAGTCCTTAAATTCAAATAACAACAGTCATTCTTGGACAGTTGGATGAAATGGTTTTATATCACGGCTGTGAGCTTAACAAATATTTCCCTGACTGTACTTAGGTATCTATTATAGATAAGTGGTTTTGTACCTCTAACTATATCCTCGTCTAGTTTAGCCTTGGCTTTCTTATGTTTCTCGTTGGACTCTCTGGCACGTTTGTCAGCTGCTTCCCGCTCCAAAGTGCGTTGAGCTAAAGTTGCTTCATATTCCTCTATCAGCATCTATACGACAGCAATTTCTGCTTGATATTGTAAATAACAATTTTGTTATTTGTCCGCTAATACAGGTTTAGTAGGGTAGATAAAAATTTAATTCCAGATGTTGGAATGAAATCAAACATGAGCAATTTGGGCCAAACGCTGAGTCTGAAAAGCCAGACCAAAAGACCCAGAATATCGGCATTCACGTGATCACTGGTTTGACTTTGAATCGTATTTAAAAGCTACAGAACTTACTACAGTGGACTTAAAGATCAGTCTTAAGCAGATAATGAGTTAATTATATCAATATCTTACTAAGTTGGTGCTATAATAACGCTAACCTTTACAGTATCCTTCAACAGGCAGTCTAGCCATAAATATTTATAACAGGTTATTCGGCAAAGAAGCCGGTAAGATGCTAATTAAATTAATACATAATTACAGTTGTAATGCACATACCCTTTGCGCGTTGGTGTCATGGTCGCTACGGTAGATGGTCTCCAGGTCCTTGTCGTATTGCTGCTTACTCAACCTTAACTCTTCACGCTGTAACGGAAGAAATAGCTGGAAATGTTTGTATATAATATGGCTGTATGACGAAAATGAAGATGGACACAACATGGTCAGTAATCTAGCATTATTCTAGCTGAAAAAAATTTAGGTTTGCATTACCTGAATCAGGCTAGTCATAAAATAATTGAAAGGTTATGAAAATCGGTAGATGATAGATTGTAACTCCTAGTTACGGGCCAGTCAAAATTTCGAAAGTCTGACTACCAGCCTCGCTAAGGGGTATCGTGTTACCAAGTTTCTGAGTTGTGGTGGTCACGTAGGTAGCCACTCGGTGTAAAACACTGGCATTCTGGAGCATCCTGTTAGAGAGAAAGCCAAACCCAACATGGTTAAGAAAAGGCTAGGCAAGTTTGATTCATTGAGTCTGAATCTACTTTGACTCTTGCGGTGACCTAAGTAAGCTACGAAACGTTGTCTATTATATTTACACCAGAGCTAAGAAGTGTCGCGAAGCGGGTAAGATGCGGAAGAGGCGCTTTACGATTATGCAAAACACATGCTTCGTTCAACCTTTTTTCAAGCTAAGCTATGTTATGAAAGTCAAACTCAGGTTAATTATAAAACTGTCATAATAAGATTATGTTAGTAGGTACTAAACTTTATCTAACTCATAAAAATAACGTCTTACCAGATTAACTATCTCCTCCTCGGCGATAGCATTCTCCTTGACCAGGAACTGTTTGAGTGTCTCCTGGAACTTCTGCATGAGCGGGTGCGTGGACTCCAGTACCGCTGGCATCGCTCCGATGTCACGCTGTGCGCGCCATCTGAATAAACAAAAGAGAATGAACTAATTTATACTCAACTAGCGACTTGGCCCTTCTACGCACTGATGCAATGCAGACATGTCAAAGCATCAATATTTCTGCGCTATATCTAAGTTTGCATAAAATTACATCACGCCTGTAATCCCAGAAGGGTTAGGTGAGGTGTGTATTGTACACCCACATTTCGCCAGTTATGCTTAAGTCCCATGTAATAGCGAGCGAGCTATTGCTTTCAACCGGGCACAAATCCAGACCCCGGCTGCTACTGAGAAATCCTAGATAGAAAAACCCAATAACACTTTGCCCGACCTGGGAATCGAACCCAGGACCTCATGCTCAGCGGTAGCTCTTGTCCGAAAGTGTTACTGGTCGCCCGACATTTTTACTTCAAATCTCAAGAGCCTGTAATGGAGTTTAACTAAGATACTAACTTGTCAAAAGCTGCCCTGCCAGACTTATTGCAGCGGCACTTGTCAACAGGGCAAGCGCACTCGCAGGGACACACCTCTTCATCGAATGGAGGGTGATCGCATGAGCAGATAGATTCCTAAAACAATGCAGAGCAATAAGTGTGAATTATAAAAAGATTATTATTTGACAATAATTTCTGTTCCCGGGCGCCTCTAAGCAAGCCTAAAGTGTAAGGATGCAAGTTTATTGCCTATCATCATCATCATCATTATCAGCCAATAGCCGTCCACTGCTGAACGTAAGCGTAAGAGCACCAACCAATCCGGTCCTGAGCAGTACGCATCCACCTAGCTATTGCTGCATGTCTTAAAATAAAATTGAAGCAACAAATGAAAATGCTGTGCCACAAGCAATTAAATCACATCGTGTAGGTAAATCAGACTTTAAACTTTAGGCCAGCTTTAGGCAGACGAAAAAGATTACAAAATACGAATAACTAACATCATAGACAATCGTCTCATGCCTGAACAGAAGGCATGTTTGCTCATGGATGACGATGCCGATCTCATCCCGGGGGCACTCGCAGTTCCCACTGACAAGGGACTCTTCAGTTGTACTGTCTTCAGTACAAACGCAGGGCATCGAAGTCCCAGACTTTGCAGTCTCCGACATTTCGGGTTGGTTTTCGGTTTCTTTCGCGCTAAACTATAAAAAACCAATGTAAATTTCAAGCAGCCGATTGAAAATGATAATTATTTTACAAAAAATATATTTATGAACAATTTTGTTTGTTGCTAGGCAACAACTGTTTTTAATGATTTTATGGCATCATAAGACAGCATATTTGGATAGGGAACCTCCTTACATGGTGCGTTGTCATAGCAACGTTGTGTCAACAAAAGCGCGGGATCGTTGCATGCTCTCGGTAGAGAGTAGTTATATTCTTTGGTTGCATGGATGCGAAGTAAACAAATAATCTACGATTTTGAGATATTACGAATCTATAAACATGGTAAGCAGCTTAGATAAACTTAATATTTGTGAATTCTTCAGAAGTACAATCATTTTTGTCTTTATTATGTTTCGTTTTAGATTCTATCTCGATCAAAACCAGCAACTGAGAGCAGGGTAAACACAAGTGGTTCCTCCAAGAAAAGCTTCCCAGAACTAGAAGATTTTCTACTGAAGAGGGATTATGTCGGTGCTCTCACTATGCTTGAGGTAAGTCCGTGACGTGGTTTGTTTGAACGTCATTCTAAGCCCAAATAACAGTGCTGAATGCATTGATAATGTAAACCTAGTTCCTTACAGTAATAATTCTAAGCCTAGTTCATCATCATCATTTATAGGCTCTCTTCTAAAAAATGTGCAGTCCGCGAGGCCTAAGCTAAGCTTTGCATTTGTGTGAGTGATTACCAATCGCACCAATGTGAGGCCGATTGGCCGATTGCCAAGCAATGGACGCGTCGCTATGTGCACTCACACAAATAAAAATCTCATCTTAGGCCTCGCGGACTGAAACTTAAGTGAAAAATGGTATGCGTTCAATCCGCCTAAGTTCCGATTTTACCAATTAAACAACGCGATCAGCACTTTTAAAGTCCAGTTCAAGAGCTGTCAGTGTGAAATTCTGACCGGTGAAAATCGCTCTAATGGGTTTTCCATGGATTTTCCCATTGTTACCTACACTGTAGGTCTGTATAGTGTAAGTTTACGTTTCGAAAACTATGTTTTTTAAATTCCCCATGTAATAGAGGCCAAGCCTGTTGCCATCAACTGACATTTTTATGCCCGCTTTCACGACAAATCACTTGCGTCTAGCGTTACACGTATTATAACATCATATTGTTTCTGATGACAATGATTGAAACTATTGACAATAACAATGTTTTGAGTACCTATAACCGAGCTGATACTGAAAAATTATTAAGATTTAACTCCAGGGCGTCTACTACCTAAGCCAAAGTCCGTAGTTTCGGCCGAACTTACGAGTGTTTCCTACTCTGTAGATATTACTTACGAACATAAGATTAGTTCGGGGCCGAAACTGTGAATGAATGGCAACACGATTAGACAGTTGTCCTAACTTCCGATATGGTTTTGTCCCTCCGAAAGAGTAAATTAAAATACATCGGGAGTAAGGTTCACTCCGAAGTATTTTGTTTTTTTTTGACTTGCAACTACTAGACGTAAACCAACGTGACAAGCGGCATTCTTTATAATAGGTAATATCTCTTCCAGTTTCTCAAACACGAGGGTAACGCAGATGTGTGGCCAGACGTGTGGAGCGCGTGGTGCTGGTTCCACCTGGGCGAGTACCGGCGTTCACTGGACGTTTATCTGCGCGTACGCACACGGGACAAACTCGACCCTAGCGTGTCTGACTACATCGCCATGGACATCGCTGTGTGCTACTTTTATTTAGGTTTGTGGGGCCTTTGAGGATTTAACTTTAAGACTAGGAGAAACTACATGCCAAGCAACTGGTAGATTCAAAGTTAAAGTAATTATTTTGTCAGAAACACGGTAACGGCGCGGTTAATGCAGTTTGTGTGCAGTAGATCTAGTTCTTGGCGCTTAGAATTTAGATTTCAGTTTCTGAAAGTCTTAATGTCAGAAGCTGTTATCGAATCTCATGCATCTTTTGTTATTGGTCATGCAAAATGATAAACAACGAATCGACCCATCAGATTTAAATTGAAAAGGCTTTTACAACCGGAGAGTTACATTTTGAAATCATTACCATTATGGCTATTAATTGTATGTGATTTTTTTATGAAAATTATTAATGTATGTTTACCAATGGGTGTTATTTACCTGAAATAAATGAATTAATTATTTATTATTATAATAAAAGAGCGGCAGTATTTAAGTGCAACGTTTAAGTGTGTTCTTAAGTTCAATTAAATTCTGTCCAGGTATGTACCAGGAATCACAGGAAGCAGCTGAAGAAGCACCGAAATGTTCTTTGAAGGTATATAATTTCGATTATTCTCTCTGTACAATGCAACTCGAGCGAATTAACATGGCACCTGGCTCGTGTTTGTCTACAATAATATTATAAAGAGGAAAGATTTGATTGTTTGTTTGTATTGAATAGGCTCTCGAAACTACTGGACCTATTTGAAAAATTGTATAAAGTTATAATTTTTTTTAATTATTATAGATATAAGTTTATTTAATTTAATATCTTATTAATATTACACCATACTTTGACTTCAGAAATTCTTAAACATTGGCTATTAATATTTAAATGCTATCTTAAAATATATCTAATATGTAGTTCCAGGCCAGGTGCCATTTTAATTCGCCCAGTTGTACTTCTTGAGTGTATTCTTAGGGCAGCTGACAGAACCCTTCTAGGGGCTGCTAGAATCAATTCTATTTTCTTGTTGACGTTCAAAAGAAATCCTGCTTGATATGAAAATTATTTGACTAGTTGACTTCAATTAAATTCCTCTCCAGACACGTCTACAATTCCACCTGGCTCACAAGCTAAGTGACGAGGAGTCATTGATGCGCGCACACGCAACTCTGCGCGATGTGCCCGAAGACCAACTGTGTCTAGCTTCAGTGCATTACTTGCGGGCGCATTACCAGGAGGCTATTGACGTGTATAAGAAGCTGTTGCTTGAAAGACGGTAGGTAAAATTAATTTAAAATAATATGCGAGAAGTTTGGCATCTGTGAAAAGTACGCTCACAGCCATTCAGCCATGGCCTGACATATAATGTAAAAAAAGTGAATGCATGGTCTTTCAGGCCAGAGGAAAATGTCCGGCAACAATACCTGCCATAAAATTATGTGGAACAGTACTGAAGAGGTTAGACAATTTTAAATACCTTGGACATATGATGTCCTCTGATCTGAAAGACGATGCGGACATAGAGCGAGAACGCAGGGCGTTGTCTGTAAGGGCAAATATGATAGCCCGCAGGTTTGCTCGTTGTACCCCAGAATTAAAAACAACATTGTTTAGAGCATATTGTACATCATTCTACACGAGCAGCCTGTGGGTCTCATACACGCGCGGACAGTACAACGCTTTGCGTGTGCAATATAATAATGCATTCAGGGTGCTGATGGGGCTGCCCCGATTCTGTATCGCATCAGGGATGTTCGCCGGGTCGCAAGTAGACTGTTTTTACTCTACTATGCGAAAACGATGCACATCCCGGGTGCGCAGGGTTCGGGCTAGCTGCAGCGGTATCCTGAGGGCATTCGCGCAAAGGTTCGATGGCCAGTACCTGAACCATTGCTGTCTGGTTCACATACTGACCTATCGAGATTTGTAGTATGTTTGTGTTTTATGTTTCAGTGTATGTAATTATTTTTATTTTTGTAATTTTTATGCTTATGACCCTTTGTTGGTCGAAATAAAAGTTTTTCATTCATTGTGATACCTATAAAATTCGATTAGCGTAGAAGTGTCGGTATCCTATGAAACTAGGATTATGAGTCAAGGTTCTCTTCGGACCTACTGAACTTCTTTTCTCTGTTGAATTAAACCCTGTGAAATCTTTCACGAACGTTCTTCAAAGTAATTCCAATAGAATTAGACCTACCTTTATTTTATTTTATTAACCCCGACGCAATTGAGGGATGTTGTTGTTATGGGATGGGGGTGTCGGGGGACGACTAATGACAACATCAAACAGACGAGGCAAGACATTAACAGACGTATTTTATTTACATTTTTCAGTAGCCGTCCCCGGACGCGACTATGCTTTAATCAAAATATTACCTTCAACTTAAATTAAGCTTAAAGTAGCCACATTTTTTCCCTTTTTTTACTTTTTGGATGTTTTGATTAGTAGGAACAACAAACAACTTTATTATGCATCATTCAATAAACATTCGTTTAATATTCCGACGTCCTACAGATATAAAAGATTTGAAAAAGACGAGTCGTTGGAGTGGGTTAAGATGTTATCTTCTATCGATCGGTAAACACCTACATATTTAAATAAGATCAGTGCGTAGGTAGTCAGGAGCACGGCGGAATAAATTCATTAGTTTCTTGGTCTCAATAGTTTCTGGTTTTGGTGTTAGTAGCTGCGGATGTAGGTAATTCATTGTCACAATATAAACTATAATACCTAACTATTGATTATTGTTTTATCATTTTAGAAAACTCATTGTAGATTAATATTTATCATCGTCATATCATAAAACGTTATTTGCCATTTTGAAAGAACCATTTTTATAAGGTCACTTGTTAAAATTGAAAGCATCCAGGATTTTTCTCTTGCATCTTAAATATTTTATAATCTTGCAATTTTTTTTTTTTTTATGCCCAATAGGCCTGCTCCAAGGTCCTTAATAGTCTTCTTGCATCTCTAACGTTCTTTCGTTCTTCCAGCACATTTATGGCGCTGAACGTGTACGTGGCGCTCTGTTACTACAAGCTGGATTACTACGACGTGTCCCAGGAGGTGCTGGGGGTCTACATAGCGCAGCACCCCTCCTCCACCGTTGCGGGGAACCTGAAGGCTTGCAATCTTTTCAGGTAAACGTTGATTGGATTGTTTTTTTTTTAAAGCCAAACGTTATACCAAACCCTCTTGTCTGGCTTAGGGTGGATTCCACCAAAGAAACCGAACGCGATCAGCGCATAAAATAGGTTTAAGGGCTGTTAGTGTCATTATTTTCTATGGAATATTGACAGTGGCAGCTCTTGAACGCGTTTCAGTTGTGCTGAACGCGTCCAACTTCATTGGTGAAATCGGCACTTAGGCGTCGACATGATTCGGCACAGCCGAGCGGTAAAATGGAATAATATATTTTGCCGCCCGGCTATGCCGACCCGAGCAAGGGTGTGACAGCAACAACCCCATAAAGTACCACATACACGGAACAATTATCGTAGCGATCCGTCGTTCGATCGGAGATCGCAACATGTAACCCCGAAACTATCGAAGATATCTTACGCAAGAGCTCTAAATATGTTTCCTCTGATATCTTAAAGTAGTTATGACAATCTTTAGTATAAAAACGTAATTCCTCGAGAATATCGATTTGAGAATATTGATGTCTCGTCAGAAGCCATCTCATTCCATTCTCTTCTAGTCTTCCTTCTTGTTGTAAGTCTTTTTTATATAAAATGAGCGCCAATGCGCTTACAAAGTAGTTGCGACTCTATATTGCCCCTGCGTATGTGCTACACGCTTCCTCGCAGCACATCCGAGTAATCGTTCGATCACATCGTTAGTGTGTGAGTGGTCGGTAATCGAGAGATGGACCGTACGATTTTCGTGACGATCGATCGAAGCAACAAATCGTTCCGTGTATGGGCCCCTTAATGCACGAGAATAACTAAATATGACCCCGATAATTTCAGATTGTACAACGGTAAAGCAGCTGAAAACGAACTGAAACAAATGACCTCAGATCAGCACACTTTCGGACAAGATCTAGTCAAGCATAATCTGGTAGTCTTCAGAAATGGCGAAGGTGCGTTAAAGGTACACCAACACAATTTCCCCAAAGCTTTTGCTTTTATACCGCTCCTGCTTCGCACGGTTTTTACGACTTCACAAAACATGGAGATTCCTTTATTAAACGTGTAAATATGAATTTAACATAACATCACGCCTGTAATCCCCAAAGGGCTGGGCAGAGGTGCACCCACATTTCGCAAGTCATGTTTAAGTCCCATGTGATTAGGGAGCGAGCCTATTGCCTTCAACCGGGCACAAATCCAGACTCCGGGCTGCTACTGAGAAATTCCAGGTGGGAAAACCCAACAACACTTTGCCCGACCCGGGATTTGAACCCTAGACCTCATGCTCAGCAGTAGCGCTTGTGACCACTGCTGAGCATGAGGTCTAGGGTAAAATCCTCATCAATATACAACGTGTCGTTTTGCATCCTCGTCCAATTTCAGGAGGATGTTATGAAAGACAAATTTTTTTTTTTTTTTTTTTTTCTTTGTTCTTTCTGCTTCGTAGCAATCTGTCGTCAACAACAATAAGCTACTTCTTTGTCCGATATCTCTGTTTTTAATTAAGTTATAGAGCTTGGTGATAACTTCGCAGTTAAGTTTCTCCTTCCAATTAGCTGAATCTGTCCAGAAGAGTAAGGATGCTATGTCTCCTTAATCTCTTAAATTGCAGGCCACCATCACCACCTAGTTTTAGAGCAAGTTCATTTTGATGTTTTGAGAGTCTCTTTTGGTATTTTCCGCTGTATTGGGTTATCTCTTGTTTGACTGTAGGTATTTTCAAGTCTTGATATATTATTTTATTACTAATATATTGAGGTATGTTAAAGATAACTCTAAGTATCTTCGACTGAAACCTTTCCAATATCTCTATATTACTTTGGCTGGCTGTACCCCAAAGCTGGATACCGTAGGTCCAGATTGGTTTGAGAATTGCTTTGTAGACTGTTAGCTTGCTTTGTGTGCTCATTTGCGAGTGATGTCCTATTAACCAGTACATGTTTCTTAGCGTTGCGTCCAGCTGCTTTCTCTTTGTCCATATATGTTTTCGCCATGTTAACCTTCTGTCCAGGTGCATGCCTAGGTATTTGGCGTGGTCATTTTGAGGAATTTCTTCACTGTTCAGAACCACTGATGGGCAGGTATCTCTTCTGAGCGAAAAAGTTACATGCGTGGACTTGCTTTGGTTTGCTCTGATTCTCCAAACTTTAAGCCATTCCTCGAGTTTGTTAACGTGAAGCTGTAGATATTCAGATGCAGTAGCTGGATTTTCATGTGTTGCCAGTAGGGCTGTGTCATCTGCGTACGTTGCAACTGTCGTTTTTTCCGTAGTCGGCAAGTCAGCAGTGTAAATAATGTACAGTACTGGCCCTAGTATGCTACCTTGTGGTACACCTGATTTTATTTCATACATGTCCGTTAGTTCGTTTTTATGCTTCACTTCAAAACATCGTTTCTCAAGGTATGACTTCAATATGTGGAAGAACGAGTGTGGCAGCGACTTTTTAATTTTATAAAGTAGTCCCTCATGCCACACTTTGTCGAAGGCTTGACTCATGTCTAAAAATACTGCAGAACAGTATTGTTTCCCCTCTAGTGCTCTGCTTATGACATCTACAATACGATGGACTTGTTCGATTGTGCCATGGTTCTCCCTAAAGCCGAATTGGTGATTTGGTATTATGTCAGTGAGGTTTTCCTTCATTCTCTTTAGCAGTATTTTCTCAAACAGTTTTCCTGTAATAGACAAGAGACTTATTGGTCTATACGAGGCGACTTCATGTGGTGGTTTACTGGGTTTAGGAAGCATAATTACTTGTGCAATTTTCCACTGCCCCGGGAAGTGTGATAGTCGCAAGCAAGCGTTAAAGATCTGAACTATTGCCATTATACCCCTTATTGGCAGCTTTTTTAGAAGTACGCCATCGATAAGATCGTATCCTGGGGATTTTCCTTCCTTTAACTGTTTTATTTCCTGGATTATTTCTTTAGGGGTGGTGGATTTAAGTGGCAGACACATCTGTTGGGCACTTTCCAGGTACCCTTTTATTTCCATGTCATAATCTGGTCTAGACTCTGGAAATGGCTGGAAAACAGTGCTAAGATGTTCGGCAAAGCTGGCAGCCTTTTCTAAGTCTGATCTTGCCCACTCCCCCGTCCTTTTTTTAAGAGATGGTATCTGGTTGTTCGGGCGTTTCAATTTGTTTGTGGCTTTCCATAGTGAGTAATTTTTGTCTGCAGAAGGTGATAGGTTTGAGAGAACATTTTGAAGGTTTGTGTCGTTTAGGGCTTTGATGAGGTTTTTTAATTCATCAGAAGATCTGTTGAATGCGGTTTTATCTCTTGGATATCGAGTTGTATGCCATACCTTTCTTAGGTTACGGCGCTCACAGATTTTATCCTTGATAAGTTTAGGATATTCGTTACACACTGGAGGCGACTTCTTTCGCACCCTTGTAGAGGCCGTAGCAGCCTTGTAAATAGCGAGGTTGAAGTTTTCTATTGCCTTTTCAATCTTTTCAGTAGTGTTGAGTCTAGTTTCAAATGAAAGACAAATAATCAAATAAAATTACGATACTTGCTCAATGATTGAATGTATACTTACTTTTTTTTTGTTATTAGTTAAGTTTGACAGTTTTTTTGTAAAAGTTTAAGTAGAACAGAATCGCCCCGCTGCGTATGCGGAAGGCAATGTCGCATGGCTATGTAGAATAAAATGGCAGTTACAGTGCGGTATCACACGGGCCGCGTTTTAACATGCGCGTTCCACACAAGCTGATTTCCGAAAAGAATAGTAACCTCCTTGAATTTGACGAGGATGCAAAACGACACATTGTATATCTGCAAAAATTAGAACAATACTGTCACACAGCCAGACACTAAAACCGGGTTTAATTTTAATTCGGTATGTTTAAATATGCATACCTGCCCTGAAAGAGGGAAGATGACCTATTGATATCTTTCCCCAGGTCTTACCAGAACTAGTGGACGTGGTGCCAGAAGCCCGGCTTAACTTGGCAGGCTACCGTCTCCGTAACCGAGAGCCTTTGGAAGCGAGGACTTTACTGGAACCTTTGCAGCCCACCTCGCCGTTACACTACATCCTGAGGGCTGTGGTCGCAGTCAGACTGTACAATGAAACCAGTGATGTGAGCACAAATAAACACAAAAAGCTTGGCAATGTGCCAAAGTTAGGCAATTTCTTAACAAAATAATAATAAAACGTATATTAACGAAGTGTAGTGTGAACTTTGTATTTTAAGTAGGTCGTTAAAGGCAAGAACAATAATTGCCGCTTCCAAAAGTTAATTTCGTATGGAGAAGAATGGTCTTATTAGAACATAGAACCTTATTTATTTATATATTAAAATTTTATGCGCAAGTAAAAAAATATTGTACAAAGGCGGAATTAATGCCTGAGGCATTTTCTACCATTCAACCAAGGGTGATGCAGAGGCAAAACATTCAGCTTTCAGGGCAAAACATGGCAGGTGCAACAACAGGGATAGATAACTCGAAAAATAATAAAATATTCGTTCATAGATCCATGCATACATACTTAAAAACAGAAAATACTTTGATAGGAGAAATAACGATAAGTAGAGGAAAAAACTAATCTACGCTGGGATGATTTTACAAACTTCTCAGGAATATGTTCAGGAACCTTCACTTTGAATGATAACCGACTGGTTGCCATCCTGATGTTCAGAGGGAGCGCATTCCAAAGAAAGACCGCCTGGACAACGAAAGAAGAGTGAATAAAACCAGAGCGGAGAGAAGCACGTAACATCCTGCACGTTTTGCAATTATTTTTGAAAGGAAATAGTTTTTGCCTCATTTATGTCCAGGGTTGCTAGGTACCCCGGGTGACACCATTGTGTGGATCGCCCGGAGGACACGGTGGAGCAAACGGTGGAGGTCTGCCCAGCTTGGGCGGAGCACCGCAGTGTCCTCGCGGAGGCGATCGGCGGCGGCGATCTCTCGCGTCCGGCCCTGGTCCAGGCCAGAATGGAAAGCTGTCACCTCCTTCTGCGAAGGAGGAGGCGGAGAGCGTGAGGGAGAGATCCTTGCGCCCTCACGCCCCTAGTCGCCGCAGGAGACGCCCTGGGCGTCGGGAGTCGCCTGCAGATTCCCGGCCACCGTAGGCGCGGGCTTGCGGACGGCGAGCAATGGGTAGCTCGCCGTCCGGTAGGGACCAGGCCCGGGTCGACGGCGCTTCGTGTTCCACGCGCGCATAAAAGAGATGTCAGCACAAAATGACGGGTCCGATAGGGCCGACGCCTCAAGGTCGCGGGTAATTCGAAAAAGTTCTTGTGAACCTGGCACAGGCCACTGAAGGAACACGGGTGGGTTTTAGTCAGTAAAAGTCTGACACGCCCTCCCGCTCCACCCAGAGCGGGCGAAGTCATTTGATGATTTCCCACCCAAAAAAAAAAAGGGTTGCTAGGTACGGTACGTGTAGAAACAGTTTACAGTATAGTTAAGAGAACTTACTGCTAGTATATTACCAATAATAGTACCTTGCTGATAGTATGAATGCTACCAAGACCTATAGGCGGTGGTTGGAAATAGCCGCGTAGATGTTTTTTTTAGTTTTGTGTGTAGTACAGGAAAGACGCGAGTTTGTTTGTGTTTATGTGTGCATTGTTTATTTTAATGTATTTCTTTCTTGTTTAATAGTGGTTTTGTGAGCATGTGGTCTGCAACAAAGATTTTTATTTAGATATAATCTAATCTCAATGAAAAAATTATGACGGGACACTTTTGAAAGGGCATAATAATCGCAACCAAAATCTGTAGCGGCGAATTGTTGATATTTTAATGAATATACCAACGTCCCAGAACCGCTGCCATCTTGATTACAGATATATTTTGCACTGTATCAGCTTAACGACGACTCGAGAGTAGACATTTAAACTCCGTTTAATTTCAGGACGAGCAACTAAAACTGGCCCAGCAGAGTTTCCACCTGGTAGGCAGTTCGGCGTCAGAGTGTGACACGATCCCGGGCCGCCAGTGCATGGCGTCCTCCTACTTCTTAGCGGGACATTATGAGGAAGTACTTGTGTATCTCAACTCTATCAAGAGTTTCTTCGTCAATGATGACACTTTCAACTTCAATTATGCTCAGGTTGGGTTTTGAAAACGGCATTTTTTTTTTTCATATTATAATAATTCATGTCATGTTTTCCTTTGTTACAAAATAAAGGAACAAATCCACCTTTTTACTCTAATAAGCATGATATAGAAACGTATCCTGCATATCAGACATGACTTCTATGCTATTATGCTTCCCAACTATTAACCTAAAGAAACATCTCCTGGCAGGATGCTCGTGCTCATTTTCACCTATTTCATGAATCACATCATGTACCAGGCCACTCAGAAAGTATTGCGAAAAAAAGTTTTTATGTATGTATGAGAGACTGGGCAGTTACAGTCTATTTTCAAAATATGATTCTTTGTTAGTAAAAATAGGTACGTTCCAATTTCAAAATTTCCCTCCACATAATTTGCGAGCTAATTTAAATGATCGTGTCTCATAAAAAATGGATCTGCGCCGGGAACATTTTCGCGCTATGATTTTTTACGATTTCAAGTGTCGCCTTAAAATGGACTCATCGTACGATAGACTTCAAATGGCATTCATAGATGAAGGCCCTTTTAAGGCAACCGTGTATCGTTGGTAGGTATAACGAAACCATGCGCGGTAGACTAACTTTGGGGGATGAAAAAAGAAGTGGTCGCCCTTTGACGGCTGTTACGGAAGGAAACATGCTAGCAGTGAAGAATTTAATCCTAGACAATAGGCGAGATACGTATCAAGAGATTCAGCACACACTGCAGGTTGGATCGGGAAGCCATTATGAAATTCTACACGTGCATCTTCGGGTGAGGAGGATAGTTTTACGCTGGGTGCCGTACTACCTCACCGATGCTCAAAAGCAGACCCGGGTGGAATGGTGCCGTGATATGATAAACAAATTTGAAGCAGGCGCGTCTCGGCGTGTTTTCGACATCATTACAGATGATGAGTCTTGGATTTATCAATACGATCCAGAAACGCAGCGCCAGTCGACGGCTTGGGCGTTTCAAAACGAATCAACGCCTACCAAAGAGAAGCGATCTAGAAGCGGGGGGAAGATTTTGATCGCGAGCTTTTTCAAATTGGCTACTTGGTGTCAATTCCTTTACGGAACCAAAGAAGCATCAACGCTGAATCCTTGCATTTGGTAGTATACCATACTACTAAATGCTTGGCAGAAGTTTTCTCTGTTGTGAGCAACAAGCGACCAATCACAGGGCTACTGCTCCACGCGCCTTCGCACACCGCGCTCAAAACGAGGGACTTCCTGATCAGCACGCCTTTCAAACTCCTTGGTCCCCCTTCTTACAGCCCTGACCTAGCACCGTGTGACTTCTTTTTATTCCCGAAAATTAAAAATCTGCTCAAAGGGATACAATTTTCGTCTCCGGAAGATGCGCTGTCAGCGTTCGAACAAGCTGTCTACGGCAGACCGAAAAAAGTGTTTCGAAAACTGGTTCAGACGCATGAAACTTTGTATTGAGGCTAGTGTAGAGTACATCAAAAATATTTAATAAAAAATATTTACCTACAGAAAATTAATTTTTATTTTCGCATTACATTCTCAGTGTCCCACGTATGTCAATTTGATGTATTTGGTTATGTTTTCAACAGACTTTAAAGCTAAAACAATTAAGATTGTTTTAAGGCAGTCAAATTTTGTAATCAACAGGCTAAAGTAGCGACGGGTTTCTACCGCGAGGCTGAAGAGAGTCTCCTGACGATACAAGACGAGGGCATGCGCAGCTCGTTCACGTTCCTCGCCTGTCTGTGTCGCTGTCACGTCATGAACAAGGATGCTGCGCTCGCGTGGGAGATGTGCGTTAAGGTTTGTAAACTAATGCATCTGAAGAGAGTCTCCTGACGATACAAGACGAGGGCATACGCAGCTCGTTCACGTTCCTCGCCTGCCTGTGTGCTGTCACGTTATGAACAGAGATGCGTTCCTAACTTGGGAGATGTGTGACCACGTTCGTACAGACTTAGAAATATCGCGGCGGGATTTTTTCGCGCACTGGTTCTTCAACGCAATGCCAAGCGCCGAGAGTTGAAAATCCAACTGTGTTTTTTCGAAGCGCTATTATTGGCGCGACGCGATGCAATCTGTTGGATCCTCAATCGTCGGTTCAACACCGGGAGTTTAACATCTAGTGCGGAAAAAGTCCAGTCACGATATTTTTACGTCCGTGGGAACGTGGTCTTAAGGTTAGGGGTTAGAAATGAAACTAACGCAAGTGAAGGAGTCTGCTGATGATACAAGACAAGGGCATGCGCAGCTCGTTCACGTTCCTCGCCTGTCTGTGTCGCTGTCACGTCATGAACAAGGATGCTGCGCTCGCGTGGGAGATGTGCGTTAAGGTTTGTAAACTAATGCATCTGAAGAGAGTCTCCTGACGATACAAGACGAGGGCATGCGCAGCTCGTTCACGTTCCTCGCCTGCCTGTGTGCTGTCACGTTATGAACAGGGATGCGTTCCTAACTTGGGAGATGTGTGACCACGTTCGTACAGACTTAGAAATATCGCGGCGGGATTTTTTCGCGCACTGGTTCTTCAACGCAATGCCAAGCGCCGAGAGTTGAAAATCCAACTGTGTTTTTTCGAAGCGCTATTATTGGCGCGACGCGATGCAATCTGTTGGATCCTCAATCGTCGGTTCAACACCGGGAGTTTAACATCTAGTGCGGAAAAAGTCCAGTCACGATATTTTTACGTCCGTGGGAACGTGGTCTTAAGGTTAGGGGTTAGAAATGAAACTAACGCAAGTGAAGGAGTCTGCTGATGATACAAGACGAGGGCATCCGCTACTCTTTCACGTTCCTCGTTTGTCTGTGTCATTGTCACGTCATGAACAAGGATGCTGCGCTCGGGTGGGAGATGTGCATGGAAACTAGATTGATAAAGCCCTCTTCTATTTTCACAGTTCTCTTTGGAACATTGCATAAAAGTCACAATGACTGCGCTGCGCCCTTTGCGAGCTTAATAAATACACTTATTTAATCAATTAATAGACACATAACGAATCCAAGTCACTTTAACTCCCCGTAATTGTAATATTTTTTTTTGTACTGGACTAATTCTGGTGGCGGATAATTGAAGGGCAAAGTTCCAAGTTTTACTGACGTAAGCACTATGTTTTGCATGTGGTACATTGCGCACTACCGCAAACAGCAAATTTTCACAACAAAAATAAAAGTCGTTTGCCAGCAATTAGTTTTGTGCAATGTTACTTTCGTTTGATGTACAGAATGCGTAGTTGACGGCTACGTGATGTCTTTTTTAATCCTGTACAGTTCTTATTAATACAGGAAAAAAATAAAACACAGTGGAGCACTGGTGATGAAATAATTTACACAAAGTAAGCGCTGTCTGGATTCGAACCCGACCTACGATTCGTAAGTCGCGGCCATTACCACTGGGCCACTACTGCTCTTAAACTGACTTTTATTTTTGATATGAAATACAACTCGGGCGAATTAACATGGCACCTGGCTCGAATGAATTATAAAAAAAAACGGTGTTTTCTTTAATATCTTAATGTTAAATCATAATTTGATTTATCAAGTTCCTAAAAATTGGCTATTAATAGTAGGTTTTTACTAATATTTAAAAATATCGCTAATAGTTCCGAGCCAAGTGCCATGTTAATTCGCCCGAGTTTGTAAGTGCACGTACTTGATTGACAGCTAGTATTTGATTGACAGTCGGCGGGCACTCCCGACAGCTTCGCGTTGTTGCAACTGGTTGCCAACGACAGCTACCGAATGGGACAGTTCCTAGTCGCCGCCAAAGCTTTCCACATGCTCGATAGGTGAGTCTAATTATCACAGATCAATCTATTTAGTGCAGATTTAATGTATAATACCAGCAATACCAGCATAATGCAAAAAAATGTGGATTACATTTTTGTAGTGATTTATTTATAGTTTCGTTTCGGCATTAGATGGTTTTATCTAGGTACTGGTCCTTTTGCGGATTTGACAGATAATTAATTATGCTAACGTGGAAGCAAACTATATACATAGAAACAGTTCATCATTTTTGGTTTCAATTTCCCAGATTGGACGGAGGCCCAGAAATGTGGGAAGGTCTCCGCGGGGCAGTCTGCGGCTGCGCCCAGGCCGCTGCAGCAAACAAACCGAATGCCGCAGCCGACCTCAGGGACGCCTTAGCCTTGCTCAAAGGCCCCAGGTCCCACAACCGAGCAGACAACATCGTGAGGACCATCACCAAGTGGGCCCAACAGAATAGGATCCCAGTGTGATCAGAGTCCAAGGCTTGCCTTGTAGCGTAGCCTTCAGTAGAATAGTGTAGGACTGCATCGTGGGATTTAAGTGATACATTGTTAGTTCAGTGAATAAAATTGTTATCTGTGGTGGATTTGCTTTTATTTGGGGTCCCTCAAGTTTCTTTATGAGGCCTTCGAGTTTAGTAGTAGTTAGTAGTTTAGTTTAATTGGTCCTCTACGAAAATAAGTAGGTAAACCTAAATATATTGTTATCTAAGATTTTAAATGGTGGTCATTCATTCGCAATCAAGCTTTAAGCAAAGCTTTCCTTAGTGCAAGTACTTACATAAAACCTGCCCATGTATATTCAGTTTATTGATAGATAGTTTAGAGCGGCATACGTTAGTCTTGACCAAGTTATGAGTTATTTATTAACCAAGAATGAGCGTAATTACGCGTACAAATTCTCGACCTCAATGATTCACCTCACGAACCCGCTAAAAAGTAACATTTATCACATACAAACTAACTTACTAATAAGTAAGTACTTTTTCATAGAACCAGTATTTCTCGGACATATTCGTACGTTCGCGCTAAATTGGTAGTTACATTGAATATTTATATAGCCGCAAATTGGCGGAATATGCCGACGTGATTTCTTAATCCTAACACACGTATCATTTCCAGATTTGGTCTCACGTGGCCCAGATCTACAAACTTAATTTACTACTTCCTTTTAATTATCTTAAATGTTCACGTACTAGCACTATTTTCTTTGCCTGAACCTAACTTTTAATTAAACCTACAACCTCAAATTGCAAAGGTGTAACAGCGTTATGAATACCTACCTATTTATAAGTTTACTAACTGACCCGGCGAACTTCGTAAAGGTTCTTAGAATATTTTCTTCATCTTTTTTTTCCTGATGGTATCACATGTTCTAATAGTATTTATTCTGCTATTCGGATTCGGAGACAAAATCCAACAATTAAGTACCTACCTAGATCAAAGATCATATAAATCGGTCCGGCAGTTCTTGAGTTTAATGGGAGTAACTAACCCGGTTTTGTTTTATTTATAAAGATTTCAATAGGAATAGTATGGATAGTAGTAGTTGGTGGACCCACTTAGTAGTGACGGGTCAAAGGTTCCCCCGAGTTACGTGGCGTTGGTTCTGTCGTGGGTTCAAACAAACCCAGCAAGGCGCTACCTAGACTTTACTTTGTGTAACTTATTTCATCACCACTGCTCTCATAACTGTGAAGGAAAACATCGTGAGACACAGTCCTAGAATTAGACATCTCACTCTTCACAGAAAGGATGCCTGGTGTCTCAGTAGTGGGAACGTTATAAGCTGATTATGTAATGAAAGGGTACGGTCTCATCAACAAGTAGCCTCTTGTTTACTAAATGTCCAGTGACCCTAAGTGTCACACTTCTTGAATTACCTATTACGGGGCAAATATCGGCATACACTTACATCTCTGGATGTGGTTCACACACAATCCGCAATTTATGTATGTCTTTGCCAAGTCTAACTAGCTAGGCATTGCAAGTTACCGGTTCTAACATTGACGATTTCAACATCCACCATTTCCGCTGGGAGGCTGGTTACCTCAAGAAATTAAAGAGTGGGACAGGCTTCATAAATAATTACTAGATATAACAAGAAAACTATACTTTAGTTCTAAACGAACCTGTTTTACTAATGTGGGACACCGTTTAGGACCTACGAAAAGATTTTCAAATCCGTCCTAAAATGGAACTGACATAGTCCGGATGCAGAGTTAAGCTCTATCGTGGATTTAAAACTAAATGGAGTATTGCACTTTGCACAAACATGTTCATTAGTAGGCTGTTTTCGATTTTAACGGTACAGGTAAATTTCACATGATTATGTGTGAAGGGTAAGAAGCGGTGAACCAAATCCACATCCAAAAGGTCTCTCACTTCTTTTGTCTCATGTTATTTCTATGACTTACTACTACTTACTACTACTACTAAACACATAAGGTCAAAAATTAAATCTAAGTGTAGTGTCATTTAATAAATCTGTAATGTAATAATAACACTTATTAATAGGGGTTCTTTTTAAATATTTGGATTATTTTGTTTTATCAAATCTAGTATTCATTTAGCTAAGTAGGTTATCAATGGCATGTTTCATGAAACATGCCAAAAATTACGCACATGAAAATGAAGTGATGCCTTAGATAAACTACTTGTAGTTCGTAATAAGTAACTATATCTAGAACATAAAATTCCTTTTAATATTAAATTAATGGTATTAAATGACTAAATGCCTGTTTTCACTAACACTAAGCGTCACCTAAATGAATGACTAAAGTGTCCCCCGATTGTTAGAAAAAACAGCGGGGTAATTGCTTAATACACGTTAAATGGCTATCGATTTCAATCCCTTCCATTTTGGCAGTTCAGCCACGTTCATTTAGTTATTTACATTGTTGAGAAGACGATTTTTTCAAACATATGAAGCAATGGATTAGGCATAATAAGCACCTTACGGCATGTTTAATTCATGGGCCAAATAAAGACATAAAATACTGCAAAAATTGCATTTATTTATAATACTACATTATTTTTACATGTACGTAAATAATACGATGCGTCAAGATCAGGTCCGTAGGCAACAGTCAAAGCAGTACATAATAAATAATAAGTTACAGTAGACGGGCGAGGTCATCAGGCGCGCCTAGTCTTGCTGAACGAACCTCCATAGTTTTACAGACTGGGGCCGGAGAGTAAAGGCGGGAAAAACTAGAAAATAGGGCCATTCCTCACAATTTTCCATTCAAACTAAAAACGCCCAATGGTACATTTTGACGTTTCAAGCATTTGCCAAAATGTTAACAAACAGGGCCCATAAACAAAAACATTAACTTCTACAAAAGATAGGTGAAAAACACAATACATTACAAATCGCCTTTACCATGTAGCCGCGGTCTATGATTTCTAACCAAACGAGTACCGAAGAATTATGCAATAACCTTTTCATCACATCCGTTTTTATCAAAATCTCAACAGACTACGGTTTTCTAAACTTGAAATCTGCCCAATTCCTTGACGACGTCAGAAAATAATGCTGTATAGGAGACAGTGACTTTAAATTCGATTTCCATCACTATTTTCTGTTCGTCGAAATCAATCGTTAATCGTTCAGCAAGAAGCTAGGTCGCTATGTGTTCGTTGTTGCTGGGCTTAACCCCACGGGTGGGCAACGTGGGCAGCTGGTAGCGTGTACCTGGCGACGGGGGCGGCGACGGCGACCGGCGCCGGCGCAGCGTATACCTTCGCTATGGGTGCTGCCACCTGGAAGAAGATCAATCGTCAAAACAAGTACATGGTAACATTTCAGAATTCTGTCGGACCTTTTCCTAGCATATAACTAACAATACGGTAGACGGTACCGAAACTGGTAGCTGCCTTTACTTATTTTGTATTTTACTTCAACAACTTTTGGTCAAATATGAACCACTATGGCTTCTGACCGCGACTTCGTCCGCATCCAAAAAGCATTTCCTATGGCACTCGCGAATAGTGTTGCTTTCTACCAGTGGAAGCATTTTTGTAATCGGATCAGAACTGCCGGAGATGACCTCTTACAAACAAAAAATTCAACCACTTTTTATGTTTGGATAAACCCCCTAAATACTACAAAACTCCTCACCGCATGAGCAGAGGCACCAGTCCTCTCAACCACGGCGTTGAATCCGTTGATCTTGTCAGCAGTGTAGGTCACCTTGCGCACGTGGCCATCAGGTTCCACCAGGCTGTATGAGCCGTGCACAACGCCGTTCTGAAGCGTCTCCGAGGCGTCCTTGTGGTCACCGGTAGCAGGGTCTGCCACGCCGTATGAGAAACTGTACGCGGGGTTCGGGTCTATGGGCTCAGCGCGTACCACCTGTGAAGATAGTGTTCAAGTAAAAGCTATTCATTAGAATGGAAAACTTAAGCGGAGCAGTATTGGTTTTGAGGTCACCTTGATGAAGGTACCTACAGAAAACTTAAAGGGAATCTGAAATCGTCACAGAGCTCGCTTTAAATGGCGACTGATGTTAGCGATAGAATACTGTGATTTACATTTTTTTTTAACAAATGCGTATCAGATTGAATTTGAACCATTTCTGCTAAATACTCACAGCTTTAACGACAGGTGCAGCATATGCTGTGTGTGCGATGGCTGGAGCTGCGATCGCGTGTGAAGTGATCGCCGGCGCATACGACGCGTACGCTGGTGCGGCGTATGCTTGTGCGGCGTATGCTGGCGCGGCGTATGCTGGTGAGGCGTACGCTGACGCGGCATACGGGGCGGCGTAGCCGTGGGATGCGTAGCCGATGCCGTCCAGCAGTCCCGGCCGCGCCATCGCTCCGGCGCACGCGCAGCATAATAATAACAACTGACAAGAACAGGGAATCTTATGTAATCATGTTATTCGTGCACGCAACACCCTTGGTTTTCTGTAGAGAAATAAAAGTCGACTGCCTCGTTGGTCTAGTGATCGCAAGAGCTGCTGCTGATCATGAGGACCTGGGTTCGACTTCCAGGTTGGGCAAAGTGTTATTGGGGTTTTCTATCTATACTTTCTCATTGGCAGCCCGGAGTCTAGATTAGTGCCCGGTTGATGACAATAGGCTCGCCCCCTACCCTTACATGGGACTTAAACATAATTGGGGAAATATGGGTGTACTATAGGTACACCTCTGCCTAACCCTTCTGGGATTACAGGCGTGATACGTGATCGCAAGCAGATTCCCGGCCACCGTAGGCGCGGGCTTGCGGACGGCGAGCAATGGGTAGCTCTCAGTCCGGTAGGGACCACGCCCGGGTCGACGGCGCGTCGTTTTCCACGCGCGCCTCAAAGAGATGTCAGCACAAAATGACGGGGTCCGATAGGGCCGACGCCTCAGGGTCGCGGGTAATTCGATAGAGATAACCGTGGCCCTGGCACAGGCAACTGAAGGAACACGGCCGGGTTTTAGTCAGTAAAAGTCTGACATGCCCTCCCGCTCCATCCAGAGCGGGAGAAGTCATTTGATGATTCCCACCCAAAAAAAAAAGGCGTGTTACGTGACGCGTTTCCTCAAAGCGGGATTAATGTGTTTCCCGTATCGTGGGTGCATTAACATACACCTAGACACAGAAAAGTCTGTAGGTCGAGCAATACACTGTTGCATGTAAGAATCGAACTCGCGATGCCTAGGCCTAGGTGCCCAGAGTGTCAGTCGCTTGCTGTGCCAGAACACAACCGAGCTATACCAAACGTTGTGTTTGTAAGGTGTTGTACAAATACATACCTACATACGTGGTCTAAATAGTAATTTCATTTAGAAAAAATAAGTTTCCTCATGCCTAGGGGTTTATTTTATGTCCGAATGAATATTCCATAACAATGAAATTAGCAAAACAAAAATGTGAAAAATCCGAGTAAAAATAAAGAGGGTTTTTTTTTGAAAGCGGTTGTCTTAAAAATCCAAGAAATTAATAAATAAAAATGTTATTGATCGGCTAAAGTTAGAGTTCACCAGTTTAATTGTTTACATTTGTACTTATGTATTGTGCCTGGTGAAAGGCAAAGTGCTTAAATCTGACTGGTTTATGACTATCTTTAGATTTACAATAGTTCACCTCTATTTTGCCCTTCTGGAGTTATACTGGCGTGATATTTCAACTAAATGTACGGTTATGAAATTTTGAAATTTGAAAAATCTGACAAAAGCCGGACATTTCGAAAATGTACGGCTTTTAAATCTTGTATTTTTCCGTCATTCATTTCTATAAAATAAATCCCCTATGTCGAAAAGTCCGGATGGGGAGCCAAAAAGTCGGATGTCCGGATTAATCCGACTATTACTCTACGTGAAGGTAGATAGAGCTGGATCTTCTAATAATGTGATTGGAAAAGGACACCAAAATGTTCAAAACTTTGTGAATTTGCAAAATTTCAATATTTTCAACATTTCGCTTTTTTTTTTAACTATATAGTATTAATAATGTTTACCTTAGCGAGCATGTCTGTGGCGCGCGCACGTCTTGGGGTGTGGAGCACGTGTGACGGTCCATGGCAGGGCGCCGTATTTAAAGCGGTGCGGACTGCGACCACGCACAATCTACACTTGATACAGATTTCGCAACAAGGATACTGGCATATGCACTGATATGTGTATACCGGCTTAAAGGCTAGTTATGCTTAATTATTTGTTTGGGATAGTCGTTGGTCTAGAATCTAGATATAACAGACCACCACGCCTGCATAAGCTAAGCCAAGCCTGCAAGCGTGGTGTTCTGTTTGACGAAATATGAGTGCCACCCTGCCCACTCCAGCTTTATAGGGACTAATGAAGTAGCAGGGGTGATACCCACATTTCCCTCGTTATATTTAAGAATTAAATAATAGAATGCATTTGAATGACTCATTTAGTTCCCACGAAAAGCAGAGGAAAAAAGAGTAACCATGGAGTTTCTTGCCGGCTCTTCTCCATAGGAAACGACCAATTGGAACCGTGCACCTAGAATCTGACGTTTCATAAGTGCCCATGTAGGTTTATGTGAAATAAAATATTTTGATTTTGATTTTGTCACCCTACAGAGCCCCGCATAACTCCTCCTAGTATGTAAGGATTGATCAAAAATAAGTAATGCATGATGTGCTTACCTGTAAGAAATTGGTACACTAGTATATAAGTCTATTGGATGTATCTCATATATTTGTATCGGTGCATTCAATTGTTGGTGAGCCAAATAAATAAAATAAAGTAAAAATAAAGATCGGAGCAGGTGGCGTTCTGTGGTTTCTGCCTACCCCCATGGGAAGAAGGTCTGAGTATATGTATGTATGTGAATGTCATATAATAGGGGGCGAGCCATTTATCGGGCATATTAGACTCCCTGCAGCTATTGAGAAATTCCTAGTAAAAATAGGCCAATAGCACTGCCCAAACTGAGATCATATTCAGGACCCTACGACACGTATCTGGTCAACAGATTCTATTGCACACAGATAAGGGGTCAGACCTGCACCCTAATTGCGTAACACATTTTCGTAAACGATTACGACTAATCTGCTTGATTTTGACAGTTCAACAACATTCATTGCGTTATTTACATTGTTGAGCAGAGTTTTTTATCGAACTTATGAAGCAATGGATTAGCAATCTGTTTCAAAACGATTCAGATTCCGATTTATGGTGTGTTACGCAATTAGGGTGCTGAATCTCAACAAATACCTTATAAGCTATGATAATGATGGTGTTAATGCATCTCTGTCCAATTCATCAGAAAACAGACGTAATTTTATTTGATTTATTTCCTTGTAGATAAAATTGAGGGTTCACTGGTGCAATTAAATTGTAATCGATATCATCGATCGCAAAAATCCATCCAGTGTGGTCAATGAATCAAGCTTTTACTCTTGTTTTAATATTTTTGTACCACCTCAAATAGTCCACGCATTTAAAATAATACTTTGGTACCTACTTAAATTTTGTTTTTATTATTGACCTGTGCTATACTGTGTTGTGTTTTTTATTTTGAGCAAAAAGATTTTTCGATTCGATCGACCGTCGATTATATTATTTCGTAGCGATCAATTTAGTAGCATGCGCGTTCTGATTAAATCGATACATATACATGACATATTATACGTTCGTTAAACCAGCTGAGTCTCGGTGTCTGATTAACAAAGAAACTATGACATTTTTTATTACCATGAAACCCATTCCTCTGCCAATCTGGCAGATGATTCCAAACCAGTAGATATCTAGATTTCCAAAAAAATCAAAACAAAGGGTTTTTAGTAAGTATATCATAAGCCCACATTCAACGACGAATTCACGAAAACAACAAAAAAAATTGGAACCATAAACAAATCATCTATTCCCGATACTTTTTTGACAGAATGTACTTTCACTTGCTAAAGAACATCATCAAAATACACTAAGTGGAAAACCATTCTTCAGAACTTGACCAATTTATATGGGACCACTCGGCAAGTGTACCCTTTCAAACAGAAGAATTGTTCAAATCAGTTTATAAATGACGGGGTACTGAGGTAACAAACATAAAAACTGACTCCAGAACCTCCTCATTTTCGTGAAGTCGGTTAAAAAAGAGCGGTGAAGCCCCGCCTGTTCGTACAGTTTTTTTATCGCACGAAGCGACGCGTGTTTACTTGTGGTAACCAAGTGTCCAAACACGCTGAGACACATTCACAGTGTGTTGCGTTACGAGACGCCGACGAGTAGCGAGCGCCAGCACATATCACACACACCTTGAACTTTGCCAGTGTCTCGGACGATATATAATGTGCTATGGTTACACAAGGTGTATGAAAGTGATCCTACTCGTAAGTAGGAAGATTTTTGCAATCCGGTGCGGCCCGCCCAAATCTGCGTCAGCCTTAATTCTTTCATTGTGCATAATGTGGTATGCTACAAAGAAGGAGTACACCTACTTAATACCAGCCTGACGTTGCCCTTATTTATGTGTATTTATGTATTGCGTATATTTTTGTTGGAGATCCAAAATAAATAAATCTAGTAACAGTTCCTATCCGTACATTGTACAACTGGCCTTACATATAAGATTCTTGCATTAGACATGTATATAATTGACAAATACAAGCAGCTAAGTAGAGACCAGTGCAACAGCTCCCTAAACCGAAAGTTCTTAAATCTGATGCAAGAAACACAAAGTTTGCACGCACTTGTCAATTGATCAGTTACCTATCTAGTTTATCAATATGGACGGTTATAGACACACTTGGGCTTGGCATAACTCACTCTTTATAGTTATGAGCCAATTTACATGTGTACGCTTTCCTACTCGCTATACAGAGTCTAATTAAATTACCTAGAGAAACTCCGCAGACGTGAGGGGGATAATTTGACGGGTTGTTTTTTTTTTTGGGCTCATCAACCGCAGGCAGTGTTGTGTAGTCACTTGAAATAAATTATTTAAAAAAAATGTTAACGGCATAACCGTGGTTTCAATAAAACTTTTTTTAATTTTTTCTATCCTGTTTGTTATCGATACCCATTGTGTCTGTATTAAACAAGTGGGTACTAACAGCTTTAGTGCAGACCATCAACTAGTGACAGTGTCGGAGATTTAGATTAGAGGCAATAGCACAGAGCATCATAATAATACTGAGGCAATAGGGAACAAGATCCCCATGTAGTCTAAGGTATGGATTACTTGCTGTTGCCCGCGACTTCATCTGCGTGTATTTTGTATTTCATCAAAATTTTGTACAAAATCCAGGTTTTAAAGTAGCTTATGTCTTTCTCCAGCTCCCATCCCAGGGTACCTCAAACAATAATCGGCCTAGCCTTTTCCTAACTATACCGGAGCTGAATACCGGTACTTTACATGGAGCGACTGCCCTGTAAACCTATATCTGACCTACATTATCAAGTTACTAATAAAAGAAAGATCCACGAATGACCGCCAACTGCTTAACGTGCTTTGCGAGGCACGAAGGGGTCTCGACATGTAATGGATGGTCACCCATCCACGAACCGACCGCAACAAGCGTAGCTTAACCTTCGTACGTGCTGCGGTTATTATTTATACATTCAGTCAAAAAAGTATCGGGAATTGTTACATTGACACAACCGTTTTTCATTTTGGCGCGGAGTTTGAGTTGCATCCGTTATTTAGATAAAATAAAGTGCTGTTTTTAGTGAGATCATATCTATTGTGTATTGCGAATTTCATATGGAATTTCGTGTTCGGAGTCACTGAAAATGTTACAGAAGGCTTACAGTGAATCGACTTTATCAAAAACATGAGTGATACAAATCGTTCAAAAGCAGTAAATATTTGTGATGGAAGATTTGCCTTCCTCTTTTAACTTCAGTTGAAGACGTTGATGGCCAACGTCTTCAACTGAAGTTAACATCGCAAAACTGAAGGAAATAGTGACTGAAAATCCTCATTCAAGTTTAAGTTTAGGAGATGGCCGCTGAACTTTCTGTGTCTCACGAGTACCATTTTAAATAATCATTGGGGTATGAAACATGTTGCCGCTCGGCTAGTCACAAAAGACCTGAATTATCTGTAAAAACTTGCTAGAATGAGTCCATTCCGATCCAACATTCATGAAACGCATTCTTACTGGTAACGAGACGTGGGTTTACGAGTTTGACATGCAAACTTGTCAACAAGTTTTGGAGTGGCGCCTTCCAACTGAACCGAAACCGAAAAAAAACACGCCAAACTCGATCAAAAGTCATAGTCATGTTGACTGTTTTCTTTGACTATCGCGGTGTTGTGCACTCGGAATTCTTGCCGGAAGATCAAACGGTAAATAATGAATATTATTTGAGTGTTATGCGGTCTAAGAGACCAAATTCGACGAAAAATACCAGATTTGTGGAAATATTTTTTTTGGATTTTGCATCACGATAATGCGCCTTCGCACAAGACCATCATTGTGAACGAATTTTTGACCAAAAACCAATCTCAGCACCTTATTTACCAAATATGTCTCCAGCCACCTGCTTTCTTTTTCCTAAACTCAAAGTAATGTAATGGAGACATAAAGAAGAATTCGCGGCGAGAACTTAACTCAATTCTTCGGAAGTGGTAATTTGGGTTTAGGAAAAAGAAGGCTGGAGACATATCTGGTGGCGAGAACTGAACTCGATTCCCAATTTTTTCATGACTGAATTATTCGTTGACCTAAGTGTATCGTTTCTAAAGGAGCGTACTTTGAAGGCGATAAAATAAATTTGCATGAATATCTAACATTTTGTGAATTATTGATCTTTTCCCGGTACTTTGTTGACAGAGTAGTATGTCAAATTTCATAACGATCGGTTCAATGGTTTAGGCGTGAAAAGGTAACAGACCGACAGACAGTTATTTTCGTATTTATAAAATTAAACAAGGATTTGGGTTTAAATTGCGAGTGGAGTGAGGCACATGGGTTTCAGGTTAATCCATCGGAAAACTCAGGTCATTGTTGTTGGCGCCGCAAGGATGACCCCCAAGATAAACTGGTCGCAGCTTCCCCAAGTTCAATTTAACGGAACTGCTATTCCAGTCAGCGAAAAGGTTAAGAACCTTGGGATTTGGATCGACAAACATCTTTCTTGGGGTCCCCAGTTACAGGAAGTAAGTTGCAAAAATTTTGCATCTGGTAAGTCCCTGAGACGATTGCGGATTTTTCTTCCAACTGCCACTAAAACTGCGCTTGCACAATCCCTTTTACTTGCCATCCTTGACTACGCTGATGTCAGTTATCTCGATCTCACTGAGGCACAACTAGATAAACTTGAGTGACTTCAAAACTTTTGCATAAGATTTAAAATATGATCACATTTCTGAATTTCGTACAAAGCTCAAGTGGCTTCGCATACGTCTTCGCCGGAATTTTCATATCATATTTCAGCTCTACAGTATTCTGTTCAACCCTACAACCGCTTCTTATCTAAAAAAAAAAAACGTTTCGAGTTCCTTCATGACACACATAGCAGATATCTTAGGTCATCGGAAAGCTTAAGACTAGAGATGCCGATGCATTCCACCAGTTTTTATGACAAGTCTTTAACAGTTGAAGCAGTACGGATATAGAATGCCTTGCCCATGTCGATAAGGCGTGCTCAATCGCTGTCCACTTTTAAATTTCTGGTAAGAAAACACTTCCTCTCTCCTTAAACATTATTACATACTTGGTCTTGTTTCGTGTTTATTATTGTATATATATGTGTAGATAAATATATGGTTTATGTATGTATGTATTTAATGAATATGTATATGGTACACCACTGACTACCTGCAGTATTGTCTCTCCTTCTCCCTTTAATCCATCCAAAGGTTGTCTGTAAAAGATCGCTTTTAGCGATAAGACCGCCCATAGTGTCACTTAATGTAAAATTTCTACGTCTGTAATTTTTATGGTGCACATAATAAAGAGTATTCTATTCATTGCTATTGTATATTTGAAACTGTAAAAAATACATTTGGTGCGAGTAACTATGGCCGCACAAACTGTAACTACAAACTATGACAAAAAGTATACATATTTTTATCAATGGGCGCAGACAATTACTTTCTTTACACTACCACTAACATAACATTTAAATAAATAATAAATCAATGAATCTATCTACGACGCTTGACAATAAGAAAATACAATACGAGACCCAAAGTTCCCCAATTTATTCAGGGTTGGTGCTGCATTTGTTCTTCTTCCATACATCTGGCATCTCTGAAGTCTTTCTAACCATATTATCTTTCACAATTTCCATCCATCGTTTCTTTAGTTTTCCCCTTTAAATTAAGTCATCCAAATAACTTTCCACACAAATCCAATAACAATGACATAATTTATCATAATTCGAGCTAATAAAGTCGTTTAGTCGTAGTAACTAAAATGAAATGGTTCTATCCAACGACAAGATACGTTCATGAGAGATGCTTTGCCAGCCAGCCAAGTTAAAACTAGAAATAACGCTGACATATTTGGCTTCAGGGATGTCGTATCGAAATCTCAGTCATTTTTATCGGGCCTCGATACAATCAATTTCATACCAGAAGTATCCTGGGTAATATATGAGGCATTGAAAACACATATTAAGGTAAGAAAGTTATTATTACAAAGTAATTAAAAAAATAACATTCACTTTTTGTTATGAAGTTATTGAAAATCAACAATAAACATATCAATAAATATAAATATAATCAATAAATAATTATAAAAATAAGTAGTATAAATAGTATTTAAGCATTTTCAAAAGCACGCACATTTATAGTGTTGTTTTCACTTCCAGATTCGTTGTTAATCATGGTACTGTTATTCACACCGTGTGTAATGATTATTTGACTGGGGTCTACGTACGGTCTACTATGTAGGGGTCATCGAAATTTGCTCCGGAGGATAAAACCCTAAAGAGCTGTGATTTGACGTAGTTATTTCGGCGCCAGTCACTGACCCTGTCTAAATCTGCCTAAAGGGTGCCAACGGGAGTCGGAGCTCCGCTGTACATCCTTCTATAACAGAGTTGAACTGTAATAGGTTGATGCTTGACATTTTCACAGAGTGTGTACTGCTATGGTCGCTATAACAACAAATCATAAAAATAAAATAAAGTTGACAATTAAAGGGTTAAAAATTATTACCCTTTTACTTTTTTACTTACTAGTAACTGTTCGAACTCAGTAAAAAACCGATATTTTCTGTAAAAATATCTATGAAATGAATAATATATGAAGGTCACTTCATATAAAATATTTGAAGTGACCTTGGAGTGAGCTGTCATTCCACCTGACGCTAGGGATTGACACTATTGACAGCTCACTTCAAGTTCACCTCACCTTACTTTTCACTGTGAGATTTTTACAGAATAAATTGGCTTTTTACTGAGTTCAAACAGTTAAAAACATTAGGGATTGGCTTTTGAAGATTTTTTGGTTGACTTTTCAAAGGTCTGCTTTGAGTGTCGTCAGAATAGGTATGTTGTGTATCTGGTATTCTCAAATAAAGCAACTGTATGAAATAGAACTGTATTTTATTGACTAACAAATTATCGTTAAAATGAACACAAAACGTAAGTCTCTATAAGCGCGGAGCCATAGCTTCCGAATCAGGTCACCCTACATCCGCTAGAGGCGCTGAAGTCGACTAGTGCTGTGCATAACAAGGTGAAAGCACGTTTTTGCATACGCGCTTGTAAGCACGTCTACCTACATAAATACGAGATGCCCGTTTGGCAAAGGTGCGCATATACGTGCACATCAAACGCACGTGTGTTACCTCCAACATTGTTAAAGCTCCGACAGACTCCCAGACAAATATAGATTAAACGTTTCCATTATCAACACAAGTCACAAGGACACGCCAATCACTAGGAACTTTTAAATAAAAGAAATCAAAATTTTCACAACAGGAGTTTATTTAAAACACAAAATACTTACTAAACAGGAAGTACAAAAAAAAAGTGTAACATTTTCACACTGAAAGCGCACATGAAACAGAACATACATAAGGCATGAAGGTATTTCTAACAAAAATTAAATTACTCATAAGCTTATTAAAAAAACTAAAAAGTCTCAAGAGATGAATTTTTCACACTAACAGTGTGCCTAGTCTGTATAGTATATATAGTCTGTAGAATAGACTCATTAGTGTACCTACGTATTCTAGGCTGCAATACAGCACAGAAACATAATTTGGAGTAATGTAGGTCACATTCGGCCGCAGTTATTCCGGTACGTATTACAAGCAGACATGTGCAAGCCAGTTTAAAATTCATACATAGCCGCGCCCTTTAGCCAATGCACGAATGCACGTATAATTCGAAATGTCTATTAAAATAGCTAAATTATACCTAAAGGAACTATGTTTTTTTTTCTTAAGTATGTCTGTAGAACTGATACGGTTCAGTTCCACCTACCTACCTACCTAGGTGCCTCAAAACGCAAATATTGGTTCGTTTTTTCCGCATTTAATGGAATAATCATTGGACAATTAATATATAAAACAAAATTAACGAACTTAAAAATGCTTCATCTTATTTAAAAACATTAGTAATAAGTTTCCCTTTCGAGCCACTTGGACTTGTTATTCCTTATTATGTAACGCCTCGTTTCATCCATACATATCATAAGGACCATGAAAGGGATCGCTAAAAAGAAATCAGAATATGCTAACCTCTCTGTGTTAAAAATTTCATGACACACTGGTAAGTAAGACACACACAGCGCAGCGATCAAATCAACAACTATACTGACATTCAACACGTGATTGGTCATACCTTTCTTCAAAATCGAGATTCTTCTAGTCTTACAAATAATCACATCCGATATCTGCGTCCAGCACACAGCGACAAAATAAGCTGTCTGCGATTTTCTCTCGAGCTTTTTCCTGTCTGAGTAATTCCAAACGCGACCTAATGTATCTGTAATAGTTACCTTGTCACTATCCCATTCATTGCGAATAAACATCAAGCTAGAAGGAAAGAACCCATCCTTTGCGTAAACCATGAAATACGCATACATCGCAGCGAAGAACTGAATCAGTCCTACTTGAAAATACGTCATAAATAACAAATGGCCAGTGACGAGGTGATCTGTGGGTTTGCGAGGCGGTATCGACATGATATCTTCTTCGGAGTCTTCGTATGCTAAACTTATTGCAGGAAGGAGATCCGTTCCAACGTTTATAACAATTACCAATATGAGAGTAAGGGGCAGAGGCAAACCCAGGACCGCATACAATACAAAAGGTATCATTTCAGCTGCGTTTGATGTAAGGGTGTATGCAATAGTCTTTTTTAAATTGTCAAAGATTCTCCTACCTTCTTCTACTCCCAGCACGATAGAAGCAAAATTATCATCTAATAGGATCATATCAGCAGCTTTTTTGGACACTTCAGAACCGTTAATTCCCATAGCTATACCAATGTCTGCTTTCTTCAAAGCCGGAGAATCGTTGACACCATCTCCAGTCACAGCCACGACATAACCCAGCAATTGATAAGTCTCAACAATAATCAATTTTTGCTGAGGGCTGGTTCTCGCGAACGTAATCTCGTTGTACTTAAGTTGCGCTGCCTTCAAATCGTTAACACTCATTTTACGAAGTTCGTCTCCAGTGATAACAGCTGCCTGAAATTGACTCTTAATGTGCGGCGGTACATCAGATAAGTCAATGTGGTGCTCAAACGCGTAATCATAGGCAGTTGGCATTGAAATAATGCCACATTTACGAGATATAGCCAAGGCGGTGACGGGGTGGTCTCCAGTCACCATTGTCACCTTGATTCCAGCCGACCTACATAAACCAATATATTTCTCAATATTTTGTCTCGGAGGATCGATCATTGATATTGCTCCAATAAAAATAAGGTCTTCCACCGGAAAGTTACGTGCTTGTGTGTCGAATTTAAAACCTATTGGATAGTCCTCGAGTGGCAATGATAAATCACAATATCCAATGACACGCTCTCCCATATTTGCCATCTTGATGAAATTGGCTTTCAATTCTTTTTTCAACTGTGGCGTGAGGGGCTGTGGACCTTCGTCAACGAGAACCTTAGAGCAGTATTCTAAAACAATCTCTGGTGCTCCTTTCATTGTTAAGAAGTAGGAATTGCTGTCTAGCATATGATGAATCGTGACTTGATATTTGTAAGCTGAACTAAATGGAATTTCTCCTACTTTTGGATTTTCTGCTTGAAGCGTTGTGGCTGAGCGGTTCATCTCCATGTACCGTAATATTGCAGACTCGGAAGCATCGCCAATAACTTTTCTTTTATCAATGGGTTCGTTTATTGTTTCAGGGAGGAAGGTTGCTTTTAAATTAAGGGAACCTGCTAAACATAAAGCAGAAAAAGTCGATTCTATGACTTGAGAATGGTCATCTTTATCTATTATTTTAAAATTACAAAATAAATGGGACACTTTCATTTGATTTTCAGTCAAAGTTCCAGTTTTATCTGAACATATACATGAAGTGGATCCTAGGGTTTCTACAGCCTGTAATGTTTTAGCAAGACAGTTTTTCCGTTTCAGAGATTTAGCTGATAGCGTCATGCACACTGTTAACGTTACAATCAGACCCTCAGGCACATTGGCCAATATCATGCCCAGCATATATTGCAGCGCAGACAGCCAATTGTGCTGTATGATATATACCATTATAAAGAACACTGTACCCACAAAAAATGCCACGCCGCACAACAACTTGACTAAATGTGTGATTTCTTTTGCAATAGGGGTTTCTTCTTTCTTTAACCCAGTTACAAGTCCAGCTATTTTTCCCATTTGAGTCATTTCTCCAGTTGCAATTACTATAGCTTTGCCAGTACCCTCATTAACAGGACATCCAAAGTAAGCCATATTTTTGGACTCCATAGGATTAGAATTAGTGCATTCAGGCCTGTGTTTTATAGGTTCAGATTCTCCCGTCAAAGACGACATATCTGTACTTAAATTCGTGCATGTAAGTATTCGAACATCGGCTGGCACTATGTCTCCCCCAGTCATTTCTACGATATCGCCGATGACCAGTTCTCTATTAGGTACAGTTTTTCGATTTCCATCTCGTATAACAACTGCACTCGGTGGGACTAGTTTCTCGAAACCGCTCATTACTGATATATTTTTGGCTTCTTGATAAAAACCAAATAAGCCTGTGCCTATAATAGTGATAGCGATCACAGATCCCAAATAAAGATATTCTCTTGCAGAGTGGGCATCATGTTCGTCCTGCCCTGGTGTTGATTCATTGCTTATGGACAAGAAATATCCTAAAAAATTGACTCCTGCTGCCACCCAAAGTACACATGGAAACCAACCAAACATATTGTGCATAAATAATGTAAATAGAGTGGTGCCAGTGAGTTCATGTAGCTCGTTCGGACCATATCGTATTAACAGCTCTGCGGCAAAGCTCTCGCTCAGGCCGGTGATCACGTTTGTACGATACACGCGTTCGAGTTGCTCTGGTGTTAGGAAGTGATCCCCTGTGTTTGTTTCTTCCTTAAGGAGGGATATCTGAGATAGTTCCATGGTGGTGTGGCCCATCACACTAGCCCGACGCAGGCTCCTCATGGAGGTGCTGCTGGCCCGCGCGTGAGCGTGCGACTGCCTCCTCATGGTTGGAAGTCAAGGTAAAACTTATTTGAACACCTCTGCAAACACAGCATAAAATGACTATGTTTTAAATAATAATGAAGATTACATTTTTTAATAGAGCGACGCTAAAAACAACGTGTCATTTTGACAGACTTCTATACCTTCATAATAATCAATAGTGCAAAGAATATAACTACTCTCTACCGAGAGCAATAGTGCTTCCTCCTAAATCCTATTTTATTCTTCTTTACTCATGAAAAATCAGCAAGCATGAAATAGGTTTTCATAATATGCGTGAGATCGTCGATGATTGTCGTAGTTTAGAAAAAAAAACGTGTCTTTGCGAAAATCCTACTATTACAAAAGACTGTATTTTTGGAAAGGAAGAAAGATGTTCGTAACTATCCGAGGAATCCTTCTGATTTCTACTATTAGAAAAGAACACACACTTCTGTTCAATTTCCCTTCCAGGACCGACTTTTCGGTGCTAGTCAGTATATTCCATGCCTTACTGGTACTGATCGGTGATTGGACGTGGTAGGTTGAGTGGTGACGTATTGACTGATGCGTTTGCATGAAAGTGGCATGATTTTTAAAAGAAACTTCGTGGTTCACCTGTCCGTAGACATAATCTGACTAAATCAAGGCATGCCTTCTCTCTGTAAGAGGGAGTAGACCGGAATTCTTCACGTGGGCCCAGACTGTTTGGTTCTAGGACATGCCGGTTTCCTCACGAAACAGACGTTATGCTTCACCGTTTTATGAACACAGTCAGGAGAACTGGTGATGAAATATATTACACGAAGTAAAGTACTGCCTGTGTTCCAATCCATTAGCTGCTTTTAATTCGTAAATCGGGCTGCAACCATTGGGCCACAGCTGACCTTACTTCATACGTTCAACACGCTGACATTCGAAAGTATAGTACGCGACAATTGTACTTAGCTGGCGGGTTGCTGAGTGTAAGGGTTAGTGCAAACAACGAAATAGATAAAAGAGGTTAGAAGGGCCTTGTGGGCTTGGCAGGCACGCCGCACTTATGAGCAAACGCTCATAAGTCAACCGAAATTTGGTTGACCGGCCAACAGTCGCCCTCATAATGTGACAACGTGCGAAGCTCCGCGAAAAAAAAGAATCATGCCGTCTTGCGCTATTATAACGTGTCGGAAAAGATCCTGGTGTGTATTGTATCCCGGGAAGGGATTTATTTTCATCGGTAAGTCCAAAAACTTTTAAATACAAGTGATATTTGTAGTTATTACAATAGTATTAAGAATGTATTTGTAGACAAAAACGATACAATCGCAAACAGTTGCAAAATTATACATTGCTTGAAATGCATGGGTACCATCTTGTACTAGTTCAGTAATCGCGCAATGTATGCGTTCACTGCGAAAGTCGCGTGCGCCGAACCAAAGCTGATATTCGGCGAAATCCATGTGTATCGTTAGTGTTGTACCAAGTTGTAAACAATGTCGATATTAAATATGTGTGTTTGATAAAAATGTGAATTATCAGTATTATTATAATTAAAATAACTTTGTTTATTACCACCCATTTTTGCTTATTTTGGGTTATTAATTTAGACATATAAATGAAAAAAATTATTTCGACAAGAAAACTGTGGAACTGGTAGAATAGAATGGATTTAAAAAAATGTGACATTTGTGTTGGAGCACTGTTGTCAAATGAAGTAAATTCGGACCACAAGTTTTTAGTAACAAAAGTTAAAGGAGGTCTCTTATACCCTTCGAAAGAACTAATACTAATACCTAAAACGTCGGAAGCAGTTATCAAGACGTATACCGACAATCTCCGGAATATTAACAAACATATGTTGGCAATAAAGATTTTGAAAATAAATTAATTTAAAAATGCACTTTATTTCGAAAAAAAATAAATGATAGCAAGCGCATTTTACTTAATAAATTCGTTTTGTTTCAGGGACAATAATACAATCAGCATTGAAATTGAGTTTAAATTATTGTTAAAAAAATTAATATTCTTTCACATTTTACTTGTGTCATTTATTTACTTAATTACTAGCTGTAGCATGACCCTAATGACGAAATACACGATTAATCTGAATCTGAATCGTTTTGAAACAGTCCATTTGCTTTATAAGTTCGATAAAAATCTGTTCAACAATGTAATTAACGCAATGAATGTTGTTGAAATGTCAAAATGCAACAGATTAGTCGTAATCGTTTACGAAAATGTGTTACGTATCAATTCTTTCTAAGCATTAATGACCTAAAACAGCTGTAATTACCAAAAAACCAAAGAAAGTTTGAATTTCGTGGATCGGATGTTCCCCTTAATTTGACATTATTATTTATATGTATTTGGGAAGTCCATATTAATTGTCCCCCCTTCCCGAAATTTTAGCGAACAATTACAAAACTGTACCCTAATTGCATAATACACAATCTATCGGAATCTGAATCGTTTTGAAACAGATTGCTAATCCATTGCTTCATAAGTTCGATAAAAAATTCTCCTCAAGAATGTACAAAACGCAATGAATGTTGTTGAACTGTTAAAATCAAACAGATTAATCGTAATCGTTTACGAAAATGTGTTACACAATTAGGGTGCTGGTCGTTCCAGCACGCAGGTTCCAGAATATGAAGACAGTTCCATGAATATGTCGTGCGATAACATGGAAGAACGACCACCTTTGCGCACTCAGCCGTTTATGTACACGTCACTTTCTACAAGAGTTGATAATAACTCCACATCGGTGCTTGTAAATACAGAACTTTTGTTGGGACGTGATTTAGGTTCTACAGTGAGGTGAAATTTAATGTTTCTTCAGTATCTACGACTAGTTACTACGACTAAACACAGTTAATATACAATGAATTAGGTTAATTATATATGACGTGAGGTAACGCGGGCAGTAGCTTGTAACCAACTGTTTGTTTGTTGGTTTATTTTAAAACACAGAACACTTCACTGTACTTCAAATCTCACACAGATGTTTTTGTTATGAGGGTTTGGCGATAAAAAAGTATTAAATGTCAAATCTCACGATCTTTTTAACGACGCGACCCGATTTTGTAGTGACAGATGGTTCGGGTCGGTCAAGTGGTGTTTGAAGCGGTGTTTTTTGCGGTTGTTTGTGGTTCAAGTGCAGGGTTGACAGTTATAGCGGCAGGTTTGAGACGATACAGACGGGTATTAGACCCTAAAACGTGGCCAAAATTCAGTTTTAAAAAGGTCCCGCTTCCTAGAAATTACCCTTACCTGCCGATACTCAAGGGATTAAGGAACAATGGGCGGCCATATTTTTTACCTGATTTTTGTCAGAACATACTTAGTCAGACGCAAAGAATATAACTACTCTCTACCAGACGTGTTTCGACTGCGCTGTTGGTTGCACGTTTATTGTTGTAGTGAGTGTTTGCAAAGTTTCTAGTTTTCATTAATTGATAAAATTAATAAATGCATTTTCCACCGAAGATTTTCAACATGGATATTGCAGAACCAGGTATGTATTGTTCAAATAAATTGTTATTTCTAGAATAATTTGTTTTTATCTAGATTTGTGGTGATTTTCTAAAACTGCATTATTTTTCATTAATCATTTTCTCAATCAAATTTAGAAAAGAGTAAAAGTAAGATAATCTTTATCGGATAATATCTAGATTATTGTTTGGTAGGACAGATATTTGTGATATATTATATAGAAAGAAGAATTGTCACTTTTTGCCTTATATGGATTTCTCTTATTTTTATGTTTTAAGATCTCCATAAAACAAACTTTGTTTTGCGGCTGTGATTATATTTTTGGATTTTAATTGTTCTAGGAACGTCAGGTGCTCGAGTGTTGACGCGAATAGATATTTTCAACAGGATCCATAGTTCTTCTGATGGATTTACAACTAAGAAACTAGATGAAGTTGAAGAAGTTTTAATAAATGACTCTTCTTATAATATCGAAAAAAAGAAGCTTTTCGTCGTAAATTTGCGACATTCAAGCATGATTTTAAGTCAAGATGGCAAGCAGCAAACAGGACTAAACAGATTTTTTTTAAAAACAACGAACAATGGCTTCAAGGCACTCTTGAAATACCTCGGAAAAGACTCTCTAGCGCCCAGCGACAAAGCGCGCAGAAAAAAAATTCGACGATTTGTCTGAACGAAGCAAACGCAGAAAAACTGAAAATCTTCGTGAAAGCCACGAAACTCGAGAGCTATTATATGCAGGTCAAATGGCACTTCGAGAGCGTGGAGATACTGATGGAGCAAATGTTGTGAAGGAAATTACAGAATCGGCGACACGTGGCCGTGGACATGAGAACCGCATTGCCTTGCACAAAAGTGGCACGTCATCATTACCAGCAACTCAAATAACACCAACTGCAGCGTTATCCATGTTCGTCGAAGCTAATTTAACAAGGAGACAGTACGATATAGTGCGTGAGACAAATAAAAAGTTGTATCCTTGCTATACCATCCTCCAAAAAGAAAAAAAGCAATGCTATCCAGATCCTGAAAGCATTACTATATATGAGACCTGTGCTGAAATAAAACTGCAAGCATTACTGGACCACACAGCTAAGCGATTGTTACTGTATTTAGAGGAAGTTATTTCTACTTTATCAGTAGAGGAGTTGTCAACACTTGAACTAATATATAAGTGGGGATGTGATGGATCACAACAAGCTGAATATAACCAAAAGTTTGAAAACTCAAGCAGTACAGATGCTAATATATTCCAGTCAAGTTTGGTCCCTGTTCAATTGGTTTGCAAATGCAACAATGACCCTAGTTCTGACAAGACAAATGCAAATGTCATTTGGCGCAACAACTCTCCATCTTCACACAGATTTTGCAGGCCCATGAGGATAAGATTTATCAAAGAAACTCCCGAAATAACGAAAGAAGAAATTAAGCATTTTGAAGACCAAATTGAAGATTTGCATATTACCAAATTAACAAGTGCGGGACTCGAAGTTTCTGTCAAACACACCTTATTATTCACAATGATTGATGGTAAGGTGGGTAATGCTGCCACAAATACTACAATGAGGTGTTATATCTGCAAATTAACTTCAACAGATTTTAACAATCTCGATAAAGTGAGGAGCTCAGAGGTAGCCAAGGAAAATTTTAAATTTGGACTTTCAATTCTTCATGCAAGAATCAGATTCTTCGAAAGCCTTCTTCATGTCGCATATAAGATTCTTGTAGGAAAATGGTAAATTAGGTCGCAAATGGAAAAAAGATATCGTAAAAACTAAAAAGCAAGAAATCCAAGAACGATTTCGAAAAGAACTAGGTCTTTTGGTTGATATTCCAAAAGCTGGTTTTGGAAATACCAATAACGGAAATACGAGTAGGAGATTTTTGAATGTTCTGCGGAAGCTTCCGCTATAACTGGCGTCAATGAAGAATTGATAGAAAGGTTCGCAACAATTTTAGAAGTTATTTCAAGTGGATATGATATAAATTTTGAAAAGTTTTCTTCATATTGTGACAATACAGCAGAAATTTATGTTAGCTTATACAGCTGGCATCCGATGACAACCACTGTACACAAAGTGCTGATGCACGGGCCACTCATTGTGAAAAACGCTCTGATCCCAATCGCAACTTTGTCAGAAGAAGCAGCTGAAGTTAGGAACAAGCATTTTCGAGATTATAGGGAAAATTATTCGCGAAAGTTTTCCCGTGAAGATTGTAATAGGGATATTCTGTATAGGCTACTGCTCACATCAGACCCGTATCTTAGTTTAATTAGGCCTAGACCCAAGAATAGTTCTAAGCCTTTTTCCTCTTCGGTAAAAGAAATGTTACTGCCATTTCATGACCGTTGTGACTCGGACAAGGAAAATAAAGAAGATTAAGAGTACTTAACATACCGTTATATAGTTGTTTTTTTATTTTTAATAAAATTTTTTTTAAGAATTTGACATATTTTTTTTACCTTTTTCCAAATGCCTAGATTCCTTTCCAATTGATATTTTACCATCAACTAGGCTTTGAATAATGATTTTTCAATAAATTAGGCAATATAAGCACCGAAATATTAAAAAAATATTGTTTAATAGTTTTGGCCACGTTTTAGGGTCTAATACCCGTCTGTGCGATCGAGAGAAATAACGACTTCTTGTTGCTGTAACCTTCGTTTGAGGATTTTATACGAACCGTTGTAAGGCGGTGTTGAAGAACGTTTCACTTCGTTTTTAACGAAAACGTAGTCCGATTCGGGTAAATCTTTATGGACGAAAATTTTCCTGTTATCCGTTTGCTTTCTTGTAGTCGGTTGAAGGTTCGCTAATGTTTCCATAAGTTTGCAGGTATAATCGGTGTTATTGACGTGTGCTTCGGTAGGAACAAAAAAATCTCCCCGTAGGCGCATTGATTTACCGTAGGTCATCTGAGCAGGGCTGTATCCTGAGTCTTCCTTAATTATTTGTTATTATTCTTATTACATTATTATTCTTGTAGGGCAACCATAACGTGCCATCCAAAGCTCGAGGAAAGCTTTCGCCACGGTTTCACCGCTTATTTCCTTTAAGGGAACGACTTCAGGCCATTTTGTATGACGATCAATCATTGTGGCACAGTATGTCACAGTGATCAGATTTTGATTCATTCTTCTATAAGGCGAATATTAACGGCTTGTGATCGGTTAACACTGTGAGATCACGCCCTTCAATCATATACCGAAAGTGTTTTATTGCCATGTATATAGCTAATAATTCCTTGTCGTAGGTACAGTATTTCGTCTGGGCGCTACTTAGTATCTTTGAAAAACCTAGTGGCTCTACCGTTTATTGACCAGTTGATGGAGTGCTGCGCCGACGCAGGTATTTGCTGCCTCGGTCATTAAAATAAGTTTAGATGACGTGTCTGGATGCGCGAGAGTGACTGCTTCACGAATATGATTTTGCATTGATTAAATGCGTTGACTGCTTCTTTGGTCCAAGCGATTTTCATTTTGTTTTTTTTCTTAGCATTGTTCAAGTAATTGTCTAAAATAGTTTGAGTGGCGGCGGCTTTAGGAATGCTCATTCGGTAAAAATTTATAACGCCTCAGTTCTTCGATGGTTACGGGTTGCGGATAATTTATGATGGGTTTGACCTTGTCTTGGTCCGGCAGTATGCCATCACAGCTAACGCGATATCCGAGAAATGTTAGTTCGGATTTTCCGAATTCGCATTTAGACGTGTTGATTTTGGGCACGCCACAATAGCGGCGGTAAGTCCCCTCTTTGAGGAGTGGTTGTAGAGGCGCCACGGCGTCCTCACCTTCCGCCTGACACAGGTCCTCACCGGACACGGTTGTTTCGGGAGGTTCCTGTTTCGCATAAGACGGGAGGAAACGCCCGGGTGTCACCATTATGTGGATCGCCCGGAGGACACGGTGGAGCATACGGTGGAGGTATGCCCAGCTTGGGCGGAGCACCGCAGTGTCCTCGCGGAGGCGATTGGCGGCGGCGATCTCTCGCGTCCGGCCCTGGTCTAGGCCATGGTACGGAGCGAGAGGGAATGGAAAGCCGTCACCTCCTTCTGCGAAGCAGTAATGCTCGCAAAGGAGGAGGCGGAGCGCGTGAGGGAGAGAGCCTTGCGCCCTCACGCCCCTAGTCGCCGCAGGAGACGCCCTGGGCGTCGGGAATCGCAAGCAGATTCCCGGCCACCGTAGGCGCGGGCTTGCGGACGGCGAGCCATGGGTAGCTCGCCGTCCGGTAAGGACCAGGCCCGGGTCGACAGCGCGTTGTGTTCCACGCGCGCCTCAAAGAGATGTCAGCACAAAATGACGAGGTCCGATAGGGCCGACGCCTCAGGGTCGCGGGTTATTCCACAGAGAAAACCGTGGCCCTGGCACAGGCAACTGAAGGAACACGGTGGGTTTTAGTCAGTAAAAGTCTGACACGCCCTCCCGCTCCACCCAGAGCGGGAGAAGTCATTTGATGATTTCCCACCCAAAAAAAAAAAAAAGACGTGTTGATTTATTTATTTATTAAAAATTTATGTACAAGTAAAAAAAAATACTGTACAAAGGCGGATTTAATGCCTGAGGCATTTACTACCAGTCAACCTTAGGGTGATGCAGAGACAAAACATGGCAGGTGCAACAAAAGAGATAGAAAACTCGAAAAAGAATATACTACTTAAACAAAAATACTTAAATACATATATATATAAACAGTTCAAACTTTGTCAGGAGAAATAACGATAGGTAGATGAGAAAACGAATCCAGCAAATCAGCGTTGAGATGATATAACAATCTTCTCACGAATATGTTCACGAGCCTTCACTTTGAAAGATAACCGACTGGTTGCCATCCTGATGTTCAGAGGGAGCGCATTCCAAAGAAAGACCGCCTGGACAAAGAAAGAAGACTGAGTAAATACCATACCAGAGCGGTGAGAAGGACATCGTAGAAGACGATTGTTGGTGGAACGAAGATTTTTACTATGAGCAGAGCATAAGTATAGAACATGGGTCAGATAAGAAGGAGAAGTAGGTTTGTCGAGTATAGAATATAACATAGACCCTCAACTCTCTACGCTGACGTATGGGTTACTATTTTAAAAGCAATCGGTGCAGACACATGATCATACTTACGTAGATTGAAGACAAATCGAATGCAGTTATTTAGAAGGCGGTCAAGTTTATTGACAAGATCTGCATTCAGGTCATAGTAACACACATCACCATAGTCTTTTATGGGAAAGATTAGGGACTGTACAAGCATAGCCTTTATGTGTGATGGGCGGAGGTTTTTCAACCGATAGAGCGACCGCAACGTTCCGGTGACTTTTTTACCAACAGTCGCGACCTGCTTTCGCCAGTCACGACATGTGTCGACATGCAGACCAAGATCCTTAACATCGGAGCTAAACGGGATGATAGAGTTTTCAAAAATTACATAGACCCTCAACTCTCTACGCTGACGTATGGGTTACTATTTTAAAAGCAATCGGTGCAGACACATGATCATACTTACGTAGATTGAAGACAAATCGAATGCAGTTATTTAGAAGGCGGTCAAGTTTATTGACAAGATCTGCATTCAGGTCATAGTAACACACATCACCATAGTCTTTTATGGGAAAGATTAGGGACTGTACAAGCATAGCCTTTATGTGTGATGGGCGGAGGTTTTTCAACCGATAGAGCGACCGCAACGTTCCGGTGACTTTTTTACCAACAGTCGCGACCTGCTTTCGCCAGTCACGACATGTGTCGACATGCAGACCAAGATCCTTAACATCGGAGCTAAACGGGATGATAGAGTTTTCAAAAATTACAGCTGGTACAGTAACGCCTTTCACTTTCCTCAAACTGTAAGGGCTCCCTACAATGATAGCCTGACACTTCCTAGGGTTTACTGCCACACCAAATCTATCAGACCAGTTTTTAATTACACCTAAATCCCGGTTAAGCTGCTCAATCGCAACAGATATGTTGTCCACACTTGCCTGGTTGTAAAGCTGCAAATCGGCAGCATAAAGATGATACGCAACCCGAAGTTCGGTTGTAAAAAGATTAATAAAAATGGAGAACAAAAGAGGACGCCAGCTGCAAGATCACACCAACTTGACGAAGAGTCTCCATCACGATCTGACTGCTGACGCCCCTGAAGATAAGAAGAAAACTATTCCAAAGCCTCCCGAGAGACCATAAGATAGAAAGGTTAGACAAAAGGACTTCGCGACTGACAGTTTTAAAAGCATTGGAGAAGTCAATTAACACTAAGACTGTAAAGTCGCTTGAATACCTCTTTGAGATAATGAATGTGATGCTCTTCTGATTCAGAAGCGATAATTATGTCATCTAGGTAACAAAAGGTATTGCTAGTATTTTCAAAACTTCATTGATAAATCTTTGAAACTCATTTTCGTAAACTCGAACAGACCAAAAGGAGTTATTATTGCGGTTTTCGGGATGTCCGCAGATGCAACGCTTATATTGTGATATGCACGTCGAATATCAATTTTACATAGGATTTTATTTTTTATTTTTGAGGATTTATGTGAAATCCGTTAAACGAGGAATCGGGTAGCGGTCGGGCTCGGTGATTGCGTTTAAACGACGATAATCTCCGCACGGGCGTAATTCACCGTTTTTCTTTTGAACGACGTGTTAAGCATTTGCCCATGGGCTGGATGACGGCCTGCATATTCCAAGGTCTACCATGCGTTGGAATTCATCCTTTTCTTCAATTCATCTATAGTTGAGTGGGTCGTTGATCCCCTAGCTCGACTTTCGTAAGCAACGTATGTAGTTGAAATGCTGGTAACTTTATGGTCAACTTTATGGCTGTGTTAGGGTTGGCCATCTCGAAAGTTCGTAAAATAGTACGCAGTAACTACACTGAAGAAAGTCTCAGTCTGTATTTAACGTAATTTGCACTCGCGAATAAACATTACGGAACCGTATATTTTAAATCACGTCGGGGTCACCAATATAGAACTTTTGTTGGGACGTGATTTAGGTTCTATAGTGAGGTGAAATTAAATGTTTCTTCAGTATCACGAAATGGTTTAATAATCTAGTTACTACGACTAAACACAGTTATAGTGACTAAAATTAGGTTAATTTTATGTGACGTGAGGTAACGCGGGCAGTAGCTTGTAACTGACTGCCGTGTTGAACATCAGTGTTGCCGCTTAGGGAAAAACAAGTCTCCAGACCTGGATGCAATAGTCCTTAGATTATGAAAAAAAAATGTTTAAAAATCCGCTAGAAGTCACTAAATATTTCAAAATAATCCATGTTAAATAAAACCAAATTTCTATAATCAAGCATTTAATCTTAATAATCAAATCCCTATAGGTTTAAACAAGCAAAAACTTGGTCATCTATTGCGTCATTTTCGACTTCGACAACTTCTAATGGCGCTGAAGCAACAGAAGTTGATGGTTCCACTGTAGCAGTACTTGTTTTTTTAATTATGGTTTTAGTGATTTTGGTCAGGACATAATCTGGCAAGACCATAGCTGTGGCAATTTAGTTTTTTTTTTTTGACTGATTCCTTAAAAGATGTATGGAGTTTAAAGTGGTTCTCATGCCAGTCTGGTCCTCAGTTTATAATACTCATTTGACTGAACTTTCATTCCACTTCTGTATTGGAATGTGGCAACGACAGCTTAAATCGTCTATATCTTTGTAATTTATAAAACCAGCAGCGTCCTTGTATTTTAATACATGAACCCAAAATTGTACAGTATCTGCATTCATGATGTTCATTTCACAAAATGAATACTGTGCCATTGTTTTAAAACGTTTTCAATTTTTTCCTCCTCAAAACCAAATTCCACAGCGAGTTCAGCGATTTAATTATCTTTTAACTGTTTTAAAGTGTGTATCTACAGATAATTGTGTCAATTTTTGTAAGGTAATTTCTCGGTAAAATCAATACAAATTTTTCTAAATGTTGCAGTCGCAACAGTCATTTCAAATGGTAAATTGGCTTTAGCAACGTGGGACTCAAACATGTATCCGAGATGAGGTACTGGGCTTAGGTGGTGATCAATTTCAATGGTCAAATAATCTTTTTCAGTTGTTGCGGAGTTCAGTACCAATATCCGATCAGTCTGATCGCAATAAATTCATCAATGAGAATAATAATTTGACAGGATCTGTGTTCTCTCCTTCGAAGATCTTGATTCCAGCTCTTCCCACTGTTTCAAAATTCTGACAACAGTTGGTTCTACAGACAGCCAGCGAGTGTTACAAACTTTGAGAATATTAAGAGGTTCGTCACAGCAGGCAATTAGGCTGTTTAGCTCCTTGTACTCATGCTGGCGCTTTGATGAGATTGAAAACCATTTATAGGTTTCACTTATCATAAATTCAATATGTTTTGGAATAGAGTGCTGTGTCGCGTGACTGACAGCTAATTGTAGGGAATGACAGATGCATCTTATTAGGATTAAATTGCGTAGATTGAATTGCCTTTTGAGTATTACGTAGACGCTGTTGTGACACCCTATCATTACTGCAGTGTTAGTCCAAATTCCAACCGAATTTTGGAGCGGCATATTGTTTGATTCTACACAATTGACTAATGAGGAGACAAGGCCGTTAGCATCAGCTCGCCCTACAGGCTCCAGCGACAGAAAAGCAGATACAACAGAATTTTGTGTCACACTGAAATATCTCACGATTACGCCCATGAATTTGGTCACACTAACGTCTGTAGATTCATCCAAAATAAGGCTATATTTTTGGCTGCCAATATCTTTGACAAGGTTTTTACTAAAATGTGGTGCTAGTACCTGGTTGATAATCTGAGTGCACTTCGTCCTATGCATTTTTATGTCAGCACATTTTGAATCTGCGAACACATCTTTGCACAATTCTGTCAGATGGTCTAATTGATTATTTGCAGTGTGTTCCGTTATAAATAAACAAAGCTTACCTTCGGCTATTTGGTACATATTTTGCGAACACTGTGACAAAACGAGCAAAAGGCTTTAGTTGTGAAGAGATATGAGGAACAGGGTGTAAAGTACACTCATACTCTTTGAAAATGGGAGGATCCTCCGACCAGATGGATGTCGTATCTGGTGGGCAACTGCCCGACGATTGATGACGGGAAGTTGTATATAAGGTGTATCTATTCATACACGAAATATTTTAAGAGGGACCTCTATAGGTCGTTTAGAAGCTATAGAAACGAAAAAGATTTTTTTATGTAAATGTTTTTTTTATTTTACGTAATTATCATAATTTAAAACTGCTTGAGATGTTTTGCTTAAAACCGGCCTGCTCTATGAATCAAAGACGCGGCGGCGGGGAAAGGCGCGGGCGCGGTGCCTTTCCGTCTGTAGCCGCGGGGCGCGTGCCGTCTCTCTGTTTAACATATCACTGGTGAACTGTTACGAACATTCGACAATACACCTCTGCCTATCTCTACGGGGAATGCAGGCGTGATGATGTTCACAATAAACCAACCTAGGTAGACTTCGTAACTCGACCTCGTCTTATTTTGATAACAGAGTTATCGCTTACAATAAAAATAAATGTGAATTTTAAATACAAAACGACCTAAATCTACGTCGGTACAATATTGAATTCCCTCCTCGCAGTTTTACAAAAAGAGTACCTTCTGTAAACCAGGTCATCATCATCATCATCAGCCTATTTTAGTCCACTGCTGGACATAGGCCTCCCCTAATGAGCGCCATAGCGTCTGTCTTCAGCTTGACGCATCCAGCATCTGCCTGCAATCTTTCGCAGCTCGTCATCCCACCTGGCCGGAGGGCGTCCTACACTACGTTTGCCGAGTCGCGGTCTCCACTCAAGAACTCGTTTACCCCAGCGGTTGTCGGTTCTTCGCGAGATATGGTAAACCAGGTACTTACATCTAAATAAGCAGCTAATGACCTCTGTGGGGTTACGACTTTTACGAGCGAGCATCGAAACGTTTCAATCATTTTCTTATTTTTTTTTACGAAAAGGATCCTAAATTCGATTAAAAAATTCATATTCTACAGTGTTACACATCTTTTAGATAATAATAATAGAAAAATAAACAGCTGACGCAACGCGAATTCGCGTAAGGTAATGACTTCTGTTAGGTTACGAACTGTGCGTCGAGTCTTATCTGTCAACTGATTGATAGGTTGTGTACCTACCTATTTGTACAGATGTAAACTGTAAGAAGTGCATAGCGCGAACAATTTAAAATGTACATACATACCTCATAACGACGTAGTTTTTATTTACACTATTTACACCAAAATTGCGTACATATTCACCCTGCACTTGCACGTTAAATAATGTGTCGTTGCACTTTTAACAATGTCTCTCTAGCTATCACTGCGTAAACAAGCGTTCACGATTCACGTTTTGTTGTTCCGCACTAGAAATGGTCTGGCCGTCATTACCATAAATCAGGTCTATCCCTACCCCACACATGGAAATCCAACGGCGTAAGATCAGGCCTGCCTCCGTCTGCAGTTGGGGGCATGTAGACCCCGTAGTCCCGTTGCCGCTGTCGAGCTTCTAGGATCTCTAGGAAGGGGGCTTGTGCTGTGAGAAAATTAAGACCACCCTCATTGTAGCAGTCCACCATGTATGGTACTCCTAGTTGGAATATTTCGGCATGCTTGCGTTTGTTGCGCGAAGCGTTCCACGTTAGTTAAGCCGCGTGCAGTGCAACATGCAGTTCGCGCGAGACTGAACACGGCGGCGGACGGCGCGGCAGGCGCGGGGCGAGGCAACTGAAGCCGGCGCCGGCGACGCGACGGCGCCGCGATTCGGGTCTCTTTTGATCATTCATAAAAGCCACGTGACATCTAAGGGCGCCGCCATGACCTCGCCCGCTTCAATGAAAGTAGTTTCTACGTAGTATTTTCGTAGAAACTAGCGTAATGGATGTTACAAAATATGAAAGAGCCAGTATTTTTATGTGTGTTTAAGTAATATTAATTTTTTTTTTTTTTTTTTATAGATGCTTAGATAAAAAACTCTTTTTCATTTCTATAGCCCAAGTTGGACCTATAGATGCACCTCTTCAAATATTTCGCGTATGAATAGACACACCTTATATATGCTAGCTGCGCGGCAAACTCTGATTGCGCGATGCAGGATTTTTGTGTCCACATCACTCCCATCCGGAGACCGAAGGTCGATAGTGGACTAAGTCTTGTATCTTGCGACGCTTGCCAATGCCAGTTGGGGTTCCAGTGGGTTGGAACCTGGTGTCGCATAGTTCGCGGTGAGTCAGAACTGTCTGCGGAGATGCCCCATTGAGTCGGGGTGGCTGACTGCTGGTGTCGACAAGGAGAGGGATTGAGCGCTCTGCTTGTGGACCGGCCGAATGTGCAGTGTGCTGTGCCAAGGTTGCTGATGAGGCTGAAGGTCCAGGTATGCGCTGGCGCTGCATGGTGATGGTCAGGACAACCGTTCAAGCCGTGGTTGCTGGCTGGCTGTGTGACTTGCGGGAGTGATGATGATGACGTCACGTTGAAGTAGTTGCAAGAAGGCTGGGCTGACGTTCATACTCGGGGTCACCAGTGAAGAGATATGAGGAACAGGGTCTGTTGCCTGGAGTTTGGCCATTACTTCCAAATCAACTGGCATCTGTAGCTCATTAACACGGGAAAGCGCATCTGCGACGATATTATCTTTACCCGAGATGAGGCGAATATTGTTTGAGAACTGCGAGATGAAATCTAGTTGCCTAAACTGACGTGGACAGCAGTTTTTCTTTCTCTCATGGAAAGCATAACACAGCGGCTTATGGTCTGTATAGGTCGTAAAGAGAGTGGCCTCCAGCATATGGCGGAAATATCGAATACTCTCGTAGATGGCCAGGAGTTCGCGATCGTATGGTGAGTATTTGATCTGTGATGGACTCAACTTACGGTAGAAAAATGCTAAAGGCTGCCAAACTCCGTCTTTACGCTGCTGTAGTACTCCTCCTATCACCGTATCAGAGGCGTCAGTGACGAGTCCTAACTTGGCGGTCGTGTCGGGGTGAGCAAAAAAAGCTGAATTACAGAGGCCCCAAAAGCTTGCTGGGAAACTCCTGTAATGTTGACAGGGTGGGAAGCTTTAACTGATCCTGTCAACAATGCATTCAAGGGGGCTTGTATCTGTTCGGCGTTGGGCAAAAATCGCTGGTAAAAATTTACTATCCCCAGAAAACGTCTGAGCTCCCTAACGGTTTTGGGGACGGGGAAGTCGGCAATAGCTTTTACCTTACTGTCGAGGGGTTTGGTACCCTCTTCTGAGATGTGGTATCCCAGAAATGTTATTTCTGAGACGCCGAAGACACACTTGCTGGTGTTAAAAAGTACGCCATAGTTTTTCATTCGGGTGAAAAGCTGCCTCAGATGATATTTGTGCTCGTGACTAGTACTACTACTAGAAAATATTAAAAAATCATCTAAATATGCGTAGCAAAAATCTAAACCCCTTTGTCATTTCAGGTGACCCCGAGTATGAACGTCAGCGCAGCCTTCGTGCAACTACTTCACCTTGACGTCACATGATCACTACTGCAAGCTTTAGAGCGGCGGGTCATACAGCCAACAGGCAAACACGGCTTCAACGGGATCACCCTCAGCCGCATCAGCAACCTTGGCACAGCACACTGCACATTCGGCCGGTCCACAAGCAGAACCCTTAATCCCTATTCTGGTCGAACAGCAGCAGCCAGCCACAACCCGGCGCTGTACCACATCCGACCCACTGGAGCACTTTGGTCGATATGAAGCAGGAGCTGGGGTCTGTTTGCGCTGACCAAGCTGACCTCAAAAAGGATGTGAAGGAAATATATGCGATGATGTGTCCAGTCTCAAACATTCGCTCCAGTTCCACGCAAGTGAACAGATTGACCTCAAAGGACGAGTTGAAGTCATTGCACGCCTGCAGGCAGAACAATTAGGCAATTCCACAACCGTTTTGAAATCTAAAATTTTAGTGCTTGAATAGCAAGCGAGGTAATGCAATCTGGAAATCTGCAACGTACCAGACAAGCATGGTGTAAATCTTTTGCAGATATTGGGGGCGATTGGAGTTGCCATTGGTTTTCCCATACCTCAAAAGGACATAATAGCCATCCACAGACCAACCAACAAACAAACAAACAAACAAACAGGCAAAAGATTTTCATAGAAAAATCTCCTTACGCATCTTGCGCGAAAATATCCATAGCGCACTCCGGCAGGCTATTAACTCTCACTGAAAAAGGATCATAGGTATAACTGGGTCTTCAACAAATGTGAACATTAACGAACACTTAACTTTAAAAAACAAAATATTATTTCGTAAGTGTAATGAAGCGACAAAACTTCACCAGTTTAATTACCTACGTCTGGATTCATAATTGCACTATTATTTTTGTAAGAAAAACGGCGAAGCTGCTTTTGCCAGCACATCAGAAGCAGTAATTTTGAAAGTGGTGGTAATGATGTCGTTAATGAGACCACCAATATTCAGTTATAAATGCATTTGTCTAACTTGTTCACTTGATAATTGTGGTCACTACTGGGTTATGTTTACTGTCCTTAGTCTGCTGTTTAAATAGGTATTATCTGTACTGTGCATGTCTAAGTGACGATTTCATAAATTTTATTGAACACGATCAGCACATCTAGAACGCGTTCAATATTCCATAGAAAATATTGACACTGACAGCTCTTAACCGTGGTTTATGTGCTGATCGCGTTCAGTTTCATTTGTGAAATCCACCCATATTGTGAAAGTAAATTGTCTACGGCTTTTTACCTCGTTTTAAATTATAAACCAACTCTGATCTCATATCTAATAAATTCAACCAAATTTTTATAACATTTAAAATGACAAAAAATCAATACTTTGGTTGATGTCGTTATTATGGAGTGTAGTGATCTTTACTGCCTTCTCCATAATCTTATTTCTGTTATTTTGTTCATAAGATCTTATACATTAAACAAAATCTTATCATTAATACACATTTGTGTTTTAATATTAACAATGTCGAATAAAAATATAACCAATACCCCTGAAATTTTGGTAGTAAATCTACCAAAATTTCAGGGGTATTGGCACAAAATTACACCAACTCACGAATATCCTCATGAATGCATACGATATAATAATTCGAACTGAAACCTGGCTAACATCTTAAATTTAAGAAAGTTAGTTCAAAGACTAGCGTTACAGTATGTGCCGTTGTGATCGTAATTGCACTGCTACTAATAAGCACGCAGGTGGAGACGTACTGATTGAGGTTTTACGCACTTTAAAACCTTCTGAATTAGTCTCTCATTAACACAGTATAGTGATCTCTCACACAATCAAATTGAACACGTTATGATCGAGTTGCCTAGCACCGTTAATTGTAAACGACACATTGTAAATGCTACCTACATAACACCTAAGACTTCTACTTTAGTGTATGACAAGCACTTTAAATTTCTAGAACAAGTGTTAGGCCATTCTAGTGTTGATAGTTTCTTTGTTATAGGAGACTATGGTATCCCTGAAGCTAATTGGCTAGTATCCTCTGCAACAGATATCTCGAACATTGCAACATCATATGCTGGAGGACCCTTGGCCTGGGCAAGTTTAAATATCTTGATTTCACTTCTGGGCTTCTCAATGTAACAATGTAGTGAATGACAAGGATAAAATTCTTGACCTAGCCATTTCCAATAACCCCTGTAATGCTAGCCCACTTGCCCGGCGAAAGTTCTTTAAGGAGCTGTTACGATGCTTGGACATTGAAGGTCGACGCCGTCCACTTAATTTATGTCAAGAACATAATATTTTTGTAAAAATGTGCATTGATCGGCAATTTGTCATTTAGCTTTGACAGATTTTCATTCATTCAATTCATTTTTATTCTCTGCATTTAACATGGAATGGGGAAGGTCGGGCAAAGCTAATTGTAGATGGCGCGACCATAGCTAGGTCCCTACGGTCTTTAATAAATTTGACATTTCGTTCATTCATTCCATTTTGTGTTCATTCATGAGTTTGATTTTATTTCACTATTTCGTTATTTTCGGTTATTTTAGTGTTTTATATCAAGTACTTGACATGGAAAGTGACAGAATTTTAAACCTTGAATATTTCCTCGTAATCACTTTCTTCAAAATGTTTCTGACACAAACTCGAACTCAAAAGATCTCTACGAATAGCTTTATACCACAATCTTCTAATTTTAGGGTCTTTCGGGAAAAGGTGCACTTGAATTTCGGAGTATCTACGAACACAATAACGCGTCAATTTTCGTTAAAATAAAATAAAACCACATCACGCCTTGTATTATTAGCTTGTGTTGGGAACTAGCTACGACAGCGCCATTTTGACAGTTGCCTTCCCCATTATTAAGTACTATTTTATTGCAGCAAGCATGAAAAAGGTTTAGGAATAAAATAAAATACCATCAGCCCAGCCTTTCCCCAATTAGGTTGGGGTCGGCCTCCTGTCTAACTGGATGCAAATCTTATTAGCGACGCTATTCTTTTGCGATGTATCTTTTGAAAGCCAGCCATCCACTTGAGCGTCTGCAAACATACCTGATGCACTACAAAAGCGTGGCAACCCCATCAACATCCTAAACGCGTTACTGTATTGGACACGCAGGGCACTGTAAGTCTTTTGCGTATGTTTCATCTACAAAAGACTGCACGTATAAAAATCTGAGAGTCAGTCTTGAATAAAGTTATTTTTAAATGTACAGTACAGCGTGCAAACCTACGGCCCCGCATATAGCTCTGACTGACAATGACCTTAAGCGCCTGAGGGCACTGATCGATGGGCTCAGAAGCACCATATCGTCGTTACTTAGATGATAATAAAAACTCCATCAATAGAGCAACCTACCTGAGTGCTGCTGAGCTCTCGGACCAGCCGATCCACGTACAGGTTAAAGATCTTGGGCGAAGTCAGACCTCCTTGTCTTACGCGACACTCCAACCCATACGCATCGAATAGTGATCCCACCCACCAACAATGTCAATTTATACGCTGATTGCCATACCAATATTTAAGGAGCGATGTGAATTCGTCAGGAAGTAGTCTCACTCGACAACTTCTGCCACAGCTTGTCATACACAACCCGGTCGATCGCCTTCGACAGGTCTAAAAACGGGCGTGCACCGGTGTATTCCAGCTGGTGTAATACCTGATAGTGTGCTTGAGACTCAATGAAACTCAAAATAGCTGTTTCAGTACACAGCCAAGATCGAAATCAGAACTGAGCGTCATGTCATTCCAGATGTTTATCTAAATATTTCTCAATCACACTATCCAGTACCTTAGCAATCACAGTAGCGAGCGTTATAGGCCTGCAATTACTCAATGTAGACGCCTTGTTCTGTGACTGTCTTGTTCATAGTGAGAAGCGTGGTTGTCCCTAAACCACGGTTCTCATCAATGCATCAGGTAAGTATGAGTGCCCTACGCAGAAGGTGAAAAGCATGGCCAGCACCCATGGCAAGTGATCGCATGCATACCCTATTGCAAATGTTCAATGCAAGTGTATTACTTACATAACAAAATTCTGAATTTCAATCAACAAACTAAAATGCTGGCGGTTGCTTGATTGTCACAGACGCACACAATACCGCGGATGATCTTACGGAAAACATACCTGGACGGAAGCTTATGAGCTTCATCCAGATACGTTATTTTGCCCGTTCCTCCGTTCCGCATCAGTGTCGCGATCCAAGAACGCAAGTTTGGACGCCGCCGCAGTGGCGCCCGTTCGGAACAGTACGCCTCGCCCTCGCCTGTTTTTTAATTGTACATCTGAATTTTCAACCAAGCATTTTTTCAACAGGTTTTTTGCTTCTTGTACATATATTTATGTTATAGAACTGCCATTGATTACTGAACCCTTTGAATTGTTCACTATCATATTGTTTTCCATTGTCTGTTACGTAAACCATAGTTTTATTGATTGAATCACTGTGGAGCTGTTTAGATTTGATAATTCATGGAAATCAAAATATCCTGAGTATGCTATGAAGATTTTTCCCTTGTGATGAAATATATCAAAAGCTACAATACTCCATGGAAGTTGAAGTTGGGGCACATCTTGCAATAATATTGTTTCCATTGGTTTGTCTTTTTGTGATTTTAAGCAGCTCCGACAACTTCTTACACATCGCTGCTCATGTTAGGCCAGAATACATTGTCTCGCGCAAGCTGTAGTGTACCAGCTGTTGATTTATGACTAAGGTGAAATTGTTTCAGTAGCATTAAAATTGTCTGTGTTTTTAAATATCAAGTTGTCATACACACTTAAGTGTTCTCGGTAGTACCAGTATTTTTTTGTTTCTTCTGGTAGTAATTTTATATCATCTGGCCAACCATTGAGTATGATTTCTTTTAATTTTCTTAGTTCTATGCTTTTTCCTGTTTCATCTTTTAGCTCTTGTTTTCGGTTTTTTGAAAATGGCATTATGGCACATATTTCAATTTTACTATCATTAGCTTCTTGGCTGCTTAATTCTTTGCCGTCTCGGAATAAGGTGTCTGCAATAAACAATTATTTCCGCCTTTTGTAAATTATTTTTGCATTATATGGTAGTATCTGGTACAACATTCTTTAAAGTCTGGGACGGGCTTCTGACAGGGTTTTCTTAAATATTGTTTCTAATGGTTTGTGATCAGACTCTATGGTTATATCTTTGCATCCCCAAATATATTTGTGATTTTTTTTGCATGCTACTTACTAGAATAGCGTTAGCTTCTTTTTCTAGTTGGCTGTAACCTTGTTCAGTCTTCGTAAATGCTTTTGCACAATAAGCTATTGGTTTGCCATTTTGCATTAGTACACCACCACATGCATAACTGCTAGCATCAACTGACAGAAGTATGGGGTCTTTGGGGTTGTAGATTCCTAGAACAGGTGGGTTTTTTAGCATTTCTTTAAGTTGTTTGAATGCTTCTTCTTGAGGATTGTCCCAATACCACTCTTGATCTTTTTGTAACAGCTGTCGTAATGGATTTATGATGTGGGGTAAATTTTGTATGAATTTCGATAGATATGCGATAAGCCCAAGGAACCTTTGTAGTTCTTTGACATTTTCAGGTATTTTTATTGTATTTATTGTGTCAAATTTTTCAGGATCTGGTTTGAGTCCATTGTCTGTAAAAATGTGTTCTAGGAACTGTATTTCTTGTGTGTTAAAAACACAGTTCTCTGGGTTCAATTTGAGTCCAGCATCTTGAAGTTTTTTTTATTACTTCATTTGTTGTGGCATCCAATCCTGCTTTGGTTGGATGATGTTGTTGTTTGGCAGATGCTGAGATCTCCGGAGCTGATGCCAGCCCAAATGGTAATCTGAGGCATGAGTATCTACCAAAAGGTGTGCTGCATTTTAAGTACTTTGAAGTTCTTGATGTAACATTCAGTTGCCAAAATCCTTTTTTACAGTCAAGTAGGCTAAACCATAGTGGGTAGAATCTTCTCTTCAAGTTTTTATTTATTTCTGATGGGTCAATACACAGCCTTATTATGTTGTTTTTCCTCACTACAACCATGGGTGAAACGGCTGGTTTAGATTCTGTAACCGGTATTATCTCTTACCATGTTATCAAGTTCTTCTTTAACTTTATTTCTTATTACATTGGTAATCTTGGGTTCTCAATCAGGTCAATATCATACTCATAATCTTTTAGGCAACCAATTCCTTCAAAAACATAATTTTCCTTTGTTAGTCTCAACTCACTTTATTAGGTTCAAGTTAATACATGTCTACCAAGGATCGGTGAAAGGTCTTGTTCAATCACATAGTATTTTATTTGATATATTTTCTTTTTTACAATGGTTTCCATAAATGTTTCACCGATAACTGTCATTTTGTGTTCAGAGTAGGATGTCAGGGATTTTGTATGTGATGAGGTAATGGTGGTTTTTGCCTTGAGTGCTATCTTCTTTGGTATCACATTGCAATGGCTACCAGAGTCTAATTATAATGTGACTTATTTCTTTGTTGGTTGTAGTTCTGCTGTCTCAAACCAATCTTCTTTCTTATTTCACAATTCGTCTTTGCTCAGTTCATCTTCACTAGAGCTGTCTTTTTTATTGGGTTTGTAAGTTGCTTGAACTTTCTTTGACTTGCAACATTTTGTGAAGTGGTTCAGCTTTTGGAACTTTGCATGTTTTTTGATATGCTGGGCATGCTCGAGGCCCTTGTGTCACACCACACCTATTACATTCTGATGTAGACCCAGATGACTGCTGGGTTGCCTTCATCATTTTCTTAATTATCGCAACATTACTTAGGTGTTATTTCACTGTTACTGTCCATTTTATTCATTTGCAATTTTAGTGGTTCCGCAGCTCGGCATATGTCAACTGCTTTTGCAGATTTAAATCATTCTCAGTTAACAATCTTTCACGTGTTGTTTTGCTGTTTATACCAATAACAATTCTGTCCCGCAAGATCCTATCCTCTAATTTGTCATAAGCACAGTTTCTAATTTTATTTTTTAGTTCGGTCAGAAATTCGTCAAAAACGTTCTTCGTAATTTTGAATTATATGATTAAAATGCACCTCTCATATGTTACGTTAGTCTTTGGGATGAAATATTCTTCGAATTTCTTTTTAATTGTTTCTACGCTCTGAGAATCCTTTTCTGTCAGGCCAAACGTATTGTAGATGGCGGCCGCTTTTGGTCCAATTGCGCTCATGAACATTGCCACCTTAACATCAGGTGGTCTTTTGTCCAGTCATGTGGCTGTCGCGTACCATCCGAACTGTTGAATCCACAGTTTCCACGTCGAAGCATTTCCTGTGCCGCCATTTTCTATGACAATCGGCTTTGGCGGTCTTATTCCTGTGCCGCCGGCACTCGACCAATTTTCTTCAGAAGTAATTTTTTGGTTGTTTCGGCTCCATGTAAGCTTTGTTGGTGCTAAGAATGAACTGGACAGAACATTTATATAAATACTTTATTGGTATATCAAGTATTACTAAAAACATGATTCAACAGGAATGTCTGACTGCAGTGTCGAGCACATGTCTATTGAAGTAATGTCACTATCAACTGTCAATCGATCATTGATGACTGGAATGATAATCACTTTCCTTAGCTCTGACTATTATCATCATCGTCTTGTGTGCTAAAGGTAACAGACAGATAAGAGTTATTTTCGCATTTGTATATTATTAAGTATCGATTTGATTTGAAACTTATCAACAGCAGAATGTTGCCGTTTGATCCCATATATCGTAGTATTGACCGAATCACAGTCATGAAAAAAGATTACCAATGCCATAAATATCAGGCGTTATTGGTAGATTTGAACCACATGAGAACAGTTCCCTTAGACATTCGTCGTCAATCTTCGGAATTCCGATCGCGCGATGATGTGAATAAAGAACCTGTTACAAACATAGAGTTAACTTGCATATTTTGTATTAACATGATTAAAAAGTTATAGATTAAACAACTAAGTATAAGCAATTCCATAAAACTTTTCAAAACTTTATAATGACAAATGACGTTCTGAAACCGGAGTAGTTAATCCGTCAGAGAGAAAACTACATACAAATGCGCAATGATAGGTACAGTGCTACAAAGCGCGGTAGAACTAAAATGAAAAGCATTGCCTTTGTGAGGGGTTACTCTGTGAGAGGTTACGTTCGTGCTGACAACCTCAAACAGGACATGACTTCGACGAGGAAATCAACTTCTGGATGGTTGAGTAGTGGTAAATAAGGAGCATTGCCGACTGTACCGACATATCAAACCTATATTATTTTTCATGTGAAAAGTCATGATTTTTCTGAGTTCATTTATCAAATAAAACACACACAAATATACACTGTTCATTTGCTTAGTTTATATTTTCTTATATACAATTAAACTTAAGTGTATATATACTGGCAGCTTTACATGTTTAGTTTATTTATTTTATCTTATATACAAATAAAAATTTAATTAATGAGGACTATTTATTGGTTGAGCTAAATGGGAATAAAAAAGTGTGTGTGTGCTATATTAGATACCAATACAAAATCATACATCTTTAAATATACATGGCTATTTAAGAAAATAAATCTGTTTTTATTGCTGAATTTGATTTTATCCAGTTACATGAAATACTTCGTTTCAGTTATATAATTATCTTTCACCTGCTAGAAAACTCATGTGTTAAAAGGAATCCAACACAAGTATCTCGATATTTCAAATACATTCCCGGACTCCCAAATCAAGCCACCCTTCGCTTTTTGTATAGAAGTTGTTGGGTTGTTGTTGTGTTTTTTGGAGTAGTTGGTGTGTTGTTGTCAACAACAACGACCATTTAAAAAACAGCACCCACAACCACAAACTCAAGTTTGTTGTTGTGGGTGCTGTTTTTTAAATGGTCGTGAATTCAAATTCGGAACAATGATGACACTCCAAAATGATGGCCAGTAGGTTTGTCGGCTTCAAAACCGCATAAAAACTTTACTTTGATTATAATTACTTTGATGTTTTATGCATCCATACCTTACATTAAAATGCTCGATTTTGACTTCGGGAGTGTATTAAAAATAGCGTAGTAGTTTTGGAAAGAGCTTAACAAAGACAATATTACTGTTTAAACACAGGATACAAATTTAACAGGTAGGTAATCTCAACATAATTATTATGATTTAATAACATCTTTGGTAACGACAATTTTGTACTTTCGACACATATGGTAAGGTTCTATCATAGCATATCTACATCTTACTTCATGCGAAACCAAAGGATTATCATTAACATTAACAAATATTATGCAGGATTGCAGGGCCAAGTTCAAGTACAGTCTGGCCGTCGAGAGAATGCGTTCCTGACTGTCCGTTTCATACAAACGAATACGTGTTTTGCTAATTTAATCTTTATTAACTACTAGAATTGTCGCCCTGACAGGTATCAGGAATAACTCTCTCAACGGTCGGCGGTTAGCGAAACTTCACAGACGATAAAAGTATCTTAGCTCAAGCTACTTCGCGCGGTTTGAGGGTGATCCAGTCATTAGAAGTTTACTTTAAATATATATAACATCATCATAACGCCTGTAATTCCCGAAGGCCTAGGCACCTACAGGAAACCCACCCACATTTCGCCACTTATAAGTCCCAAGTCCCAACAGGCGACGATGCCATCAACCGGTCACAAATCCAGACTCAGGGCTGCTACTAAGAAACTTCAGATGGAAAAACCCAATAACACCGCCCGACTCGGCAATCGAACTTAGGAACCGCTGCCCAGCAGTAGTTCTAGCTACCACTAGACAACCGAGGCTGTCTCTCTAAATATAATTTTAGAAAATCATAATTTTCTGTTGTTTCGTATTGTATATATATATTGTATATAACAATACCCATAAAATCAGTGAAGCTTCGTAAGTTAATAAAAAAGGCCTCGTATAACATCTAGCAACCTATGTCTGCCTTTTAAAGCAAGAGTGAATAGGCACAGCCATCTTTTGGATGCGCTCGTTCTATACAGGGTGGCAAGGACATCGCGCAACCTGCTACCTAGTACATGATTCTGCACCCCAGATTTTAAAATAATAACAAATATAAAATAGTTATCTATGAAACAGCAGTATTTTTGTTTTTCAAAAAATTATTTGTTTCCAAATTGTGCAAACAATGTAATAAAAAGTATAAAAGCTTAAAAAAAATTCAAGTTTTAAAAGGAGTGTTAGACAAGGACATCACTATCGTAGAAGTGTCGTCACGACTATGTCGTAAACTACAAACAACGTAAACTTTATGCTAGCGCCATAACCGCTGTCGTGCCCGTGGCGCCCGACCGCGCGAAAAGGACGGGAATAATCTATATTTACATCGATTTAACAGTTTTTTTTCGTTAATCTCATTTTTACTATGCCTTCTTTGAAACCAAATAATTTTTTCGATCATTTTTAATATTAATCATCATCCCGATTGGATAAAAATGTTGTTGTTGTTTTTTTCTTTTTTTTTGTAATCCATGGTTACAGTTTGCTCCAGCCTGTAGCAGATCGAGGTCAAGACTTGACCGACTTATTTATTAAAACAATTAACATTAAATTGATAATTTCATTAGAAAATAGCCTCTATAATAAATCTTCTAGAAGAATGCAAGACACAATGAAGTATGGACAGTCAACAAAATAGTAAGTATTTAGTATTTTAATCTTTGTCACCCCGCGTTTGCACAAAGTATAAAATACGTATTTACATATGATGTCTACTGTTTTCGTTTTTCTTAACCACATTAAACAATTTGTAAAGACAATACATTTCTGACACAACGTCAATACATATTAGGTATGATAAATGTTATTTAAACGACATGTTTTTGGCAAGATTTGTTCAAAACAAGTATCACAACTTGTATAAGTATATTATGTCTGAGTGAGTCTTAAAGTTTAGAAGTTATTATATCAAACACAAAGTAATATATTTTGCCGTAGTGAGAAGATATTGTGCGCTTCGATAATTACTATCGTGGCGTTAATTATCATAGGCGTCCATGGCCACGATAATGTGTGTCCACAATAACACGGAAAATAAAATGTATAGAAATATACAGGCTGACAAAACTTCGATATCTAATGCCCGGGGGTTTCCGAAAGTACCCCATGTATTTTCCGCGATTCTTGATAGTTTTCTAGTTATAAGGTTTTTTTTTAATTTCCTGAAGTTTTATGGGAACCACTTTCAAAAAGTTTTATCTTTATTGTTACACGGCTTTTTCAGTTTTTGTTTTCGATATTCATCTGATAAGGAATACTCTTAAATAGTCATTTTTCTATCATTAATTCAAGTTACATTTTTTTTTACTGCGAATGAAAACGCTTTTAAAGTCCCGTCCACGATAAAGTTATAATGATATCGAGACGTTAAAAATGATAAAATCGCACACTATTTCGTTGCTTGTATAATACCATACTTTTTTGTTGACTTTACAATCCTGAAGATTTACCTACTCACTTTTCCAATCTTCGTACACTTTCCATACGCTAAGTATACTTACAAGTTACAACAAAAGTTTTTTTTTTTTTGTTAACTCTAAGCAAACTTTTCTTAACTTTAATTATTTTTTTAACGAAAATTCTTGTAAAATGCATTAGGTATGAGCACAATGGAATGATCGGCTGTTCTTACAAGCATGATTTTGACATTTAGTTGCTAAAACATACGATTCAGCTTAAACATGATCGTAAACAAATTTTAAACATTGTTCTATTACTGTGAAAACATTAAACTTAGTATATCCAGAATCATCAAAAAACATTTTTGCGCAGATCGTAGGTATTAAATAAGACGTCGTGCAAGTAGTTCTAAGTTTAACATTTTGAACATAGTTCAACAAAATATATATACAGACCAAAATAATATCGATATCCCATCCAATTTTGCCATCAGCTCAACAAAATAGGTTGATGAAAACAGCTCAACACAGCAGGCTTATAGTACCGTTATCACTAGCGAGTAGTAACAGCCTATTCAGCGGTAATACAGCCATGCACGTCAGTACGCCCCGAAACGTGTCGGAGCGTAGTTTCGTGCTCGAAAAACTCGCATCTTGAGAGAGGGACGTATGCACACCGATGCGGTTGTTCGTTGTGCCTGAGATCAACTCTTTGTAGTATACTGAGAGGCAGTGGACCGGCTCAGTGCTGCCTCTGCAGGGCAAAAATATAATTTCAATTAGTTACCTTAGTTTCTTCCCAGCTAAAGCACTAGGAAGTGGTGAAGGAAGGGCTTTAGGGATCTTTTGTCATTTTGACGTTGAAAAAGTGCGGATTCTTCTTGAATAAATGACTGCATTATATGACTTCCAGTGAATAAGATATTGAAGGCAGAAAGTAGCGGGGTTAATATGCCATTATATAGAGACCGTAGTACGATTATTTCAATCGTAACAGACGCGGCAACGTTTCTATCTCACAGGATGTTTTAGTAAAAGAAGAAAGAAACGTATATTTCGCAGTTAAGTTGTCTTTATTTATTCTAGTTATAATGAAGATCCGTTCGTCAAGGTATTTCTCACAACGATAGTCTTGTAGCCCAACGTCTATCCTTGTATATATTGTGGGTTGCAGCTGAAAACCAGCGTCAGATGTCACCTTGTGTTGTCATCTGACATTATGCTGAGCTGAGGCCCTTTTGGCATTACTTTGTTTTCTGTTTTTTATAGTTTTAAGGTGTAATTGGTTTGTGTTGTAATGCCAATAAACGCATTTTTCTTTCTTTCTTTCTTTATCCATATGATATATAGGGACGCGCCATTTCTTATAAGCCATGTGCTTATTTTTTTTACTGACATTGATTGTAGCAACATCGCAACAAAAAAATATGGCGATTTATGCGACGTTTTAAAGTCTATAGTAACGTGCTAGTGTATCCAACATCAGCGCAAAATTTCAACCGATTCCAATGCATCCAACCAAAAAAATATACAAACGATAAACGGGTCTTCCATGGGAGTTAGCTTAATCAGCCTATAATGTTCCCACTGCTGGGACACAGGCCACCTCTCGTTGAGGTGGCCTGTTGAGTGGGCCGTAATCCACCACGCGGGCCCAGTGCGGGTTGGTAGATGTCACATGTCTTCGAGTTTTTGGTTCTAAGACATGCCGGTTTCCTCACGATGTTTTCCGTCACCGTTTTGAGAGCTGTGGTGATGAAATTATTTTCACAAAGTAATTCTCAAATAATTCCTTTCCTTCAAATAACAAAGTGTCACTTACTTCAGATGTGCTATCAATTCACCGTCGTCAGGTCTCCATAGAGCTGTGACCTGATCTAAGCCAGAGCTCAGTAGTCTGTGGTCATCTACTGTCGCTAGCCTCAGAACCTGAATAATAAAAATGGTCAATGGTATGTCTTTCGCAGTGTTAGCGCAACTTTGTCAAGTGTGTGCGATTTTCACACAATAACGGAACACGCTTGCTTCTTTTTTATCGATCGATTTTTTGTTTTAATTCAAAAGTCTTTGCTACCTGCCTTGTGAATTGTCGTGTAAGTTTCACTGTTAATGGTTGCTTCTCAGTTCCAGTCAGTTTGTGGCATTGATATTATAAGATAAAAGAGGTAGATAGGTTAGCTACGCAACATTCAATCTTCGTAAACAACACAATAACGATCACGTAAACAACGTTATATTCTAATGTAACACCACAATATTAGCTTACACGTGCAAGTAGGACGGTGTATCGTAATAGACTGTTTGACTGTAGTTTTTAATTTATTTGATATTTTGAAAACAATTAAAATAACGCCATAGTACAAAAAAAAGCGGAGTTTGATGACAGAGACAGCATTATTAGCATCTGACGTAGCAACACAGGAAGGCCATAGTACCTTCGCGCCTTTCAGTACAAGTATCGTTTTGCGTGACAAGGATAGAAGAATAATTTCAAAAGTGAGTATCTTCTCCTTTTGTCCACCGATGTTGTTTTTTTTTTGCAAATCTTTTTTTTTTAGTAACATCTTCAAAAATAAGTATTAATTAATGTATATGTGCGAAAAGAGACAAGCATATGTTGCCACGCAGCACGCTTCAGTTGCCGCCAGACGCGACACTGGGTTCAGGTTTTCTAACTAGCCAAGTTTTTACTAATGATATCATTGTTTTGTAGTGTCTCACACTCAACTCAAACTCAAAGCATTTAGTCCAATTAAACCTTTTACAGGCAATTTTTTAATTGTCAAGGAGTCGGTCAGTCAGAAATATGAAGTCGAAGAAATATGTAGGTACCTATGGAGAAGAAAGGGCAAGAAACTCTATGGACACTCTTTTAAATAATATTGTTCTTACAAATATAAATCATTAGTGTTGATCCTATTGTGAGAACGATTAAGCATCCAGAGTACAGCAAAAAATAAATAACGACAATCCAAACAATTAATAATTAAAATAAGCCGTGGCAGCTAAGAGATGACCAGTCCCAACTGACGGCGCCCGTTCACGAACGTGACGCATGGATCAGCACCATTCAGCCCAACCATTTTGAAGGGAACAAAATGATTCAACACACGCCCCGCCGTCAGCCAGACATTTGTGTGTATCATCATACCTCTCCGTCGTGCGCGCGCCACGTGGCGATGGTGAGGCCGGTGCGCAGGTCTGTGACGGCCACGTGCCCGCTGGCCAGCCCGCACGCCGCCCAGCCGCCCGACGAGCACACGCACATGCAGCGGATGAACGTTGTCGCGCTCATCGGTAACTGTAGGAACCAATGACATATTTTTGGGACTTGGTCAGGCAATGTCAGAAATATCGAGATAGCTCTTCGATCATGAAAACACTAGATACAGATTGCCTTATTTGTTTTGTCGTTTTTAAGGTATACTATCAGTCTGCCAAGAATTGTTGGTTGCGCCAATATTTTCCGCAGCTAGCTCACACACAACATTAGGAAATGAAGAGTGGGCGGTTTCAGCATTTTGTTTTGTTACGTACGGCCTCATTTGATTTTTATATCACTATATGTTATTATTTATGTGTTCGGGCGCCTCCGACCACAAGGCTATCTTCGGCTGCTGTCGTGAGACGGCGGAGGGTAGCGAAAGGTGCAGCGTACGGGACGCGGGCCCTCGGACCACTCCGCTACCGATCGGACGACGACACGCGCTTGCACTCCATACGCTTACCAACATCGATACTATTGGTTAGGTCCATATCAAATGGTCCTTCGAGCCGGATCTGAACAAGCGACCTATGGATACAATTTAACATCGATGATATTATCCGACCAATAAAACTGTTCAAAGAATACCTTTAGTTCGTGCGAGGTATGCGGCGTCCTTGCATCGATGACGCGCAGCGTGGCGTCGGTAGTGGCCGCCAGGACTGCCGCCGACGGACCCGCCAGCGTGCGCACTATGCTCACAGGGGACTTCAGACTGTCCAGCTGGGTCAAAGGAGAGTTCGTAACATTAAACTTTTTAACTTTGTGATCTTGACCCACAGTTGGTCGCAGTAACAAGCTCGCTAGTCTGATCAAACCCTTCATAATTATGTAAGAAATTATTCGAACGAGTCTGTGTTCAAGCAAAATGTAAGTTATTAACTTGTTGGTCGCAGTAACACAATTAGTATTACTAATAATAAAACAAATGCTGTGTAGCAGGTAATTAACAAAGTAACTGGGAACAGAAAACAGCGATTAGAACTAATTGTCTCAAAAAATTGATACTGAAACCAGATAAGTTACAAGTGCTGAGACACTAGAAAATTTCAAAGCCGGCAAACCGGCTTGTTTGAGCTACTGAGGTGAAAAAAATGTTTCTTGTCTTCTCATCGCACTAATAGCTAATTAAAAGAAAAAGTTCAACGAAACAGGGCAAAGGCCTCTTATCATACAGACAAGTCACGAGCATGGATCATTTGAACATTGATCCTAAATAAACTCAAATATAACCACTATAATAATGACAAACCTGCGACACAACACTCTCCATGAAAGGGTCCCATATATGCACGACGGAGTCGGTCGACACGGCCAGTCGCAGCGACTCGAGGAACGTGAGCGACAGCACGCCCTTCTTGTGACCCGTATACGTCCAGTTGCATTGAGATGTTGCGTTGCCGTCACCCTAAAAATTAAAGAATAGATGTTTAAAGGCAGTCAGGGGTTTTTGACCCATGAGTTTTTTGAACATTTCTTTTCAAAGGTGGTCAGATCGGAACGGTCGTCTCTAGCTAGCATAAGAAGGCTTTAGACAGGTGACTATTGCCGCAGGATTTTCGCTGCACAGTGAAAATCGACTGTCGAAATCGCAATTCCGCTAGGCCACGGACTAAAATCGTTTTAAAGAATAAAATAGTAGGTTTCGACTTATGTCGTGCGGCAACAGGTCGCATGCGGTGGCGGCGGGTGACTTAAATCAACCGTGAAAACTCTCAGTCGCAGGCGATCGCCCGCCGCATCAAGATCGACTAGTCACCTGTGATTTTTATCGACCTGTGTAAATGGGGTGGCGATTCGGCTTGTTTACGGCGGTAACGGCAACCAGCCGACACGGCGAAAATTGACCTAATGTAAATCCCCCATTATAAAAAGCTGACAGGTTAAAGTCATTTAAATACTATCCTAGTTAAACTGTTACAAAGATCTTTTTGTGCTCGAAAAACGTTGACCGGCCGCTGTTGGTAAACTTCTTTAAAATATCACTTGAAATGTTTTCAAAAAACAAGATGGCGGCGTTAGTTCCAATTTTGGCCACGCGCCAAAACAACCTTGTGGCGCTGTACTCTATTTCATTCAACTACAATTTCGTTGACAGTTGCATTTTCTAGCGGTTCCCTCTAGGTTTGAAGGAGGAAAATGACAAATCGCACTGTAAACTGATGGCGGACGATAGGATATCGTGCCGTGATATTTGTGAACAATTAAAAATGTCTACAAATACAAGTCTCGACACAGTCATCACCCGCTATTATATCTATTCGATGCTTATGTTGTGCGAGTTATCCCTTAAGGTCCTGATGAATGGAGGTTCAAAGAAAACTTAAACTGAATAAACGAATCGTTTAATATTGTTTCACAATAACTCGGTTTATTAATACAGTAGGATAAGACGTGGTCGGGCGGCGGTATGTACGCGACTCCCGAGCCGCACGCTAACGCTCCGTTACAATATGAAAAATGCAATTCAGCATATCACATCGCTAGGGTCGCTACACTTACTTTTAGTACCATATTTTTATTCTGACTTAAAAAGGATTGAATGTCTGTTTGGAAATAAGCGTTGCAATGGCAGATGTTCTTTCTTAGCATGCACAAAGTGTGGTGAAAATAACATGACCGTATTTTGGGAAGGCCAAGTACTGATCTCGCAGGAATAATAAGCGCTTCGATAATCATCGTCTACCTTCGGAAATACGAAAGCGCGGTGATAAGATCTAATATAGAGCTGTTACATCCATAGATGTACATACCTTTTTCGTATTAACATTGTTAGAAAATTATATTAATAACTCAATGCAATCCAACCAAAAAAAAACTTTTCAATTCTTTAAAACTTGAGTGGCTGATGACGAGGTGTGACCGGATTGGGTATCAGAGAGAAAATTTCATACAAACGTGCAATGATTTTGCACTACTTCAAAGCGCTGCAGTACAAAACATAGAACCTTTGCCTCTGTGGGGGGGTTACTTTGTGCCGCAACGTTCGTGCTAATTCGGAAACACGAAAATCACCGAATAACTGTAAAAAATGAACTAACCTGATTCCTCAAAGACCAGAGCCTGACAGTCTTGTCTTTAGAGCCGCTCATGAAACTGCTCTCATTGTCCAGACAGTGTATGGACTTGACGGAATGCGTATGTCCTACAAAAGTCTGCAACTTGATCTGTTTGAGGTTGAAACGCGTTTCCTTATCGGGGCGGCCAATTTCGTGCTCCCAGTATATTAGCCAGTCCCCGCGTAAATGTCTGTGGGTAAGAAAGAAAATACATTTATTCGGCATGAGCTATTCGGCGTAAGCTATTAAAAAGAATTCATTGTAAAAAAAGTTGCACCGTACTCGTCAAGAAATGAAACTTAAAAAAAGATAAAGAATAATATAAGTAATATAAGCCATACACATTACGGTCTACCGGAGAGGTTACCTGTGCCGGTTTGCCTGCGCAGGTCAGAGAGGAAGAGAGATTTAGTGTAAGAGATAAGAGAGTTATATTTTTCTTCTCTCTCATGTGACGAAATGTACCTACAAGTGACGCGTCCTTGAAATTACACTCTCAATTCTCATCAAATTATCGATTCGCCGCCTAAGAAGATTCACTTCAAAACAGGCGATCGTTTTTGTCGGCTGTATTTCTATCCAACTGCAGTCTTTTTATTTCGTCACACGAAAAGTGACCGTCTTTTGTTTCGTCCTCCGGTAGATAGATGGATGTATAGAATATTATTAAATAGGTGCACCTTATTTTATAACAGATATAAATGTAGAAATAGTTTAGTGTGTATGTGACCCAGCGGTCTAGGCTGTGTGTGTAAGTAGAAGATTCCAAACATTGTCGGTTCTTTCCTATACCAAGATCTTATAACTCTGGACAGTCAAACAAAAAAAAACTCACCTATTACTCTTAATCCCATTATCTGTCTTATATGCCACGACATCGAACCCATGCCCCTGCGCAGTATTCCCCACATCACACGCATCACTAGCGACATCTATCCTGTTGCCGACGAGAGTCACGTTGGATCCGAAGCTGTTTGAACTCGAGATATGGTCCATAATGACTTCGGGCTTGGCTGAAGTGAGGTCCTTTCGGTTTAGAGGCTCGTCGCTAAATGAGGGCTGGACTCGTTTGTCGGGACGGATTTGGAGTGGGGAACTGTGGAACAAAAAAGATAAATTGATAGTTTTTAACTGTAGGTTATTTATAATACTAATACTAATATGATCCACAACCGGACGAAATAAACGTTTTTTGTTTGTTTGTAAATAGCTTTGTCTCGCGGCTTCGCCCGCGTGGAGGTAGTAAAATATCCCACAGACCAAATGCAATGCCACAAGGATTAAAAGTACCCTAAGTGTTAATACAGGTTATAAATCTGTATGCCAAATTACATCCAAAACCGTTCAGCATACATCCAGACAAACGGACAAAAATTCTTCGTTACTATTTTATTATTTATGTATAGATAATTCATTCAATAGATTTAAATAACCATACCTTATAAAGTGGTTCTGTTCGTACTTCCTGCAGAGCGCGCGCACAGTATCTATGTTCTTAAGGCATCGCTCCATAGTCTCTGAACCTATAAACTTGGCGAAGGTCGTGTACGCTTGGTAGGCTAACTCCTCGTCGAATACCATCAGGAGTTCCTCTTGAGCCTGGAAATAATATTCAGATGAAATATATATATGTATACTTGAATCTGATAGATATACTGATCAAAAGGTTTTATGATACTTTGGACTTCGTATGGATGGCATATGTATGTGCATGTTGTTCGAGAGCGAACGCGTGCGTGCACACTTGCCAACATAACATACAAAACCTAACTTATTTGTGGTGTGTACTTGACCACATTTACTGCAAGGATATGTGGTCAACTTGCAACTTGGTTATTGATCTGATATATTTCACCCAGCAGTTACCTCATTTTCGTATAAAAAATCACCGATAAAAAAAAACTCTGGCATCCCCATATTTTATCAGCCCATAACTGTCTAAACACCGATTTCACCAATGAAACTGAACGCGTTCAGCACATCTAAAACGCGTTCCAGAGCTGTCATTGTCAATATTCCACAGAAAATAATGACACTCACAGCCCCTAAACTTAATTTATGCGCTGATTGCATTCAGTTTCATTGGTGAAATCCACCCTAAGCCTTAACCGATCTTTAAACCTTGTCAAGTAATACTGACCGTTAGTCTGGTAGTATCAAGAGGATGTTCGCAGATGTCGGGCGGGGTGCAGGCGAGATCTGGCAAGTCTGCGCGCACTACGCGGCCATCTTGTACGCGCCACTCGGCTGTAGTGCCGTCCCGACAGATCTCGAGAAAGCCTTCAGGTTTTGAGTCTATTGATTCTTGGTCCGAGGACTGTTACAGGGAAGGTGAAAATTGGACATGAAAAGTGTATTGTAAATAAATACATACTTCCATACTAATAATAATAGCCTATGAAATTGCCGTTTAGTATGCAGAAAGTTAAATTCATTTTATAATATAAATCAAAATATGCATTCATTTGCTATCGATTAATCTCTGCCAGCGCAGTGGAAACATTTCAATGCCCTTCTGGAAGAAGTCAGGTGTACGGGAACCAACAAACTCTTCAAAGGCATTTTGTACTGCCTCTCGGGTATTGAATTTAGGGCCAAGAAGTTGTCCAAATTTTGGAAAATGTAGAATTCTAGTTCGGTGGATGACGCCAAACTTCCAGCCCTAGTGCTTGTAGCTTAGATACCGTTTGTTGTGACGTATGAGGTCGAGCGTTATCGTGTAGGAGCGATTAACCAATAACGAGTCGTGCGTTCGTTTCTAGTATTCACTCCGTACACGTAATTAATGTTGCAAGCCGTTTGTGCGGCATTGCTACCGTGACGGAACTCTTATTCCATAATTACTCATGTTGTATTAAACCTGAATTTGAAAACACAATTCCACTTTTTTTTTTTTTTAAATTTTGTATATATTGCCAGCCATACATAAATAAAATAACGTTTCAAATTTCTGGTATTGTAAAACGGTAAAGACCTAATATTATGAAATCGAAAGTAATTTATACGCCTAAACCACTGAACGAATATCGATAAAATTTGGCAAGGAGATAGATGGCATTCTGGGGAAGGACATAGGTTACTTTTTGTCCCGGTAGAACGTCCCCGTGTTCGTGTTCGTCCCGTGTTAATCCCGGGGTTTTTTCATGTTTTTTTTTAAAGTTGCTTTCATACTATACACCCGACTAAATATATTTTAAGAAGTCAATTCCATACTTACACAAAATTAAAAATTAACTTTATGTAAATATGCATCCGAATACGAGTACGTCTATTTTCACAGAACCTCGTCTAAAATAAACATATTATTTGCTAATTTAATATTTACTAGGTGATTAACAGAAAAGCAATCAATGCGTCTAAAATTTTTCTACTTCAACGAACGTTTCTGTTATCGATTCTGGTTCAGAGAAAAAAAATGGTAAGGGTTTCAAAATACAACTCGGGCGAATTAACTTAGGCATCTGGCTCGAAAAACATTGATTCTTTTGGCTAAAGTTATAAAAATGTATATCAAAAGTTATAAATTTATTTTGTTTAATATCACAATAATCCTTCCTACTAATATTATAAACACGAAAGTTTATGAGTATGGATGGATGTTTTTTACTCTTTCACGCAAAAACTACTGAACGGATTTGTATTAAATTCAGCACAAAGATAGTTTATAACCTGGATTAACACATAGAGTACTTTTTATCCTGATATTCCCACGGGATCAAGATTTATGCGGGTGAAAACGCGGTGTGCAACTAGTACACCATGCTTTGGCAGAACAAGTTCCTTATCATTGGCTATTATTATTAATATCTAAAAACTATACAAAAATATCTCTAATAGTTCCGAGCCAGGTGCCATTTTAAAAAGGCTCGGTCACACTGGCGCGATGTGCGACGGTGCACGGTCGCGCGCGATTCTGTTATATTACATCTGTAGAACAATTTCTATGAAAACGCGCGTGACAGTTCACACACGCGCCGCGATACTGTCACAGCGCGACGAGCAGCGGCGTCACGCGTACTACGGCTTATCTCGTAATCATTTTATTTTTCGTAAAATACAGAAAAGAAAAAGGATTGAATTTTATAAAATAACACATCTTTGAATTATTAACAGTAGGCGAAAAAGAACTTTAGGAGTATCAGTTAATGTTACTTTTACGAAATCACTTATATTGGAAACTAAGATTCCGTAAAAAAAAAACGACCACCTAAGTCACTTAGCATGTCCAAATTCGCCAGTTTCGTCCTTCGTGCGTGTTTGGTCAAGCTAAGGTCCCCACTTAATTTGGGGTGCAGTTGAAGAGCCTCCTCGTGGCGCATCCTGGGCAACGTCAGCTCCAATCGCCCACCGGTTCTGGTGGTGGACAATTGGCGCTGGCGGCAAATCTCAACAAACGGGGAAGGGCACGGTTCCATTCCCCGATCATCTTTGATGGTCGTGGAAGCAAACCGGGCTAGGGAAGGGTCGTTAGAGTAGGTCGTACGCCCACCCCCCCTCTGCTTACAGAGGGTGAGTTGTGTGGACGTGGTCTTGTGGGAGGAGAGGAAGAAAACCTCTTAAAAAAATTACCCCAACTCCAAGGTCGAGCGTGCCGAGGGGGTGTATGGCCGGAGGGCATCCGGTCGTTAGCGCTGGGGGGGGGGATCCAGGGGGATCGAAGGGACCGCACCCTTAAAAGGAAAAAACAAAAAATGGAATACAAGTCAGTTGAGAATATTTTACCCCAGGGCGGTACCGACTGCTCAGCAGTCGGAGAATCCGCCACGCATCCGGTTTCGGATGCGTCGTGCCCCTCGTATTCTGGGGGGGGGGCAACAACTGTCTCGAGAGAGGAAGAACCCGGTCGCAGTCATTCGGGGTACCCGCTAAACGATGATTTGGCGGGCCCTCGAGTGGCTGCCGCCGGTCATCAGCGAGAAACGGAGCTTCTTTTGAAGCTCCCGCGCGTGGTGATTGAACCACTTGCCACCATTGATGGCAACCAGAGCCGAGGAGGCTCCGGTCCCTCCGGAGACCACAGTAGGTCCGATTCGGACCTGAGCAGGCGCGGCAAGGCGCTGCTCAAGAGGAAAACCGAGGAAGAAATCCTGCCGGCACCAAAGGCGCCCAAGGTGACGAGTGGTCGGGGTCGTGCGGCTGCAAAGCCGGGGCGTGACCCGTCGGGCCGCTTCAAGCGCCCTGCTCCGCCAGTCCCATCGCAGGCCTCATCGCCGGGTGGCCGGCTCCTTCGCCAGCTCCGTCGGAGAGCGCGGGGACGCCGAACTGGGGAGGGAGGACCTCGCGAGCATAGGCTTAGGCCTATGCTCCAACAGGGCGGAGGCAAACGCTGCCAAGAGGGCGCAGCGGAAGGCTGCCGCAGCCGACGTGGTGGCAGAAATGGCCAGTCGGAATAGAGAGCGACGCGCTGCCCGGATGGCAGCCGGAGGGACGGCGTGGGGGTCGTCATGACGGTTGCCACCAAGTCCGGCAACCTGAGGGGGACCTACATTCATGCCCTAAAGGAGGCGGTGGACGGGATCAAGGAGGCGGTCGAGCTCCTCGTGAACCGCACCAGCACGGAGGAGACGGCGAGGCTCTGGGAGGAGAATAGCCGTCTCCGATCCAAGCTCGAGGAGCTCGAGCGGCAGTTCGCTGCCCAGAGGGCGGGTCCCGCTGCCGCCGGCGTCTCTCCTGTCACGATACCGCCAGCGGTCCGGCCGCCGCATGCGCATGCGGATGCGGAGATCGAAAAGATCGCCCGCATCTGCATGATGCAGTGCGGCGGAATGGTAAACGCCCGGTTTGAGGCGCTGGAGTCGCGACTCCCACCAGCCGCGACCCTCCGACCCCCGCTTGCGGCGGATAGGAGGAGAGCGGAGGTGGCCGCCGACCGGATGAACTCCGCTCTGGGGGGCAGAAAGCCCGCGCAGGGGCCCAAAAAGCCCACGCAGGGGCCCAGGAAGCCCACCGGGGCTTCGCCCGCACCACCTCTGGCGACCGCGCCTACTGCGCCTCACTCGACCGCACCACCTCCCCCCTCACCTCACCCAGGATGCCGAGGGGTGGACGACGGTGGGGAAGAAAAAGAAAAAAAAAGAAGAAGAAGAGCGGGAAGAACGCCGACGGAACACCGGCACCGGCCAAGACGCCTAAAAAGAAGTCACGAGGACGGCGTAGGGCCCCACGCTCCGCGGCTGTGGTGATCACACTGCAGTCCGGAGCCGCTGAGAGGGGCGTCACCTACGCGGCGGTCCTCCAAGAAGCGAAGAGTAAGGTCGCGTTCCCCGACCTTGGGACACCGTCCGGCTTCAGATTGAGGCCGGCGGTTACGGGGGCGCGGCTGCTCGAGGTGTCCGGTGCCTCCAGCCGCGAAAGGGCGGACATTCTGGCCGCAAAATTGAAGGAGGTCCTCAGCCCGGAGGACGTTCGGATTACCAGGCCGATGAAGACCGCGGAGCTGCGAGTCGACGGCCTGGATGATTCGACGACCCCGACTGAGGTCGTGGAGGCCATCGCCCGTGTCGGTGGATGCCCGCCCGACGACGTGCGGGCGGGCGAAATCCGCGCCGACGCCTCCGGGCTTGGCTCGATTTGGGTGAGGTGACCGGTGGCGGCGGCGAACAAGGTGGCCGACGCTGGGCGTCTGTTGGTTGGATGGGTTGCAGCGAGAGTCAAACTGCTGCAGCCCAGGGCCATGCAGTGCTGCCGGTGCCTGGACGTCGGGCATGTTAGGTGCCGGTGCACCGAAACGGACCGCAGCGATGAATGTTATCGCTGCGGCCAGCCCGGCCACAAGGCGGCCCAGTGCAGCTCGCAGTCCGCGGCGCCAAACTGCAGCCTCTGCACGGCTGCAGGGAGGCCCGCCGGGCACAAATGGGGGGCGAAAGCCTGTGGCGTGCCCGCCAACAGAAGTAGGGGAAGGGGCCAGAAGGGCTCCTCTTCGGCCGACTCCCGGCCTAAGAACGATACAGTGGGGGGGATAGACTGCGCATAAATGGCGCTGTTCCGTCTCCTCCAGGGCAACATCAACCACTCTGCCAGAGCTCAGGATCTCTTGCTCCAGAGCATGGCAAAGTGGTCGATTCACGTGGCCGTGGTCGCCGAGCCGTACTGGGTCCCGCCCAGGGATAACTGGGTGGGAGATCTGGACGGTTTGGTAGCCATCATTGGCGGGGCTCTCGTCAGCCCGTCTCGGGGGCACGGCTGGGTAGCCGCCCTCGCAGATGGCGTTGGCGTCGTTGGGGCGTATTTTTCGCCCAACAAGAGTCTCGCCGACTTCGAGAGGTTCCTTGTCGAGTTGGGTGCCGTCGTGGGCCAGCTCCATCCTCGCCCGGTGCTGTTGCTAGGGGATCTCAACGCCAAGTCTGCGGCGTGGGGATCCCCGATGACCGATGCTAAGGGTGAGGCATTGGAGGAGTGGGCAATCACGACTGGCCTGGTCGTGCTGAACCGGGGCTCAGTCTACACGTGCGTGCGGCAGCGGGGCGGGTCCATAGTGGACATGTCGTTCGCAAGCCCTGCTCCGACGTCTCCGCCCAGACCGCTGGCGGCCGCAGAACATCAGTCCCGCGTTCGGACGGCCCGCGCTGGGCGCGTAAGCGCATCGACAGGGAGCTTCTCGAAGAGGCAGCCATTGCTCAGGCCTGGTTCCGTGGGCCGGCAACGACCGGACCCGATGACGTCGAGCTGGAGGCGCTGTGGTTCCGCGGGGCAATGACGCAGATATGCGACGCGTCCATGCCCCGCGCCCACGCACAGGGTGCAAGGCGCCAGGTGTACTGGTGGTCCGCCGAGATCGCGCAGCTGCGCGTCGCATGCGTGGCGGTGAGACGCCGGTACACCCGCTACCGGAGGAGACGTCGTCGGGTACCCGAGGAGGAGGCCGCGCGGTATGAGGTGTACCACGCGGCAAAGCAGACTCTGTGGCTGGCCATCGACGCTGTCGGGCCCACCATGAAAAATCTGGGATTGGTGATCGACAGCCGGTGGGACTTCGGACCCCACTTCCGGCGGCTGGCGCCTAAGTTGTTGGCCGCGGCCTGGGCGCTGGAAATACTGCTTCCCAATCTGGGGGGCTCGAGCTATATGGGGATCGTGCGATCCATGGCGCTCTACGGAGCGCCGATCTGGGCGTCTGACCTGACGGCCGGCAGCATAGCTGTCCTGCGCAAGCCGCAGCGGGCGATGGCCGTCAGAGTCACTGGGGGCGATCTCCTTCGAAGCGGGTTGTGCGCTGGCCGGATCACCGCCCTGGGACCTGGAGGCGAAAGTGCTCGCGGCACTGTACCGGTGGCGCGAGGCAGCGCGGGAGCGGGGCGAGCGACCGATGCAGCAACATATTGAGCAGAGTCGGTTGCAGCTCCGCGAGGTCCTGGTGGCGGAATGGCGGGTGAGGCTGTCACGCCCTACCGCCGGCCTCAGCACCATCGAGGCGATCCGGCCAGTGCTCGACCGCTCGCTCGGGAGAAGGCACGGCTCCCTGACATTTCGGGCGGCGCAGGTGCTCTCGGGGCATGGTTGCTTCGGGAAGTACCTGTGTCGCATAAACAGGGAGCCGGACGCCCGGTGTCGACTGCCGGGAGGACACGGCGTGGCACACGCTGGCAGAGTGTGCCGCTTGGGAGGAGCCGCGCCGTGCCCTTATCTATGAAGTAGGCAGTGACCTGTCGCTGCCGGCCGTAGTGAGTGCGATGGTCGGCAGCGTCGAGTCCTGGGACGCGAAGGTTTCTTTCTGCGAAAACGCCCTCTTCCGGCCCCCCTAAATGGGTCCAGGGGCGACGGATTCGGGGACATCCGTCGCCCCCCAACATCAGGACCCGAGAAGGCGGCGCGCGTAGTATTCCGCGTGCGCCGCTCACAGACGTTGCGGGGGGAGTACACCTCACTCCCCCCGCCCGAGACGGGGTTGCGGAAGAATTATGTGTTCCCACGACCCTGGCGTAGGTGTGAGATGGAACACCGGGGTGTTTTTTAGTCAGTAAGAGTCTGACAGACCCCTGGAGGACATCCATGAGGATTTTCCACCCCGGACCAAAAAAAATTAATAATAATAAGGTTGGCTTATGTCGACCGACCGGGGAATCGAACCTAGGACCCCACGCTCAGCAAACATTCACAGACCTGCCTTCGTCTTCTGACGAAGATCGTCTGCCAATGAGCTCAACTTCGTTGGAAGTCGCTACGTCCCCGTAAGGGGGCGTGACGGACGGATCCAGTGCTATGCCCCCCGGCCGCGGAGGCTATACGTTGGCCCGTAAAAACGGGCCCCTCATTGGTTTGGCTACAGTGGCCATGAAATTTTGTTTCTGTAGTAGCGCCGCGACGCTAATAGTGAAGCGCCGCTTTCTTCACGACATCTCGGCGGTCTGTCACCGCCAGATGAGACCCCTAGTTATCTAGGGGAGGCCCGACGGCGACGACCTGCGTCGGAGATGGCGACTCGACGCGCCTTTAGAGTACTTGAGTGGTCCCCGCCCGTCCAGATCACAGAGCTAGCCGTTCACAGTCCGGGCTAAGGGGCCGTCATGAGTGTGTGGGCGGTATTGTGTGTGTCACACCGGCCAGTGTCAACGCGGATCGCGGTCCGCACCTCGCCTCCGCGTGTCAGTTTAGGTATATAATGAGATATATAAAATGAGCTCAACTGGGACTGCATCAACATTTATACTGTCTTGGGATGTCGCGTCGCTACTTGATGTAGCAGACGCGATATCACCGCTACACCATACAAAACGGTCCATTGGCGTGGTCGCGGCGCGACGACTTGTAGCGCCAGTGTGAATGGTGTTGCGGTGCGATAATCTTGCAGAATCGCCACCCGACACGTCGCGCCAGTGTGTGCCTTAATTCGCCCGTTTTGAACATTGTATGTAAGTTTAATTTAAATGTATTATACACATACATCTTTGGGTAAAAATCTCTAAAAAACGCATTTAATTCCGTCGCTAAGTTTAGAAGAACAATGCGGCCTTACAGACAGTCACGAAAAGCGTCTTTCACTTATAATATGTATAAAGAAGAAAAAAGAAGATACATGTGCAACCAAGGAATTAAAATGTGTCAAAAAAAAAGGAAATACATTTTGTATCCTTTACCTTTTCAGGTGTACTTTCTTCTTGTTTTGGCCAGTTTTCGATCTTGCCAGTCGCTTTATCGAACGCCAAGAAGAATCTGCAACAAACGTGAATTCAGTCGGAATTTCAGATCATCATTGAATGTTAATTATTTTAAAGATAACCTACTTCTGATATAATTGGTATTAAATTGATACTTTGTTTGCAGTATTGCAGCCGTTGGAGCAGACGAGTCTTCAAGTGGTGACTACGTATCGGCAAGCGTAGCATGAGACGCTCCCTATCTAGATGATATGAAGACCTTAAAAAAGGCGGCTGGGTCAGACTGGATGCGGGGCGTGCTGTGCTACACACTTGTTTGGGCTATTTGGCCGACCCGAGGCAAATAATACACGGTTATTTTAAATTGGCTAGGTAAACTCCGCAAACGCGATCGATATCGATATCTAACCACGATAAAACAAACAGTAAATTCATTTGATGATTTATTTTTGGGGTCATCGACCACAGTGTGATCACTTGAAATATCAGATTAGAAAATCAGTTTTTTTGTGTAAATTTCACCAACGTGATGGGTATCTTAACACGATAAAACATAAGAAAACAGTTTTTCTCATCTCAAACTTCAAGTAACAACACACACTGACGTCCTTAAAAAAAAGTTGAAGTCGGTTGTATTTTTTGTTTGTTTTATGTATTTTTTGCTGTGGTACTACTACTACCCACACAGATTTTTATACCTTCACCTGCTAAGAAAATAACAGTGACAAACTCCTTTCCGCATCTACCTACACTGAATTGACATGTGGCAATTGATTTTTTACCGCCTGATTAATGCCGACCGTAAAAATGTGTAGCACGCCGGAGGCGGAAATCTGGGTGTTGAAGTGCAACTTGGGGGAGGCCTTTGTCCAGCAGTAAACAGCGTTAAATCCCTTACCTCTGCAGCGCCGGCACACATAAGTGTCTCCTCGTCATCTCAGGCCCGATCCTGAGCGCTAAAACATGCAGAGCGTCCAACAGTTTCCTTGTTAGAGAACACCGCGCCGCCGCGCCGCTGGGGTAGGAGCAACGACTTGTTGAGGCTAGCCGAAGCGCTGGCTGGAGGATTGTTTTTAGGAATGTGTCCTGAAACAAAGGAAATCAAGTCGTTTATGAGGTCCCACTTAACCTAGCTAGCGAATTATAATTTCACTGCAAATATATCGCACCGTGGGTTCGACAATTGACTGGTGCACAAAATAAACTTATCATCTATCCAGGAATGAGCAGTAAACACTAAACCTATGGTCTTGTTAACACTTAACATGATGAATCAAGAAACATCTACCATAAGACACACAGTCACAAATGCTAAAAAGATTATTTCTGCTTGAAAGAAAGAAAGAAAAATGCGTTTATTGGCATTAAAACACAAAAAAACTACACCTTAAAACTATAAAAAAACAGAAAACAAATAAAGTAATGCCCAAAGGGCTTCAGCTCAGCATAATGTCAGATGACAACACAAGGTGACATCTGACGCTGGTTTTTTGCTGCAACCCACAAGTGCCATACGCCTGAACACTACAACACAGATAAGTGCGTGTTCGTTTTAATGACATACATGTGTTGAGTTTGTGTTAAGATAAATGAAATACTAAAATTAATGGCCAGTTCTATAAATAAATAAAAAGTAAAAAGTACTCCAAGACGTTTTCATTACCACTGTCAATAAATACTATTTAACCAAAATAAAAATTTATATAATTGAAAAAATTTAAGAAGTAAAAATTGTAAAATTGAAAATTAATACATTGATTGCTTTATATGGCAGATATGTCGGCTCGAACATTTTCAAAATCCTTCTAATTTCAATTTGAAAGTTGAGCAACTTTTACTATACTTTATGTGAGGAGGGAGGATATTGTTCCAGCATTTAGGAGCTGCCTTGCGAAAACTACCTCTAAAAGCCGCCGACTTGTGCTGTGCGATGGAAAGATGTTGAGAACATTTTCGTCCCTCACCGATTCTGTGTCTTCTTGTCCACGATAGTCTGTCATATAAGTATGAAGGGGAGTGAGACTTAATAACACCGAAGAGTAGGCTCGCCAAGTGAAGTTTACGTCTAGCTTTCATTTTTTAAATGTTGTCGACAAATAGTTAGAATGGGTACCTGCAACTGCTCCATAAGTTTAACATCAGACATATGCGGCAGTAGATACTTGACCAGCTGCAGACAAGCAACAACACCGCCCTCTAGCGGTGCAGAAAGGCGACGGCGACATGACGCGATCAACTCGCCCATGTGAGGTAGGTATTGGAATATTATTAACTGTTCGCCGTACATCGCTGGAAGGAAGATGAAGAAAACATTTCAATTTACTTAAAGTCCAAGCACAGTATATTAGATGTATCCACCGCTGGGCAAAGTACATACTTTGCTTTAATTTAAATACAAATTGCAAAATACTTCCTGGCGTGTATTTAAAATACGAAATATTTTAAGGTCGTGTATTTGAAATATAAACACAAAAAACAGTATTTTAACTGTTTTTATTTGAAACACAAAATACATTCCGAGCCTTTTAATGTTATTAAATGTCGTAAGTTAAAAAATGTAAGAACGACTTTAACTTGCACACCCACGGAATAGTAAAAAAGAGTGGAAGTGCCACACAGATATCCCGCGTGTGTCACAATTATGCGCTGGTTCGCAACACCGGCTCAGTCGCGATTTGCTACTCGCTGTGTTATGATGTCTCGAACAAACCGAAAAATATTATAAACATGCCCAATTGTGCAATTTTTACGTGTAAAAATGATGCAGGACAAAAAAATATCTCACGGAGGTGTATTTTTCACCGGTAAGTAAACTTTGAAATATTTCAATACAATTGATTTTTATTGAAAAAAACATTTTTATTACGTTGATTCGAACTAAAAACTATCTTGTGCCCATTCCTTAAAGTCTTAATCAACTTGCTTGCTGTCTTGAATATCATCGCATAAATTCTAGAAATTTCGACGCTACTCGTTTAGGGATGGGACACATATACAGTAAATCCATTGTTCGGTATCGATAAATATGTATATTACTCGTATTAAACTAACTTTATTGTAAATAAATAAATGTACATGAAATTAGTATCAAATTATGCTTAAAAATGATAACTAATAAAGTATACATATGTCAGCCGAAAGTGGTCCAAAGTCGAATTGTCGATTGAAACCTTCATGACATATGTATGTACCCATATTCTGGCAAATAAATCAATCATTCATTCATTCGCGGCTGGCCGTAGTAGGCCTCAAAATAAGTATTTAATATAAATAAAGTATGTAAATATTTTTTCCCTAAGATCCTTTTGCCAAGAAGAAATGGATAGAAGCTACGCGAAGACAAAACTGGATGCCGACTAAATCAAGTTCCCAATGCTCAGAACATTTTGATGCAGAAAATTATAAAATGTCAAAAAAAGGCTACAGATACATTTTTCTATTTAATATTTTTGTAGATTATAAATTGAAAAAAACATCGACATTAAATTATCGACATCTTGTCCACATCTCTTTCTGAGTAGAAACATAGATGACAGTTGTATGTGAATATGACATCTATTTCAAAGACGTTAGCTTGCTAAATTGTGTAATTTGGTTACACCGCCCTCTAGCGCTGAGTATTTGAACTCGTTGTGGATTGCTCGAATTTTATTGTGAGTTGGAAAAATGTCCTTATTGATTTTGACATGTAAAATAATAACAACATTCAGGGGTTGTAATAAGATTTAAATTTAAACAACAATAAATTATATTTTCGCCAAAGTTGCATTTGTCATTTTTAGCCAATTATAACATCGTTATATGTGTGAGTTTGGCGACACTGGTTCCCGTACTAAGGTAGTTTAAGGGCACTTCCACTCTTTTTTACTATTCCGTGTGTACACCACTGCCATCACAAAATTACCTAAGCAATGTGATACTTTCAGTATCCTTTAAATGTGTATTAAATACTCTTTGTTCATATTGCCGGTAAAAGGGATGACGACTAATTTAAAAATGTTCGAAAAGATAATATACCTAGTTTTAAAGCAGGCATAGTAAAGATGAGATAATCGAAAAAAATGTGTCATATCGATGTAAATATGAAGAAGCTACACGCTTTAAAAGTTTTTGGGGGGGTTTGTTCCCGTCCTTGTCGCGCGATACCGACAATGTATGGCGCTAGTATGAAGTTACATAGTCGTGACGTCACTTCTACGATAGTGCTGTCCTTGTCTGACACTCACTTTAAAACGTTTATAACATGGCATTTTTTTTAGCTTTTTCAGTGTTTACAATTTCTTTTGCACTATTTGGACAAAAATATTTTTTTGAGTTAAAAATAAAAAAAATGACTGCTCGACTGCCTCGTTGGTCTAGTGGTCGCAATCGCTACTGCTGAGCATGAGGTCCTGGGTTCGAATCCTAGGTCGGGCAACGTGTTATTGGGTTTTTCTATCTGGAATTTCTCAGTAGCAGCCCGAAGTCTGGATTAGTGCCCGGTAGATGGCAATAGGCTCGCCCCCTATTACATTGGACTTAAACATAACTGGCGAAATGTGGGTGTACTATAGGTACACCTCTGCCCAACCCTTCGGGGAAACAAAGCGTGATGTTATGTATGTATGTATGTAAATAAAAAAAATGTCATCATCCCTATTATTACGCCACACCACGTAGGCAATGACAAAAATAAATTTCGACGAAACAAAAAGAATGTCAGTCCATTGACGTCTATGAGTTCAAAAATCTTTCCAGATTTTCGGTATTATTGATGAATATACAGGCACAGAAAATATAATACTACGTACAGATACCCAATCCCATACAAAGAAATGAAACCTCCCTAAGTCTGGCAATTGAGCTGGCAATTTTTAGTCCTCAAATTCTTCAACAGATCGCAGCATAAGCGACTCACTAATTGCCAGAGACTAGTATTACAACGCCATCTAGGAGTCGACCTACTTTTAAAACGTTTCATGCAATCCTTTTTATAAAAAGTTTTATAGTTCCGGGTTCAGAAAAACATGTTATTAGATTTATTTTATATTTCTATGTAAAAAATAATAATAAAAAAACCTTGTTTGATTTAAATAAGTAACAAAATTGGAAACTAATGAGGCTGGACCAATTGAATAAAACGCCATCTATTGCAAAATGCACCAAACAAAATGATTAAAAGATGTCTAGTTTTATCATTTAAAGGGTTCGAATTATAGATAAAGGCTTACTTTTTATTTTATTTTTAAAATACCTGTATTATGAGTGGAAATAGATAAATCTGCACTAAACTGGTAAGTTTCACTACACGTATCGCACGTACTTACGTGGTTTCGTAACCATTTGTCTCGAAGCGACAGCCCCAACTTACTGTTACCTGCAGCATGCTTAGATTTCATGTAAACGCGTTTTCATTTGTGCCTAGTTGAAATACTGTATATTAATACTTATATGTCTACTTATGTATTTGAATTTTGCATCACCTTTTGACAACGCTTTCGATATCAAATCTTTTGCAATTGGTGTGGTAGGTGGCAAATAACGAAACCACAAAACAAAAGACACCAACTTCTGAAATTAAACTTAATTTTCACTTTGTAGTGTTTTCTTTAAGTCGGTTGTCTCTTTTTATTGTTTTTTTTTAATCGTTTTATAAATTTAACGCATTTTTACGAAAATTTTAGTTACTCACCTACTATAGAAGTGAGACACTTGATGACCTTCATAGCATTCCTATCACCAACAACTCTGCTATTCACAATGGATATCTCATCAAACTCATCCTTTTCTTCACTGTCCCAAGGCGCCAGGTTATCCTTTCCAATAAAACATAACGTCAACATCTTCAACAAATTCCTTGTTATATACCTACAAGTAAGTACCGGGCCCAATCTATGCGACAACCAAATCAGACTTTCAGAACTCATATCGGAAATTTTCGAAGAATTTGGGTCATTAAATCCTTGAAAATCGTCCTCGTTCATACTTCGAGAGCCTTTTGCAGAAGTTTCTGGATGTTTTCCTAGGTCTAAGCTTATCTGTGGATCGTGTGATTTTCTCCGCATATCTGCCTCCTCAAAGTCATCCTCTTCGGCGAAATGTAAGTAACTTGTAAACATTGCATTGGTCGGTATTTCTATGATAGGAGAAGTTGGTTTGTTTAAGGGTGTTACCGTCTCGTGATGCTGATCTTTATGGACTTGGAAGTTAAGTTCTTTTTGCGTTGTGTTATTTGGTGTGAAGAATTTAGCTGAAATCGGGGATACGTGGTCTATGGACGGTGAAGGAGTGTGTATGTTGCTTTCTTGTGTAGTATTAGAGTTATAGGAATCTATTGAATCAGCAGGAGACTTGCTTCTACTGTTTCTGCTAGGTAACCTGTCCTTATCAGTTTCAAAGTGAAACAACTCATTTTCACTTCTGTTATCACTGTCTTTCTCTTTGAGACCTTCATTTGTCTCTGCCTTTTCAACACTTGGAGTCGTCACGTGTTCCGATCCGTATGAGGTGTCAGGCGAAAATATGTCTGTGTTACTTGATAGGGCATTTTTCACGTTGTCATCCGAATATCTTGGCTTTTTGTTTGACAAGGCTTTATTGTGACATAAATGGCCTGGGGACCCGACTTCCTCGGTAACATCTTTGTAACCGCCAACCGCTTCTACTAGATGTTGGGTGAAATTGTCTAGGAAGCATTGAAGACCTAACCTGACCATCAATTGTAGAAGGAATATATTGTGGTAGAGTTTTACAAACTTCTGTCTATTTGACACTCCTCCGGACAGGGATAAACTATCGATATCCGTCAATTTATGCTGATCAGGCTTATCAACCGCAAAGTCATCATCTTCGTAGAGGTTTAATACATGTTTGAGTAACTTCTTCCTGGTTTCAGCAGGGCCTAAGGCTTTGCTAACAGTGTCGAATAAGTACCAGGCGGCTAATACTGATGTGTCTTTATTTTGCAGCAATTCTATGTAGTGAGACAAAAATATATCTAAAACATAGAACTGGTTATAACAATTCACTTGGTTCAGGAGTACGTCTAAATGTGTCGCACAAGCTTGAATCTTTCCTTCAGCGATTTTCTGGTTAAAGTACAGTTTTGTTTTATCAACGTTTTGATACTTTTCGCACTGAACGCCATCACATTCGTACATATACAGTATGTTTAACTCAGTAGTCGTTAACTCATATTCATGTAAAGTATTCAATAACTTGTATAAAATATTAAAGCTTTGCGGGAATGGTATTAAGTGTTGCATCAGTAAAGGTTGGAGTAATTGCGCAGGAGTTGGAGCTGGCAACCCTTTATCCGTTACTAAAATCCTTTTTAGGGGCTCCTCTTTTTTAGGAGTCAGTTCGTTTTTGTAACTCAAGCTGGGCGGTTGAACGTTTAGAAGCAGGGATGCTACGTAGCTAACACTTCTCGGTAAGGCATTGTAGTTATGTTTGAGAACAGTTCGGCAATTGTTGTATCGTTCTAAGAAATTATCGCTCAATGTTCTAAGAGGACGCATATAAGTATGTAGGAAGATTTCCACGATCAAACATCCTATTACCAACATATCTTGGCGTCGACTTTCAGTCACAAACTGCTTATAGATCGCTGCATCAGTTGTATACCTCGTATTAAAAGATCTATTCTTTCTCTCTTTTAACACACTTTCCAAATGCGCATCCTGTGTGAATTTCTTCAAATAACTTTGATCGTATGACGCTAAAAACATGTGATTAGTGAAAGCTGTATCATCAGAACCTTCCTTGTTAGAAACTGTACTATCCTGCCTCATATCATGTTGTACCGGATACAGGTTTAAAGTCGTAACATTCTCTTTATGTTTCTCCTTATCTTCCGCTTTAGTGAAGAAGCATTTCGTGCGGAAATTATCGAGGGATTCGATAGCTTGAATTGAGGCTACTGGGTTGAACTCCTTCGGTAGGTATATTACTCCTTTGCCAAGTTCTGAACGTTGGACCCTGTAGTGTCGCGAATGGGAGGAGGCCCTGCCTTCATTTGGGGTTGTGTGCGAGTCTTCGAGTCCTTGGCTCTTGGATAAGGAGCGAGCTCTGCTGGTGCTCTTGTGTCGGGATCTGACCCGTTGAAGAGGGACGTTTAGTCGAGACACGTGTTGGGGAAGACTGGTGGATTCCTCTTCGTCATCTGAGACGTCATCTGAACTATCGTTTCGAAGGGATTTTTCTGTGGACAATGATAATTATAATAAAACTGATGCCACACAAGGTTATAAAGTTATGGAGAGCATTCTGGTACTTGTTGACAGTTCTACACTGTCCTCCCATACCTATTACCACTGTAATTTTAAAACATTGTAAAATACAATTTACATATTTTTAAAGAGTAACCATGGAGTTTCTTGACGGCTCTTCTCCATAGGAAACGACTAATTGGAAACATGCATTTCATAAGTGCCCATGTAAGTAGGTATATTTTGATTAATCGAGCAGTACAGGTAAGATTACATCTTGCAACCTGTTTTTAAATGACGAGTTCAGTTTAAGCACAGTATTAACAACTTTACTCTGACAACTTTATGTATGCATAGACCGTCCTGAGATATCTCTAAATAGAATATGACAAAATATATTTCTGTGTATTAGCTTCGTGTTTTGATTAATTGTGAACTAACTTGATGTTGTATTTTCACTATAATTTAGAACATTTCCTGCAGAAGGTTAGGGTGCACCCGTGGTAAGCCAGAGGGCCTAGACAAAGTAACATTAGTAACACTTGATTAGCGATGACGCTAGTAGAAAATAAAAAAATGTATGGGGTTGACATAAGCTATCGAAATGTCACGTGATCATAGGCCATAGCGTAGTTTCATAGTGAAGCAATAGCAGATGTAGAAAATGAATCGCTCCGAAGCGAATGTCATTTTTCTAGGCCCTAGGATAGTATAATTCAGTTAAGCAAAGTACATACTGGTATCCTTAGGTGCGGTCCAATGCATCCTGGGAGGCGCGGGCGGCAGCGCGCGCGCGGCGCGGGGCGGGTGCGGCGCCGCCAGCAGCTGCACCGCGCCGCCGCGCCGCACGCGCGTGTGCCCGTCCACCAGGGACAGGCACACGTTCTTAGCTTTTATTGCCGCGGCGCCTGAAAGCCTTGGAAATAAGATAAAATCGTGAGTTTACTTAGAAAAAAAAGTCCGCCATTTACCTTATAAAAATATTTAATTAATTAATTCACTGACAAACATCACACAACCTCAACAATTGGGTCTACAAACATGAAATTTTGTTCCTTACATAATCAAAGTGAAACTAAAACAAATTTTAATTTTAAAACATTATTTTTTATAATCACAAAATACTAACACTAGACTCTCGATGTGTGTTTCTAAGTTTCATTGGTAAGTACGACTAAATCATTTTCATTCAAACCAATCATTCAAATATATTAGAGTGTAAATTATCCAAAAATTCAGATGAAGCATGCGGTTTCGTCACGGTTTCCAACTCGTAACACGGTTATAACGTCACTCGGTGCGTATCTATAAAAACTTTGTATTCACCTACTATTGCCTGATTCGCACTAGTTTTGCCTGTTGTGCCGTGACCGTCACATCAACTTATAACAACATCAAAACAATAGAATATACTAGTGACCTGTATCGGTACGCCTGACATTTCATAAAATTAGTTTTTTACGTGTGTTTTACTTTTTGAATCACAAATGTTTCAGACCAGAATTCATTTGAAAATTGGCCATATATCAAAATATGCCTTCTTTATTAAGTTCTCGTAAAGGGAAAAAAAACATAGCAAACTTACTTGTAACCAAAGGTGATATCAATCCAGTTATGCAGATTCTCCGACACATGCGTACTCTCTAAGGCTTCCCTGTGTTTTGTGATGAAGTCTTCCGCACATGTCGCCCAAGACGGTATACCTAAATCCTAGAAAATAACACAAATGATGTTCTTCTAACTATTCAAGATTGAATGTTGTTACTTTCAATCTTTGAATAAACTTTGAATAGTTTGACGAGCGGTGAATAAAGTGCACAGAATTACTCCAAATATGTTAAGTTAGGGTAGTTGTGCGCACTTTAATGTACCCCGACGGTGGAGGCAGAACACAAAACTGTCAGCATTCAAAAATGATGCCTAGGATTTCAATCTTACGGTCTTATTCCAGCGTCACTTACTGCAACATACTTTATCAGTTAGATGCTGGTAACAGATTAACCACAATGGTGGAATAGTAGCGGCTTATATATATTCTCCTAAAGCTTTGGTTACCTACATGCGAGACGCGACAGCGCGACACAAATGCGCCGCTTGTCGCACGACACACGGTGCCTTTGAGTCGCGCTGTCGCGTCGCGCGAACGAGCCTTAAGAAAGCGGTGAACTGTCAGACAATAACGGCTGTCCAAATACCGCGTTTTTTACACCTTGATGTCAAATACTAGTGAAAATGACGAATTTTTCGTCGAATCGTTGAGCTCTTTAAGGTTTGAGTTGAGCTGCAAGATTACTGACAAATGCGTGCACTGACTGGACAGGTCAAACTGTGTGGTTATTTCCTCAAAAGGCCATTTCAGTCACCGATCTACATGGTCTTCACAAGATTATGTCTGGACTAAGAGACTAACCTCTGTGTTTGTTTTGTTTGTTTTGGCCTTTCTTCTCAGAGTAGTCAGTTAGAAAACGAATCTAGTTTTTAAAATATTATTGATGTCTAAAAGTGTTTGTACAAATCCACTTACAGAAATAATATCATTTATGTAGTAACTTGGCTGTGAAGGTCAGATGGCCAGTCGCACTCTGTAAAAAACGGGTATCCAGCTGCAGCCTTTAGACTGGAACCTGACCCAACACAGTTTGGAAAAGGCTAGGCAGTTTTATTTATTTATTTTATTTTATTCTATTCGAAAAACTTACAGCTAACTTATACAGCGTCCTTATACGATACAAAATTGAAGGTCATTTACAAGTTTCCATTGATAAACACGAAAGAAATACTTATGAGAAGAAATAGGTACAAAATACCTACAACATAAATTAAGAAATACAAACGAAAAATAGTACACGATCGACAAATACAAACTAAAAATCATTTAGACACAAACAATTGCTTTTCCGTAAAAAAGCTTTTCACCAACAAATGCTTAAACCGAGACGCAATGGTAATATATGCAAATCATGTTCATCGGACAGTGTATTAAAAATTTCGCTCACCCGGATTAGAAACGAATTCTGCCTGTACGCGGACTTGGAATAAGGGACATGTCACAAACTAGGTTTACGAAACATTTTGCAGTGTGTAACTAATCCTAAACTGCCTGACAGCTCAGGGCAATCTAAAGTACCATTCGCGATTTTAAATAAGTACGTCATATCTGCAATGCGTCTGCGCTCATGCAGATGACGATGAAAGTTCTCTTACCGGCAGATCTTCATGTATACTCTTAAACACGATGGGGTCCGTGTAGAACTCGGGTATGCACTCGTCTGGCGTCCACTCTTGCATGCGCTGTATCGATGCGGGGTACTCCGCGGGAACCCACTTGTTTCGTACGTGTTTGCAGAGTACTTCTTTTGGTGTCCTAGAAGAGAATTCATTGCGGTAGAATTAAATAATGGTATTTTGGTGACAAAGCAATTAATAATTTTGCATTTTTTTTGTCTTTAAAAATAAACCGCTTATAAATAAGAATAGAATCCATGTATTGAGGAAAATATTGGAATTAAATGGAAGCTCATCACACTTTATGCATGTTATACACACTTTACCTATACATATACCTAGATAAAATGAATCCAGGTACTGTTTTGAGCCTGAATTTGTGGCCGGTTGATTGCAATTGGCTCGCCCCCTATTACATGGGACTTAACACCAACATAACTGGCGAAATGTGGGTACTGTAGGTACAGGTACTTACCTCTGCCTAACACTTCGGGAATCACAGGCGTGATGTTATGCGTTGTTGACGGCACCAACAAGTAACTACAAAGATAATTACACACAGACCGATTTAAGCATCAATCATTCGTTTAGACCTGTAATTACACTTCTAACTTACAAAAACCGAGCATATTGCAATCACATCAAGCTCAAATTCGCGTGGACTAACCTACGAGCTAAGTAAACGTAACATGTGATATAGGACAACGCGTCACAAAGTGTTGTTTCTCGTCGCACAGAGTGCTGGATTTCGGCTTTCATAGACTTATAATCTTAATGTTTCAATTGTCGACTTTTATGCTTGAATATGATTTGAAAGACTTGTAGCAGCATCTACACCGCCACATGCGAACAAACGCATCACAGTGACGTCAGAGTTTACCGCGCAGATAGGATATATACAACTTCCCGTCATCAAAGCTTGAGCAGTTGCCCACCAGATACGACATCCATCTGGACGGAGGATCCTCCCTTTTCCAAGAGTATGAGTGAACTTTACACCTTGTTCCTCATATCTCTTCAGACGAACTACATGCCTAAATATATCATAATTATGGAATAACATAGGAAACGGCACTAACAGTTTTTTTTTTCTCCGCTCTCGCTCGCACAATTGGCCGATATTCTTTTTCAGGGGATTAATTTTGACTTTTTTGACATACGCCATGACACGGCCGAGTGGTGCGAGTTTTTTTATTTATTGACAAAGATTATCTATTTTTCAAAATTCATTTTGTATTAAAAATATAAACTTTATGTCTATAGGCCTATACGATACAAAGAAATGTACTCCTTTCGAAACATCTCCATCTCTTAAAACTGTCGCCAGTTATGTTTACGTAATTCTAGTTGAAATAAAATACGTAATGAAAATTCAACCTTAAACGCAACGCTTAAAGTTGTATTCAAAAAACTATGTACAAAACATACATCAAAACAAACTCAACCTTACACGCATGTTTCAAAGTCGGAAATACAATGTGCCAAATGAAAGCAATAAAATTTTACGATCGCGTTTCGCCGCTAGGACAAGGAATAAGTGGAGTCGAACTGTTGTTTTTTTAGTTTGTAATGTAATTATAATTGGTATTTTTTTTATTTTGTCAATGCATGAAAAAGTTGGTGTAGGTAATAAAGCATATCTTATTAAATGTTGTATAAGTGTAATGATCATAATTAACCTGAATGTAAATATGGTTTTGGATAGGGCACCACATTATACTAAAAATTATACAGTCATCATTATTTATTTATTCTTTAATTTGTGACAAAATAATAAAGATATTGCTTGACAAACAACTTATATCAAAATTCAATAGTTACTAAATATAAAAGTAAGTACAGAAAATTCATCGAAAATATAACGCTTCCTTGGGTCGGCTTTAAGAATTCTTCGGATCTTTGTCGTGCTATAACTGATATCCATTCTCCACACCTCACTGGATCTCGAGGAAAGCTAAAAAACAAAAATATTATCTATAAAATATTACTATAATATTTATAGAAGCAGTAAAGAAGTCTCATAATACAAAAAACAAAACAATCACACTTTAATATTAAAATAAAAAAAATAAACAATAGCGTCTCCAACATATAGAACAGAGTCGTCGCACGTAACCCGAACAATTTAAGTGAGCACGCGATAGTATGAGTCAATACGTTAACTAAGAGTCTATACAATTGAGATGCTTTATAACTCCTGCTGTTTATTAGGAATTAATTTAAAAACATGTTTTAAGATGATTTCTTGACAAAATATACCAATATTTACAATAAAGTGATAACAATAATATTAATACTTACCAAAAATATGAAACTCCATCCTTTTTAGGCGTCCTAGATGTGTTATTTTTACAGTTTATAAACGAGCAATGAAGCATGTTTACTGTTCGAGCGTTCGAATTCTACTAGATTAAAAGCCGTTGGGGTTGGGGCGAATGGGTGCGCGTTTGGTGAGGACACTTTTTGTCGCTGATTGTGTATCTAGTTCTTTATTAGTGATCGATGGGTCTGATAAATAATGTAGGCAATGCCTATAGACGCAAAGTTTATATTTTTTTAATAAAAAAATATTTGAACAACAAAATAATCTTTATCAATTAAAAATAAAAAACTCGCACCTTTAGCCGTGTCATGGCGTATGTCAAAAAATTCTAAATAATATATGGATTAATCCCCTGAAAAAGAATAACGGCCAATTGTGCGAGAGCGGAGATATGATGATTTTTCTTACCGTACAAATTTTTCAAGATTTTTTTATTAGTGCGGTTTCCTTTATTTTTCCATAAATATGACGTATTTCGGCATGTAGTTGGTCTTTAAAATCATATTCAAGCATAAAAGACGACATTAGAAACATTAAGATTATAAGTCTATGAAAGTCGGAATCCAGCCCACAGTGCGTCGGTACAGCTGTAGACATCATACATCAAAAACAAACATTATTCCCGGTACATAAATCTCAAATTCGAGCACACCAACCTGCGCGCTAAGTAGACGTAGCATGTTATATCGGACAGCGCGTCGGAAACGTGGTGCGGTATCTGGTCGGTACAGTTGCTGACGTCATACGTCATGTCGAGTTGTCTGTCGCCCTTGTTTAGACGGTACTTCGACCTGCTTAGGTCACGCCAGTTCCTTCCTACAAATGGAAAGAATATTAAATTGATGAACTAAAAAGTTATGAATGTTTATACGTCATCAATTCCCTATCAACTTTTCTCGGTAACATATTAGCTGGAATGTTTCACAGCAAATAAGTTGAACCTCGGCTAAATGTAGCACCACATCTACAGCTACGGGAAATAAGCGACGGAGACTTCGCTTTTTAAATTACTAGCAATCTATACTAACATTATATAGGGTGGAAGGGACATCGACGCACAACCTGTTACCATGTATTCAGTACATGATTCTGAACCCCCCTGCGTTGAAAATGTTTGTCGCTTAGTTTTTTTTTAATTGCGCCGCCATACAACAGTTTTTTTTTAATAACCGAATCATGTACTGAATCCATGGTATCAGGTTGTGTGTCGATGTCCCTTCCACCCCGTATAGAGGTAAAATTTGTTTATATGGTTTGTAAGTTTGTATGTAGGGGGTAGTCTCTGGATCTGCCGGTCGATTTTAAAAAATTCTCTTTGCATTTGATAGCCCAATTCTTGAGGAAGGTTATTTAACAATAGGCTTTGACCCGAGCAGCAGAACAAAAAGAAAGCAGTCTGAAAGAACGCTAAGTGAAAACGAAGAGATATGCTCGCGGGTGTTGCGATGCGATGTTTAAGAAATTTCACGCGGACGACGACGCGGGCAGAAGCTAGTATATTATAAAGCCGAAAATACGTCGCGTAATTCGCATTGCAGACGTAAACACACCTAACTTTCGTCGCGTACTTTCCTATTTTAGCCTAGTGATAGCAAGGTCCATTATATAAGCTTTATTAATTTAATAATAATTAAGTGTTTCAAGGAATAGGTTCGATAATCACGTAATTATCGTAATGTATTTTTTTACAACTTGATCAATAATTGTATCAAGCAAATTTGATTCTCTGAGACCAAAAGATAAGATTTATCATCAATTATTAGTATTGGTACCTCAGATTTGTATTCACTTCCTACTGATGGACTAAGAATGAAAATATTTCGATTCTATTTTTCTGCTCTAAAATTTTGTTAGTAATTTAATTAAGTTGCCTCATTGGTCTAGTGGTTGCAAGAGCTACTGCTGAATCGGTCCTGGGTTCGATTCCCGGGTTGGGCAGTGTTATTGGGTTTTTCTTTCTAGAATTTCTCAGTAGCAGCCCACAGTCTGGATTTGTGCCTGGTTGACAGCAATAGGCTCGCCCCCTATTACATGTGACTTAAGCATAACTGGCAAAATGTGTGTGTACTATAGGTACACCTCTGCCTAACCCTTCTAGGATTACAGGCTTGATGTTCTGATGTTATGAGTTTATAATTACATCCTAAGTTATTGTATAGTAGTTTCATTTTGTGTTTCACTACAACCATTACTGATCATTTACGAGTACATCATAAATACATCTGTGCAGTAGATAACAACATGAATCATAATAAACACATTTTTATCAAACAAAACAATAGCATTACTAATTACTACTACTACAATTACTAAGTCTTACCACATTTCGAAGAGAAATCAGTGACCCAAGGAATCATGAAATGTGCCTGAGGATCATTGGTTGACCTTCCAGCTAACATGTTTAGGTGTAGGAGATAGTCCAGGTTGGATATCCTGCCCCTGATCCAAAGCATGCACAGCTTTTCCAGCTGCACAGCCTCTTTGCGCCAGCACCACTCCTCCCCCCTCTTTCCAGGTGGACCCTGACTTATTACAGGAGTGGTCTGCTTACTTCTATTGTGTTCAATGATCAGGGATGCATCCAAGCAGTGGATATTGTTTGTCATCATTGGCAACACTTGCAGCCACAAATTCTCTGACAAGTAAATGTCTTGCAGAGTAAGCATCCCTAAGCTCAACCCTCTATCACTCATAGCTTTCGATAAATTCAACAATTGGTACACAATAAACAGGCCACGGCTGTAATTCATATCTATAAGATTAGGACTGAAATTCAAACAATCTAGAAGTGTGTTCTCATACTGTCCTCGGTATATAATGAAGAAGTTATTTTCTGATTCTATAGTAAACATAGCTGCTAGGAGGTTACCATGTGTTTCATACATTTTTAAAACATGTTTATTAGGTATTATTTCTTTGTACTCTATATGTCCAGCTCCATCACACTTAACCCTAATTATATTACATCCATACAAGCGAAGCACTATTTCAGACATCAGCTGATCATGCTCTAATAGATTCACTATGGTACTTTCCTTACTACTGCTATCATTATTTTGACAGTATTTCTTATATGATTCTTTCCACAATGTTCTTTGGTTACTTTGTGACACATATTGTAGTAATTGAGAGAACGTAAGGGGTGTCTCATTCGTGTTTTCATTGAGCTTGTATCGTGGCAGTGGAAGAACCTTGGACACTTTTTTATTCAATACCTATAACACAAAGGATTTTTTTATTAATATAAAGTTGCAGCAGAAAATTCTTATTTTTATTTTATTCATAAATTGATACATACCCTCATAAATATTTTTCGCCATGGATAAGGTACACTTTCACCAGGTTGCAAGGTAAAATCTACATTGTTCACTGAGGTGTCCACTTCGAGGTTTTTTATCCATTTCTTCAACCAGCTTGTGTGGACGACGACGGTGTAAAGGCCAGGTGAGGCAGTGGGAAATACATTTTTATTACTTATACCTAATTCCTTAACTATATAATCCATTTCTAAATTTTAATGATGTTTTGTTTTGTTTTGTTGCGTACAAAACTGCAGTCATCTGATCATTTTCAATTTTGACGTTATTTTGATATAATGACATAGCAATCAACATGCTGGTTTTTTTTTAAATGTTTATGGCATGGTTACGAGGCCTTTATGCCAAACATGCTCGAATGTTTTGTGTAGAGATACCAGCTTCAATAAATTAAAATAATAATTTTCATTTTTGTCTAACAATAATGTTTGTCCTTCAAGATAAATAGTAGCGGGTGCTTTCGATTAATAGCTAGAATAATAAGTTATTCGTAATCAAATTGCGGCTCTATACTGTACTGGGCTGGACGCGTCTATTTCTCCAACATCCACCATCGCACTGCAGAGCAAAGGCCTCATCTCATACAGCAAAATAACTAAAATATTTTTATAAAATCATATCCGCTGAGGCGTCGGATCGATCCGAAAACGATCCACTTGAAACTTCCCGGGGCGTCAGATCGATCCTAAATCGATCCTAGCGTCACGTGTCGGTGTTGTCGTTAATTCTTAGTGAAAAACGATACTTTAAGCTTTCAAACTTGCTCAGAGCATAGATAATTAACGAATCATGCTAATAATAGCATAGCCGCTGCCTCGGAACGCTTTGAGACGGATAACAAAGAAATTTCCAGAACGCATGCGTCAGCGCAAATCCGAGAGCGGCAGCGCGCGCAAGCCATTGTGTTACGAGTGTAAATTTGTGTCACAGGAGCCCTACGGAGCGAATACGAGTATCTTTTACTATAGATCGGTAAGTAATAAACAGTTTTTAGTGCTAACAAAGTGTATTAGTTATAGAATTTGGAGGTAAATTGTGATTTACAAAACACCGTTAGCCATTTTCCCGCCATTTTGCCCCGTGTTGGCGTTGTATTATTCCGTATTACGGCTAATTATTCTACTATTGTGTTCAATCTGTTGTGCCTACGTACGTCTTTATTTAACGTAATATTGATTTCATGCCTTTGTTTTATCTAAAAACGTAAGGAACTTTCGAAAATTGATTTGAAAAAAATAAAAACGAAACGGATCGATTTAGGATCGATCTGACGCCCCGGCGATTTGCAGATTAGCAAAATGTGTGGATATTCCATTTTTTTTTACCGACTGTAAAATAAGGAGGTTATGTAATAAAAAAATTGTAGGGGTATTTTTTTTTGCGTTTTTTTTATAGGTTCTACAACACTACTTTTGTTCCAGGTTCATGAAGTTGGGACCGCCATCACCATCATCTTCGGCGGCTCTCCCACCTCCATTGTCCTTGCCACCGACAGCGTAAGTAGCTTACGGACTTTCTATTTATTTCTAAAGCAATCTAAAGTCTGCTCCACCATTGAATGGGTGGGTCAATGGTGGAGCAGACTAGAGTAGTCTGGTTCAACCAGACTACTCTAGTCTGCTCCACCGTTGACTTGACTTTCTATTTATTTCTAAAGTAATCTAAAGTTATAAGAACTACCACCCTGCATTTGTTTCAGGTTCATGGATTGTGCAGAGGCAGCGCCCGCATCAGCGCCTCAGCCTCGTCCTCCACCACCACCATCATCACCTCGTCGCCCTCGCCAGTGCCTGAGAGATGAGGATTTCTCCCACATCCTCAATTACGGTATGTATGTACTGACCATGACCCTCCCATGACTCCCATGGGGCCATCACCAAACTTCTGGTGTCCACTAGACTCAAAACTATAATTTGTTACAGGAAGCGACGCAGGCTCTGACGACGATGGCGAAGAGGATCAGGTGTTGAATTATCCGGTGGCAAGGGTGTTTTGGACCGCCATGGATTTTTTTCAAACCTTTGAACCTTTCTAACCCCTAAACTGTACAGCGTACTCCGCGAGTACGCGTCAAAAATGTGGTTATCTGTACACATACTCCTGGAGTACGCGCGTACCCCTGAGGTGTCAATTCGATCCGACCGATCCGATAATATGTTGAGTGTCAGATCGATCCGATAGATCGATCCGGCGCATGTATCGTTATACGTTTGAGTTGAGTTCAGATGTGACAATATTTGCCGTATAAACATGTCGTATCCGTTTTTATGTCATTTTTGTTCAATTTACTTGTGCATTTGTACTGAAATTGTTAATTTTGGTTGTTGATTTCTGTAATTTTTTTGTATGGCAGCATGCCCTTTTATTGAGCTTATCAACTAAATATCTTCAAAATGTATCATCAGTATTTATATTTAAAACAAACAGAACAGAACTAAAACTATGATGCAATGTTTGAGAGCATGTTTAAAGCACTCAAGTTTCAAGTGTTCATTCGGATAGCCGAAACTTTTAAACAAAGCACTTCTAACAGCTGCGACTCTGTCAGCGATAAGTAGTTGAGGCATTTGTTTATTTAAGATAACATTCCAAGCGATTGGGCCGAGACTATTCTCGCAATCGAACAATGAACAGACCTCTTTTTTTGTATGTTTCTATGACGTCTAAATGATGTCATGTTTTTGTGAAGCTTGTATCTTTTGAAAAATGAATGAGAAAGTGTGTTTTTTAACTTGAATATTGTAAAAAGGTGTATATTTATGTAAATTAAATAAAAACTTTGGAACGTAACTGTTTATTTTTTTAATTATAATGATCTTTACACAAGAAACTGGGAAAAAACCCCTTACACTGAATACAAACTAGAATTACTAATACATTGCAAGGCAAAACTGGGCTTATCCGTACATAATCTGTTAGGTAATTTAATAACTATTCTAACAACGTAACTTTAACACACCTCCCGTATATATTTACGGAGATATCGTCGTTTTAATCATACGCGCCATTTTGCGCCAGACCACCCAAAAAGTAATATGACACTCGTGACTCATCTGTCAAAAATGGCGCGACACATGAATGGAAATTCAAGGTTTTCTCACGATGTTTTCATCGTCAAGAAGGCTTTAGAAACATTTATTTCCGATTTCACTTAGAAATTTGACAGAGTACTGCAAACGAGGCTAGCTTGGGTGCAACCAGGTGCAACCAATGAACCGATATCTATTATGTAATAAAAGTACTCTGTGATCTTTTTAAACCCTTGTATGGATTCTCCCATGGGAAAGACATATTATATATTTTAGATTTCATAAATTAAACTGGTCTCTTGTCCACATCACGCTTTATTCAGATTTGCATCATAAAAGGGTCAAGAAAAATAATAGTAAAATAATTTAGATAAATTGCACTATTTATTAGATCATAACGTAATACACTACTTGTATAGCTTATTTAATAAAGTAAAATGTTTTTTATTGGTGTAACACCTAGGAATGTTAAGGCACAAAAATATATTGGGTATTAGCACCAAAATGTTAACACGTTGCCTGTCCAGAGTATTTTGGATAAGGTTGTCGTGACGTCCAATTTTTTTTTTCGGTCAAATTTTTTAATTTTATGTACTTACGAAGTATATACAAATGATTTTCAATAAAACTTCTGAATTTACTGAATTTCAGCATTGCAATATTTTTAATGCACGGACGTGACAGCTAGAATACCGTGCATTACAAATAATGCACGGACGTTTAATGAAAATTTTCGTTATATCCATAGACAATAAACACATTTTTATGAACTTATTATTGTTTTTCTTTCATATCATTGTCATTTAGGTCATAAATGTCATTTCTACCGCTAAAACCTACAACATCTTCATCATCTTTTCGTTGGTAAACATCATTCGAATTTTTCGTTGGTTGTTGTTATACACAGCCACTGATGCAAGGAAGAAGACTTCACAAGTTACAACCGAGTGCATTCCATGCAAAAAACCATTTTGCTTACAATGTTATAACGAATCTCACTAATTGCCAGAGGATTTTATTCAATAATAATGCTTTTCAATAAGCCAGTTCATGTACCCAACCAATAAAAAAAAATTCGCGGGACGTTGGTGTTTTATTATTCCCAATTCACTGCTCATACGTCTGCAAAATATTAAAGACGTAGCTCGCACGTCCAGTCTACAAAACCCCATTCAAAAAGAATAGGCTCATTGCATTATAAATAAAGCACGGACGTCACAGCAGCAGCCAAAAATGCATTATATATAATGCACGGACAGACAACGTGTTAATTATAATATTACCTATGATATGCTATCACAACAGTTATTGGTCCGTGTATACAAATAACTAATGTCAACAGGATAATTCAAGACTATGAAACAGTACCACTCATTTCTAGTAACATATATAAAACATGGTATGAATTAACAAAATGAAAACTTTAGAAAAACTTAATGAGTACCTTTTTCGGTAGCACATAAAGAATACAAAAGGATGTAATTTTCCTATTCAAGTTTCCCTGAAACTCTCTTCAAATAACATTTCCACAAAGTCTCCTTATAAATAACTGCTTGGGCCTCTGGGCTTTTTGACGCCACAATGCCCCTCCCCACAACTATGACGTCGGCACCCTTTTCTAAGACAACCTTCTCTGGAGTATTGTAGACCTGGCCCAGATCATCTTTGCTGCTTTCCAGCTGTACTCCTGGAGTCAGCTGTATGAGACCTGGGTCCTTGAAAGTGTCCTTATTCTGACACACAAATCCAGTGATCAATTCTGGATATTTGGATGCCATAGAAACTGTTGCTTCTTTGTAGTCGGGTGTTATAAGGTTTCCCTGTAGACAAAATAAAAATCATTCAAACATAAATATCACTTTGTTATGATAAAATTAGGTACCTAATTGGTAACAATTAAGACAAATTATCAAAAATTTAATCTCACCTCACTGCTCATTTCAGCCAATAAGAACACACCCCTATTGACTCCGTTTGGCGAATTCAGAGCTTTCAGGATTCCCTCACCAGGCAATGAATGGGCAGTCACACAATCTGCCCATTCCCCAACTTTGTACAACCCTTTCAAATACTGTAAGGAGACTGTATGTCCAATATCAGCATACTTCCTGTCTTCCAATATTAGAAAGTTGAATCTGACAGCCAGCTGTTTGATTCTGGTAATAAAGTCATTGCTGTAGTCTTCAATAATGTCGGCATGAGTCTTTACTAAACAGACATGTTCCCCAACTTTTTCTAGTAGATCTAGAATCTTCGTAGTGGATGTCAAGTCGACCGAAAGGCACAAGTTTGTTTTCTTCGTTGCCATTATGCCAAACAGTTGTTTTGCTATGCCATTCTTGGCAAGTCCAGCACGCTTTTCATAAGTAAGCAAGATTCTATCCAATGGCTTATCTGAAAATTTTAATTGTCAGTAAATAACAATTCATAATCAAACTAACCACTTTTAGATCTAACCCAAAATATAAATAATAGTCCTCCAAACCCAATGTCGCACATGGTGAGCAGTGACTAGCCATTGATGTGGGAGATCTCATAGTGCACAAGTGTGTGTGTGACACAGGTGCCCTCCAAATAATAGTGTGAGTTCAACTAAGTGATTTATATTCTTACCAAAAACAGGAGCTTGTGTCTCCTTGAGGTAACTTTTAACCTTTGTCACAGTTTCTTCAGTAATTTTCCCATTCTTCACCAATATATCAATCAAAGTAGACATTGTAAACAGTGATTTAATCTGAACATCATCTAATTCAAGATTTTTGCTGCCTCCTTGTTCTCTGTCTAGTATAATCACTGCATCTGTGACTATCAAACCCTCTTTGCGTAAGTCTCTTACAGTTTCAAGCACACTGGAGCCAGACGTAACCACATCTTCAACTACAAGGCATGTCTGGTCAGCTTTGTAGTGGCCCTCGATAGATTTCTTAGTACCATAAGCTTTTGTTTCTTTGCGTCTCATTAGCATAGACTTCTTGGTTAATATGCTAAGTATTGTAGCAATGGGCAAGGCTGTGTATGGTACACCGCATAAGTGATCATATTTCAAATCCTTCATGGCAACTTCCAATAACAGGTTTGATATTGATTCCTACAAAAACAAAATACTACATGGGTGACCATAAAAGATATTGTACATAAATGAAAAGGCAGAGTTTTTTTTGGTTCTTACTACAGATATATTTGAGCTATCTGCTTGCCAACGTTTAATAACGAAAATTTGACTCTTGTTTATTTCGGGTGAAGTCGTGAAACACGTGAAAACCGTAAAAAAAGTTGAAATATTAAAAAACACGACATTTGTAAGTGAAATGTGCGTTGGGATTTAATAATTGAAGGGCACTTAATTATTCATTTGAAATACATACCATAACATCAGGGTAACTAACTATAACCCTCAAATCAAAATAAACAGGTGTTTTGATGCCGCTCTTCGTTGTAAACTCCCCAAACTTTACAGCATCTATCGAAAAGAGCTTTATTGCTAGGTCAACAAGTTTTTTATCATAAGACATTTTACTTTTTAGTTATTTCTCGGATTATCGCGTGAATTTCGATTACAAAGTACTCTGTGATTTCGACGGATCTACTACCCCTGTATATTTGATTGATTGATGGATGACTGAACTAGAGATGGGTAGCTATTCTAATAACTAGCCAACTAGCGGCTATTCCAAAAATAGCCACGGCTACGATATCCGTCAACACGATAACCAGCTATTGGCTACTGGCTAGCAATTTTTTTTTTTTTTTGTAATGGCATCTCGTAGTTGACCTTGAGAGGTCGTGACTACCTAACCGGACTATCCTGTGGCTGCCTTAAGCGGACTCAAAGCCTCCAGCCAGGGGCGTAAAACTACTTATATTATTAAGCGAACGCTCGCTAAGGGCACCCCCTGTGGGGTACGGACCTCGGCTTAGGGCGTCGCTGACGGGAGGACAGCAAGATGGGACAGGCTGGATCAAGTTTTGTTGATTATTATTATTCGGGGAATTTAAAGCTACAGGCTCAGCTACGGCGCGGGCTGGCACTTCGTCGAGCAAGGGTCGGGGGGGACAATTACGTCGGGATCTTCGCGAGGACCCTCGGCGGCGAGGTCGGAAAGTCGGTCTGTGTTTGTGCACTGTACTGGTGGCCCTACTGCTCTCCTGAATGAGAGTTATGTGGTCATCGGGATCGGTGAGGACATGCTTGGGACGGCGGACATGACTAATGGAGGAGGGAATATAGCTAGCGGCTTTCACAACCAGAGGGTTGCGGTGATTCGCGGCGGTCTCGAAGAAACGCTTTGAAATGCGTTTCATGAACTGACGGATAGTGGGAATCCTGAGGTCTACGTGGAGGATTTCGTTGCGAACGTACCAGGGGGAGCCTGTTATCCTACGGAGGAACTTGTTCTGGAGGGTCTGCATTCTATTGAAGCGAACGGGCTTGGCGTGTGCGAAGACTGCACTGGCATAGGTCATGATCGGGCGGATCTGGCTAGCTAGAATTTCTGACAAGTTTATAGCACAGCGGGTAGCCTCCAAAGATTAAAATTAGAGGTGGGTAACTCCGGAGGTACTGATCCAAAGGAGCCGGTTCCGAACGCGGATACGTAAACCTTATTTATTCCTCACTATCCTTACCGGCACCGCGGTACCAAATGATTCCGGAGCGCGCGTTCACTGTTCACTCTCGTTCACTCGCTCAAGTCACTCGGAAGTACTCGGAACACGTCCTATCGCTCTAACTAACCAACTGTTCAATTCAAAATGTGCCAAATGATCCAGTGAACCAAATGAATAAAGTGAGTGCCGGTGCCAAATGGTGCCAAAGGAATAAATAAGGTGAACCGGTACCGGACCCGGAGTCGGAATAAGTGAATCAATTCACTTGCCGGAATAATGATTACCCACCGCTAATTAAAATATAACCACGACGTTTTGCAGCGGCTAGCCGTCCCGGTAGCCGGTTGCGCGGCTAGTAGGACTAGCCAGTAACTGATAGTGGCAATAGCTGTGTGCGTGATCACTGCGGGAACTACTGAGTGAGTTTTTTTTTTTTTTTTGGGTATGGCATCTCGTAGTTGACCTTGATAGGTCGTGACTACTTAACCGGACTATCCTGTGGCTGCCTTAAGCGGACTCAAAGCCTCCAGCCAGGGGCGTAAAACTACTTACATTACTAGGCGAACGCTCGCTAAGGGCACCCCCTGTGGGGTACGGACCTCGGCTTAGGGCGTCGCTGACGGGAGGACAGCAAGATGGGACAGGCTGGATCAGATTTTGTTGATTATTATTATTCGGGGAATTTAAAGCTACAGGCTCAGCTACGGCGCGGGCTGGCACTTCATCCAGCAAGGGTCGGGGGGGACAATTACGTCGGGATCTTCGCGAGGAACCTCGGCGGCGAGGTCGGAAAGTCGGTCTGTGTTTGTGCACTGTACTGGTGGCCCTACTGCTCTCCTGAATGAGAGTTATGTGGTCATCGGGATTGGTGAGGACATGCTTGGGACGGCGGACATGACTAATGGAGGAGGGAATATAGCTAGCGGCTTTCACAACCAGAGGGTTGCGGTGATTCGCGGCGGTCTCGAAGAAACGCTTTGAAGAGGATAGAGAGGAGGAGGGAACGAAGAGCGAGATTTCGTTGCGAACGTACCAGGGGGAGCCTGTTATCCTACGGAGGAACTTGTTCTGGAGGGTCTGCATTCTATTGAAGCGAACGGGCTTGGCGTGTGCGAAGACTGCACTGGCATAGGTCATGATCGGGCGAATGCACCCTGTGTAAATACGCAATTTGCACTTTAGTGACAATTTGCTACGTGCATTGAGGACGAAGTGGAGTCTACCTAGAGCGAAGGCGGCGCGCGAACGAGCTGCCTTAATGTGCTCTGAAAACGAAAGGTGTTCGTCGAGAACTACACCAAGATATTTGGCTCGCTTCTCCCAAGGGATCGGCTTGCCGAACATGGTGATCGGTCGAGGGGGGCAGGGGGTATGACGCGGTTTCGAGAATAGAACCGCTTGACTTTTGTCGGGATTTACTTCAATTCTCCATTTCCTAAACTAGGTGGGTGGGCTCTAGTTCGCTCAACATCTTGTCCCAGCCGGCGGTACGCAGCTCCTCTATGCGTGTTCCCACAGTACGCTGTAAGTAACGCATATGGGCTTTGTTCGCGTCGCAGGGGAAGTTGCTGTAGGCACGGACAGCCGCGTTCTTCTCATTCAACAGTTCGCGTACATCGTCCGGCAACTTCCAGCGACGGTCCTCCGTCGCTGGAATTTCCCTTGAACAATCGTTCAGGACTGATTGTACGTGAGCTGTGAATGAGTCGATCGCGGCCGTCGTGTCAGCGATAGAGTCAAAATTATCGGGGATTGGGTCCAAGTGGAAGTCCAAGTGAAGATAACGGAGTCACTCAGGCTAAAAAGTACAGAAAGATCTCCAGTAAGGAGTTGGAAGTTCTCCGAAGTATTAATGGGGGGGAGGTAGGCCGAAACTATGGTGATCGGTTGATACTGAGTGAGTAGTGCGAGACGCCAATATGAACTTCTTATGCATCGCACATCTCTTTCTCACAATATTCATACAATAAATTAAAGAGAGGGCATTATTCTTAGTAATTTGGTTTAGTTTGCGAATTTACGAAATAGCCGAAATACGATACTTAGTTATTTAGTAACCGGCAGATGTAAAGGTAAACCAAATAAATAATTATTTGATAAGTAGTTACATGCTTAATTAACCAAAAAAACCAATTATGCTTTTAATTCAAAGAGTACTTTTTTTTGGGTTTTATTGGTAACCTATCAAGGAAAGTCATTTATTTTCAAAAGGATATAAAATAAAATAAAAAGTAAAAAAAGCGAAATTTGACATCAACTTATTATTTTATCATCAAAACTTGTTTCCTTGGCGAGGATCGAACTCGGATCGCAAAGCAGTTGAACTTTATTCCAATCCTACCTAGCTACTGGGCTAACCGGTCGCCGCAAGCGCTATTCAATAGCCAAGTAGCCAAAATAGCAGGCTGGCCAGCTGGCTATTCCACCACAAATAGCCGGCTCGCTAAGCTATTGAAATTTCGGCTAGTTACCCATCTCTAGACTGAACTTTGTTTGACACTTGAATGACAGCTTAGCATGCACAGAACCTATTTAGCATGTGACAGTTTGAAAATAGATTGACGTTTTCTCGTTTGTCTAGAAATTGCAGTTGACAAGTTGTTCCCAGTTTGGGAATACAAAATCTCTTATTTTAATTAAAAAGGAATAAATTACTATCGTTGGTATCCAAAAACCTGAATCAAAGCATGACTATGATGGGTTTGAATGAATTAATCAAAGCCGAAATGAAATTTATTTTGTTTGCTTACATCATTTATTTTTGTTGACAAATTACCTTTTTTCATGGTAGTGCTGCCAAATACACTGATTGTTAGTATTTCTACATTTTTTCAAATATTTGTAGCGAAATTTAAAATCATCATCTAATTTTTTCTATAATGTTGCATAACTGCACCGTTAACATTAATGGAATTACAGCATCATTATCAACTTCCTGCCCTTATCCCATGTTACTTGGTGTCGGCGCTAGACGTTTTCTTCTTTCATTCTTCCCTATCTTATAAACCGTCACGATATCATTGAATCGCATTTTTTTCATCATTCCTCACACATTGCATCCATCTTTTGGAGAGAATATAGTCATGTTGTCGATTTTTTCAGATTTATAAATGATAAAATAATATTTCAAAACTAATTTCAGGAAAATATTCAAAGGGCGTCCTAAAATTCGTCTTTACAGCTGTCAACGGAAAGTGCCCTTTATTTATATATTCCAATATTTCACCAATGAAATTTAACGCGATTAACACATTTTAACGCTTTCAAGAGCTGTCACTATTCCACAGAAAAAAATGACACTGACAGCTTTTAAACGTAGTATAAGTGCTTTACGCGTTCAGTTTCATTGGTGAAATTCGCCCTCAGTGTCTGTACATTATCAAAATTGAGGCAGTTATAGAAGTTGTTTGTCTTGAACGAACGAGTATTATAATGAACAAATCGTAAATCTTTGCCCGAAGATAGAGGTACGACCTTTACCAATTATAGTCGCTACCAAAATTCAGACGTGACGTGAGAGCGGGCAAGTCTGGCAACAATGTGGCAACACTGTCAGTCACTTTCAAAACGGTTTGTGGTGAGTGCGCGTCTGTTAGATTTTTCGGGATTTTAATTTTTCGTATTCATTTTCGGAGTTCGTTGTTTATTATTTACTTTGTGCTTAGATAGTTATTTATTTATCTAAACTTTTGTGACGTGTTAAATGACAAAATCGTAAGTATGTTTATGTTGCAATGTCAATGAAAACATGTTGCTTTGTGTAAGTTACAGAACTTTTTCGCGCTCAAAAAGAAAAATAATATTGAATGGTTATAATTGGGAGTGTTTGGTGTAGTATTATTATTACTTCGAGGTTTTAAACCCGGTCTGGGACTCAGGTAGAAGATTTCGAATCAATGTCGGGCTCGGGCAAGGTAAATCCACCCCTCCTATTGGGTCGAGTACGGAGTGGGGTTCCCTCCCCTCCTTTAGGGGAAGTTTGGGTAGACAAAGGGTAGTCACCCCTAAGCAGAGGGGAGCTTTTGGGCCTTGGGCGATATCTGTTGGAAGGGGAAGGGATCACAAATTCATGTTTTTTTTTTTGGCCCTTGCCCTTTCTAACGGTTGTGCGCGTGTGGGAAAGTTGTTTAAAAACGACCTTAGAAGTCTCTAATCTGAACAAAAAATTGTAATCTAAAAAGTTTCTTATTTCAGGTGAAAGTATATTGTGAGGAACATGGACAGTAATAATGGTATGACATTATTTTGTTATATATAATTCAATTTTTTTTAAACTCTATTAACCAAAGAGTTTCTTCCAGAGCCAGTACCAAACTTGGAGTTAGCCATAAAAAGAAGTATGTTAGCAAAGAATAAGTTGGCTATGATAGTGAAGAAGCCTGATGGAGTGGTGCACTACTCTTGTGTGGAGTGCTCTTCTTGGTACTATAGTAAGGAGGAGCTTGAGAGGCACCTGCTGGTCCATAACAAGGACTATAGGTACCTCTGTGGGATATGTGGCACTGGGTATGTTTGATTTTCTTTATCTTATTTCATTTGTTATGATACTATACTAACATTAGCTAAAGCTCCTGTTCTGTTACAGGACTTTCTATGGCCTGTGAAAGTCAACACTTAATTACATAGAATTCATCAACTAACTATACTAAAATACGGCATTTTAATTTAATTTTCTGACTAATCTTACCCTATTTTACTCTTGAACTTAGAAAACATAATCAAGATTTCTCCCTACCCAAAATCTAGTTAAAGAATAAGAATCATCTTTTCAACTCATGCATTGAACACCTAAAACAACTTTATTCCTACTCAACATCATTTCCCTCCAACAGGCTAAAACGAAAAGAACACCTAGACAGGCATACCCTAGAACACCAAGAAGTCAGGCCTCATGTATGTTCTGACTGCGGGAAGGCCTTCAAGAGGAAAGAACACCTGAACATACACCGGTCCATACATAGCGGGGACAAGAGTGAGGCTTGTCCTGTGTGCGATAAAAGTAAGAATTTATTGTTGTTACTTGACATAATTAAACAGAGACCATATATTATCCAGTTATGTCTAAACTTTAGACTGTCCAATTGGATCTAAATGAATAATTAGACCCTAAACAGTACTCCTGTATAGATAAAATGTTTACTCTCTTGAAACTACAGATGTGAGCTGGCAAACCTTGATATTTAGACATGGTACCCCCATGTCTAAATATCAAGGTTTGCCAGCTAAAAATCGATTTTGAGTTAGTCAAAAAATTACAAAAAAGTATGGTTGAAACCAATTATGTTGTAATATGCATTCACAATGTTTTATTTGTAATCTAGATAATCAGTTTCCTCTGTTTGTAATATTTTAATCTGATCACTATAAAATAAGAAGGAAGCCCAGAAACTGCACTACAACAGTTTTTATGTATAAATGATGTATGGCATTTTTGAAACGATTTTTTTCCCTCAACTATAACCAAAAAGGTAGTTTGGAGGTGTTATTTTGAAGAGAAACAAGCTAATTGAGGAATCAAAAAATTAATCTGTTTGGAACTTAAAAATAAAATCTTTGCCAAGCTTAATAAAGTACAAGTGAGTTATGGCTGAAGCTAAAATGACAACAAACTACAAGATGTTCAGGGTCAATCTAATTACATAAACAGATACAAAAGTGGTTCTGTTTGAATCTCTGTTCAAAGGAAGCGAAAGGGGTGAAGGTCATAAAAAGGGTGTGTGTAATAATAATAACCGTTTTTATCTCACCCTTGTCCTCCTTGAGAACTATTTACAATTGAATAGATAGAATGCCATGACCAACCCCACTAACTACCTGAGTAACTGATGCTACTTAAAACATTACTAAAACGAAATTGCCCGCGTGAAATTTCTTGTTCCCCCGACCCACCCCGTCCGTCGCATCACATCGCCTCACTATGTGGAGGTGCCTAAGAGGGCCTGGCCATAAATACATTTTGTAAAAATCGGCGCAGGTACTCGTATTATACCTCAAACTGTAGCTAAGAAGTTAATTTACTATATTGTACATAAATTATGTATGTGGTCGGTACTGGTTTATAAAAAAGATCATCTAAACACGATAATTCCTAAACTATCACAAAACGATCTGAATTTGTATTTTTTTCAAGATTATTTTCTAGCCACCTAGCAATGAAAACTATACAAGTATTATACCATTACAGAAAGCTTATACTATGTACTTTTGACTGATATGCATAAAAATGCTATATATGTGTAAATATATTTACTAGAAATATTTATCTCGTGACATATCATTTTTGCGTACCTGAAACTTTCAATTAGAGTTTTGACAGTTGCCGAAATTTGCCGAAGGTCTGGAAATTATGTTATTTGATAGGAAATTTAATATTATAATAAAATAAGAAAAGAAAAGTTGCAATTTCGTTGCACAACATATGTTAATCTATTATAGCATAAAACAGTAAAAAATCCTACAAATACGTAGGTGATGCTATTTAACTACTTGCTTATTATAGGTCTTATTTGTGACATTTTATTAATTGCGGTTTACGTTAAGATAATGTATCGAGTGTTTCCCACCATTTTTTAGTTCACATACATAATAAATTATCAATTATACATATATCGTAAACCGCATAACCACACAATGATAATTCGTTCTTTCTACCACAATTTTGCACACGTTTCAAATCAATATTTTTATATAAAATAGGGATTCTGAATACTCAATAATTACATACTGTTTTTCGTTCGTCATTGTCGTTACTTAAAGTGTAGTAACCTAACCATCTACCTTCTCGCAACAATGAGTGAATTCAACTGTACCAGACGTGACTTATGTCTTGTTTTAATTGAAAGTGACGGGAATTATGTTGTTGCTTTAACAAGTTGCGCCTGCCCGCTTTCTCTAACTTCATTTTCGCACACCGTTCTTTCTTATTTTTTTTCGTTTTGTTCGGCTCCTAGCGTAATGTTAATAGCTTATTGCCTTCCTCAAGAATTAGTCTATCAAAATGCAAAAAGAATTTTTCAAATCCGACTGGTAGTTTGATAGAAAAGCGCGTTCAAACAAACAAATTCTATAGCTTTATTATAAGTATAAAAATATACTAAAATTAAACTGCATAAAAACATTTGCTGAAATTTTGTCTTAGCATAGTCTTATCCCGCGTCCTAATCAAAAGCGAACGTCGCGCGAGCACGCGATCGATAAACCATCGCGTAATCGCTTATTCGCTTGTCATTCGCTTTCGGTTAGGACGCAGGGCCTTATATTGTAAGGTTAATGAAATGCCATTTCATTGTTTTAACATCTAAGTGACAAGAATAGGTAGAATTTAACCTCTGGGTACCTGTATTAAAACAAAACAAAAGTTTCATTAGTACTCTGAGGTACACAGTTTCTGACAGTAGTTGTGCTATCTTCGCCCGAATGACGGGAATCCGACTTGTTATTGCGCAGCTACCTGTCTGAATTTAATCATTGGTTCTGTAGTTAACACCTAAAAACTACTGTGTACTTGTGACTTCGCATTCAGTATATGTGTTGAAGGCATGTCCAAGATAAATAAAATAATATTCGAATAGAGTATTTACCATGGATTCAGAGCATGATTCTGAACCCCCCTGCTTTGATAATTGCCGCCGGTTGAATAAAATACTGCTGTTTTATACATTTTCATTGACCGCCGTGTGAGCACCCGACGAAAAACGATATGCAAGAATCATGTGCTGAATCCAAGGGCAGATCCAAGGGCAAGGGCCTCCCCCCCATTTCCAGACGGTTCAAATAAAACAAAGAACGCCAAACTGAAAATCAATAAAACTGGATCCGCCCTTGGCTGAATCCATGGTTACAGTTTGCGCCTCGATGTCCCAGCTACCCTGTATGTACCAGTGGTCGCAGTCAATAGCAGTATCACAACAAAAATCTTTATTTTAGCTTTCTACCGCAAAGACCACTTACGGAAACACCTACAAACGCACACGAAAGTGTTCATAGAGCAGAATGCGGAAGTCGTTGATGACCAGGGGTATATGGACTTGGCCAGTGATCAGCTAGTGGAGATCAAGCAGGAAATCATTGATGAGTACAGCAGGCCCATTGTTGATCTGGAGCAACATGATGAAGAGATGGAGGTAAGCACTTATGGAGATATATCTTTTTAGGTCGGACAAACATTAAGTGCAGACCAGTCGTCAATTTACAGTTTACATTATGTATGTCCTTGTTGCTCACAACAGAGAAAGCTTCTGCCAAGCATTTGGTAGTAAACCATTCAGCGTTGATGCTTCTTTGGTTCCGTAAAGGAATTGACACCTAGTAGCCCCAAATCTTCCCCGCGCTTCTAGATCGCTTCACTTTGGTAGGCGTTGATTCGTTTTGAAACACCCAAACCTTCGACTGCTGCTTAGTTTTTGGATCGTATTGATAAATCCAAGACTCATCTCCTATAATCATGTCGTAAACACGCCGAGACGACCCTGCTTCAAATTTGTTTTCTTATCACGACACCATTCCACCCGGGCCTGCTTCTGAGCATCGGTGAGGTTGTGCGGCACCCAGCGTGAAACTATCCTCCTCACGCGTAGATGCACGTGTAGAATTTTGTGAAGGCTTTCCGATCCAACCTCCAATATGTGTCGAATCTCTTGATACGTTACTCGCCTATTGTCTTGGTTAAATTTTTTCACTGCTAGCACGTTTTCTTGCGTAACAACCGTCAAAGAGCGACCACTTTTTTCTTCATCCCCCAAGTTAGTCGACCTTGCTTGAATTCGTTGTACAAACGATACAGGGTTGCCTTAGAAGGGCCTTCATCCATGAATGCCATTTGAAGTCTATCGTACGATTCGTCCGGCTTCAGGCGACGCTTGAAAAAGTAAAAAATCATAGTACGAAAATGTTCCCGGGCGCAGATCCATTTTCTATGAGACACGATAATTTAAATTAGCTCGCAAACAACGTCGAGGGAAATTTTGAAGTTGGAACGTTCCTAATTTTACTGAATAATCATATTTTCAAAATAAACTATAACTGGTCAGTCTCATACCTACATAAAAACTTTTTTCTCAATACCTTCTGAGTGGCGCGGTGGGTCACACCATGACACGAGTAGTACTTTATTGTTTCTTAGACTGATCAATCTATCGAAAAAGTGTTCTATCAAACCCCCAATTGTTTTGAAATAACTACCCTTCAAAATGCGCGGTGGGAGGAGGGACACACCATGATAATACTTTATTGTTTCGTAGACTGATCAATTTATCGAAAAAGTGTTTTTATCAAACCCCCATTTTTTTTCTACTATCGACTCGTCGAAATACCCTTTGGGTGCAAGAGAAAGAAGAATAAAAAAGAAATAACCCCGGTTTTACAAGGCAGGAAGGCAGCGACACTATTCCTTTTTAAATTCAAATCTAAGCTGTATTATTATCTATAAATATTGCACTAGGTACGAATATATAATGCACTTGTAAACTGCGAATTTACTAAGGCCCATAATGCAGAACCTCACTCAAAACTCAAGCATTACTTAAAACTCGTTCAAAGCTATTTGATTGGTTCAAATTAGTTTAAGTAATGCTTGAGTCTTGAGTTAGGTTCCGTAAAACGGCCTTAGTTTTCCATGCGGGCCAAACCGGGTTCTTTGTTTGACAACGTAGCCCTGAAATGCTTAATAAAAACAATACGTATAGGGTGTAAAAAGACCCATCACAAAGCCGTCATCTACGCATTACGAGTACAAAAAAAAAATGAGAACAAGTGACTCTTGGATTCGTTCAGCATCTTTTTATTACACCCGGTATGTATTAATAGTAAGACGAGATAGGTATTTAGGTGGTTCCTTAAGTGCATGCTCCACAAATTCAGGATTACAGAATGCTTAAGTTTCTATGTTTACAGAGTGTATCAGAAAGGGGTGGTCAAATTTAAGGAATTTAACCGAACAATGTTCTCCGTGGGAACAACATCGTAATTGAGAAAATATTATCATCTGTCCCACACAAAACATCAATACCTATTCGACCCAAATGCTACTTTTTTCACGGCATTTTTTTTTCAGTTTGATGTTCTGTACCACACCCGTACAACCGTAGGACATGTTTCAAAATGTATGGAGCCTGGACCAGGTCCTTATAAACTATACCTAAAAATAGAGAAACACATGTAAAAAAGTCTCAACTGTTCCGTTATTTTAAAATGGCTTTGTTTGCTGGTAAAACACATGAAATTGCAACACACAAGTAAAACCCGTCATGGCGGTAAGTCATTATGATTGATTAATGACGTTTGACATGACGAGTGACGGACTGTTGTAAAAGCTGACAGTTCTCTCTCTATGTTTAATTGTCGATCTATGGTTTACTGTCATTGTTTTACAGCACAGAGTAACTAAATTCCCCATGACGCCATGTTGAAAGTCGATAAAAGTAATTCATAAATATAAATTAACTACCAAAACAGTATACATTTAAATGAATTATTCCCGAATTCTACGGATTTTTCTCTATGTTTTGAGGTAGTGTACCTATAGACGGCTACACATCAAGATACATATTTCCAATATAAGCTGATCTCGCATGTATAGGATTTCGGTTTCCGTGTAGACCTGGCCCATTTTGAAACATCTCCTTTGACTACACCTTTCTGATACACCGTGTATGTGAAGCCTACGTTTAAGCGAGCATAAATCGCTTTAAATCCTATCTGCCTCCATATTCGTGCCAGCGACGGCGACGCCCTTTCCCGAACCCCGTTTAAATCCCTTACAGGCGCGCTTGCCTTGTTTTACTCAGTTTAGGCCGGCTCGGAACGGAACATCTGTACCTACTCGCCGTTGATGGATGAAGCAGGAAAAACACCATCTGCGATGATAAAAAAAAGCACTGAGATGAGATGATGACTAACTAAAAAAATATAGACTAGCATTAAACTAACTGGCGAAACTCCATAAAATTGATGGGTATCGATATTTATATATATATTTCAGGTATCTATACCCAGTTAATCAATTTTGACAATAGTTATTTTTAATTTCACCATGTCAAAAATATTTGAATTTAATTTAACTCCTTGTGCCAAGTGGAATCCAGCCAGATACAAAACTTCAAAAAGGCCAAATTTTTCGGATTTTCTTTTAAAATAAAACGCTTTTAGAAAAATGGGCAAGTTACCGTAAATATATAATCTTTTTTTAGGCACCCGAAGAAAAGTACATCATTCCAGAAGAGCCAATAGAGAGACCGTTCGTGTGTCTAGTGTGCAAGAAGTCATTCAAGAAGAAAGAAACTCTCAAAATACATAGCTGGACTCATATGAAGAAGGACAAAGTTTGTTCCTTGTGCGGGACAGGTAAGTTTTTTTTTTATGATGATGGTTTTATAAATAGGATTTGGAAGTAATTCAAAGTTACATTAACATTATTTGCCATCGACACGCTAAGAATATGAAATATAATATTGTGAATATTATGTACCTACCTTTCAATTAATGGCAAAATTTAATGTTTTGTGTTTCTTAATGTTAATTACTTACTATTGTATAGAATCCAGTTCTTATAACTGAACAGGCAGCCGTGCTGCTGGGAAGTTTGTTGCGCCACTTCTTTCCAGCTAAAGCACTAGAAACTGGTGAAGCGCGGGCGTTTTGGGAGACTGTCATATTATTATTTAATTTGGACGTTCAAAAAGTCCTCATTCTCAGCCTTGTTTAAATAATGACTTTTGTTTGATTTAATCTATGTGTAGCAATAGAATCCCCCATTACATGGGACTTAAACAAAACCGGTACGAAATTCCTCTCAGGTTCTCCCTTTTCAGGGAACACAGGCATGTTGTTATTTTTACATTCAGGGCAATATGTTTTGTTATGTTTATATAATGTACCCGAGCAAAGCTCCGACTGTCATCAGCAACATATAAATAAGTACCTTATCGGCTACCCGTCCTTCAGTTACGTCCCTTCTTCGGAAGGAGGAGGGGGATCCGATGTAAGGATAACATGGTAGCCACCTACCACGGCTAATAATACCGTAGTGCGCAACCCGTTTGTCGAACGTGGCGATTACGACCATTTTCCCGGAATGGGGGAGGCTTCGGCAGTCGTGGCCGGAGCAGGCATGGCACGGTAATTCTGAGTGGGAAAATGGTTCTGATAAGGGTATTGGGACATTCCCATGTGGTCACTATTTTTTTTCCATTATGGAGTACAATCTACTCTCCCGTTCGGGCAATATCCACTGTAAAACGTAGGAACAAAGGTGAAAGCTTTCTTGACATAACGCGGCTTGGCTCGCCTGGAGTTAAAGTCGGAATATATCCCACGAGAATGTACTACCGGTATTAAAAACTGTCCTAACCCACGTCATGTTCTATCCGTGTGCCACATCTCATCCAAATCCGTTCATCCGTTAATGCCTAAAAGCCTTTCGTCGAAAAAGGTAACAGAGTTATTTTCGCATTTATAATATTACTAGCTTCTGCCCGCGGTTTCGCCCTCGTGGATGTCACGAAAATTATCCCACGGGAACGTGCTATCTGCAGGCTTAGCAGGAGCGCTCTAGAGAAGCGTATTGTCGACGGAAGAGTAGACAAAAATGGCGTTTCTGTGTAGACAGTAGAAAGTTTTCTACTGTCTACACAGAAACGAAACGCAATTGTACGGTAAAAATGGGTAGTTATACACATCACTAGCAACTAACCCGTTGCTATGGAAAATCACTGTCTATAAAGCAACCTTAGTCTAAGTGTGTCCTCGTGCTCGCGAAAAAGAGATTTCGAGGAGCGTAGAAAGCGATTTCTATTCTACAGTAGAGTAGAAACAGAAAACGCCATGCTAAGCCTGCAGGACAAAAATTTGCCCATGTCCTTCCTCAGGATGCCATTTATCTCCTTGTCAAATTTTATCGCAATCTGTTCAGTGGTTTATTCGTGAAAAGGTAACAATCAGACAGAGTTACTTTCGAATTTATAATATTATATAAATGATATTAAACCTAACTTCCTAATGTATGGATTATAAGTATTAATTATGTCACCTATCCTCTCCCTTACTTAACACGTTACATAAGTACTAACATACATGCATTTTCGATAAAAAGTTGTTCGTCGAATTTCTTATTAAAATTTCCAAAGTTCTGCTCAGCCCTCCCCTGACGCTATGTCAACCCTACTGACGATAGTCGTGCACGTGTGTAGTTTTACATTTTATTTTATAAAAAAGGGGAGGGTTACTTTTCAAACGGTTTTACTGTGCTGGCTGGGAATACAAAATTACAACCAAGGCCAACATTTGTTAGAGATATTTAAAAATGTAAAGAAGAAGAAAGCAAATACATATATTTAACACAGACTAAATGGCACACGAAACAATAAATAAAATATGTGTAAAGTGCGATACATGTAATAAATTAGCAGGGAAGTGTGCCTCACGGCTGCGCCAAAAAGGCCCATTTCAGCAAAAATGCCAGACCAGACAAATAGTGCCTGATGGTGCTTTTCTGATAAACTACATATCTGTTGAAATTATGAGATATTTTTGTTTCACTTACTGGGTAAACACTAAGGTAGTTGTAGCTGTTGTAGATAACATTTTAAGCTACTTATGACACTTTCGTTTGTATTATTAACCTGTATACCTGCTTATTGCTTTACCTGTTTTTTTTTTTTATATTTCTGTTAATGTACAGAATCTGCGAACCAATTATCATGGCTAGAATAATAATTCAAATTCAAAAGAAGAATGGCGTTTGTATTTTAGCTGTGTACTTTTTTTGCCATTGACTGAAAGTTATTTTGTCAATCGGGTGAGGCAAAGTACAGCCGTTTATTATTTATAAAATATTTAAACGCGTGCCCGAAGTGCCAAAGCCAAGGTCATGGCTAGGGGTGTGGTTATACCCCCCAAATCGTTGGAAAGCCGAAAATATGTATCAAGTTTCAGAATATGTATTTCATTAAAGTAATAGCTTCATACCAGAAATACTGTAAGTATTTCGGTTTTTAGGTAACTACTTAGATTAATTTTATACGTAACTGCGTTTTCATACAATTTTCAAGTCCGTATTCAAATTCAGACGATCCGACTTCAAATTAAATCTTAATATTTCAAATGTACCTAATAAAAATATAGTTACCCCAGACGATTTTGCAGCAAGCTTCGCCACAAGACATACATTTCGATATATGTATTTATAAATAAGGGGTAGAAGGCGTGCGCCCCTCCATTTATGATCCCGCGTTAACTTTGTATATTATTCTTTTTTTATACCGAAGAGTACGTCTTCGATTACTCAGCGGGGACCTTTCAAACCAAAAAGTTTTTATACTTAGCGCAGGTAGGTCTGACTCAGGCGATAGCCATAAACGAAAAAAAAATTCTTACTGGAATAGTGTTGTAGAGGAAAACTGACTTTATTGTAAACACGTTTTGATTCTGATTTCATTGATTCTGATTCTTATCCTCTTGTGCTGTGGATGTCCTAACGTCTTTCAAGGTAATGGTATAGCGCATATAAAAAAAGCCCTCCCTTTTTTTAAATGCGCTGTATCATTACCTTGAGAACTTAAAATAAAAGTCTTAGTACTAGCGAAACAAGACCAATAAGCTTTATACTTTTTCTATTGTATTTTATGAATCTCGCGCACCCCGTCTAAGGAACATTATATTTTTTGTGTCTCCCATTTTGAGTCACTAGGGAGCAACCCCAGCCCCTCCATTTTTTGTTGTCTTTTTATTTTCGGGCGAGCTATAGGGTCCCCTCCCCTTTGTGTTGGATTTATGGGTGTTGGGTATTTCAGAATATTTCGGAATCAATGTGCAAAGGTTTGCTAAAGTTTCACGACTCCAAGAAGGATGAGTCTTCTGGGGCTAAATAATGAAAAGGGATTTTAAAAGAAGCTTTTGTTGAATCCGTTAGTAAAAGTATTCCGATGATACTTCTATGCTTTGGCTATTTACTTCTATGAAGTCATCCGTAGGTTAAATTCGTGGATGGTAGTTTGTCTTGCTACCATATTATTACTCCCGTTTGAGTTTGAATACAGCCTGTTCTAAGTAATAAATAATTTTGCCAAAGTAAAAAGGTTCAATAAGTTAGCTGTTACTTCAGAACCGAAAACACAATCTGCTCTTCCAGACTTGTTTTTTTTTTACCAATTCGCTGATAGATACCGGTCATATCAGCTAAGATGAATGATGAATTTCCCGATGGTAAAATGGCTTTATCATATAATATCTACATAATAAAATTCATTAATTCACTGACAGACAACGCAAAGCCAAAACCTCTTGCGTTTAAATGTAAATAAAATAAAATTATTAACTTCCACAGAAACTTTCATCCCTTAAAAACCTTAGGGGATGAATTTTCAAAAATCGTTCCTTAGTACTCACCTTTGTTATTTATGGAACTCTTTGAGAATTATATTCAATAAGAATCCCCATTCCCCAACGACGCGATAAGAAGTAAATTACGTAATTGATAATAGCACATCGCGGCAATTAATAAGATTTCTATCAGCGATGCGTTCGATGTTGGCTTCGAATGACCACCAAAATAAAAGTCATTTTGCATTTATAATTAAATTAAAAACTTAATGCACGGATCAGTGGAATAATATTTAGGTATTTTTCAGTTTATTGAATTATCATATCATGAAATATGCGCAAAAAATTTTGAGAATTATCCGTCAAAAAAAATACCTGTGTTTTACGATTGTTTTATCATGATTTTTATGAAATATTATTGAAAAAGTTCTCCTTTGAAAATTTGACAATACACATTTTTTCTGGCTTATTGTATGTTACAAACTGTGCGACAAAAAATAAGCGTTTTACGGTGTCCTACGTCTGGGCAGCGCAATAAGATTGTATTTTATTTGTTTTACTTCTAACCCACTGCGGCAAACGTAAGTAACGTCGAAAGGGGGACAATTTAATTTAGTAGTCTACATGAGTGGGGGTAGCGCTTCGTAAATCATTAACAGATAAAAAAATTGTAAAGTTGATCAATTGAATGTCAAATTTGATCGGTCTTGTTTGGATTTTAAAATTTTATTTGATGATAAAGTGTGCTTTGAGCTGAGTACCCTATGGGAAAGTTACGAGTGGATCGTCATAGTGGTCAGGCTATTTAGCCGTTGCCTTATAAATAATAGACGTCAACGTCACGTAATTAATAATAGCATTATAATATTAGTCTAGCTCCACCCAAGAAACACGTGTAGCTCGCCGGCACAAATACCCCCCATTTCCACCCATTTTGAGAGAAAATAAATAAAAAACTTACATTATATTATGATGTTAAAGTACATACAATATGATGTAGCTAAGCATGGGGTTGTCGATAAAGGTCGTGTCGTGACCTCTATCCCCCAGACGGTCTACCCTCGTCTTAGAGCTTTACTCTTTAATTTTATTAATAGCTGTACGGATTAGCAGACCCCGCCCTGCTGTACCGACATTGAGCAGAGCAGTGTACATCTAGCACGCATAGATTACCAATTATAAGTAGGTACTGTTAGTGTGCATAGCCTTCACCACTGGGTCTACAAGCATAACATTTTGCACAAGAGTTTCTTTTATCGAAAGTGAGCATTAAGGAAGAATTTTCCGAAATTCAACCCCTAGCCCCAGGGATGAAAGTTTTTATGGATTTTTGACGAAGGGATATTCAATCGGGCGCGCACACGGCTTGAAAAATTAATAAATGGTTTATTTTCCTTTTCACAGATTTTACACTTTTTTACTCTATGTGAATCAAGAGCTAATCATAATCACTTTATCAGAATATCAGAGGTTTTTTTTGTGTGTTTACAGTGAGTCACTCATACGCTGCAATCCCACGCGTTGCACTCGTTTATACCACCCCTCTTTGTTTTTTCCCTCCATTTTGACGTGCTCATAAAGATGAAGTGAAAAACCTACAGTTCTTGTAAACCATATTTTATTTTATCCTTTTCGGAAAGCTTACCTAAAAATGTTTGTAAAGAATATTTGAAGGCCATTTGCAGATTTTTGCTGATAAACACATATTAACCAAAAAGGTCTTTGTGGCGACCTTTTTAGGGTTCCGTAGCCAAATGGCAAAAAACGAAACCCTTATGGATTCGTCATGTCTGTCTGTCTGTCCGTATGTCACAGCCACTTTTTTCCGAAACTTTAAGAACTATACTGTTGAAACTTGGTATGTAGATGTATTCTGTGAACCGCATTAAGATTAACACAAAAAAAAACATAAATTTATACGGGATAGGTCTTCAAAAATGATATCGAGGTTTCTTATATCATTTTTTTCTAAACTAAATAGTTTGCGCGAGAGACACTTCCAAAGTGGTAAAATGTCTGTGTCACTCAACCGATTAAGCCTAATTAATAATCGCGTCAACGCAAACAGTTAAGTTTCTGTGCTTCGAAGTGCGTCGAGAAACAATAGTTGAATTTATGCAAATTATTTTCAGTTGTCATTTTATTAAAACTTTTGCTCTCACGGTTGCGGCCTGTCTCCAAAAAATAATTTCATAATAAGTCTTTAGACTGCAATATCAAAACGTCTCCTAAAGTTTCATTCCACCAAAAATCCCAAGACCACTGCAATATCAAGATATGAAAGCTACATTATGCGCAATGATATCATTGCACCATAGGCTGGCTTTCAATCCTTGCGCAGTGAGCGGGCTGGCCTTGCCCTCTCGTCCGTAGGCCTGTAGGGTCGGCAACTGCGAACCGGTTGTGCCCGTTACTTGCGATGGGCAGCTGACGTAATAAGGGTACATCCCCCTCTCGATGCGTCAAATACCTCGGGGTTGATGGCTTCGAGTAAAGGATTATCTTGTTTATAGGCAGTTGGTTGGGCTGACGTGTTGAATATTGTGGAAGGAATACCGTTTTTAATAAAAAGAACGCAACTTTCAAAGAAGGCATGGTAAAAATGAGATATCGATAAAATCTGTTAAACCGATGTAAATATGAAGAAGATGCACGCTTTAAAAGTTTTTGGAGGAGATTGTTCCCGTCCTTGTCGCGCGGTACGGACAACGAGTACGACGCCAGTATAAAGTTACATAGTAGTGAGGTCACTTCCACGATAGTGGCACGTCCTTGTCTAACACTTATTTTAAGCTGATACGTTTTTGTAATAATGTATGTATGCACTATTTGGAAACATTTTTTTTAATTCAAAATAAAAAAATTGTCATCATCCCAAATGTTTCCTTATGACATAATGCGGTGTGTCAAGCCAAGTTCAGACAAAAAAAGTGTAAGTACCCCTGTGTGTTATCTAAACTAAAATTTTAAAAAGAGAAAATAGTTGAGTTTTTGTATGTTTGTTTGTTATGCTTTCACGAACGGCTGGACAGATTTAGGCTACCTTTCATCCTGGATCGCAGACGAAGTCGCGGGCAACAGCTAGTAATAATATTATACCTTCGAAACTAACTCTGTCTGATTGTTACCTTTTCACGTTTAACCACTGGCATCCTGAGGAAGGACATGGGCTACTTTTTGTCCTGATAGCACGTTCCCGTGGGATAATTTTCGACATCCACGAGGGCGAAGCCGCGGGCAGAAGTTAGTGTGTTATATTACACGGAATCTTTAGAGATACTTTCGACCACCTCATAAATCAAAATCTATTATAGAACCTACAAAGTTGCAAATTTTCTTGCCAACAACAGTCAACAAATTCACCTTAGCAAGGTCAATTTGTAAAAGGACAATGCCCATCTTGTTAGGGAAGTTGGGTCTCAGTGAAAAATTGTTTTGTCAGGACGATTTTTACTTTATAATTAAGAGAAAACATTCTTATTTCATAATTAACGGTTTTAACTTTTTCACTCAGTTTTTCGAGAAATCTTTTTTTAATAAAAAACTTAAAGGTTATGTTAACCTAGTTTCTCTCTTGCATCATTGAAGGATACCTACTCTTTTTATGGAAATATCTATCTCAGTTTAAACACACCAGAAGCCATTTCCATAAAATAATCAGAAGTTTGGTTTCTGGAAGTATAATAATAGGATAACGGTAAGAAAAATAAAAATGTTTTCACAGCAAACATAGGCATCAAGTTTTTCCTCTATTTATTTACTCACAGGATATCCACATATCAGGGTAGAGAGAAATCGCCACAGCGTCTTCACCTTCCGCCTGAGACCTCACCGGACACGGTTGTTTCCGAAGGTTCCTGTTTCGCATATGGCGGGATGAGTGTCACCATTGTGTGGATCGCCCGTAGGACACGATGGGGCATGCGGTGGAGGTCTGCCCAGCTTGGACGGAGCACCGCAGTGTCCTCGCGGAGGCGATCGGCGGCGGCGATCTCTCACGTCCGGCCCTGGTCCAGGCCATACGGAGCGAGAGGAAATGTAAAGCCGTCACCACCTTCTACGAAGCAGTAATGCTCGCGAAGGAGGAGGCGGAGCGCGTGAGGGAGAGAGCCTTGCGCCCTCACGCCCCTAGTCGCCGCAGGAGACGCCCTGCGCGTCGGGAGTCGCCTGCAGATTCCCGGCCACAGAAGGCGCGGGCTTGCGGACGGCGAGCAATGGGTAGCTCGCCGTCCGGTAGGGACCAAGCCCGGGTCGACGTCGTGTTCCACGCGCGCCTCAAAGAGATGTCAGCACAAAATGACGGGGTCCAATAGGGCCGACGCCTCAGTGTTGCGGGTAATTCGAAAGAGTAACCGTGGCCCTGGCACAGGCAACTGAAGGAACACGGGTGGGTTTTCAGTAAAATTCTGACACGCCCTCCCGCTCCACCCAGAACGGGAGAAGTCATTTAATGATTTCCCATATTAAAAAAAGGATATACACATTGTCATAGTTTCATCATTAGTGGTTAAATATACTTTAAATGTCATGAGTAAGGCCTATTGGCCTTTGGCAACACCCGTTGCATATGATTATATGAACACAAAATCGTTTCGGAACTGAAGTAAATACGGAAGAATAATAAGTACTCGACTCAACATTTATCTAACAACACGAAATGACGAAACGAACCGACCGACGCCATTGATTTGACATTGATGTGACAAATAGATCGTACTTTTAGTAAATGCCCGAGTTAAAATTAATTTATGTTTGTAATCGATACAAAATCGATTGCGCTATTTGTTTTTTATACTTCATAACACAACGCAAAAAGCGTTTAGATATAAATTTTTGGATAGTTGATTCGACTATTTCATACTTTTGACTATAGTGTTTTTTTTATTAGATGCGTCGCTAACCACCCATTTTTTATAATTTCAAGTATCCGTCAGGCCATAACGTGAAATCCCAGTGCTGGGCCATCGGAGCATGACGGTTAATGCGGTTAAACGCGTTAATGTTCATTACAGTTTAGGACTTTTGAGTTCTGTTCTAATTATTATTAAACTAATCCAAAATTAGTCAAAAATGTATCACTGAGTACTTTTGGGATTCTTACCAATTGTATTAAATAAATAAAGTATTGAGTATTCAGTAATTTAACGTTAATATATTTGAAATAATAGCAACTTAATCTGTTTCGACGTATTTAAATTGAACAGATGTAATTGTTTTTCATTTAATTCTCTAATACTATACAATTCTCTAGTTGTATTGTATTAGTACCATCATGAATTCGCTTAATCATTAAATGATTGAAATAATAAATAACTTAGAAAATCTTAGATACCTGGCAACATTTATGGTATAATTTTTTAGCGGATGTCAAATATTCAGTCATTAGGTTATTTAAAAAAGTAACTTTAATTCCGGGGTAAAAATAGCGTTATTTATAAATACTAGATATAATTTATACATACTTGAGACACTATACTTTCAAATGGGACCTGCTTTTGGGCAATTCTCCTTAACGTTTATAATAATTCGTGATTGCGCAGTATTCATAATATTGGCATTGACATTTTAATGTATTAGGTTGGGGGAAAAGTCTTTTCGCATTATAGTATGTATGAACTTGTAATAAAATCTCTTTGGCTATACTATTTGTATCTGGCTGGTTTTGGTATCATTGAAAGTTTAAATTTTAAAGAACATAATTCCAAATTCAAATTAGGAACATGTGTGATTTTTATTTGTTTTTCGTACTGTCAAGATGAGTGAATCTAATGAAGAAATTCGATACATTTGAAAATTTTACTACAAAAAAGGTAAAAAAGCGAAAAAAAATGCGATGTTTATGGACCTAGTGCAGTGTCTGTGAGAGTAGCACAAATTTGCTTTAAGCGTTTTTAATCCGAAAATTTTGATGTCAAAGATGCACGTCGCTCTGGTCGCCCTATTACGGATAAAAACAGTTTTGGCGCATTTGAAAACAACTGGGTATACAAAAAACCTCGATATTTGCGCCACTTGGTTCACCTCACGAGCGTTTGGCTGGGAGGTGTTAATGCATCCGCCGTGTACTCCTGACCTTGCACCTTCAGATTTCCACCTGTTTCGGTCTCTTAAGAATTCTTTAGGCAGTGTCAGGTTAACATCACGAGAGGACTGCCAAAACCATCGCGGTATTTTGATCAGAAGTCTTAAAATTTCTATAGCAATGGGATCATGTCCCTACCTACAAGATGGCAAAAAGTTGTCGAACAAAATGGTACCTACATACTTTAGTTAAATGTAAATAAACTATGTTTAAAAAAGTATTTGTTTTTTTTTTTTTAAATGCGAAGAAACTTTTTCCTCAACCTATTATGTATTTAAATTGGTGATCCACTGGCAAGTTCTTAAAAACCATAACTGTAGACAAAGTACGAAAGGATGTGCAGACTTTTTTTTTTACACGGATAGCGTCATCATGACGACCTCTTTTTATGGTGGAGATGGATAGAGGGGGTGACGGGTAATGTTTGTATGAAACACTTTTTCAAAGGTATGGTATTGTATTCCCTGCCTGCCTGATGTAAAAGTGCACCAAATGTAGCAATTAGTGATATAGGTACCTCTTTTTACTTAATATGATTGGTTCTCCCAATCATATTAAGTAAAAAGAGGTACCTACCCAACATTCGGTCTTCAAAGAAGAATGTCATACTATTAGAAAATGATGCTCTGAAAGTTGCATAAACGCGCTATAGGAATTTCTGTGATGAAATTTTAAAGAAAGGTAAAAGTGCTAATGAGAAAGCAGAGGTCGAAAAAACAAAAATGATCCAAAAAGACTCTGGAAGGTACTTAAGGACATCGTTATAATGATCAAGTCACGTCATCCAAATGAGATTCTCAAAATTTATTCCTCGCCCGAAAACTCCTTGAACGAAATAAATCATTATTTCTTAAGTGTGGGTAAGACTGGCTGAGAACTGCTTAAAATTGCCAAGTAATGTAAGTTCTGATTTGAATAGACGATGATTAAACTCATTTATGATGGAGGCCATACCAGTGAAGATGAGATTTCTCACCTGGTGATGGAGTTAAAAACCGAATACACGGTAGGCAGGGTTAAAATATCAAATAAACTCTTAAAACAACATAGGTATTGACTTCCTTGTCCCGGCTCTATCTCACATTTTAAATCTATGCCTCCAACAGATGGCCAATTCTCGTATTTAAACACGTTCAAAATCTAGTCTCAATCTTATCATGGCGACAATCAGTGAAAAAACTTTTATAAGGATGATGATAAAAATTTAATCTCAAATTATAGCCCGATCTCAATTCTCTCCTATACAAATATCTAAATTGTAGCTGAAATACATTCATGCATCATGCGCTCGCGTCAGCGGCCAAAGGAATACTGCCCGTCCATTTTTTTTTTTTTTTTTTTTGGTATGGCATCTCGTAGTTGACCTTGAGAGGTCGTGACTACTTAACCGGACTATCCTGTGGCTGCCTTAAGCGGACTCAAAGCCTCCAGCCAGGGGCGTAAAATTACTTATATTGCCCTTAGCGAACGCTCGCTAAGGGCACCCCCTGTGGGGTACGGACCTCGGCTTAGGGCGTCGCTGACGGGAGGACAGCAAGATGGGACAGGCTGGATCAAGTTTTGTTGATTATTATTAATCGGGGAATTTAAAGCTACAGGCTCAGCTACGGCGCGGGCTGGCACTTCGTCGAGCAAGGGTCGGGGGGGACAATTACGTCGGGATCTTCGCGAGGAACCTCGGCGGCGAGGTCGGAATGTCGGTCTGTGTTTGTGCACTGTACTGGTGGCCCTACTGCTCTCCTGAATGAGAGTTATGTGGTCATCGGGATCGGTGAGGACATGCTTGGGACGGCGGACTTGACTAATGGAGGAGGGAATATAGCTAGCGGCCTTGACAACCAGAGGGTTGCGGTGATTCGCGGCGGTCTCGAAGAAACGCTTTGAAATGCGTTTCATGAACTGGCGAATAGTGGGAATCTTGAGGTCAACGTGAAGGATCTCGTTGCGAACGTACCAGGGGGAGCCTGTAATCCTACGGAGGAACTTGTTCTGGAGGGTCTGCATTCTATTGAAGCGAACGGGCTTGGCGTGTGCAAAGACTGCACTGGCATATGTCATGATCGGGCGGATGCACGCTGAGTAGATACGCATTTTGCACTTAAGTGACAATTTGCTACGTGCATTGAGGACAAAGTGAAGTCTACCTAGAGCGAAGGCGGCGCGCGAACGAGCCGCCTTAATGTGCTCTGAAAAGGAGAGGTGTTCGTCTAGTACGACACCCAGGTATTTGGCTCGCTTCTCCCAAGGGATCGGCTTGCCGAACATGGTGATCGGTCGAGGGGGGCAGGGGTTGCGACGCGGCTTTGAGAAAAGAACCGCTTGACTTTTGTCGGGATTGACTTCGATTCGTCATTTTCTAAACCAAGCGCCAAGCTTGTTCACTTGGGTTTGGAGAATGCGAGATATCGAATTTTCATCACGGCCGGGGTAGTAGATGGCCGTGTCGTCTGCGAACAGGGCCAACTGCGCCTTGCTGCATTTGGGCATATCGCTGGTGAATAGCGTGAAAGCTAAAGGAGAGATCACAGAGCCCTGAGGGACTCCTGCGCGAATAGGGTGGGGGGAGGATAGCGCTCCTTCGATGCGATAACGGAAGGTGCGATTCGACAAAAAGTCCTGTAAGATGAGCACGAGACGATCTGGCACACCGAGTTGGTACAGCTTATATAATAAGCCGTTGTGCCAGACTTTGTCGAACGCTTTCGCTATGTCGAAGAAAACAGCACCGGTCATCAAACCTCGTTGGAAACCGAAGTTGATGTGTTCGACTATACGGTGGACCTGTTGTACGCACGAGTGTTGGGTTCTAAAACCAGACTGTTCGTTGGGGATTAGACCCTTTGTCTCGGCGTAGTCTCTGAGGCGCTTATAAATAAGCCTCTCATAGATTTTGCCGAGGACATTGATCAGACTGATGGGGCGGTAACTACTAGGCTCTGACTTTGGCTTGCCGAGCTTCGGGATACCGATGACGGTGGCTTCTTTGAATGCCTGTGGGAAGATGTTGTTGCTCAGAGCGCCATTGAAGATGGTGGTCAGTAGCATTATCAGGTGGGCAGGGAAAAGTTGGAATACCCTATTGGTGATTCCATCTGAGCCGGGGGCTTTACGAGCCTTAAGACCTTTGATGAGGTCGTGCACTTCGTCGGGCGTGACTGGGGGCAGTGGATACTCTGGGTCTTCGACGGGAGGGAGGGAGGCTCTATGTTCGACTTCGGCGTCGACCTCAGAGAGGTGAGCTTGGTCTACTGGTTGAGAGCTAGGCGAGCATTGGACTTCTAGACTGTCGGCTAGAAGCTCAGCCTTGTCGACATCATCGAAGGCGATGGTCTTGTCGGGACGGATCAGGGGGGGCATGGAGACTATTTCTCCGGATCTGAGCTTCCTCTGGAGTTGCCAGAAGGCTAGGTGGGTGGGCTCTAGTTCGCTCAACATCTTGTCCCAGCCGGCGGTACGCAGCTCCTCTATGCGTGTTCTTACAGTACGCTGTAAGTAACGCATATGGGCTTTGTTCGCGTCGCAGGGGAAGTTGCTGTAGGCACGGACAGCCGCGTTCTTCTCATTCAACAGTTCGCGTACATCTTCGAGCTCTTGTACCACTTCTATAGAGTCCAACCGTAGGTTGACGTTCTGTAGGAGCGCCACGTCGAGAACATTGGCGGTGTGATTGGGATCGGGGGGAACTGCCGGTCCAGGTTCGGCGCAAGCTTTTATATGTGAGCGAGAAATGTAAACCTCTTCGACTTACCTACATACGATTTGATTTATTTTATTAATATATGCATGAAGGTAGACGCTAATTATTTACTAAATATTTTTGTATAGAATAGGTTAAGTTTAGCAATGAAAGTTAATTCGCATCTCAACCGTCTTTCACTCCAGACACTGCTAGGGACTCCAACCTCAACAAAATTGTTAGAAAACATAACTTAAGGAGCTCAACGATTCGACGAACAATACCAAAGAAAAGACATTTGGGTAGGCCGCATTAAGTACTCAAACTGCCAAATTTAAACAATGTACTTAGTTTGAGCTTAAGTACAGAAATGCAAGAACTACAATAACTACTTTATGCTTTGTTTTACGCCAAAAATGTATCACAGTTCTCCCTGTTCTGCAGTTTTGCGTCTTAAATTATGGAGGGGATTGGGTCGTACTCTCTGCTGTCTACAATTCGCTAACTAAGATGCTAGACCCCACGGAGCTTGATTCGGACGTAGGTAAGAGATAGCGATATCAGCAACATGTCCTCAGTCAATTCCCCACTCCATCCGCTCTCGTCCTGCTACACGATTTGATAACGTGTGTATTTTTATTACTCTCCTACTACTTTAAAACGTTCGACAATGACTAATCGTGCCTAAAAACCAGTCCAGCAATTCTGGCGAATATTACAAGTTTTTCCAACAGAATATTATTCCCTACACTTGAACAATTTTATTGAAACGTTTATTTGTTAGAACATAAACCATGGCCTTGAACCTTGGTTCTCCCAATACACCGAGAACAAAGATCTCGACAGTTCTAAAACTTTATAAAATCAATTACTAACGATTCTGAACTACAAACGAAGAAATCTTTTTCAAAAACAATACAAAAATTATACCTACCATACAAATATATTTATTTTGCGAAAAGGGATTAGACATTGCTTCTGGCCGGTATAAAGCTGTGTTTTAGGTTAATTGTACAACAATTTACATAATTGCTTATTATAGGCGTAACAGGGGGTGTCAAGGGAGCCGCCAAGCCTGCCCGGCTTTACGTAACCTTGAACCCCTCCTAAGTCCTACCCAAAGTACGTGGTAGGTTTATACTTGTTTTTCGCAATATCCATAGAGGCAGAAGTGTCTTTTACCCTGCGTTTACACCAAGGTCCACGTTTGCACGGACGTAAAATATCGCGGCGGATTTTTTTCGCACTGCATAAAGCAGAGAGTTGAAAATCCAAGTGTGTTTTTTCGACGCGCTGGGATGCACTCGGTTGGTGTCATTCTAAATGCTCAGTCCGTCACTGGATTGATGAATTTCACTGGATGATGGATTTGAAAATCCAGTGCGCGATAAAATCCCACCGCCATATTTGTAGGTACGTCCGTGCTGTGTACGTGGTATGACATATTTATTCTCCATTTTGTGTCTACTGTTTTGTTTATCGTTTGCACCTAAAACAAGTTGTAAAGACTAGTTGTATACAAGTAATACAAAACTTTTTAAATTTGTGAACTTAATAGTGAAACTTCGATTTATACACGACATGTTTTCGACAAGTCGTGTGTAATGTCAATACTTCGAAAAACATGTGTTACTTGTATATGGTGTAAAATTGTATTGATTGATTCAAAGAGCAACAAAATCATGATACCAGCTTAAGGTGACAAATATCATCTAGCTTACACAGGCAGGACAGGAATATGATTATTACTAAAGTGGCGCGCGTCGGCCGCACCTCTGCTGCGTTAGGTAATCTGCAGTTGTGCATAAGATGCGTCACGGAATGCTACTTCATTCTACATCTAGGATATGTTACTTAAAATACTGGCTTCTTAATTTCTCGCTGACTATTCAGAAATACAGGGGGAACTGATCTGGATTGGCAAAAGAAAAACTTTATAAAAACAGACAATTGATTTCCAAAAAAAAAACACTAACACTTCCGAAGAAGTAAAACGAAAATTCAAAACCAAAGATACCGACTTCCGAAATTAAAGTTATTTTTGGAAGTCGTTTTTTTTTTGTTGAAATATGTTTTTTTACAGTCGAGTTCTATAATATCGGAGCACGTATCGGGAGTTCATGAATCAAAAATTTATAGGCAATGGTAAGTTTCATAAAACTCTTAAACAGCTTTGCCTTACAGGACATACATTATACATCTATTGTAAATTATCTGCGACATCATAATATCAATAATATTGCTACAGACAAAGACTAAAAATTGTGAGCAATCCCTTGTTCATATTATTTAGCGCAAAGTTAGGTTCACAACATAACATAATCAGCCTATAACGTTCCGACTGTTGGGACACGGGCCTCCTCTCTATGAGAGGGAGTGAGCCGTAAACCACCACGCAGGCTCAGTGCGGATTGGTAGATGACCCATTTCTTCGACTGTTTGGTTCTAGGACATGGCGGTTTCATCACGATGTTTTCCTTCACCGTTTTGAGGGCAGCAGAAATTATTTACACAAAGTAAAGCGCCTGCCTGGGTTCGAACCCAAGACCTACAACTCGTTAGTCGGGGCCGTTACCACTGGGCCACCACTGCTCAGGTTCACAAAAATCTATGCAATTTTTCTATGTCTCGAATTGTTGTCTTAAATTCTTTGAACAATCTCTTTACATAAGTATTATTACTAGAGTGCGAAATTAAAGATTTATACAGACTTCGTTGTTTGCCTTCATTTTGATTGACATTGAAGTCTGTTAAAAAGAGAGGTATATGCCCAGCATTGAAGTGGAAGAAGTCGGGCTGTTATGATGATGATGATACAGAAAGACTGGGAACTCTCTCTAAGTATCAAATATAAAAATTTAAGATCATTTTTGGTCTGTCGAGATATTGACATGACGCTTGGCTAGGCTTCGCCCACTTCTGTTTTGAAATTCCAGTTTATATGAAAGAATAGTAATCTGTAGGTGTGCCTATCATGCTTCACGGCTTACTGGCTAACTGCTTCATTCCGGTGGCTTCATCTAGGATATGTTACTTCGACCGGGGCGCTGGTAACGCTGCTTCCCAATCTGGGGGGCCCGAGCGCCGCCTGTAGGCGGCTCTATATGGGGATCGTGCGATCCATGGCGCTCTACGGAGCGCCGATCTGGGCGTCTGACCTGACGGCTGGCAGCATAGCTGTCCTGCGCAAGCCGCAGCGGGCAATGGCCGTCAGAGTCATTCGGGGGTATCGCACGATCTCCTTCGAGGCGGGTTGTGCACTGGCCGGATCACCGCCCTGGGACCTGGAGGCGAAGGTGCTCGCGTCACTGTACCGGTGGCGCGAGGCAGTGCGGGAGCGGGGCGAGCGACCGATGCAGCAACATATCGAGCAGCGTCGGTTGCAGCTCCGCGAGATCCTGGTGGCGGAATGGCGGGTGAGGCTGTCATGCCCTACCGCCGGCCTCAGCACCATCGAGGCGATCCGGCCAGTGCTCGACCACTGGCTCGGGAGAAGGCACGGCTCCCTGACGTTTCGGGCGACGCAGGTGCTCTCGGGGCATGGTTGCTTCGGGAAGTACCTGTGTCGCATAAACAGGGAGCCGGACGCCCGGTGTCACTACTGCGTCGACTGCCGGGAGGACACGGCGTGGCACACGCTGGCAGAGTATGCCGCTTGGGAGGAGCTGCGCCGTGCCCTCATCTCAGAAGTAGGCAGTGAACTGTCGCTGCCGACCGTAGTGAGTTCGATGGTCGGCAGCGTCGAGTCCTGGGACGCGGTGGTTTCCTTCTGCGAAACGGTCATCTCGCGGAAGGAGGCTGCGGAAAGGGAGAGAGAGATCTCGACTCTCGACCCGGCCTGCAGCAGACGCAGGAGGTCGTCGGAGGAGGGCGGACAACGCCCTCTTCGGATGAATGCGGATGAATTATGTGTTCTCGCGACCCCGGCGTAGGTGTGAGATGGAACACCGGGGTGGTTTTTAGTCAGTAAGAGTCTGACAGACCCCTCCGCCAGCCCCAGGGCGGAGGACATCCATGAAGATTTTCCACCCCGGGAAAAAAAAAAAAAAAAAAGGATATGTTACTTACCATAAGTAAGGTAAGGTTATACGGGCTGGTGGCCGCAACTCCACGTCAATGCGCGTATTTTGCGTACATTCTTTACTTACCATACGTATAGATCATTCAATTTCGCTTCTTGATTAAATGCCTTCTTAAATTCTATTAAAAATACTCGAATATTCCTATTCCTCAAATAGTAAAAAATTGAAATCTAGATAAATTTTGATTTCCAGTTTTTTTTATATGTCAAAAAGTGTACTAGACACTTGGACCACTACTCGGAAATTTCCGTTTACAAGGAATAAATAGAATTTTGTTTACTACACCAAATGCATAGACAGTGAGAAAAAATGCCAGCCATGCAAACAGACGAAAAAATTAAGATGCATAATCAGCCTATTTCCTAGTTCTTCCTGCATCCTCTCTATGAAAGAGAGTGGGCCGTAATCCAACACACGGGCCCAGTGCGGTTGGTGGATGTGTTTTTTTTTGTTCTAGGACATGCTGGTTTCCCCACGATGTTAACCTTAACCGTTTTGAGACCAGTGGTGATGAAATCATTTGCACAAAGTTTATTTGGGTTCGAACCTACGACCTACAACTCATAAGTGTGGCCGGGTCTACTTAAACTACTAGAAGCAGAGGAAATAGATACAGGTTTCTTCACAACTACTAATATATTGAATGAATCAAAATTTGAAACATGTTGCTAAAACCAGAATACGCTTATCTTAGACATAAATAACATTCGTTCTTTGGAAATACTCGTATACCTACGTTTTCTTTATCGTCATTAGTCAGTTCAACGCAAGCGTATCATAACTTCGCTCAAAGGGACACTACTCAGAAAAAGCACACAAGACTCCACACCAGCGGGATACGAAAATAACAACCTCTCTCCATAATTTGCAACAAGAAGACTTTTGACAGTCTCATGTTCTATTACTGCGTCTTTCACTTCAGTCAGTTTCTCCAGCCGTTTAGCCAAGTATGACAGTTCAAAGAATCTCGTTGAAAGCTGGTCGTCTATCTCATCCAATAGTTTCTTCATACCATTAAACATATCTTTTCGTGATATCTTTCCGGGGCGTTGCTTTTCGGAGTATTTGAGTGGGTGCACATAACTGACAAAGCATGCTTTGTGATAGTGAAAGCCTTTGTCGATCATATCTTCGGGTGAACGATACCTACGAATTTTTAAATACACTCCATCACGGTCCCTGTGCGCTGTATCATAAATCAGTTGGGCGCCCGACAACCTAGACTTTCTAGAAGGTGCTTGGCTCTGTACAACGTTCAGTTGTTTATTACAAATCAAACATCTTATAATTTCTTCTGAAGTCAACGCTCTTCTTAGGGAATATTGAACCTCCTGTAAGTCAGACACTCCTTCAATTTTGACTTTGACTTCCTCTTCCGGTTCCTCTTTTTTAATTTCTTGTTTGGGTACAATCTGCGGCCTTGCTCGGCTATTATGATCATCAAAACAAATATAGGAAGTCGCACATTTTACATGCCACGAAAAGCACTGTCTAGACAAACTATCATTGTACAGAAAGTAGAACTTGTCGCGAGTGGCATCTTGCCGCTCATCCGCCACATTTTTTATGGCATGATATGCATCTTCGTCTGGGTCTATAACCAAATTTCCTGGTTTTTCACAAAACAAACACCCAGGCATGGTCGGTCTTTTGAAACTGAATCTCGGGAATTGCACTGACATTGTGAAATCAAATAACGCAACAATTAAAATGTGTTAAAACTTAAATCCAGACAACGTTCGGACGCGAGGGTACTGAAATTGCAACTGCAATCCATAGAGTTATATCCTTAATATCTATTTGCTGCGCGGCGCAGCTATCCCGGGAAGGAACAGGTGACAGCGATACGGGCGGGAGGGGGGTGTTATGGTCATAGAATAAATACTGGAAGTCCTACGAAGATCTCCATTTTTCAGCTTATTTTTGTCCCAGGCACTCGAGTGAAATACATCGCGGAACTTGCTCAGAACTCTCAAATCTAAACATATACTTTTGAGTGTAGCTGATATTGATGATGAAGTTACTCAAGAACCTACTATTACCTACACGTTATACAAGTTGTCGTTTTGCATCCTCGTCAATTTCAAGGAGGTTACTATGCTAGTGATTCTCGACACGAATCAATAATAAAATAAGCAGTTTTTTTTTGTTTTTCAAATTTTCGAAAATCGCCTTGTGTGGAACGCGCATCTTAAAACGCGGCCCGTGTGATACCGCACTGTAACTGCCCTTTTATGCGACATAGTTGTGCGACATTGCCTACCTCATACGCAGCGGGGCGATTCTGTTCTTTGAAAGTGGTTTATTCTGAAAAACTGTCAAACTTAAGTAACTATAAAAACAAGTACTAATTATTGAACAAAGTATCGTATTTTTATTTGATTATTAATGTCTTTCATAACAGCCTCCTGAAATTTGACGAGGGTATGTCTTAAACGTTTTTCTTATTACCTGCAAACCAATGCGTATTTTAATAGAATTCAATTAAATACTTCGCAACCAACAGAGAAGATTTTTTTTAATAAATCACACAAATACCACAACAATTATAAAGAACCTAAGTAGACAAAATACTTAAACACAAATATGACCTAAAATTTGTACAGCGTAAACTGTATAGCAACCCAAATCAATATCGAGTGCCCAGTTTACAATTACGTAGCGAACACGTATGCGTACGTAGCAACCGACCAGTCGACCTTTTTAGACCCTCCCCTATTTTAGGGGCGATCCCCCATGGGCCTTACGAGGGGGCACGGATAGGGTGGTTCTATACGGACGCTAGATTATGGACGGTTTTAGAGATCTAATTTATTTGGGGAGGGGTCTTTGGGGTGTTTAGACCGGGATTATTTTTAGGGTCGGCGTCTTTGACGACGACCCCTACAAATGATGAATCTGGCAGTGACTGTTTTGCCGAGATAATTTTTGGTTAGCACATTCTGTCGGTGATTTTTACTCACAGTGCAACAAGTTACTATAGCACGCTTTCATTTATGCTGCGTGCAGACGGCTCTACTTATTTATTCATCTTTGGCTGATGGTTCACAGAATTGAATGGGCGTTGTACTGACAGTTTTATGCCTTTCCAGAGCAATTATAACTCTACGGAGTTATATTTTTATAATCCGTAGAGTGTTGATTTTTGACGAACACTTTTTATTATTATTTTGCGTTGTTACTGCGATTAAGATTGAGTGCCATTTGATAATGAATGTTTAATATGGCATAATACAAAACCAGACGTATTCCTGCCTTTACTCGTAGGCTTAACCATCCGTATCAACCTAGCGATGTGCTACTCGTAGCTAGCCTGTAGTATTTGTGACACGTATTGATTTTATATTCTATTTCATGTATTATCGTGAACTATAAACTAGTAGAAGCTCTTTCCATTCATAGTTGTACCGAGGAATATATTTATGAGTTAAAATGTTTCGGAGACTCACTAAAGGCTACCGCAAACAGGCGCGACACGAAGGCACCGCTCGTCGCGCGACACGTGGTGCCTTTGTGTCGCGCTGTGGCGTCGCGCCGTTTTGCGGGAGCCTTAATGTTAAAGGCCCTCTTGTAGTGCGGTGTGTCTTGCACGCGTAGCATAACTAACTATTGTCGGCGAAAGAATAGACAAAATGACAGATAGAATAGACAAAATAACACATTTCTCTACTCATCTGTCATTTTGTCTATTCTTCCGTCGACAACTCGGCAGAACTAATTTTTATAGTGTTCATGCACGCGTGTTGTAGTGCGTCTCAGCGGGCACTCTGGCCGGCCGCTGCGAGCGCTTGAACTGCTAGATTTTGTGTCAACATGTCTGCTGCAACAATGCCGGATGAAAGGGCAGTCTAGCCTTCCCGTAATCATCGCCAATACGATGTTGGGGTTAACCCGTACCCTGCGCACTAAGGACGCGGCGCATGAAAGCAGTCGGTGCGCGCCTCTGCGAACATACCCGAGGCACTACAGTATCGGGGTAGCCCCGTCACTGCCCTGAACGCGTTATTGTACTGGACGCGGATGCAGCTGTAACTTCTGCTAGAGTAATGAGCCCACAGACTGCAGATGTACAGTACGCCCTGGACGAGCGAAGCCTTAACCTAATTCGAGCACCGCGAGAATCTCCGGGCGATCATGTTTGCTCTAACAGACTACGCCCTCCGCTCCCGTTCCATGTCAGCGTTATCTTTGAGGTCGACAGTCAAAACATGGCCCAAGTATGTAAACTGGTCAACCCTTTCCAGAGGTACCCCATTGAGTTTGACCGGAGGTATAATTCTCGGACTTCTCGCACTGACATGACGGTCTCGAAGATTATACACTGGCTCCTTCTTTACATTTAACAATATACCGTGACCACAAGCATATTCCGCGCATACTTGTAACAGCTTCCTCAAGCCGCAGATCGAAGCGCTCATCAGCACCATGTCGTCAGCATAACTTAGATTATTGAGACATGTACCTTCGTCAATGTGACAGCCGACATGCTGACTGCTGAGCACCACGATCAGACGTTAATATACAAATTAAACAGGGTAGGAGATGTTAAGCCACCCTGCCTGACTCCGCATTCAAGTTTATACGTATCCGACATGGCTGCCGCCCACGTAACACTATTAGACTGGTGCACATACCAGTGCTGGTACATGCAGATGAGTTCCGGTGGCAAATCTACGCTCCTAAGCTTGCTCCACGCCACAAGGTCGAAAGACTTGGAAAGATCAAGGAAGCACGCGTACACTGGTGTTTTACGATCTGTGTTGTATTTGACGGTATGCTTCAGGCACAGTTATAGTGCCAATTATCTCCGAGTAAAATGGGCTGAGTGGCGTCCGGACAGATTGTCATGACGAAATAATTAGCTAGGGAAGCATAAAAAGTCTAGTAACAATTTATAAACGGTTTTTTATCTTTGCTCCCCAGCTTTCCACCTACAAGATCAACTGTTGAATCACATGAACGAGCACCTACAGTCATACACTGTGTACAGCGGGGATGAAGATTATAAGCAAGGCGAGCCGATAGAAAGCGATGTATATGTAAGTAGCTCACTAGCCAACTATATATTCTATCTGTCTACTCTTCCGCTGACAAAGCCCGGCTATGTTACGCGTGCGGGGCCATCACTTATTAAATATTTTATAATTAAATTTTCCAGGCAACAGACAACAGCCTCCTTGTAGCACGCTCAGTCCGCGAACATAACGAGAGTCGTCCACACGAGTGTGATATCTGCCACCGACGGTTCAAGAGGAAACAGCATGTCAAGGTTCACCGCCACGTGCATGACAAGCCCGTGTTCAAGGTGTGGTGCTCAATCTGCGGAGAAGGTACGTGCAAAAGTCAGCTGTAACTAGAGGCAATAGAGTCGAGAATCACCCCTTAGCTGTCATAGGTTGAGAGAAAACTTGCCGCTAAAGATTCCTGAAACTTGAAAGGTAATCATGGGAAATATCTAGGGTGTTGCATTTGTTTAAAAGCGACGATGGTGGACAGCATTTTCATAGGAAATGTAAAGGCGACACAGCCGGCGAGAAGCCAGTCGTTCCGTGGGCCCCGCTCGGGTCGGTATTTTCGTATAGTGAGTTAACTATAAATACATCATATCCACAGTCTCTTTTTATTATAGATCCCTTCGCTATGCTTTGTCCAGCCTAGTTTGCCAAATTGTAGCATAGAAAAAGGTTGATCTTCTCCTGTATCTCTACCAAATATATAACAGATCCAAAAAAAAACATGAAGCAGGATGTGGTAAAAGAGTGACCAAAAAATCTGTTCGCGTAAAAACCGACGTCCAATCAAGATTTAACGCCAAAATATTAAAAAAAATTGCAGGTTTCCAAACAAACGAGCACTGCGAGGGCCACCAGTGCATGTCAACCTCACTTGACATAGTTAGCACGCAGCTTGAAGAGGTTAACACGCATTTCGAAGAACTTCCACCGCCGCCGTCTCCGCAGGTCATCACGCGACAGGCCAAGAAGGAAAACAAATACCCGCAGGAATTTGTAAGTATATGCATTTTTGTTCAATTCAACTCCTAACACCCAGTTTTCATTTGGTGGTTTTAATGATTATGACTCTGAAAATACATACACCTGACACTGACCTACTAATTGCAATAAAATAGTAAATTTAAAATTCGCGAGCAACCTGGCGCTACCTCCTGAGATTACAAAAAGACTTGTTACTTTGTAAAGATGATTGACTGTATCTAATCTAAATATTTCAAACGAAAGTTTTTTTTTTTGAATACATAATTATTCATATACATTTTTACCATACCTTAAAACTTTAATTTTTCGCTTCTTAGGACAAAAAACCACCGATTCGAAACCACAAGGACCTTTCTTAAGCTTTTCAACTCATTCCAGGTGGATGTAACAGAGCTAGCAGCATTAGACAGTGTACAATATGTGGAAGTGGAAGAGAGAGAGCTGCCCACCCCTCAGCGAGTGTTTGTCTGCAAGTATTGTTCCAAACCGTTCAAGAGGAAAGACCATTACAAGATACATCTGCATATTCATACCGGTGTAAAGTCCTTCTTCTGCACTGAGTGTGGGAAAGGTAGGCATTTGTTAACATTAATAAGTACAGCATCAGTTTAATTAGAATACTTATAAAAATTATAGTAGAAAAAAACCTATATTCTGATAAAAAATATTTAAGTTATAAGTCGTTTTTAATGTATTTTACTGTGTGTAAATAATAAATAAACTTATTTATGCATTAAATTAAGAAAACAAATGAATATAAGGTAGATGTTTTCTGCGTCGTTCTTACTGATCTTGTAAAAGATGTAAACAATATTACAATGATGTCTAATTGCCGCAAATGTTTTCATTGTACAAAGATTGTAATGTATGAAATAATTGACCATCATTGAAAAATAATTGCCCCCATTAAAAAAATGCCTCATTAATTTGTCTCTAAAACCAATATTCTCTGTTTGAAGTCTTTAATACAACTTACACGAAGCTAGATCTCCAATCAAAGCCAAAACATGGTCTGCATATAATTAGGGATGATGACATTTTTTTTTTTTTTACCTCAATTTTTTTTTTTTTTTACAAATAGTGCAAACAGTATTATAAAAATTGATAAAGCTAAAAAAATTGCCAAGTTATAAACTTTAAAAAATAACTGTTAAACGACAGCACTATAGTGGCAGTGACGTCACGACTGTAACTTCATGCTAGCGCCAAACAATGTCCGTACCGCGCGATAAGGACGGCAATAATCCCCTCCTAAAACTTTTAAAGCGTGTAGCTTCTTCATATTTAAATCGATTTTAAAGTATTTTTTTCGATCATCTCATTTTACTATGCCTTCTTTGAAATTGCATTATTTTTCCGAGCATTTCCAATATTTTTCATCCATCCATTCCATCCCTATTACTTATTTGAATTGTTGTTTTGCTGAACAGGTTTTTACCGCAAGGACCACCTGCAGAAACACATGCTGGTCCATAACAAGTTGAAACCTAAGAAAGAGATGCCTGACCTTTACCCTATCAACAAAGTACTTAGTAAAGTCCCGAGGAAGAAGCAGGTCTTACCTGAGATCACTATACATGTAAGTACTCTAACAAGATTTGTTTTTTAACTTCGATCAACAATAGTACTAGATTATAGATTTTTTGTTTCGAACAAAAACACATTGAAGTGGCCGCGGTTCCATATAGCTTGATTATAAACCTTAACACACGAACATAAAGTTTATTATCGTTTGCTATATACTAACTAGGTACTTCAAATAAAAAGTAAATTTCTAAAAACAGAACAAAAATATTTATGAAAAAACAAAACATAATTTCTAAGCAATAAGGTCGAAAAAACTATGTTGCTAAATGAGACCACGAAATTATTTGTGGTCTTATTTTTCCGGCCATTTTTGATGGTCTCATCGAAAATCTAGTACTATGGTTGATCAATTTTTTTTTACAATATAAAGAACAATGGCGGCTAATTATTTGAACAATAAAAGCTTGTTACATAAATAAAAAATATTGTAAAATGTTCGTTTCTAATTCCTTAATACGTTATATCAACGTTTTTATAATTTAAACTCCGTGATTAATAAATATTGAGAGTTTCATTCTTTGTTTTTTTAGCCGTAAATATGAATTTTAAAACAACTAATCTGAACAATGTTGCCAACTGAATGCTTTTCGCGCGATCTAGAACTTTTTCTAGCTGTGGACTGCAGTTATACGTCTAAGAAATACGTACTAGGAGGTGGCTGGTGGTATAAATAAATTGACCTAAACGCAATACCTATTTATTAACTATGTAGTCGTTTGAAGTTTTTTGTTTTAGTTGTCCGAATGAATGATTAAGATGGCAACTCAGACCGTGCGTTGTCAGAAACACTGACAGTGACAGTTGCTCTCGAGCCGCTGTTTTTTTTTTCCTTTTGGCTTCGCACGGTTTGTGCATTCAGCCAGCGTCACGTTTAGTTTATTACGAAGGAAACAAAGCTAGGGAAACGAAAATACAATAAGTTATAACGGGATTTAGGGATAAAATCGATAGGATAAGTATTTATAACAGTGGTACCATAATGAATATTGAACTAAAATTACAACCTAATAATATAGTAATGAAAGATACTATACATTTATATATAGCAAAGGCGTACGAAGGGACAAGAGGTTACTAAGAAAGGATGAACGGTCATATAAGGGACAGGAGAAAAAAATGTGATCTAAGTCACCTACGTCTGTGCCACACCTGTTGTTATATATGTTTGGGTTACAGATGACTTGTTCTATTTCTTTATTAAATAATTCATTATGTTATTATTTATTAAAGAAACGAAAATTCACACGATTGACGATAGTCAAAAAACTTTAATACATAAAAGTTGTTTCAAATTCAAAATTCCCGCCAAAAATACTAAAGTCTCAATATTTATTAACAACGGAGTTTTTTGACGAAAATCTTTTCTAATATAAGTCTAGGAACTTATTACGAACATTTTACGGTAGTTTTCATTAATGTAATAAGCTTTTTTACTTCAAATAAAATTATGTATAGGCACCTGCCATTGTTCTTTATGTTTCAAGGATCGTTAACATTACAGACACTGCACGATTAATAATACATTATTTAGGAACAATTCTAGTGTTGCAGCAATTATAAACAAAGGTTACCACAACATGAAAGTATGAAAACACTAGCTGCGCCCCGCGGTTTCACCCGCATAAGTTTCGACCCCGTGGGAATATTGGGATAAAAAATTGTCATGATTTACCCGTGTCAAATTTCATCCAAAAATCCATTCAGCCATTTTATCGTGAAAGCGTAACATACAAAAATAAAATTCCCCAATCGTGTATAATATACGTTTAGATTAGCAAGATGTAAAAGTAACATTATAGAAATTACAGTTTAAATAATTAAATTAATAAGAAAATATGGGCTGTATAAACGAACTAGTCGTACTTTACAAAAAGTTTTTGGATGTCCGAAAAGACCTACCACGATACATTTGCGGGGATTTAGAATGATGTTTGTTTGAGACACTCCTAGCTATTTTGTTGGAGGAATACGTTTTGGTTTAAAATTATTATCAATAGTATATACAAAAGCCATATCGAAGCAGTAAGCTCTGATTTGGCTGAATTGGGGAAGCTAATCCATCCATTTTGAATTGAAAAATTACAGATAGAGGAGACCAAATTACAGGTTCTTTATATTCTTCTGTCATTTTGTCTATTCTTGCGTCGACAAAACTGGTTTCTATGGGTGTCATGCTTCACTTGCTGGGCCTTAGTGACAATAGAGTCGCCTCCTTTAACGAAAGATTTAAATAAATATAATAGGAATGAAAGATGTTTTTTTTTAAATTTTTTATATTATATACAGTGTATAATCTTAAAAATGTGCCAAGTTAAAACGTTATATAATAAGTGTTAGACAAGGACAGCACTATCGTAGAAGTGATGTCACGACTTTATAACTTCATACTAGCGCTATAGATTTTCGGTACCGCGCGAGAAGGGCGGGAATAATACCCTCCAAAAACTTTTTAAGCGTATTGTAGCTTCTCATATTTACATCGATTTAACAGATTTTTTCGATTTTCCCATTTTATTATATCTTCTTTGAAATTACATTATATTTTCGAACATTTTTAATATAAATCATCATCCCTATTGTTGAAATGTAAAAAAAAATGTAGTATTAAGTTCTGCCTACATAGAAAACTGTGGCGTGATGTTATGCTATAAATACAATTCTTAATTGCAGGCGCCATCAAACACGAAACTCCGCGTGCCCCTGCAAATCAAAGTCCCCTACCAAATGGTGGTGTCTATGGGCAACGGAGAACAACGCGCCGTCACCATAGATCCGCAGGCGTCATAGTTTTCAATATTTAGTGATTTTGTAGAAAATTTATCTCTATTTTCATGATTGTGGTTTTAATTTTATTGGTGAATTAATGGCGGACGGTACTTGAGGAAACGGGCATGTCCTAGAACCAAAAATTCGAAGACATGTGACATCTACTAACCCACACTGGGTCCCCGTGGTAGATAACAGCCCACTCCCTCTTACCGAGAGGAGGCCCAGCAGAAATAGGACCTGCCTCAAGTATGCATAATCAGCCTCTAATGTTCCCAACCTTAAGCTAATAATTAAAGGTCCTATTTTACAATGAAAAAAGAGAATGGGCACTATTTACAAAAAAAAATTATTGAATAATTTGAATGGCGTAATCTGCCAGTAAAATTAACCGGATTTGGTGAAACGGACTAAGTACAAGGATTATTAGAATGTAAAAAAGGAGCTACCTAAGTGTTGCTAAGAATCCAACTACATTGGCAGGTTTTTTTATTTGCATTGTGATATATTCCAGTAACTCCAACTATTGTCCTTTTGCCCAAAAAGAATAATTATGTCGTGTGAATACATCTTATCTACTTTTATACTTCACGTAACATAGGTAGCTGAAAAAAATGGCTACCGTTCATGTATTCACTTTTAATAAAGTTTATTTTCACATACATTTGTTGTCTGCTGGTCTTACTAAAGCATTAGGTATTTATGTAACTTGAAACTATTTTTAGTATGATACTTTTATATCTTGTATCTGTTCATGCCTGCTCCATACAAAATAATTCATCATCATCTCAAAAATCCGTGCCACTAGCATGAGCATTCGCGGCACAAGACATAAAGGAGAATAGTCACGTTTCATACAAAGTTGGGCCCAAAAGCCAAGGCGTTGGGCCAGCGAAAAAAATGTGTTACCCTGTTCGGGGAAGTGCTCTTTATTATTTTTTGTACTATTGCACCGAATCCATACGACCATTCGTACAGCTGTTTTTCAAAGTTGAAAAATCTAGTTGCATCCATGTTTATAAAATTAAACTACTGATTGGCGAATATAAATGAAAGGTGACCTTGAATAAGTATTACCGGCTATGACAACAAACCTCTGCGATTGTTACTGTAACTGTTTTTTGCATACTTGTTTAGTTAGGCGCATGGATAACAAGGATTTGACGCGAACGAGGCACGTACTTACACATCCCCAAGATTGGATTTTGGGCCCAAAATGGCTGATGTCCTTTAAACTAATAGCCTAGTTCTTCAAGGCTTCGACGATGGAACAGCCCTACTTAGACCAGACAGATGTGGATACGGCCGACGAACTGAGAAGACGTCGATTGTAATAAATAAATTTATTTATTTATTGTTAAGGCACTTCAACGACCTACTCACTAAAACATACACAAACAAAAATCACATACAGTTTTAGGTATAGTGAATACGTCACTTACAGAAGTGCACAGCATTAGCAAAGACTTGTTAGTTGTAATGGTTACAGGTTGTAAAATTAAATCACGATGGATAAATAAGTTTGTTTTATAAGTTAATTGATAATTAATTTGACAGTACTGTAGTTATGGATTATTTTGTATTGTATTTAAGTAAATCAATATTCTTATTACTTAAATAAATAGTTTATTTTAAAATAATTTCTATTGAGATTTTATCATATAACTTTGTATGGAGCAGAGCATTTATTTATCGACTTTTTAAAACATTATTGTACATATGAAATTTGTGTGGAAAGAGCGAAAGTGGGTGACAAAATGAGAAGTCGGGGGGAAAAAGGTTTTTTCGTATTTTATAGGTAGTAAAATCTCTTTGGCTGTACATAGATGACGTTTTAAAAAAGTGGAGCAAGATCGATATTAGTGACGACATAACTGAAGAGTTGACCACAAAAAAAGCTCGATATTTGGGTGCCGCACCAGCTCTCTGAAAGAATTACCTAATGAATCGTGTACTCATTCAGGATTCTCTATTGAAACGTAATGAAACACAACCATTTTTGTATATAATAATTCTTAATTTTACTTTCAACGTGCATGGTCCTCCTGATAACGTTTTCTCATTGTTTTCAATGACATGCTCATAGTTTTATCTTTAAAACATATCAATTAATAATACACTGTCGATTGATAAAAGTCTAAGACAGTCACACACTTGCTCGGGTCGGCACCGTCAAACAAGTCTGTGTTGCCTGACTAACAACACATTAAACGACGTGGTAATGTGGTATAGATATGAGCAAGTCAGCAAGTTGGTAGGGCGACCAACTGCTGTTCTTCTTCATAAGAAACTAGTTTTGAAACGCCGGCGAACCTAAACTTTCTGACCTGACCGCCTCTTTGACAATACAAAACTAAATCTTTTATTGAAATAAATGGTTCGCACGGTGCGCCGGACGAACGCTAAGTACCGCTACTCTTGGAGGCTCTTTTGTAGTACCTACCTACTTTACATATATACATAAAATTACGCCTTCTTCCCATGGGGGTAAGCAGAAACAACCTGCTACGATCCCTACATACTCCTTTTGCTTTGTTTACTTCATACATCTGGTCATGACACGCACGCCGGTTGCGAGTACCACGCACTTAACCTTTAAGATTAAGTTTGTCCTTGTCACCTACTTTCTTAAATGCATGAGCACTGGGTCCAAATACGTAGTATGTTGCCATGATCTCAACGATTAAGAATTGCATATCTCTCAAATATTCCTACGAATTCTTCTAGTATAACATTGAATGTTCTTCGGTAATAAACTTTGATCTTTAATATTATTGTGATTTGCTGTGTATTGGAGGATAAAATTGTTAGTTAGTAAGTGTGTCACTAATTGTGCCATGTAAACCAAATACTCGGATTTATTGCCAGGTACAAGTACTTTTTAAATCGTGTTTAAAAAAAAAAACACAAATCTCTTGTTGTTTTAGCTACTCCGTGCCAAAAAGTTACCTTAGTAGTCAAATACTTTTTCAAGTTATGTGGATGTTTATTTTACAAGTTGGGTCCAATACTCTCTAAATAATGTTTTATATATTCATAATTTTGTATTATTGTAACTGGCAATGCGATCGAAATTAGTTGTAAGTTTATCTTTCTGTAAAGTTCCTCTATTTTGTCTTTTCACAGAAAATAACGTTGTGATTCTAATCTAAGTTTAATTAATGTGACATGGAAGTACAAAAATAAAGTATTTTGCACTCAAATTATTTTTATTATTTAAAATCAAAATCAAAAATTAGGGAGACTATAATTTTAGTACTACTACCAGAGTTCTAGAATTCTTTTGGGACTCCCAAAATACTATGAGGTAGAAAAGAGAACGATAAAAAAATAACAACTACCATTTCAAGTAAAATGTTATATTTAAGTTAAAGTACGAAAGCACGATGTCGGTAAAGAGAAGCTGGTTATAATTATGTTCTATTTATTATTATGAGTTTTCAACAAATATTGTGGGTTCCTATCATACAAACTTGTCCAGCGTAGGCGAATAACAAATCAAGAAAACCCTCGAAAAAGGTCTAAAACGGAATCTTTCGTTGTGTTCTCGCGTCACCTATACTGGGCAAGCGCAAAAATGCAATATCAAATAATAAATTCTATTGTAAACAATTACATAGACATTATACAATTCAGTAAGTGTTAATAAGTAAACAAATATATTATATTTTGTAATTTATTATAATTCTATAGTGTCTTGCTCTTTTATTATTAAGCGATCCATCAAGTAAAACTCATCAAACCTTCACCAAAACAAAAGTTAAAAACGATTTTGTACTTTAAAACTTCTCAATAATTACGAGTACTAAAACATCTAAGACTGAGCTTCAATTTTACTATAAAAATATGTTTTGTACGTACCTATGTGGATCACTACCCGTAGGTACTATTCTACCCTAATATACAAGTTATGAACAAACATTCTATGGTATATAACAGCTATATTGCACATTTACTTACATAAGGTACATCGAATCACATAAATGAACTGAACACCGATATGGACATCAAACGAATAACAATAATAATAGAACAACCCTTAAAGGCGTACAACATTTAAAATTTATATTAAAACACAATATATGTTTAAAAATTTACATCACAGCAGCATTTATATTTCCGAATTCAGGCTCTGAACTCAACGAACGCGTTATCTCGCTATCAGTACCTCATAGAAAGGTCCTCACGCTTTCTTTCGTCTTTTAAATACTGACAATGTGCGAACTAACGTTAATATTATTGATTAACCTGTTCTTACATCGAAACCTCTGAGTATATAAATACTTATTTATTTTTAATCGAAATTCGCATAGTACTCAACACAACTGCGGACTTCCGATGCCATGCCGATGCCGTAGCGGCGATAACATATGTCCAACTCAACAAACATTTTGCAAATAACAAATGAAATCATATTAATGTTTTTCAATACAGAATAAAAACTTATTTCAACTAATTTATGTCAGTCAAGTATGCCTTTAGACGGCCCAATTTCTCATTGCTTTTCACTTTAACTTGTAAACTTTTGTACAATTTATTTACAGACATTTCCACTGTGTAGTAAGGGAGAAAGCAAAGCTGGGTCGTCTATAGGCAATTAATAAAGTTTGACTAGCTTGGTAACATAATCGTACCTTTATTTCATCCACATCACATGTGGAAGACCGGTGCATCACAATATAAAGATGTTGATCCCTATTTCCTATATTATTCAAAACTATGTACATTTTTTAACGCAAAATCACCGATATAGGATTGTCTAGTTTGGGGCAGATGTAAAACCCCCAGTGATCTTTTTGGCAATCAAGTTTTTATAATTATATTGTTACACTATTTGGAATATCATTGAGGTGGTCAATTATGCACAAAATATTCGTAAATCAATGTATTTCTAATTGATAATGTTTTGAAGTGGCGTTTTACATAGTGCCAGAGTTAGTCTTATTAGCTATACGGTTCTTAATACAGGTCATTTTAATATATTAGTACTAAAGAGGAAACTTTGGTTCCTTGCCTGTAACAATTAATAAATTTTCATTATTTACAGAGCCTGTTTTTACTTGACGATTGCATGAAGTTGATGAAATGTTGCTAGATTTACGTTAGCCAGAAAAGGCCTAGACTAACGAAGACTTTCTAATTTATCAGGTAAGGCCATTCAAATATGCATCTTTATGAAGGACAGAAAGCAGGCCATAAAAATCTTTCATTCCACGTCATAGCAAATATTTACACTGTTCCACAATTCCACATTACCTATTTACACGAACGCTTGTATCAACTCGCCACTTCACTATAGAAAAAGAAGTAAGTATTTGATTTAGAAGCGAAACAACGTATCACGTCCCGAAGCTTTAGGCTTTATAGCGCGATTTTGAACGCGTACGAAGCATATCACGTTTCCAATATATTTGTAAGTATCGCTTACGCAAGTACGCTTTGAATCTAGGGTAAGAAGAGCAAGTTAGGGCTGACCCAGCCAGACCTATCAGTATTTTCCCGTAGCTCTGCTTTTTTGTCTGCTCAGAAACATCCACTAGAACGAGAAAGAAGTGGCCACGGAATCGGTAAATCAACCCTGCAAGCATTTATCAAGACAAAATGCTGATCCAGGCGGACAGGGGAGGTCTAGCTCAGCCGCAAGACCACGTCCTAAACAAAGCAAACGACGCGCGAACATATGACCGTCGAGTTAATTTTGTTCGGCGAACCCAAACGTGTGGTCGCGGCGACAGACGGCGCCTTCCAGTAACCCGAATATATGAGTGACAATTATGAACGCGACGATTGCGTAGTCGCGCGACCGATTGGTTTGGTTATGATGCGATTGGATCAGAATTTCCGCTTCTAAACTAGTATTACTTCCTTTTCTTTACCCCCACCTACAGTACCACTACTCAAGTCGAGCTGCGATAAGTGTAAGCAGATCGGTGGCGTTCTTATCGTCGGTCTGCGGTCAGGAGGGTTCGGGGGTGGGTGCGGGGACAGCGTGCGCGAGGGGAGGGGAGGTAGATGAGCTCTGTTGAGACATCTCCGCCTTCACGCGCCGCGCTATGTGCGAGCGTGTGTGCTTGCGGAGGTGGTCCTTGCGGTAGAAGCCTGGAAAAAAACATGGGTTAATCAGTTTCTGAATCCCATAGCAAGTTTATTTGAGCAAGTCAACTTGAACCACACTGGAAACAGTAGATCATAAGAAGCAGTTATATCCATATCAGTTGTTGGAAACCCGTAAGACGCCGGTGTTTCATAAGTTTGCATTCCGAAAGTGCTACATGATAACCCAAATAGAATTGTTCTCCACCCACCTTTACCACACTCGTTGCACACATGCCTCTTCTCCCCCGAGTGTATGACGAAGTGCAGCGTGAGTTGCTCCTTCCTCTTGAATGCCTTCATACAGACGGAGCACACGTGCGGCCTGTCGGGGTTGTGCGACTGTTTGTGGCGTGTCAGGTGGTCTTTACGCTTTAGAGCCGCGTTGCAGATGTCGCAGATAAATCTGTAGATAAAATAATTTAGCTTATTATATTTTATTTTTAAGGAGTCAGGGGTTTCTAAATGTATAATTTCCTGTATTTATGTAAGTAAGGATTGGATTACTAAAGGCCCAACGAATACACAAACGGCTGGCTATCATAATCAGCATATAACGTTCCCACTGCTGGGACACAGGCCTGTGTGTGAGATCGCGTAATCGGTACGCGGACCCGGTGCGGGTTGGTAGATGCCACATGTCTTAGAATTGTAGGCTCTAGAACATTACCTCTCATGTTTTCCTTCACCGTTTTGAGAGCAGTGAACAGTTCGGTAAGTCGGGGCCGTTAACACGGCCTCCACTGCTCTCCAGGCTGACCTAGACAAGCTGTCCTATCTAGGCCCTATAATCCTGAATTTTATCCAGCAGAACTGTCAAGGAGTCGATCAGTCAGAAATATGAAGGTAGGTGGTAGTAGTGGCTCTTGCGGCTATAAATTCATCGGCACCCAAACGCTTCGAATGCAATACAGCGATGCTGTTTGGGGGCAGATATAGTTCACTGACGTCAGTGGTAATATCTGTAGTGTTGCTGAGTTGAATCGCAATACCTTCGCTCCATAGTGTGTCCGACTAGATGCTGTTCCAACAGCTCTCGCTCAGGATACGCCATATGACATTCTGGACAGCAGTACAGCGTACTGCCATCTGCAATGAATTAAATCAAATTTAGTTTCACTGTAAATAATTTATGTTCTCGATTGGCGATCGCATGTTAGTTAGTTACCTACGTAACAGCACGTCAGTAGCAATTACTTATACACTAAACAGAAGAGCTGTCAAAATAAAACAGTTCCCACGGCCACAAGGTGGAACAAAATCATTGAAAAGTTTGCGGGAATCGGCTGAATATGGGCAGCGCAAGACCGTGCGGGTTGATGATGTATTATGGCGGCTTATCACCAACTACGGACATGGTCATCTATCTTTCAGCTATTGGGTATAATAATGAATGCTTACCTAAAGCAGTAGTCAGTCGTATCTCTCCCGGTTTCGGCCGCGGTTTCTTCTCCTTCATGGATTTCTTTTTCTTTTTCTTCTTGGACATGACGACAGTGTTAGTATTCTGGTTCACCGTCTGGTTAACAATTGTAGATGTTTGTACTACCACGCTATTGACTGCGTTCGCTACTGGCATCTGGAACACAGAATCATTTATTTATCTATGTTTTGTAAGCTGATTAGAAAAACATTGTTTCTAAATCTACCTTACTAGTAAAGGGTTGTTATTAAAGTGATAAGTAGTGACAGGACAACTAAAAACAAAATAGTTTTTCGTAGACCCAGAGGTTTAAAGCACAAAAATCATCTATTAAAATAAGATTTAAAGATTGATAGCTACATAAATTTTCAAACAATTGCATAACAAACTTTTACAGGTCACAGTACTACTCACGAATATGAATAACTTTTATTCGGACACCAAGTCAGAAAATAATACGAAAGTTAAAATAAGCTGTTCCATCCGTTTCAATCGCGTAGGAACTTTGTATGGAATAGCAGATTGTTCGCGCTACGAAAATAACAATAAAATATTTCAAAGTTCAAACTCACCGTAGCAATATTAGGCATAGAATTCAACGCGTTAGTATTCACAGTGGCCACGATAGTAGGCTGTTCTTCTCTCTTGGTCTCCACCACAGTCGCAGGCGTGGAGTACTTTAGGAGATGGTGGAGAGGCAGTGGTAGGGCAGACAGGTAGTCTGCCACGCCACCGCCCAGGGTCTGCCACGTAGAGCTGTCTGTCACGTCACCGATGCCTGACGCACACGATACTAGTAGTGAATGATAAGTGATGTGACCATGATTGATGATATTATGATATGCAAGGAAAAAGGGGGTCAGTCAGAAGAAGTGAAAAGTAATCGTTAGTGATGCCGGAATGGAGATAGTAGTGAAACAGGTACTGGGTCATGTCATGTGCTGACCGACAGTGTGAAACCAGATGAATTAATAAAAAAATAATAGCAGGTACTACGCTTAATAACACTGATGTAATAACTAAAATTATAAACATAAATCATTTGTGCAAACATGCAACAATTAATAATGTCAAAATTACTTACTAACTGTGGTAAAGAACTGGCACAAAAGAAATATGTTAAGTAGTAATATGAGTGTGTTACACACGCGAAGCTGAATCCACTTATGCCTGAGCTGTATTTATATGGCTACAACAAAGAATCATTGCGAGTTGACAATGAGGCCACGTTGAAATAATTTCAGCAAAGCTTGTAGGTATATGTTGTTTTATAGTTTGTGCTTACCCCTTTGGGAAAAAGGCGTGAGCGTATGTAGAATGTGGTATATTATATCTCTGAATTCAGGCTGATATCGTGGCAGGATTAGCCTGTTTCAATAAGATATTAAAAAAAACGACCAAGTGCGAGTCGGACTCGCGCACCGAAGGTTCCGTACAAACCTGTAGGTATATAAGACCTGAGTATTTGATATCAATTTCTATTTTATACCTCTACGCGTTCAAGAGGAAAGGGGTAGTAAGTTTAAATTTATCAAAAATATTTTTTATTATGTGATGTGAATAAAATTTACGGTTTTCGTAATTTTTCCTTTATCTGTACTATAAGACGTTGCTTCGTACAAAATTTCAAAATTCTGAGTTCACGGGAAGTACTCTGTAGGTTTTGATTCCCTTGCGAGTGTCGAAAATTTGCGGAAATTGGCCGCATAAACGGCTGTATCTTTTTATTGCGTGCGTATTAAATTTTTTCACAGCTCCAAGGGACAGTAGACCTGATTGTTTGATATAAATTCCAGCTTGATACCTCCACGCGTTCCTGAGAAAAAGGGTCTTGACAGACAGACGGACGGACGGACAACAGAATGATCCTATCAGGTTTCCGTTTTTTCCTTTAGAGGTACGGAACCCTAAAGATTGGGACAGAATTTTTGTGAAACTATTTGCCTGATGTTAACCGAAAATTATCCACAGGTCGTTGAATGGGGCAAAAGTTTCAATAATAAATACCTACTAGGTAAATGATGGGTTTGATATGTCAAATTCCAAGGTAAGTAACTCACTGATAAACTCAGCAGGCGCGGCGGTACCGATGCGGTGGTCATTGCGTCCTTCCTGCTTGATGGCTCGAGCCAAAGCTGCTGCTTCCTTCGGCTCGTGCAGCACTACTAGAAGTTGCTGTGTTCCTTGTTGAAGTGGCGCTTGCGTTACTGTAGATAAAGAAAAGGGGATGTTAGACTCTTGAAAAGAATCCCGTAGGTAATTTTTACAGTGATCAATGAAGTTGGTATATACCATTAAGCCCTTGATGCTGCTGCATCATAGTAGCCATGAGGTCATGGTGCAGTTCTTCGCGATACTCCCTCTTGTCCTGGCGCTGTTCCGCCTTCAGATGCTGATGGACAGTCTCCGCCTGTACGTAGCTGGCCTGTCCGCCGTACGATATGTTGCCCAGGTTCACTGATGAAGACGATATCGTCTGGTATTTTACGCCGGTGTTCACTGTTTGGAATGAGGGACAGTTAACAGGTTGGCGTTAACATTAGCAGAAAAAAAGACTGATTTTCGACTATAGAAATTTATGTGATTGGATCATTATTAACAAACCAATCACATTAATTAGGCTTAAATGATATTTATTGAAATGTAATAAAACACTGACTCACCTGTATGTATGGGAGCCAGACCGGCGAGCGCAACAGTACCAGGCTGTGCACTGCTGACCACGACCACACTCTCCGCCTGTCTGAACTTGACACCATCCACGGCCACTGTTCCCGTGCCCGGAGCCACTGCGAACTGCACCCCACCACCACCGCCCGACGCATGGTAGCGCGTCTCCTGCAGCACTCCTCCAGAACTACTGCCTCCACCTTCATATCCAAACTTTGCGGCGAACTGGTGGATAGTAGGGATCGCCGCCGCCGTCGGAATATGACCAGTGAACGGAGCAAAGTTCATCGTCGTTTACTGAATCTGTAACCGCGGCAGACATCGTAGTTACGCGAATAGTTAGGTTAATAGTGTTACGTCAGCGGGGGTCGCAAGGTCGCACGCGAGATATAAAAAAAACTGCACTCGTCCTGTGGAGCAGGTGGAGAACACGGTGCGAACCACAACAAAGTGAATCAAAGGGTGCGGCCCCTAGTAGGGCGCTCACTCAACCCCCGCCATTCTGCCTCACCCCAGTCATTTCTAACGCTTTATTTTTACCGGCCCGCCGTCTCACACCATCGATCTTGGAACGCGCACTGAGACGCCGCGACACGAGGCGACACAAAAGAGTGGAAACTTAATGGAATAGTTACCTGTCTTGTGTCCAGAAAGTGGGTTTTCATTGCGTTTTAATTGTTCGTCGTTGATGAAATAAGTAAGTGGTGTATGTTCGGCATGCGCGGAAAGGTTGCGCGGCGCGCGGCTGGGCGGGGCGGCTGCGCGGCGCGCGGCAGTCCCGCGGCGGACTGGGGACGGGGGCCTCGCACGACACAAGCACAGGAACAACTCAAAGGAGTTACCCTCTGTTTCAAGATCGCAGCAAGTTCAGGGTCAGGTGTTGGCAACGTAGTATCTTTAGGAAGATTTGGTTCGAACTAGGAGTTAAGGAAGTAGAAAACCTCAAACTAAATAAACAAAAGCGATTTCCTGAGGTAAGTAACCTAGGTAGGTACTTTTCTCTCTTCTTTGTTTATAAACATGTTTAGGGACTGTAAAAATGTAAATGAGTTTCTTGTCCGTCCCATTGACTGAACCTATAGGTACCCAAATATTTAGGTAAAAGCAGGTAAGGTGTGTAATAATGTTGACGGCGTCTCATCTTGGACGTGTGTAGCGGTAAAAAACGGACGGCGTCGCGTCGGGAGCTGTTATGCTGCTGGAAAGACTACCTAAGTATCTTTACACTAATAAACACTAAACTATTGGTTTACTTAACTACTGTGACTAAATCTGTGCCTAGAAGAGCACAAGATGACGCAGCAAGTAATGTTTTTATTATCCATGACGAATCAATTCTCTCACCCTAATTAGGAATGAAAAAAGGGAGGCCTTTGCTCATTAAAATGAATATTAATTATCTCCTCCATGGATAACTAAATCATTACCTACAGTGTTTTGTGTTCTTCACATTTATTTGTGATCTGAGATTTTCTGACAGACTAAGATTACAAACAAATTGGTGTAATTAAGGAAGTTATTTTATTGTTTTTATTTAAACTGTTAGGCATGATTATACTCACCAACTCGACTGGGCCCGCGTGGTGGATTACGGTCCACTCCCTCTCACCGAGAGGAGGGCCTGTGTCCAGCGGTGAGAACACTATAGGCTGATTTTAAATGTATGTATGAAGTCATGTTTGACACATAACTGTGTCGGACTTATATTATAATATATAGATAAGCGTTGCTAACTGCTAAATGTACACGTAGTAACATTTAGCACGTCAATATTCAATAAACTCTTCAAAGGACATAATTACCCATGTTCTAAGTCAAAACCTCATGATTTCTCTTGTAGTTGGTTGGTCAACTCAAACTCACTTCGACTGAGGAAACTGAGATAAGGAGTAAAACTGCAAGCATAAATATCAAACCACAAAATTGAGGTTGAGTCAAGTCGAGGAAACCGTGAAAGTCTTGATTCATTGAAGCCTGGAAGCATGGAAAACTGATAGTTTGGTAAGATTTTTCATATTCCTGTGTTGCATTGTGTTGAATGTTAGTATAAATCATGTGATACATACTGCAAATGCAGAAATATGAAATGAAGATTACCGCTTATCTGTTGGTTAGGCGACTGGTGTGAAATAAAAGACAATAATTTTCAAAATCAGTGATTTTATTCTTTAATCTTATCTTACTGTGTCTTCTTAATAAATAAATTTTCATACAAAAGTTTAATTTATAACTCCGGACAGAAGTTAATGGTCTATTTGCTATGTCTTAATCTTATAATACTTGCAACTAATTTCTTTTAAAAACAAATAAAAAAATACGCTTCTAAATTGGTTAACTGCTAACGTCATCATGAATGATAACGAATAGGATAGGAAGTAAAGTTTTCGACCGAAGTACGTACAATATGCCTAAAAAGTTAAACAAAAAAATTAAATAAATTTTCGAGATTTAGAATGACGAACCGAACTAGACTACGCAACGTATATTAAATAGAGACTTATTTATCAACAAAATGTACAAAAATACAATTTATTATATTAATTACAGAATGAGATAACCAATGAAATAATTAGTAGTAACTACATGAATTAATTAAAATACTCTCGACTTAGCTACCAGAGATAGGGAACTCTCATTTTCATAATCACCATGATATTGTTTAAAACTAAGACATCTGGAACTGGATGTCCAGAAAAGACTTGCAAAACTTAATTACTGTTCGTAGAGCACCTTGAATTCGCAATATGAGCGTTCTAAGCTAAGACATACAAAACATGCCACAGTGTAGTGATGCATTACAAAAAACTTAATACTAAGTACAAAAATATAATTGGAAAATAATTTACACCTACTTTAAAGCTGACAATATTAATATCGTGTGGTGGAAAAGCCTAAATTTAAAATATTTTTCTATTATGACTCTCGCAAATGTGGGATATAATTTCAATTTTCTTAAACCAATGGAAGAAGAAGGAAGGTTCAGAGAAGTCCTTTGTCAACATGGGAACACCAGGCTAAAACAAAATGTTATTTGTTTTTTAATCATAAAAATCAAAATATAATCTCCCACACACTTGCGATGAACTTAGTCAGCTCAACAAGTCCGTTTTGAAAGTGTCGCTAGGATTATTAAGCGGTAGGCCGGAGCATGAAGCAGTACATAATTATATTAAACTTTTCTTAATTAATATAGCACAACAACAAAATGAAATTTCTAAACGGGACGGATTAGCTTTACGAAGAACACAGGTATCTACTTTGAAGCGAGTATAATCCCAGCACACTCCACCAACAAACGGACCATAATTATATTTATCACAACTCGATGGAAATAGAAAAACTTTTTATACAAAATAAGCACATGAAAGGTAACGAGAATGCAATAGAAAGCGGATAATGGTATAAATATCACAGTGACGATGATATTTACAATGATTCGTTATGACCGCGCTACGTGTTTTGTTGAAATCGAACGAGAGACCAGGCATTTGAAAACATCTTGTGAAGTATTGTAACTTCTTGAACATTTATTGTACTGTTAACTGTTAAACAAAACCTGTGAACCTGGAATATATCTAGTAACTATACTATAATAAGCTTAGTAGTCCCCTTTGGAAACTTGATCAAATCCAGTTCTTTTGATGTAAGGTACAATGTAGTGTAATAATATTATGAAGCTAACCAGTATCTGCGTACATTTGGTGACGTGTCTTCAGTATAATTTTCTGTAGTTGAAGCTAAAAATGTTATGGATAATGGAAACTATAATCTATATCTTCATTATTTAACAACTGGACTATACTATACCTATTACAAATATGTACTTATTTCGATGTATCATTTGCCGAATGGAGTCACGATTGATTTTTCAGAGCAAAAAGCTCAGCGCTTTTTTTAATACTGTGCAGCGCTTTTTCGAATGAGAAATGTCATGTCATGGTATTTCATTTTCTAAACAAATTACGTGATATGTATTAACATTATAAAAACATTATGCTTGAAGCTTCATCACATCTCCTTTCAACAAAACTAAGCAGGTTCGAGTTTTGCACCTAATCTAACTTTTCCCTTACAAACAACGCATGTCTTTACACGACACTTACACTAGTCTCTTCATGGAGCTCAATATTTACCATGTAAAGTTAATTTCTATAGACTCATACAAGGCCACGACTTCGTAGAGTTGGAAAGTGGCAATATTTGATACGAATGCGATAAACAGAAGACATATTGAGAATTTGAGTAGAATAATTTGAATTATTCAAATTAATTATGGTGCCATAAACGTCAAGACTCGTGACAGTTGCTGACATAAAACGTGCGAGTAGGATGGTAGATATTTAGTACGAGATTGTTAAAGACAAATGAGTGAATCAGAAAAGAGTCCGCTCCTTTGTTTATGACTGCGACTGCAATGAACGTCGTATACTACAGTCAAATAATTACAAGTCTAAAACGACTTTAGTACAGAAAAACACATTGTTAGTTCAATCCGTATCGAATATCGCAACATTTCTCAGCTTTTACATTAACTTTTTACAAATAACTTTTTTGTTATAATTCGGCAGTGCATTTTGGGCTTATATTTCAAATTACGACTGTCTTACCCTGTAATTGTTAAGTAACTGACATATTATTTGATGGCTCCATACAAATCACAACCAGCAACAATCATTATCGTCCTTAATTTAATCCAAATAGTTTTTACACTCATGCATACATTTTTTTAAATTTAGAATAAATACAGAAAAAGGTCAGTGCTGTTTTTTAGTTATTCTCTGGCTTCGATATGTTAATTTTGGGCAGTTTGGCCTGAGTTCGGAACATGCTAGCTCAGAGTCCCGCTCCAATTATCAGTTTTCAACGCAAAACCACGTCATTTTCGACAGTTTTTTTTAAATTACATAAGCGTACCAATTTCTAAAGCTTGTGACTAATGCGTCTGTCATAAAATCATACTAACAAAGCGAGCATGTCCGAACAGACAGACCAACTTTCGTATATATAGCCATCGTCTTAATTATTGTCATGAGTTTACTCTGCAATGACCTGAGAATCCTGAGATGGACGAGGAGACATCACTGTACGAGATCTCGGTGACGTCACAAGTTCAGCAGACTTCATAATTGTTTTGCCACCCTGATGCCGTCCCCCGCCACCGTCAAGAGAACGACATGACGGCGCAGAAGTAGCGATACATATATTTACTAAAGCCGTATGTCCACCACACGTCAGTCAACGGAACGTCACGTTCGATTCGAATAATCTTGTTTCTCGTTGAATGTAGCGGTGGACAAACGCTGTAAGGTTGAATGTAACTTGAACGTCAAGGTTTTCAATTTTGCTTTAAGACCAATGTGCCAGCTAGATAGTTTCAATCTTAGCAAAGTTCCAATTCACTGGGAGGTTTTCGTCAAAAGGGGTAAAGCAATTACGAGGTTGACTGTACTATCGAGAAAGCCCGGGAGAGCGGTAACAAAGAGTTAACTATAGATGATAAAAGAGTGACTAGATAAGGCCTCTAGTCTCAACATATATGCATCGCATTCCCGTACTGTCCAGGATGTACTGTGTGATTTAACTTGTGCGTAAAACGATCATAGAAACCAGGAAGATACACGTTGCCTCAGATTTTAAGCGTAGTATGCTTAGCGTACTACTATGCCATTACGTACCAAAACGTACGTAACAATACATCGTATTAGTTAGTTCGCGCATACACTACCCACTTCCCACTGATCTGTGTCTGTGAAGTTAGCAGCGGATTGGATTTGTGCATTTTAAACCGACTTTAAGAAAAGAAGGAGGAAATGCTAACAATTGGCGCGTTTTTTGTATATGACATCAATTTTCCGAGTTTTCCATTAATTTCCGAAAAACAAAACAGAATAACACTAACCGCAGCTAACTTCATTCACATCTGTGATGAGAATTGTAAAGAGAACGACAAATCAAGCTACACATTTCCAAAATAAGCTGACCTCGGATTGTATTGGCTTTTCGTACAATGAAAGGTCAAATTTTCCAGGAAATGTGAATCATTTGTCGCCGCGCGCAGATACATTAAAAACCTTACTTTACTGGTCTCAATCTTCCTTATTCCTACAACCGTTCACCAAGGCGTCGTGCGTGTCGTGCGTGTCGTGCACGCTATGACGTCACGAGTGTTGTGCAAGCAACGCATCGAGCGTGCTCTGTGCGTTTTCTACGGCTTGTTGCTGACTGGCGGCCAGAGATGATACCACGTGCTGCGGGATGTTGATCTGCACTGGCATTTGGGAGTTGGAGCTTGTTGGTATCTGTGGAACGAGAATAAGTTTTATGATAGAAAATAATTTACAATGGAGTAGGTATGTGTGGAAATCGAAGATCCTTCCACTAGACAGGTGATTTTGGCTGAAGAATAGCGGTTTAATTTACCAGCAATCACAGCTACAGCGATTATTTTAAAATAACCTTTTTTTATACAGATTGTGGGTGTATACAATGGAAATCCTTGTGTTAAAATGCTTATAAAACAACAACGAAAAATATCAATAACTTGTAAATCAAAAGAAGAAGAATAAAAATAAATATAAGAAAGAAGGAAAGTAGAAACTACTAAACATACTGTTCTAGATTTCCGTCCAATCTCATCTATCTATAGGATGGCCAGCTCGGATGTATACAATTATTTTTTCCAATATTCTAATTTGGCGCCAGATTTTGCAACTAGTTACACTACAGAAAAGATAATATAATACTACTTAAAAATACCCAATCCCATACAAAGAAATGAAACCTCCCTAAGTCTGGCAACTGAGCTGGCAATTTTTATTCGTCCAATTTTTCAACAGATGCCAGCATAAGCGACTCACTAATTGCCAGAGACTGTAGTTTTGCAACGCCATCTAGGAGTCGACCTACTTTTAGAACGTTTCATGCAATCCTTTTATATAAAGTTTTATAGTTCCGGGTTCAGAAAACATGTTATTAGATTTATTATATATTTCTATTTAAAAATAATTATAATGAAAGTTGTTTGATTTAAATAAGTAACAATATTGGAAACTGTGATGAGGACCAATTGAGTAAGACGCCATCTATTGCAAAAAGCTCTAAACAAAATGATTAACAGATAGCTACTTTTATCAATAAAAGGGTTCGAATTGAAGATAAAGGCTTCCTTTTTATTTTATATTCAAAATACGTGAAATTATGAGTGGAAATAGATAAATGAGCACTAAACAGGGATATTTAGACTTTTACCATCATAATTCAGCCAAATTTCTGCCGTATATCGCTTTTTAGTGAATGTTAATTTTCAACCTATGCTGCCATCTATGATTTTTTCTCAAGACAAATTATAATTTGTTCGAGTTGAGACCCCATGACTACATCAAATTCGTTATTGGCCGTCCTAGGACCTTGACCATCGCAATACCTTCGGTAATTTTATACTGAATTCAAACGGATTGAAAAACTTGTACATAGAAGAATGTACAAAAAACTCTAAGGATACTGTTAAAAAGATATCACAAAAATATAAAAAAGATATGGTTACATTATTCTAGGTGCTTATAATATGTAACTGAATTAATGCACATTATGACATTTTTTAAATGAGCAATTTTTATCCTAAATGTAATCAAAACTACGAAAATTACAGTCGCACTTCCGCTGTACAGTCAAAACAAACCAAACTGGACGAAGTGCCCACTACGCTAGACCCTTATACGTGTGCGAATGTGTGCGTTCGTAGATTTGTAATGTGACCACAATTTTCTCTCCCAAACAGTATAACTAATTTAATAAATAAACAATGTTTTATACAAAATAGTAAAATACTGTGTAAATATTATGATCATAACATAATATTCTAGGGTGTTTGGTGGTGAGAAAATGTTAAAAAAAAGGTTAAAAATTAGCCCTGGCAGTTAAGAGATGACTAGTCTCAAACGACGGCATCCGTTCACGGACATGACGCATAGATCAGCGCCATCCAACTCAACAATTTTGTAGGGAACCGAATGATCCAACACACGCACCACCATCAGTGAGACATTTAAGTGAGCATGACATACTCTCAACAGCCATGCTCTTTCAAGTCAAGTCTTTATTATGAGTTACGATTACCATACCAGAGGATTTCGCGACACATCGTGACTTTTTTCTGCGGGGTTATCTAAATGATAGTGTCGTGGTCAATCTTGAACACTAAAAGGAGTATTTGCGACTAGTGAGACATCTAATAATGTTTGCGAAAAGTTAAAAGCAGATAAAGTTTTTCAATATGATGTTATTTACAATACAAAGTTGCCAAGTCTGAATTGTATAAGTATGCAAAAATATCTGTTTATTTTTGTTTAAAATTAAAATAATCTTAATTGTATGTTGTATACATCCGAGTTGACCCTGTACGACCAGATACACGTAATGTGATACTAACGTGTATAGTAATCTCAGGCATGAGACTGTTATTCCCGCTGGAAGGCTGCGCGGGCGCAGGCGAGCTGTCTCCAGCCGCTTCGTCGCGAGCTCGCTTACTTTCGTGCGACCTCGTGTGTTTACGGAGGTGGTCTTTACGGTAGAAACCTATAAGCAACAAATAGATTGTAAATCAGATGTGTCAGAATTTTTATACAAACAAAAATAAAACCAAAATAAACACAAAAGTTTCTAAGCATTTTCCTAAGTTGGAACAAAATAGTATGGTGGAGTCATGATCATCATTCAGCCGAAAGACGTCCACAGCTTAATATAGGCTTAAACTTAACAGCGTCACAACAACCTGTCCTGAGCTTTCCAGCAGATTCCTGCAACCTTCACTTCACCAGACCAGGCATTATAAGTAAAATATTGAGATGAAACTAAATTTTAATGAATTGATCAAAGTATGAATATTTTGGATATCGCTTCTGATTTTCATTCAATATTTTTTCTTTCTTTCCTAACAAACAGTGAGTATTCTAAGGAAACAGTAAGTATATATACTACAAATAGAAAACAAACGACGTAATCTAAAGAGCTGTAATAATGAAAAATAAATGTGTATAAACTGACTAATTATTTAATTAATGTTTCATAACATTCGAGAGGCTGCAGATGCGTACCGTCAAGGGGCATTGAACAGTTCCTTTTTCTATGAGCAAGTCTCTCTTAGAGACTTCCAAATTTATCTGCCCACTGCCTTCTCTTATAACGGCAGTACCCTTTTCTAGCAAGATTGCTCTGCGAAAACCGACTGTTAGAAGTTAACATAGCTAAACTTTTACGTTAAATTTGGTGTCGACCCGGTGGCTCAGACCCGTCGATCTGAGATCCCCCAATTTGCAAAGTTATAGTTGTCGCACTGGCACTAGGCACAACTATTAAAAGCATCGGCTGGAAAAGAAGAAGAAGAATAAGTCACCTTTCCCACACTCGGTGCACATCTCAGTCTTGACGCCGGAGTGTATGACGGTGTGCAGGTTGAGGTGCTCGCGTCGCTTGAAGCCCTTGCGACACACGCCGCACACGTACGGCCGCTCCGGGTTGTGGCCCAGCTTGTGGCGCTCTAAGTGCTCCTTGCGCTTTAAACTGCAAAAGAAAAAGAAAGATCAATTTCTGATTGGTTGGTAAGATGCAACAAACCCTCTAGATACAGAGGCAATCTCAAATGCTTATTACACAAAAGGAACGAGACAGATGGTGTTCGACTACGATAGCCGATTGTATCACAAACATTACACCGTTTGTCCACCTCTATCGTCAACGGGACGTCAATGAATCGAGATTATTAAAACCGAGCGTGACATCCCGGTGACGGCGTGCGGTGGACACGCGGTTATAGTAAATGTATGTACCTCTACTTCGCGTCATCTCGTTTCGTTGGCCCTTAGGCACTTTCTCCACGGACGAGAAAATCAAAATGATAAGAGTCCCGCCAATGAATTCAATCGAAATTCTATGAATCAAACACTACATGGCGATAATTTGATGGCACGAAGTGACTATTGTCGCGATTCTCTCACAAGTGAAAATGGCGCCTAAGTTGTGTGCTGAAAACAATACCTCCTTCTCTTATCCCGTCATTTAGCCTACCTACACTCCATTTAAAATAAGATTCGAAATGTAAGTACTTAAGCCTTTTTCACAGTCCGTTCAACCGATTTTGACTTCTATTGTGTTGGAGGCATGACAAATGACAGCTGCAGTAAACAGTTGGTATTGTGATCTTTATGCCTACGAAAGAAGTCAAAATCGGTTAAACGGACTGCAAAAAAGGTTTATTTAAATTCCTAATCTTATTTCAAATGGAGTATAGACATAGTAGAAAATTAAATAGCCCATAGTGTTACTCTAGCACATATTTTAAAATAAAGTGTGAACTTACCCAGCACCACAAATGCCACAGATGAACCGCCTCTCAATCTTATGCACGATCAGATGTATCTCCAGCTGCTCTTTTTCTGGATACGCCATCTGGCATTCGGGACAGCAGAATATCGGCGAGCCGTCGAGCGCGGTTGCGATCACGACTTGTCCGGGCTTTGGTCGCGCGGGCTTTGCCGGTTTCTTCTTGTACTTTTTCTTCTTTTTACTCTGTATCCTAAGAGTGCCGTCTGCAAGGGAAGAAGAGTTTAGTCACTGATAACACTTTTGTACCAATTGAGTCACACAGTTAGATAAGATAGATAGGCCTTTAAAAATTAGGATATTTTGTGGCGCTGAACTTGTATAGACATACCATACCTAGAGAAGAGACTTAATACAGTTATAGCATAATTTTGATCATCGCATTGACGCCACGAAATGGGTAAAACTCAATCGGTCTGATTACATAACAAGATTTAACTATAGACCAAGTTAGTCTTCGAAGTCAATTTTTGTATTGAGATTTTTCTTGTGGTTCTTGATACATAACCGTAAATTTTGTAATAAAAGCTTTACTTTTATCGGAATAAAGTTTGAAATACAAAAACTGGCTCGATGGAAAAACCTTGTTCTGTAATAGCATGGATTCTGTTGAGATGGCTTGCTCTGTCACCTACTATGTAAGTAAGGCAAAGCCAAGTGTATTAAAGCAAGATGGATGACTGGAGTGAGTTAACACTTAAATCATCAAGAATCTATATTTTAACCATAAAAGAAACTTATAGTTGTCAAAAAAAAGTCGGTGAAAATTCGGAAAAATAACAGGTGAAATAAATTTGCGTGTATACAGAAAAATGATATTTAATTTATCACACTTATGAGTTATATTATATTTAGTTAAAGTATTATTCATTACATTCTTAAAATTGTTTTCAAAACGATACATAAATATGTATTTTTTCCTAAAACAAGCTCGATTGCAGTGCTTAATATAAGCTTCGAACACGAGGCAAATTTGCGAGTTAGTTCAGTCGACAGTGAAGTGACTAACAGCGTGTACGTCAGTGAGCAGAATTCGCAAACTGGGCTCATGGCTGGTGCTCTAAGGTAGATCCTGCTCGCATGACATCTCACTAAATATTTACTAAAGAACTACTAGACGTAGATTTAGTAAAAAAACTTATAAAAGAAAAAAAACGTATAAATTGCGTGCCCTTCCACTCCATACATGCACACTAGTAGCCCATGGCATTGTAATGATCTCTAGACCGTATCACTATCTGAATCCAAAAAAACTTGGTGTACTTACAATGAAACACTGATCAGTAGGAATTGTATTTAGTAAGCTGTAATGCGAGCCAAAGATAAATTCTTCTAGATCCCATTTTAAAATACAATAATAACCATCACATGATTCAACATTTGAGTATTTTCTTAATATACGTTGTTTTACCTAGTAGGTAATCTTTACACCTACATAATATATTTCTTTGAAATATAAAATATGATTTTATAAATATGTATAAAATTATTATAAATTACTAACCAATATAATTTACAAAACATGTTAATAATGTGTATAATTTACAATACTGTTGTATTTTTAATTGGTCAATCCGAAGTGTAATACGATAAGAAAATTATGTATAAAGAACATAGTTTTGTACGAAAAACCGTAAAAAAATGACTAGAATAAACAAGAATACTTTTTCGTTATAATTAAGTATGAACACATATTGTAATTTTAATAATATACACTTCATCACCCCCTGTCATTTTATCCATGCATTACATAAAATTGATCAGGCAGGGGACATTTTAGTCCTTCCATAGTTCTAGGTAACCAATCCACTAAATGCACCCAAACCCATTGCCCAATTCTTTTTCTCCCCATATTCTGCAATAATCTGCCAATCGGGGGTTAGGTGCACTTGCATAGTGCATAGAGAAATAATCGTCCTCATATATGGTGCCTCAACACTTAAAATTGTCTAAAGCTCTGCGAGTTGGCTTCGGCTCTTCGTACGCCTTCCAAAGGTCCGGGATATGACAAAATACACTCTTAAATGGTAGGGTATTTGACTGCAATATTATTTTTAAAAAGGCATGAATAGTTGTAATTTTTATTTTCTGATAATAAAAAACCTGGTCGAGGGCTCGCAAAATAAGGGGTTCCCTTATTCCAAAGTATTTAGAACCAAATTTCAGTAAGCAGAAATTTTGTACTGAATTGGCGCGAAATTATCGAATGGAGTTTACGTATAATTTCTACGCGTGAGCTACTCTTTTAAACCATTTAACTAGCTAACTACTAGCTAGCTATTTAACTATTTTGTTAGTTTAGTTTATCTATTATTGTAACAGTTTATGGAAATCGAATAAAAATGGTCAAATACCCTCATCATACATCCAAAATTCGCTTGGCTAATAATATTTTGATTCGCTACAGGTTTACAGTCGCATCCAATTGAACTGGAAGCCGATCTCAACAAAGTTGTTAACTCTAGCTTAAATTCACAGGTACAAACAAACAGGTACAATTTATTTGTTATTTTACTTTAATATTAAGATGACAGATGTATTTTTTGACTTTTTTTTTTAGTATGGCCGGAGTCGTCTGGTCGTAAATATTTTTTTTATTTGTCCTACTCGCACACTGCTACGGCATAAATAGTGGCGTGTGGATATCGATGCATTGAAATAATGTGCATGCATTGAAATTCTGGTACAGTCGAGTTCACTAATATATTGGCAGTGACAATGTTTCAAAATATTGTAAGCGTTTCAATGATCATAAAGTTCTATACAAACTTAAACATCAATTACATGTTATTATTTAAAACTGTTCTTAATTATGTTACGGTAGTGCAGTCAAAAATATCTGACTACTCTTTAGAATATAAATACCTAAATACTCTAGATTTCAATATATTTGGTGCAACCTAGGATTCGTAATATCTGTATACAGCTTTGAATTTTCAACTAAATGCTCATTACCATTAAATTCATTTTTGCTTGCCGGTGAACAAGTACGAGTAATAATGCAATGTTGCCGTTCGTAACAGGACTGTACCAATCTGACAACATTCAAATTTAAATTCAAACCTTTTTATTTGTAGAACACTGGTAAACAATAAGTACAGCATGTCGATTTTGTAAAAATCTCACCGTGAAGACTTGCGTGGCTGTCAGTGACATCCCGTATTTGTCACTCCCTAACATCAGTGGCATCGACAGCTCACTCCACGCTCACTTCACCTAAGTTTTCACGGTGAGATTTTTACAGAATCGACATGCACATGTCAATATTAATAAAAATGAACAATATTTCTTGCCATCAACGGCGCACAAAAATTTTAATTATAATTTCTAAGAGAGAGCTGTATTATTTGATTAATTAAGTTTTAAGAAAACTAAGGGTCACCGAAGGCGAGGCGCAATGGCACAAAGCAATGGGTCGCTCGCCGTCCGGCAAGGAACAGGCCAGTTCCACGCGCGCCTCAAAGAGATGTCTGCACTAAATGACGGGGTCCGATAGGGCCGACGCCTGCCAGGGTCGCGGGTTGTTCGAAAGACATACCTGGCCCTGGCACAGGCAACTGAAGGAACACGGGTGGTTTTTATTACGGCCGTTCGTTTTTTTTTAACTTTTACTGAAAAGTAAAAAAAAACTGCGACAAGTAGTAAAATTTGTGGCCTTAATTAAAATTATACAAGTTGCAAAATATTTTTTTAAAAGCTTTGCTCAATGACACATACACTCAGATGTAGATGTAGCCAATCATTATCGGCTATCGCAAGTTTAGCGGTACATCATTTTTAGGTCGGATTAGCATTGTTATAAAGTAGCGTAGATACGGTACGCTCTCACATCGCAATCTCTAAACCTGGGCTCGGTGCACACCTACATGCAACGAAACTTACAATCTGTGATCACAACTGCATACTTACAGTTACCGATAAACAAGGACAGAGATAGGACCCGACCGGCGACGCAGTCGTGCGCGCGCAACCGCGTTAGCCGCCGAATGTTTACGATTATGAATGACATTGCACTCAAACGTTACGTTTTGGTGCATATTTATATACAAAAATATAAATTATTGAGTGTTATCGACATGGGCTGTTTAGACGATAGTCCGCGTGTGACTGAGTGAAATCGTGTCTATAGGACCTAATTCAGATGGGCACGCCACAATAGCGGCGATAAGTTCCCTCTTTGAGGAGTGGTTGGAGAGGCGCCACGGCGTCCTCACCTTCCGCCTGACACAGGTCCTTACCGGACACGGTTGTTTCGGCAGGTTCCTGTTTCGCATAAGGCGGGAGGAAACGTCCGGGTGTCACTATTGTGTGGATCGCCCGGAGGACACGCCCCTAGTCGAAGCAGGATAGAGAGAAGAGATGTCAGCACTAAATGACGGGGTTCGCTAGGGCCGTGTTAAAATTCAAAAGATAAACCGTGACCCTGGCACAGGCAACTGAAGGAACACGGGTGGGTTTTAGTCAGTAAAGTCTGACACGCCCTCCCGCTCCACCCATAGCGGGAGAAGTCATTTGATGATTTCCCAACCAAAAAAAAAAAAAAAAATATGGACCTAATTCAGCAGGACCGCTTGTTATTTTCATAAGCACCGAATCTACCGCCAGTTTATATCAATGCGGATTAGCATTCTTTTAGTTTTCAATAAGCATTACGGAATTGTAACATATGTTGAAATACGATGCTCTATTGAGAAAATCGTCCTCATTCATCGTTTGAAAAGTTTTGTGATCTCTTGGTCAGTCAAAACAACTATTGAATTGGCAATCTGTGAGCAAGATTATTCGTTTCCAATAACTAAATCGCAAATTTTACCACTGCATAAACACTATAACTTTGAACGTCTTGATACGCATTGCTTCGGGACAATAGATGCAGGTGCAAGCCCAGCATTACTAAGTCCATAAAACGCGTAATAATTTCAGTTTAAGTTAGTTGAAAAAAGAAATCTTTGCCTATGTAACGTTTCCATCGGACACTACCATGCATATTTTTAAGTTGTTTAATACTAATTAATCTATTTTCCGAGAGCGCAAAAGTGTTTTTGAAAAACGTTTTGCAAACCCTTATTTTTTTCCCCTCTTTTAGATTACGAACATAATAATTGAAACCGATTATTTTTCTATCTCGCGGGGATTGTAAAACCCGAATACGTGCAGTTAACAATGTTTTTAAATACAACGATTGATTTTTAAAGCTACAGAGATTGTAGAATTTTCTACATATTCGACGTTGCTGCTCTGAACCAATTTTTAATTGACATTCGTTTAAACATTCACACGTTCCTAGTTTATAAGCGCGTGCAAGAATAATCGCTTTTTTATGACGATCCAATTGTCTTGTAAGGTTTGTTTTTTTTGATAAATTGCCTCGTTGCTTCCTCGACAAGGGAGAGCTAGGCAGCAACAGCAATGGCAGAGATGGGGTTGGTGATGTTGGTAGCGATGGGGGTAGTGATGGTGTTAGCGATGGGGGAAGCTGTGGTGGTAGCAATGGGGGGAGCTGCGGTGGCAGCGATGGGGGGAGCTGCGGTGGTAGCAATTGAGGGAGCTGCGGTGGTAGCAATTGAGGGAGCTGCGGTGGTAGCAATTGAGGGTTCTGCGGTGGCAGCGATGGGGGGAGCTGCGGTGGCAGCGATGGGGTGAGCTGCGGTGGTAGCGATGGGGGGAGCTGTGGTGGTAGCAATGGGGAGAGCTGTGGTGGTAGCAATGGGGAGAGCTGCGGTGGCAGCGATGGGGGGAGCTGTGGCGGGAGCGACAGGGCGAGCGCTGGTGGGAGCCATGGCGGAAACGGTGGCTGGAGTGGGGGCGGAGGCAGAGTCGGGACGCACGGTGCCTCACAAATGTGCGACAGCGACCGCATTCCGGTTCTTGGTATTTCATTTGGTATTTTTGTTAGTTTATTTAAAGTATTTTCTAAAGAGACATCCATCCCAGGCCGGTTACTCGATGATAGCGGCGGTCTTGGCTGCTGCGGCAGGGAGAGCAAGACGCACCACTCGTTTCTAATGAGTTGTATTTCAATTCTCGGTATTTTATTACACATTGTTTTTGTTGGATCATAAGTAGCATTTTCCAAAGGGACATCTATCCCAGGTCGTTTCCTCGGTGATAGCGGTGGTCCTGCTTGCTGCGCCGGGGAGGGAAAGAGGCACTGCTCCTTTGTATTGAGGACTATCGACTGCTCTTCAGTACACGGTCTATTGATTGGGATAGTAGTGATATTTCCTGTTGGTTCATTATTTTTAGACGGCTGCGGGACCGTTGTCGAGAGGACTGGCAAAAGCGACAGCGGGACGGTGGCGGGGCGGGTTGCGAGCGGATCGGTACTCTTGTATTTCAACCACCGCTCCGAACTCGCTTCACTCGCTGACGTCGAGTTCGCAGCATTACTGTTACTGATCGATTCCACTACAACACTATTTTGATTTATAATCGGGATCAATTTACTTAATCTTTCTGGATTTTCTTTTTTTGGCATAAGTACTAGAAGACCCTTTAATTTTGCAGGAGTTGGACACGCAGGCGTCATAACTAAAGTATTTTTTTCATTTTGGTCCAGCTTGTCATAAAGCTCTTTAGTAATTGGGGCCTTTTTGAGAATTGTTTTGCCCGATTTCCTCACTATAACCGATTTATTTCGGGGGTTTTCGTTTGCATCTATTGGTGGTTTTATTACTAAATGAGCAGGTATTTCATCTTCAATTGATGACTCATTGTTTTCATTTTGTAACATCTGTGTTTGTAAGTCATGTTGATTTGTTGCTGCATGCTCTTTTGTAGATGCAATAACTGTAGTTTTAATACAGTTTTTTGTTATATTTTGTTTATGATTTTTATTTGGATCTAATAGAAGGTTAGAAAGAGATTGTATAATTTTACATGCTTTTTTTTTCTTATGAATATAAGTTACTGTTTGTTCATGTTCAGGAATACTTTGTTCGTGTGTTGCGTTTGTGTCTGGGACTTGTTCATTCTTTGACTCAATGGTATCGTTTTCTACTTGTTTAGGCGAGGAGTAAACTTGATATGTTTGAGTATCAATGGCAGGATATTCTAAAGCAGCGTGTTGGTCTTTTACAGAGTTATCAAGTTTATTCGAAACTTTTTTTATTTTTCTGTTAACTTTATTTTTTCTTTTCTTTTTGCACTCGGCTGGACATCTAATACGTATCTTTAAAGGACGCAATGAAGTGTTAGCTGTATTTGCTCCGTGAACAGTATTTTTTTTACCATCTAGGGTATAATTGTTTAATTCAGCAAAAGCATAAAGGTCCGCAAGAGCCTTGTCTACTCTAAACAAAAAGTTTCTTATTCTTTCATTAAACATTTCTTTTTTCTTCTTTTTAAATTCCTTTTTTCTTTCGTTGCTTAGTTTTGCGTATGAACAAACAAAACAAAGAATTATATCTTTCTTTTGTTTGATCGTCCATAGATTAACTTTTTTTTTGTCAGCCATCTCGCAATTATCGTCTTGATTATTCTCTGGAACAGTTTTATCCTTGCTGACAATGGTCTCAGATTCTTCCACTGTGGTGGCATGATGTGCTTCCAAAGATTTTTTACATGCTTTTTTTTTCTTATGTATGTATTCTAATGGTTCAATGGACACGGCTTCGTCATCTGTTTTATTTTGTTTTAGATATTTATTTCGCAGATAATCTGCCCGCTGTTCATCAACATCGATTCCTGATAAATCACCATCATTTATTGATTTAGGTGTAATCTGATATGATGGACTTGAAGGATATTTTTCTACTTTTTCGTTTAGGTTTTGCGTAAGAGGACATTCTGGAGTTTTTACAATATCCAACGAGTTTTGAAGTAAGTCTGGTGGACTTTTAGATTTTTTTTTAATGTACGGTTCTGGCCATGGCAACACCGGGGAATGGGGAATGGGGGAATCTTCTACAGTTTGATGAGTATTGTATGATAGTTGTGATGGGACATTATCATCAAAATTTGTCTCTAAAGTAAGATCTATCATTCTTTTATAACTCTCATAGTAAGGATTTGTTACAATGACATCTCTATAGATGTGTTCCGGTTCCTGATTTGTTATTTGAGGATGTTCTTCTGGTGGTCTTACAATATCGTAAGTTATGTTAGTTCCGAAGTCAGGTTCATAAATTGATTTGACCTTAATGTCAGATTCTGGCATCGGAGGTAAAGGAAATTGTCCTAAAGATGTATCGGTCTGGTATGTTCGATATGTCATTGGGGTATTAACATTTTCTGACTCACTGATATTACTTCCAAAATTTGTTATAAGACGACTGTATATCAGCGGTCGTGGAGTACATATTTTTGGCGGTTCATCGTGAGTCGGATTTTTTGTAAAAGTATCATATATTTGTTCTGTTCTTGTGCCTGTCTTATTTGGACACCCAATGCCATCATTAAGATAAGCTAGCGACAGAAAATCTTCAAAATGTTCGAAAGAGTCGAACTGTATTAATTTGTTCATGAAACAGGTGTAATCCCGGTTGTGCAAATTTAATAACGGGACCTCATCTTGTGACTGCTCGTGACGGCTTTCTGAGGTTGAGTCTAGGAGCTTTCCTGAAAACAGCACATAATTATGATGTAGGTACTCCAACTTAGGGTTCGTAAAACAAAAAAAGAAACAAAAAAAATACATTGTCTTTACTTACAAACATTTCCTGTTCCGGTTCTTTCAATGTAATTATTTATCTTCTTCGTTTTCATTTGCATGCTGATAAAATTTTAATTAATTAATTAATTAATGCCAATTGGTGAGTTTAACCAGGTAGTCACAAAAAATTTAAAAAAAGTTTTGCCTACCTTCGAATACACGGCTGGCGCACTGCAAAAATTCTCCTACATTACTTTCGTACATTTTGTATGAACCATCGCACACTACAGAGAGTTCGCAGCGCACTTTTTGTATAAGAGTACAATGCGCTGTGGCCCGATGTGGATGTTATGTGTGTCTGCTTTAGCGTGCGCAAGCCTTTAATACATCGAGATTTCGTGATTGAGGCAAAAATATTTCGCTGTCATGCATTTTCGCCTAGTATGTTAAGCCGGCAATACATGTTGCCGGCTTAACATACTAGGCGAGTACCAACATATAGACAGCCCATTTGTCGAGGCTCGCCAATGCTTGTCAACGCTCGCCTAGCTGGCCGAGTGCAGGCGAGCGCCAACGTGTGCATACGGTTCGTTGGGCGTGCCTCGCCACCACTCGGGATCGCTCGCTACGACTCGTATCACTTCGGATTAGGACGGTTTTGTTGCACAAATCAAAGGCACTCGCCTTGCATCAATTTGCCTACGCTAGCGTTGGCTTAGGCTTGGCCAACATGTATTGCCGACTTTAGCTCATAATATTACTGAAAACAGTCGGCGATTGTACGTAGGGGTTATATTTAGGAATGCAATCCCGAGATGCAATGGCTCGAGATTGATCCCGAAGCATAAATTGGGCGAATCTCGCGAGATTGACGACATTGATCGGTAGCAGTCAGCGACTCATACAGCGTGTACTCTGGCGTGGGCGCGTGAGCGATGCTCTGACTGACGCAGGAAATGAATGAATGGCAGGTAGTCTAGCGACAGTTTCTACGTCTAGAGGTGTCACTCATAGAGAATGAGATGGATTATCTATGGGTGTGTGGGAACAAGGGGTCAATTTTTACAGGTTGCTTATAATAGCTTGCTCACGCTGGTGTCACCCAGTGTTGAGTCTGAGCGAGCATTTACAGATGCTGTACCTAGCAACAGAAATAAGATGCCGTTGTCGGACAGCACCATCTCATGTCTTTGTTTTTTAATGAGCTTTTCCCAAAACTACCCCTAGAGCTAGATTGATCTATAATATGATAGAAAAATATTTAAAAAAAAATGTAGTGTTTTACTTAATCACCTATCACGCTAAGCAGTTTTCATCGCGTTTTGTTTTCCGAATTTAAACAACAGAGGTTTTTAAAAAGTACCCGAGATCTCGAAAATGCCGAGACCTCGAGAAGATCAAAATTAGAAGTCTCTAGAGAACTCGAACTTGCGATTTCGGCTCGAGATTGAATTCCCATATCATGGTGATTTAGATTCTCAGGGTTTGAGAGCTGTCAATGTAAAGTGCTACAAGGATCTGTTGGCGCTCGAATGACGTTGACAGAGGGGCGGCGTTGCACAAAGTTTGTGCGATTATTTTGTGAAATGTACTGCAAAAAAGATGGCGGCGTTAGTTTCGAATTCGACCACGCGCCTATAAATCCTAGTACAGCTTTACACATGAACCACTGTGTGAGGTAGATAACGCAGGCAATTGTTATAATATTTACCTTCGCTAAGAACTGCTTCTGCAACGGGTTCCTCTTTCTTGTCGTCAGTGACGTCATCCATCTCTATCTCAATTTCCACAGGTTCTGATTTCTTAAAGTCCGTTGGGTTCAGTCGTAAAAACTGTTGCAGGGACGCTGGGAGACCTTGTGCTTGCTGTAATTATAAAATGTTTGTTAGCATTTGATTGTAACTACATAATAAGAATAATTTTGAATCATTGTTCGGATCTCTTTTGGGACATTGAAATGGTCTTTTCAACTCAGTTGCTCATAAAGTAGCTCTAATTACACCTCTTTTAGGTTCATAATGCAGTGTATAAACACGCGTGCTTGTTACCTTACATTACCGCACTCGCGTTTTATATTTAACTTCTTTTCTTTCATCTTCGTAAAGAGTTTTTATGTTTATGTCTAAATCATCGATCACTAATAAAGAACTAGATACACAATCAGCGACATAAAGTGTCCCCACCAAACGCGCACCCATTTGAACATTTGGGTGCGCTTTTAATCTAGTAGCATTCGAACGCTCGAACGGTAAACATGCCTCATTGCTCGTTTAAAAACTGTTAAAACAACACATCTTGGAACCTAAAAAAGATGGAGTTTCATATTATCGGTAAGTTTTAATATTATCCTTATATTATTGTTATCACTGTATTGTAAATATTGGTATTTTGTCAAAAAATCATCGTAAAACAATTTTTTTAATTAATTCCTAATAAACAGCAGGAGTTATTAAGCATCTCAGTTGTAAAGTCACTCAAATTGTTCGGGTTACGTGCGTTGACTCTGTTCCATTGTTGGAGACGCTATTGTATTTTTTTTAAATTATTATTAAAGCATGATTGTTTTGTTTTTTGTAATAAGTGACTTCTTTATTGCTTCTATAAATATTATAGTAACATTTTAAAGATATTATTTTTGTTTTTTAGCTTTCCTCGAGATCCAGTGAGATGTGGAGAATAGTTATCAGTTATAGCACGACAAAGGTCCGAAGAATTCTTTCTCAGACCCAAGGAAGCGTTGTATGTTCGAAGAACGCACGCCCTACGCATGTATTTGCACGCCCTATCATGGCAGGATTTGCAGAAATATAAAAGACTTTATCATCTATTGTACCATATTTCTAGCAAATAAATATTATTGATTTGAATTTGATTTGAACTTTTTGAAAGTGATGACGAGTGATGGTGAGTGTGACCACGAAAAGAATCACAAGGCTATATACAATACACGGAAAAACAAAAAAAATCTAGCGAAAAGACGATTAAATAATAAACTCATTTACTTTCAAGGAAATTAATAACATAGGTTAATTACCTGTGTTAGTCAGTTGTGTCCGTATTTTTTTTACATCATTCTGTGTATATGAATATTACATCAACAATTTATTTTTGATTTTACAAGAACATTCTGTTCGTAAAAAGTAAGTTTTTATATTAAGTAACTATTGAATTTTGATACAAGTTGTTTGTCAAGCAATATCTTTATTATTTTGTCACAAATTAAAGAATAAATAAATAATTATGACTGTATATTTTTTTTTAATTATTAATTTAATGTGGTGCCTATCCAAAACCATATTTTCATTCAGGTAAATTATAATCATTACACTTATACAACATAGAATAAGATATGCTTTATTACCCACACCAATTTTTTGATGCAATGACAATTTTTTTTTAAAAATCATTTATAATTACATAACAAACAAAAAAAAAACAGTTCGACTCCACTCATTCCTTTTCCTAGCGGCGATCCTCGGTCGTAAGATTTTATTGCTTTCATTTGGCACTTTGTTTTTCCGACTTTGAAACATGCGTGTAAGGTTGAATTTGTTTTGAAGTATGTTGACCAGCGACTATCGCTCGTAAAAATGTATTGCTTTTTGTACATAGCTTTGTGAATACAACTTCAAGCGTAGCATTTAAGGTTGAATTTTCATAACGTATATTTATTTCAACTTGAATTACGTAAACATAATTGGCGACAGTTTTAAGAGAACTTTTGCATGGGATTGTGTATCTAGTTCTTTTATTAGTGATCCATGGTCTAAATGAAATGAATATGTCATCTTCGACACCCAAGAAAATGAAAACAACGAAATTATTAATAATACCAATACCATAACACAAACTGTAAAAATGCCAACAAAAACTGTTTGGTATCATTTTGAGAATTGTACTTTCAATAATTAAAGAAAATAACAATACGAGTCTGTTTTTTCCTGGCAAGTGAGTTGAAAAACGTCATGTGACACGCGTGTGCATTATAGGTTCCATGGAGAAAGTTGTTCAGTTTGATGGTCTGTACCAAAACCTTAAATTTGACCACACCTGTATCGTCTGTCACATCCTGCGCGGTAATTGCGTACAGTCCGCGAGGCCTAAGCTGAGTTTTGAATTTGTGTGAGTGCACATATATGTAGATAGTGTAGGTGTGACGTCGGCCAAACACTCACACAAACAAACACACTCACACAAATGCAAAGCTCAGCTTAGGCCTCGCGGACTTCATTTTGACAGTTCAACAACATTCACTGCATTATTTACGTCGTCAGGCAGACAAATTGTTCAAGCAATGTATTAGCAATATCATTCAAAATGATTCAGATTGTGATTGATAGTGTATTACGCAATTAGGGTGCAGGGCCTCACCACCAGACTTGGTTGGTTAATTTAACACGGCACGAACAATTATTGCGTGGCTTATTCTTCTTCTCTCGTGTCGACACAAACTATACAAGAATATTAGCTCCTGCAGTGGCAAAAAGATTAGCACTTCAGCAGTTGTTGGCGTGATTGGCTGCCTTGGATGCACCGGACGAACGCCTAGTACTGTTACTCATGGAGGCTCATTCCACACTCTTATAATAACGCTAGCTTCTGCCCGCGACTGCGTCCGCGCTATTACTTCAATACCGAAGTGAAGGAAGAGCTTAGAGTTCTTTCAGACTGATTTTTATTTTTTCTCGGCTCTTTAGGGTCGTAGCGCGATTTTAAATAACCTACAGCCTTCCTAAAGAGTTGGGCTAACAAATGCAAGAATATTTTTTAAGTCCTCTCTCTGGTAGTTTCGGAGATTACCGCCTACATCCAAACTAACAAACAAATGTTACCTCTTTAAAAATGAGTATATACAAAAATCTAAGAATAGATACTAATATTTGTTTTCTTTTTTTCATTTGATAGTACAGTACTTGAGGAAGGCTGTAGGCTACTTAACATCATGGTATGACACTCAGAAGCCGAGGAAAAAGTTGAAAAAAAGTCAGGAAGAACGCTAAGCGAAAACCAAGTTATAGCGCGGGCAGGTGATGAGATGCGATGGGTCGGTGACCCAGAAACTTCACGCGGACTAAGTCGCGGGCAGAAGCTAGTTTGTAATAAAAAGGTCAATTTCATCAATTTCAGTTGACATGGACTTTGAACTTTGTCATATGTTTCTAACTCTGAATAAATTGACTAGAAGATAAGAAAAGTAAGTAACCTGTGGAGGCAGTGTGCTGAGGTACTTGACGAGATCCTGCTGATGGCACTGGTTCAGCTGCCATTGCATGGTTTCGCCCGCTTCCGTGCCTTGCGAGCTCTCCTCCTGTGAAAAACAAACAAAATTATACATACATTAATCTGGAGTAGGCACTAGGTTTCACATCTAACGTAATGAACCAGAAAGTAAATGTTATTTTTTCGTGTCGACTGACACACACTGTCAAACTTTTTCCGACCTGCATGAGCAGCATGCATGCGCACTATAGAAACGGGTTTTGTCGACGGCAGACAAAATGACAGATTGTAGTAAGATTTCTACCGTCTTAAGCATGGCGATGTTCAAACTGAAGAGAATAAATGTTTCCAATCTTTAGTCTACAATGACAAGCATGACGACAATTTTTTCTCTACTTTAAAAAGATTAGAAATATTTACATACTGTAGAAAAATTTCTTTTTCCCAATACAGTTGGGAAAAAGACTAGTCAGATGATGATATTTAAATTTAGAAGATTTAATTGCTGACCGTAGATGTCCCAACATTAATATACAAGGTGTAACAGAAAAAACGCAAGTCCTGAAAGTGGTTTTGTCTTAATTAACTACTGAATCGATTTTAGTATAAGCATTTTTATAAAAAATATGCACTTTGCCATACTGGCCGTCGATTAAATGTATAAAGTAATGCTAAAGTCAGCACGATTTTCTCTATAATAATAGATAGCTTTAAAAAAATTGCTTTGTTCAGTATATTATGCTTTTAACTCAATACTCTAATTGGGGTGTATGAGGTCTTGCGTCAACTTTGTTACACATTCAATTGGTTTATTTCAACCAACAATGGGGATAATGACATTTTTTTTATTTTAATCTCAATAAAATGTTTATTTCCAAATAGTGCAAATAGTATTACAAAAAGTGTAAAAGCTTAAAAACTGCCAAGTTATAAACGTTTTAAAGTAAGTGTTAGACTAGGACAGCACTATCGTAGAAGTGACGGCCCGACTATGTAACTTCATACTAGCGCCGTACATTGTCCGTACCGCGCGACAAGGACAGGAATAATCCCCTCCAAAAACTTTTAAATCGTGTATCTTCTTCATTTTTACATCAATTTAACAGATTTTTGCGATTACATAATTTTTTCGAATATTCATAATAACACTGTAGAATCATATCTTTTAGGACATCCCCACACAGGTAATGTTTGCCTTCGGAATTTTTAGAAAGAAAAGTGCCATTCCCAATAAGTATAAAAAAAATGCAAATCCATTTACCTAATGATAATTATTAGGTTTGTGCAAACAATTTGACACATAATTCATTTATTTATTTACTAGAACTCGATGCTTCCTATCTAACTTCTCAGTGGGCCTAGACAAAGTAACATTCGTCACATTCTATTAGCGATGACGCTAGTAGAAAAGCCAAAAAATGTATGTGGTTGACATAAGCTATCGAAATGTCACTTGATCATAGGTCATAGCGTAGTATCATAGTGAAGAGATTGCGATTGTAGAAATATAATCGCTCATACGCGAATGCTATTTGTCTAGACCCTCTGAAAAGAAACAGAACCAAACACCGCAGATTAACGACATATTACAAAGTGGGAAGGTACTCACATCATCATTCGTTTCATCACACTCCTCCTTGATGATAATGTCCATTGCGCCAGAATTGTTGTTGTTAGATGTTGTATTGTTATTCAGTGTCTTGTTTTCCGGTCTGTTGATTATAATCTGCTGGTTCGGCGTTATGAACACCTGCAAAATTATGTTCAATATGAGTCTCACGTATTTGAGGAGCTCATGGCTTGCAAAATTATGTACACTGAGTCTCTTCCTAATGAACTCCTTCCATAACGTACACATTTGTCGTTATGCTTACCTGGTGCATATTTTGTTGCATGTGGTCCTTTTCTTGCGTCTGTTGAACTAACTGCATCTCATGTGGTAACGCAGCCAATACTTGAAGACCTGGTGGTACAAAATAATGTGGCTTGTTTAGAAAACATTCTTAGCATAACTATCCCATAATCCCACTGGTGGGGCACAGGCCTCCTCTCTGTGAGAAACACCATCGTCGATAAACATGAACCACAAAGCGACTTATGTAGCTTTGTCTAGGGTGCTTTGTCTAGGGTACTTTGTCATCGAAATAAAAAAAACTATCATTCTAAAAAATATCTAATCAATACATTTTTGAGTTTAAAACACAGAATTGAGAAGTCAATCATTTTGTGTTTTCAAATGTCATGTCAAAATTCATGATTTAATACTTATATTAATAGTCAATCGACCACGACAGGTAAACGCCGATTACCTAAGTCAGCTAATGTTGTGTTCCCCTACTGGTTACAACATATTCATTTATAGGTATACCTTTAGTTTATAATGTTTTCTTTGTGTTATTATCCTTACTAATCCATACCAATATTATGAATTCGAAAGTAACTTTACTTTTTCGTCTTTTTGTTACCTTTTCAAACCTAAACCACTTGACGGATTTCGATAAAATTTGAAAGGGTTTTGTCCCGGTAGCACGTTTCCGTGGGATCATTTCTGACGGGGGCTTCCACGCGGGTGAATCCGCGATCAGAAGCTAGTATCCATATAAATACTAGATACCTTTTCACGCCTTACAGGCTGAACGAATTTCGATGAAATTTGGCACACGGCTAAACAAAAGACCTGGGTTAGTACAAAAGATAAGTTTTATCCCGGTAATACGTTTTATTCCGTGGAATTATTTTCGCCCTCCATGCGATCGAAGCCGCGGGTAAAAACTAGTATGTTTATATTTAAGTTAGAATCTATATCTGAAAAAAACGATTTCATTTCATAAACGGGACAGCAGATTCAGTATTCAGAGACATATAGACTTAAGCAACCATGTCATTCACAATAATGATCCCCAGTTAAATCTAGCACACAACTTTGTTAGAACATTCATGTGAAAGAAATCAGTGATAGCGTTAGGCTCAATTTCCAACGAAGCGAAAAGAGATGGCTCGTAAACGTAGACAGAGATTAGCTGTCAGCGTATACCTTATAAAATAGCGATAGTCTTTGACAGTCATCTATAACCAGAAGGCAAATACCTCGTACATAAACGTTCAAATTCAAGTCGCATTCTCATCTCAGCGACCATCAATGTCAAAAATGTATTTTCATACATCATGTATTGTATTGTTGACAAATTGAGACTGAGATTAGAATGCGAACGTTCTTAAAAAAAAAATTGCCCTTCCGGTACGCTCTAATGTAATCGGTTAACCTTCCATTGAAATCGTATCGTTTTGTATGGCCCCAATTGTATGCTTACACTTGGGGTCAGATAATAAGGTGGCATTCACGATGGTGATAGAGAAAATATTCTAGTGGTCGCAATCGCTACTGCTGAAACTGCAGAGTCAGCAGTATTCGATTCCCAGGTCGGGCATAGTGTTATTGGGTTTTTCTATCTAGAATTTCTCAGTAGCAGCCTGGAGTCTGGATATGTGCCCGGTTGATGGCAATAGGCTCGCCCCCTATTACATGGGACTTAAACATAACTGGCGAAATGTAGGTACACCACTGACAACCCTTCGGGGAAACAAGGCGTGATGTTATGTTATGTTATATTTTTCTCGTTTACTCTTACTGGTACTAGGTCTAATAAGTATGTCCTTGTCTCATAAACATAATCGGGTTATTTTATTACGTCGAAGAGTGACATCAAACTACTGCAAGCCTGTAGTACTGTATGGTTGTTCGAAACAATCTCCACTTTGGTGGAAACTGGGCCATTGAACATCAATCAAGTGGCCACAAGTGCAAGTGCGTCGTACAGTCGAGTGCACAAGTGTTTGTTAGTGAGCATTTACAATTCTTATGAGCAACATCACCTGGTCGCAGCCTGAATGTACCTGAATGTACAGAAAATATACTTTTTATTTTTTTTCTCTAAATGTGATTTAAAAATTAAAATAAGAAGAGTTTCTTAATCTTGCATAACTGGTGGATTTCTATTCGGATTAGAAGGATAGGTATTTTAGGGATCATAGTTCATAGATAATACATTTATCAGTTTGAAATCCAAAAATCCACTCTACAGGACTATCAATCACTCCGACGGCTTACGACGTGTATGACTTGTGTTAAAAAAAAAAAAAATACCAGCCTGTAGAGCAGAAACCTCTTCTCATACAAAGAAGGCACGAGCATTGATCACCACGCTTGCTCAAGACGGGTTGGCGATTTCAGACTAATACTCGTATTTACTACAAGTCCAGGTAAAGATCAAATATACTTTTGTAAAATTAAATAATTACAAAATGTATGGCTTACCTTCACCCAAGCTGCCCTGCCCAACTAGCTGTATACCACCAGTTTCATTGGTGTCCGGTGAGTAAGCAACAGTCAACACCGCTCCACCTTGAGATAAAATATTATCTTAATATTATTACTATTATTGGAAGTAAACACCTCGTTCATTCATAGTTCACTGTGATTGTGTAAAAAGTGAATGTTGCTCAGTTTGTGTTATAAGTAAGCTAACTAACTTATAATTAAGCTTGAAATTTCTAATGTGTTTGATGATGCTAATTAGCCACTACATTGCTTTTCATGAGCTAATAAGGAAGTTTTTTGCTTATGACTAGAAATTAGTTTGAAAACACAACTGTAAGTCTTTTTCTGTTTGCTTAAAGATCCTTAATGTCGACTGCACTGAATGCATGTCTATTCTATAAAAATCTCACCATGAAGACTTGCGTCCAGTGAGCTGTCAGTGTCATCCCGTCTCGGTCAATCCCTAGCATCAGTGGCACACACATCACTCCATGCTCACTTCATCTTAGTTTTCACGGTGAGATGATTACAGAATAGCACTACTGGTTCTTAATTTGATTCTTTCTATGTAAAGTTCATACATGCATAAATTCACGCCTTTTCCCCATGGAGGTAGAAAGAAACTACAGAACGCCTCCTGCTACGATCCTTACAAACGCCTTTTGCTTCGTTTCCATTCATACATGTTAAGTAACAAAAAAAATAGTATAAAATGTATATTTAGTAGTATATTTCATACATAGTGTACCTTGTTGGTATCCCTGTATTGGTATCTGCATTTGGTACTTTGGTTGCTGCTGCGCTTGCAGCATGCTTGGACTGAGCACCTGGATCTGCACCGTTGGTTGAGGGTCACCTATGAAAATCATAGATATGGTTATATTTTCACAGGAAATAGATAATATCGACACTATTGTAACATGTGTATCATATTCAGCCTATAATGTTCTCACTGCTGGGACACAGGCCTCCACTCTGTGAGAGGGGCTGTGATCGACCACGCGCGCCCAGTCCGAGTTGGTAGATGTCACACGTCTTCGAGTTTTTGGCTCCAGGACATGCCGGTTTAATCACGACGATTTCCTTCACCGTTTTGAGAGCAGTGGTGATGAAATAATTTACACAAAGTTAAGCGCGCATGTCAGGGTTCGAACGTACGGCCTACAACTCACAAGTCGCAGCCTTTACCACTGAGCCACCACTGCTATCATATAATAATCCGTGTGTGCTGTAGAGCATAAGAAGTCTCCACGAGTGGTGATGCACAAAATGTATGTCTAGCTAAACATGGACCTTGCTGACTAACAAATATTTGTATCATGACATGAGGTAGTCTCATAGTTCGTGCCAATTAAGAGTTACTGACGCTCAATGCAACCGCATCTAGGATCAAACATAGCGGCACGATCCCAAATGAAGCATCCTTTACAAGTAACAGGTAATTAACAAACACAAAAATGTCTGCCTAAGGGGATGCGATACGTCCGCCGGCCCCCCATATAACTGGACCCGATGACCTCTAGATATCCGAGAGCATAAAGCGTCCACAATTTGTTTGTTTATTTTTTAGTTTCTAAAACATACCAGGTTTGGATCCTGCCAGTTGGATAGGCAAGGAGATCAGCTGCGGCGTTGCCTGGACACTCCCGTCCAGAGCGCGCATGTACTGCATGCCGCCGTCTCCCATAGCCACGCATACCTGCAACGTACAAGCATAAATAAATATGTTAGATAGCACTTAGCTACAGCTGTGACCTACTACAGTCAGCCTCAAAAAAAGAAGTATACATACATCAACAAGAATGAATTTGTTGTGTTCTATAATACTGTATGTGCGGCTACAATTAAGATGTGAAATATGGTTTGTGGCTACACATTTATAAACTATTATTAATCAACCATTTTAGGCAACTAAATGAATTCTTGTCAATGTATCCATCTTTTTGTGGCTGACTCTACAGTCCAGAGGTTAATTCCTAAACCTGCTGTGAAAATTGAAGATTAAATCATTGTAATAAAAACACTGATTAGGATATTTATACCATGCCTTGTTTATTAACACAAGTAGGAGCTGTCACTTCTATTAGAGCACTATCACATTCTTTAATATGACGTAAACAACACCATATTGATTATTGATAAAATTTAATAATATTTAATTAATATTATAATACTATTATTTCTTAATTTTTGAAAAATATTTTTCACAAAAGAAATAAATTGTTTATTTTAGCTCTATCTGTATTAATATTATAAATTCGAAAGTAACTTTGTCTTTGATTCCTTTACCCTTTCGCGCCTAAACCAGATATAGAGATAGATGGCATCCTGCAGGCTTAGCATGGCGTTTTCTGTTTCTACTCTACTGTAGAATAGAAATCGCTTTCTACGCTCCTCGAAATCTCTTTTTCGCGAGCACGAGGACACACTTAGACTCAGGTTGCTTTATAGACAGTGATTTTCCATAGCAACGGGTTAGTTGCTAGTGATGTGTATAACTACCCATTTTTACCGTACAATAGCGTTTCGTTTCTGTGTAGACAGTAGTAAACTTTCTACTGTCTACACAGAAACGCCATTTTTGTCTACTCTTCCGTCGACAATACGCTTCTCTAGGGCGCTCGTGCTAAGCCTGCTGGGGAAGGACATAAGCAAATTTTTGTAGCATGTTCTCGTGGGATCATTTTAGAAGGGCAGAAGCTAGTATATTATAAAGTGGAAAGATTTGATTTTTTGTATGTTTGTTACGATTTCACGCTAAAACGGCTTAACGGATTTGGGTGGAATTTTAAGCATGAGTAGACCACGACCTGGATTAGGACATTGGGTACTTTTTATCCCGATATTTCCACGGGATCAAGCGATGATCAATTTATGCGGATGAAACGGCGGGGCGGTAGTCATTAATATGCAGATAATTTTTATGCTAGTATGATCCACAAAAGAGATAGAACTAAATCTTTTGCTAACCTTTGTGTGTCATCCTTGTCACAACTAACTATCGACCTTTCATAGAACTACAATCTCGCCGTGAAGTTCCGTTTATAGTCATGAACTCAATACGTGTAGTTTTCTTAGAAATTGACAATCAACACGAACTCTTGCTTGGTTTTAACAAGAATAAATTTGCTTCGGGAATTTGTCTGACATCATTGAAGCGTCATTTCTGTTCTTATATAATTCAGTTGGTTATTTTTGTGTAAGTACGTAGGTACGTTAAGCATGTTTAGCATAAGAAGTAGTAACTTCATGCTTCTCTTCCATGAAGGGAAGGTGTACCGTAGATATTATAGCCTATTTGGTTCTTGAATGCGACACGGGATACACCAATCAAACTAATCTGTTCAGGAATACGTCAGATCACTACATCCGAATAACGAGACAAATAGTAAGTTAGTACGTACAGTACGTGTCAGTTCTTGACAGCACTCGAACAAGGATAAAATATATAAAAATGTACTAACGTATATTTTCTAGGATTAATACCGAGCTTACACGCCAAATCTGTGTTCTATTTACCAATCTCGGTACCGCCCGATACGACGAGCCCGTAAGGCTCTCCACAGTACATCTACATAGTACACCCATTTTTCTACAGATGTTTGTCTATTGATATCAATCGTCAACAAAACCAGACTACGGTTTACTGCTGAACTGCTGATAAATATTTAATGGAAACTAGCACTTTGATCAACCGGTATCGAGCCTGGGGTCCACAGGCTTAACAGTCGCACTTGGGACTACTAGACACACTGGACAGGTCCAATCAAATCTGTGTTTCTTTCCTTTAACTTTCGAAAGTTCAGCCTAATAATTTTAATATTAAATACTTCTTGAAAGTCTTAGGTTTCTGCAGTCGCAAATCACATTTTGATCAACATACGAAGTAAAACAGACCTGCATTTGCAAAAAAAAACAAAGAAAGTTTTAATTTGGCTGGCAGTCCTGTCTACTTATATTTAATCTTCCAAAAAAGTAAAACATTGATTAACACCCCTGAGAGTTTGTTAGAACACATCCTTTGTTTAAGTTTATGCAACAATTGAATGAATGTGTAGTTTCTAAATAACGTCTGTTTTGCTCGGTACGGCTTTCACTAGTTGTGTAATAATGATTTATAGGCATTTCTGGAGTTCAATATACATAACATTATTTTTATATAGAAATCAACAACAGATATGAAAATATTATACCTAATATCATTAGAAACTCTATTTCAAATGGCTCAGAACATATTTGTTTAATTCCAAGCTTTTCACTACACCTAGTGAAAGTTAGTACTCGAATATTATTCAAGAAGTTTTAGAAAATACATTGATTGAATGTTTCTATCGCCTAAGTGCATGTGTTATCATGTGACTTCTTGGTCATCAATTTGTGTACATGTTTAGAGAGAACACTAACATTATCTAAACTAATGTAAAATTATAAATAGAAAAGATTTTATTTTTGTATGTTTACATGTGTATTTGTTAGGCTTTCACGATAAAACAGCTAAACGGATTTGGATGAAATTTAGCATATGGGTAGATCATCACCTGCATTAGGACATAGGAAACTTTTTATCCCCATATCCCCGCGGGATCGAGACTTATGCGGGTGAAACCGATGGGCGCAGCTAGTATTCCAATAGGGAGTTTACAGCAAAAAAAATACTGTCTATCTTTCAAACAAAGAAGAATATTAATAAAATTATAATACTTACAAATTGCGGGTAGATGTTTATAGACCAGGTAATACATCTACAGGGTAAGGAATACCTACAATCTACGTTTAACATAACATCACGCTTTTCGGTATTCCCAATAGGTATGTCATAATCCTTAAATCTTCAGGCTAATAATATCCTAATGGAAAAAAACTAAGGATCGAATCAAGAACTCTCAAATCATGCTTGCGACCACACGACCAATGAGGCAGATAGACCTACGTATTATAATTATCTTAGAAATCATGTTATTTAAGACAATCATAGTAAAAATAAACCAGCCTGTTTTGAAAATATTAATAAGACTTGGAAGCAATACCAAGAATAGTCAACTGGTACACCACTTGGTACTACCGGTATGGTACGTCTTTAACTCTTGGTTCTCTGCTGCCCCACGACAAGTTCAAATAAAAATTCTGTGTTTTACTTGGTGTATTACCTGTGGCATGCCGGTTCCATTGTTGGTCACATTCTGCTGTAACTTAGCGACAGGCAGCTGGCCACCAGTGGTGACAAAGTGTGTGCCAGCGTTGCCCACTGCTGAGAATGTGGCGAAATTCATGTCAGTATCCTCCTCACTGAAAAATTATGATGACCTCTTTAGACATTTCCTCCGTGATGCTCAAATCTATTTGGCCCACTGCCCAATCCTGGATAATTCCCAAAGTGTACCTATAGTACATTCCACCTTTGCATTAAACATGGGACATCTATACTGTATATTTAAGTAATAAGTCTAGTTTGAAAGACCTGGCTCAAAGTGGGAGTCTTTGTTTACCAATAATTCATTGCAATATGAATGCATTGCTTCTATGGGCTAGAAATACACATCTAGTTTTTTTAATGCAATCAATAATACACTTCCCACAATTTGGGATAGAAAAATCCAGTATTAAGAAGGTACTTCTGTGCAGTAAAAAGGAAGAGGCCATGTAGCACTTTGGAGACTTCTCATGTATTCATGTCAGGAATTTTTAAACAGGCCATGTAGCACTTTGGAGACTTCTCATGTATTCATATCAGGATTTTTTAAACATAAATAATAATGAAAAATTTTAGAAACACAGCAAGTTTTTTATTAATACAAAAATACATGTTTTTAAGGATTTGGCACTTTTACATTCATATCATAATGTACAGCTATTTCCTTCACTTTTGCAGTGGATTGGGCAACATTTGAAGAAAGAGATTCTTAAGAAAGTCTGAATTTTGTTTTCTAATAGATGATCCAGAGCGATTACCAATAATACAAGCGTAGTAATTATGGCAATATTCCCCAACATGTATTTTAGATAGCGGTCTGGTATGGGGCCAGCAGGGTCAGCAGAAAACATTTCATAATGATATATTTATTTATATCATTATTGAGTTTTAGAATCGCTACATGACTTACTTTTTTAAATTCAATTTGACAAACCTTCATCGTTTTTCTTTAATGTAATAACTGTGTGAGAGTGAACATGCCAGTTAAGAAAGTTGTTTGACTCCTTAATTGTGGAATTCATGTCACAACTTTACAGTGAAAGTAGGAAATGTTATGGGTATTTAATGCATGAAAAATGGTATTTAATGCATGAAAAATGGTTTTTAATGATTTTTGGAAAGAACCATGATGATGATGGATCTTAATTTCTGGGTTCCATTTTCTCAGACTAAGGCAAAATCAATTGTTATGTGCAAAACATACAAGAAAACCACATCAACAACAGTTTATTGATGTAAACAAGGTAGGATTTTGATAATATTCAGCACCTTTCCAGTGACCGATCAGTTGCCAACATACACTTGAATAGAATATAATTGAAAAGTATTCATCCCCATACCAAGAGGCATCTTCTCTAGAAGGCATCTTCTGCATGTCGCACATTGTTGTTAACCCTCCGCGGTTCGCCGCCGAAGCGGGAAAAAAATATAAATAAAATTCACTGTCCCACTTGAATCACTATGGCAACGCGTATCCCCACGTCCCAATGTCCCACCACCGCGGCGCCACTGCGCACGGGACTACACTGGGACCACGATGGTAGGGCACATACCTCTACCGACCACCAAACACGGCACTACACTAAAATTAATTCAGCCACGGTGAGAGGCGAAAGATGATCGCCAACTACTACTAATAAGAAAGTGGGTTAAAGAAAGTTTTTATGCAGGCCCGATAGTCGACCGACGAGTCTGTTATACATACTGACAGACAATTGGCGTGTATGTATGAACATGTAGCTCTAGCGTGATGCTCACTTTCTCTTTACTGTACTTTCACAAGACAGCGAGGTGTGGTTGTGGTTCACTAGCTGTGGGAAGCAAGCTGGTTGGGTAATCATCTTGTTAACTGTACTTAGCCATACTGAATGTTACACAGTTTTATTAACAGATTATTTTACAATTTTATTAACAGCTCATTTTCGCTTAAACATCCCAAACCTGAAACAGTTCAATTAGTCCTAATAATACCTTGAAACTTAAAAGTTTGCGCCGTTTACGGACATTTTGGCAATAGAAAGTTCAAATAAGGTCACACAAGTTTATTGTGTCATTGACCTCATAAATTCGTAGGACGATTTTGTTTTATCTACCTGCTTCATACATAGTTTCATACAATCAAAAACGATAATTATGATCACAAAACAGTAGTTTTGTACTGTACCGTTTCACCCAGGGTTACAAAAGGGGGTAAAAAAATTCATTCATAGTTTACAAAGGAGTCGCAACAAATATGGCCGATACTTTTCAGTTACGCAATGACAAATAAATAAAGAATAATTCGATTCATAGCATTTATGAGGGAACCCCGCATGCTCGTGGGCGAAACCAGACAGAAATCGAAGGTTGTTCACCCCTACCAGTCCTTTTGACCGGCTGCGGCTGTGCGACCACAACGCGTCGCATCCCCACCATGATGCGGGATCCCCTCCATGTGCCGTCACCAAATCACTCCCGCTCCCGGCTCCTTCCTCCACCGCCAGGAAAATCGCAAGAGGAGGGGTTGAACGCGGCCCTCGCGGCACTCTCTCGAGAGCGCTCAGGTGGCCACGCGCCCCGTCTAACGGTACTACAGAGTACCGCTTTTAAAATAAGGTCATGGATATTCACACGTTGTAAACAAAATGTTATTTATCACTGCTTACCTTTAACATTAAAATTTTCTTTTTTTCCCAGTTACTTAATTTATCACTTCAACAATGCTAAGAATAAATTCCATAATTCATTACAAACAAATAAACAATGACGCCCCTTCTCTTTTACCATTTACTACAAATGAAGTCCGCCATACTGTTTTTGTAGTGCACGAAACATAACACCAGGTGGCGCATTAATCCTTTATCGTGATTGGTCAAACATTTATCAACGATTTGACATGTGTCAATGAAATGCCATATTAAAAATTAAAATTGTTACCATGCTTCAACAATTTTAATTAAAAAATGTAAAATTATTACAGGTACTAATTAATATTAGAAATAACAAATAATACAGAAAACTTAAAGAAGTATCACTAAAACTAGTATTAATATGGAAATTGCTGCCCACATCTCTGTATTCTCTCTAAATGCAGTTCAAATAACAGCTTATTGTCATAATAGTAGTTACTCTGGTTGGAACTCATTCCTGGCTCATAGCTTGGTCTTCGTTCTGAACCTGACGTTGAGCTTGGCGAAGAGATTCCATTTTCCGTATTTATTCCATTAATCTGGCTATGACCAGCATCTTGAACTTGAGAAATATTCGAGTTTAGGTTGTTATTGATATGCAAATTATTTATCCTCTTTGACAATGGCATAAATTCACACGAATCGTCCTCGCGGGACCTTTTCCTGTAAAGGGAAGCAATTATTAGTATCAAAGAATAAGATTCGTTACAGATTTACAAATTATATTAAAAACTGACTCAATATGTAAACATACCTATTCTCTGTCATAGTACGAAATACGTTATTCCCATTACTTCCAATACAAGTATTCCAATTCAAGTTGGCGAATCTCCCAAAAGTCATTTGTTCACGAATTCCTGTATCTCTTCTGTGAACTTTGTAAAATAATATACGTCGATTATAAAACGGACAATTTTTATTTCACAGGGAACAAGGAATAAAAATATGAGTTAGACATAAAGTAGGATATTCCGGTTTGAAACTTTACAATATCAAGCATGTTGCTCAAATGTCTTACTGAAATTAGTATAGGTGTGAAAGAGATAACATGAAGTCAATGTATCAAATTTGAAATCCGAATTACAAGGACAGAGCGCATGGCAGCAGCTGTTTACTTTTTTCCAGTCATGTCACAAGAATCTACGTTTAGTTACTCAAATACTTAACGATAACTTTTGTAAATTAAATAAATATAAATTATTTTATTTGCAATCTTTCGAAATGCAGCAAGTAATTTAAATAGAAAGAAAGTTATTTATGTATACTTATCGCTGAAGTGTGTGCGATAACAACACGCGACAAATATTACATTATCTTCCAAGAGGTGGCGCTGTATCGCACCTAGGTCTACATTCCACATCATTAGCCATATTTTATACAGATGTCGCTACACTACTCTTTACGCTATACCAGTCAGTTAGTAAAAATCATTAATGATACATGAATGCAACTCAAAGAGAGTATTATGAAGAGAAGAGCTACTGGGACCTCATGACTTCACTTCCAACGACTTCTCTTCAAGACAGCTCTGCAAGTCATAGGTGGCAGTATAAATTGAAGTACAGGTAGATCTGTAACTACCCGAAAGTAAACTAATAATCGCTGCAGTAACATGTAGGCTGTAGGTAGGTCTGTACCAATGCAACGGACCAAAATATACCACATCAATTCAATTCTCCTTCGTGTCCTTGTTTCCCCGAAGTTGGGTGCATGATACAAGGAATGTAAAGTAAAAAATCGTAAATCGTAAACCGAAAATAACTGTAATGTCGTTACTATAAAAACTCAATTAATTAAAAGTAGTGAAGTCCTCATTGATACACCATATTAAATATTTCAGTGCACTATGAATTTTATTATGAATAATATTATGAATTCGTTGTAGGTACCAACGATACACGGCTGCCTTATACTATGCCTTTATCCATGAATGCCAGTTGAAGTCTATCGTACGATTCGTCCGGTTTCAGGCGACACTTGAAATCATAAGGTTTACGATTTACACGCACTGTAGTCATAGGAGTGCTGTAAGTAGAGAGTGGTACAAAAAAGTAGGACTTTTAATCGTTATCAGTAACTTGACAGTTTCACATTTATGACAAAAAAATAAATACATGATGATGAGGGAAAACCTTCGCGAAATCAAACACCCATCGTTTAGATAAGTACATACCATTAAATTATATCCCAACTAACACTTAAGCGCTAAGACAAGAGCTATAGTAAATGTATTAGAGCGCTAACCAGATCCTAAAGTTATAAATAAGTGTTATGCATTCGGAGTTAAAGCGCGCTATAATTCTACTATAGCCCCGAAATGGGCACACTTTTTTATCACCTTAGATTGTTTAATGGTGGTAAAGCAGAGTTATAGAATGGGTTATGAGGTATAATAAAGCAATAAGAGAGCTATAATAGCGATAACTGAAACTACAAGAGATAAAAATGTGGTAAATAGGCGAAAATTAACTCTTTTTGTAGTACAATAGAGTAAAATATCATTTATTAACTCTTTGGGTGATAAGAGGGCTGTAAATATGTGAATACTAACTCCTTAAGCGGTACAGTAGAACTACAATGTCGCTCACTATATTTTTAAGTGATAAGAGGGTGGCAAATAGGTGATTATTAACGCTTTAAGCACTAGCATAGAGCAACAAAGGCTACAAAAATGATCTCAGGTGCTAACATTTTTAACATAAAGTTTTTTTTCATCAACATAAATTTTACTTCTCGTTTTTATGTGCAAACAGTATGCGTATATTTGTCGGATCCAAAACGCCGCCATTCGTTTGTGAAAGTGAAATTAAAAGTAATATTTTAGTTTGGACTTAGTGTACACAGAAGTTGAATTTTTACTGCGATGGTAAGTACACTGTGAATAAGTATATCTATTATTAACAAATTTTTCAAGCGCCCGATTTATTTTGTATATTTAGTGAAAATAAATATTTTATTAGATAAGAAGTAACACAAAACTTTTGTAATAATCGTAAAAAACGTTGACTGTTCTAGTTTAAGGTATCGTACTAGACGTATCAGAACACAACTAAGCAAAATACTTCAAATTAACCGTGTCTTCGTATGTTTTTCTAAACTTAGTCAAATCAATTCGTAACCTAAACATGGTGGCAAACGAATTTAGGGATCCGTAGTAACTGCCCAAAACCACAAAGAAATCGAGTATGTACATAGTTTTACTTTACAATTGAAGACTACATACACTTTATTTTTTTAAGAACTTTGAGGAAGCTGAACGCGAACTAGCATTTTATTGGCTAAAACAGATACCGATGAAGAGACAAAAAACATTATTAGTTAACAAGCCAGCCAAAAAGAAGTTGGTTTGAAATTGTTCGTGCAACGATTGGTATGTCTGGCTGTTATTGTGTTATTCAGTCAGTGCTAGGTTGGTAATACATAGGGTTTAGTTATTTGTATTTTTTTCATACAAAGTTTTTTTTTTCAGCATGCAGACATAGAGAACCCCCCGAATGTGGTGAACCTCACAACGAACCCGTCTTCTGAATGAATCAAATTAGTATTGTCAATCTTTATGATGAGAATAAAAGAAATGTGATTGATATATTGCGTTTAATTTGATATTTTAAACTGCGTGAAGTAAAGGAAAAAAGAATAGTGAATGTTCATGCTCAATACACACTAGTTTACATTTTACATCTCTTACTACTTCAAAATCTCTTTACGATTGTCAGCCTTATCCTCAGATTAATACATATTTTGATACGATGACTTAATCGGAAAGTAATATAACGATTTTGTTCTTATATATGAATACGATGTTATTCAGGTAATGACTGAATTTCTTCAACCTTTACAACATTATTGTCATTTGTCAGGCATGTAGTTTAGGTAATAAAACAAAACTCACCAATGAAAAGGCTGCTACACACATGGTGAGTGTAGCAGCCTTTTCATTATTACAAGATCAATAAGATGCAGCGAAGGTCCCACAGGAAAGTCTTCAAGTATGTCGATTAGAAGTTCTCATAGTGGAGAATCAGCTTTATGATGAGCACCATATTTCGTGGCTCGAAAGTCTTCGTCGTTTCTATTGGGAATTTTTTTAGAAGAAAATGTCACTGTATGCGAACGGGGAGAGTATTCGCCCACAGGTTGTATATTTTAAAAAACCATGCATACCATTCCAGTTGCATACACCTGAAAACGTTTTTTTTTTGTTGTAAACAATAGTCTTTATAGATAGGTTTCTGAATAATAGGTGTTAATGGTAAAACATATTTATAAACAAGTGCCTTTTTGCAGTTTTCACAAAAATTTACCGATTTCATACAGAATTTTTTAAAACATCAATGGATTCGTCCTCACTGTCACTATTTTCTTCAATATCAATCATGTTGACAGAGTATGCGCAATCTCGATCCATATTTTCACAAAGGACTTCCTCATAATCGCTTGTAGTTGTAGCACCACTTTCACACACATTTTCTGGAAAAACATGTACGGAACCCAATTCCACATTTTAGCAGAAAACTCCCACTTGACTACTTGTAGTACTAGTATTACTCACAATCATATTTTGTTGTATTATGATATTCTCTCAACAATTTTCGCCTATTCCTATTAGTGCTTTGAAGTTTCCAAGCATTTTTGACTGTTTTAGATTTTTTTAGTTGCGTTGCCATGAAATCAACTACAAGTGAACAAATGAGGGGTACAAAAGTGGTATTAAGCTCTGATACTCTACCTTAAGTTATACACAAGTCATATTAAGCACTAGAAGTTCTATGATAGCGAAAAATGTTCCTACTGTTTGACTTTAAGTAACATTAGAGAGTTTTGTACTTCTTTAGGCATTTGGTGATACAAAAGAGTTTATGAGCACCATTGTAGAACTGGTAACGGTAATTATTGATCTTGTGCAACTTTTGGTTCTTTGCAAGAGTTTACTATCGCTTGCATAGCACTTTGGGGGGTTATTAGTTAATGCTTACTTCTTATTTAGATGTTATAGTTGGAAGATGCACTTAAACCTATAACAAAATATGCTTTGCCCGTATTGTAGAGTTAAAAATTGCTGCTGTATGTCTTTAACCTTTAGACCCACCCTGTTATCGCCCTTGTAACTCTGTGATATAACTCTAAGTGAAATATTTTGCTTGTCAACGTTCTTTTGTCGCCAAAAGTTGTTAGTGCTGCTGCTGTTGCGCCTTTATATCTCGTTAAGTTCTAAACAAGCTCTTATTGACGCCTAAATATTTATTATATCTCTTCAATTCTCTAAATTGTCTTGTAAGGTACGTAAATTGCATGCTACTTACGTTCTTTTGCATTTTATTCATCACGGCAAGCGTCGCCGTCGTTGCGTCGCAACATGCATCAAAAGCGCCATAAAAAAACTATTAGTAATAACATAGCGGTTGCTTGTACCGTCTGCCTTTGTGCCTTTTTTCCGAGTTGGTACCTTACTGGACATGATGATTTTCGTGATCAATTGATTATACCAGCAGCCTAATTGCGTAACACATTTTCGTAAACGATTACGACTAATCTGTTGTATTTGGACAGTTCAACAACATTCATTGCGTTTTTAACATTGTTGATCAGATCTGTTTATCGAACCTATGAAGCAATGGATAAGCAATCTGTTTCAAAACGTTTCAGATTCCCAATTATTCCGAATAGGGTACAGCACCCTAATTGCGTAACACATTTTGTTTTTGAATGCGATTCTGAAATGAAACAAATTGCGATCTTAATCGTTTGCTATAATCGGAATTGTGTAATAAAAATGATCTCAATTCTGCCTAATTTTATAGGGATGTATATCATTTCTAGCACTTTCTCGTGTTTTGTTTCATCGAAAAGGAATTATTCGCTTCCGAATAATTTTGCTACAATTTAATTTTGTTATAACTACAACTGACCGTCTACTAATGCTTTTAAATAAAATTGTACAATGATGGCTGAAAAATTAAAACCCAATAAATAAAACAATTTCTACCATAAACTACCAAAATTGAAATACGCAACAAAACGTTCTTTTCTTCACGTTTTAGTTATCTGTGGCCAATGACAAAATCGTAGAAAAGCAGTGTTGTCAAATAAGTGGGACTTCCACTAAAACTAGGAGTTTTGGACACCCGTACTAGGGCGGTCGGCAGACAAAATTTATGGTGGTGAGGACTTTGTAGAAAATACTACAATCATATACTAAAACTATTGTTTGTCTAAAACCTGTGTCAGTAATTTTACCATTGATTCGTAAAGACTAAAAATATAGTGAAGAATTTTATAAGAAGCTGCGCCCGTGTAAAGATCGAAAACAACGTCATTTCGAAAAAATACACGGAACATACTTCCAGGATAAAAATTGAACTGTTAAGCCATTAATGTGTATCTAACAAACATCCAAACATCTTCACTAATTTTTTCAAGTAATTTTATTTGTGATATTATATAAAGTAAGTAGTTCTCCAAGTTTAGTTCTACGGCCCAAGTGGACTCGGGAAAAAAAGTTAGCAACACTGATAAAAGTTTTTTTTTTTTTTTTTTTCTTTTTTTTCTTTTGGCTTCGCACGGTTTGTGCATTCAGCCAATGTCATGTTTATTTTATTTTTATTTTATGAAGGATACAAAGCTAGGGAAACGAAAATATAACTATAATAAGTTATCACGGAATTTGGGATAAAATCTACAGGATCAGTATTTACAACAGTGATAATATAATGAATAATGAACTAAAATTACAACTTAATATTATTTAAAGTAATGAAAGATACTATACATTTATATACAGAAAAGCTATTTGTGCAAAGTAAAGAAAGTATTGAGGTAGGAAAAGGAGTACGAAGGGACAAGAGGTTACTGAGAAAGGATGAACGATCATATAAGGGACAGGAGAAAAAAATGTGATCTAAGTCACCTACGTCTGTGCCACACAGACAAATGGGGTCATCGATGATATGAAGTTTGGCAAGATGGGCTGGAGAGCAGACATGACCCAATCTCATCCGTATCAGAATGGAGGTCTCCATCTTACCAAACTTTGCCCTGCCAAACCACGGTTTTTCCGGAACATCTGGTTGAATAAATGAAAAATAATGACCTTTCGATTTGCTTCCGATATCCCAAGCTTCCTTCCAGGTTTTCCGAAGAAAAGTCTTTGGTAAAGACTCGAGGTCAAAGTAAAAGTTTGTATAAGGAACTAAGTCCCCGCATTGCACCGCATCAACGGCGAGTGTATCAGCCACTTCATTGCCATGGATTCCAGCATGGGCCGGAATCCACACAAACTGCAGTGTATTACCCTCAGAGATGGTTCGGAACGCAAATTCTCTTATTAAATAAATGATTGGCAACTGCGATTTGAGTACGAAAGGAGATTTATTGATGGCTAGAAGAGCACTTTGAGAATCAGTAAAAATTAAAGTTTTTTTAAGCTTTAAAACACGAATATATTCTATGGCTTTTAAAATGCCAAAACATTCCCCGGTAAAAACAGAAGTCTCAGGTGGCAGTTTTATTTTTTGTACGATGTTGTATTGAGAATGGTAAGTACCAATCCCAACACAACCCGTCGGAGAACGCTTCGCAGCATCCGTAAATATATGGTGGTACTCTAGGTGATCAGCCAGAAAACGGTTAAAACTTAAATGGCAATTGGGATCTAATTTACTTACACAGTTATATTTTATGATGGGACTGAATTGTAGACTCTCATAGCTACTGCTAAATAGCGGAAGTTTATTGGAACGATGAATAGGAGAAGCAAGTGATAGGATTTTTTTATAGCTTACAACTAAACAAGGAGCACGTTTATGGGACCAGTAATTTGAAGATTCAATCTGCAACACTAAAGAGTCCAGTTTAGGAATAAGAGGATGAGTTGAGATCTGAAGAATCCGGAACAAATATTTGTCAGATAGAAATTGCCTTCTAAGATGTAAAGGAGCTTCTCCGCATTCAACTTGGAGTGCATTAATGGGGCTAGACTTCATGGCACCCGAAATAATGCGTAGTGCCTTGGACTGGATGCGCTCCAATTTTTTAAAAGCCATAGCACTTCCAGGTTCGAGAACGAACAATCCATAATCCAGAGTGCTTCTGATGATTGCGTTGTAAACGAGTTTCAAAGAAAAGGGATGTGCACCCCACCATACACCAGAGAGGCACCTAAGCATGTTTAGGTGATTTTCACATTTGTTAAAAATATATTCACAATGAGGAACACTACTTAATTTACGGTCAAGTATTATACCTAGATATCTGAATTTGTCTTTAACTGGAATAGGTATTTCCTTATAAAAGAGATTTATTAAGGGAATATTTCGCTTCCGGGTGAATAAAACAGCTGCGCTTTTAGACGTGGATAAATCAAAACCGTTAAGATGTAACCATGACTCCAAAGTACATAAAGCAGAATTGATGGCACAGCTTGCTTGTTCAATAGATTGGCTTGAAGAATATAATAACAAATCATCGGCATATTGAAGAACCTTAACATGATTAGCTAAGGACGTGTCTAAATCAAATGTGTAAATATTGTAAAGAATGGGACTAAGCACAGAACCCTGTGGGAGACCTCTCCATACCAGACGAGATACTTCTTGATCTCCTATTAACATGTTAACAGAGCGTTCAGTCAGGATATTAATAATGAAATTCGACAAATTTAATGGGACTTTTAAGGCTTGTAGTTTATTTTGTAGAACTGATAAAACAACATTATCGTATGCTGCATTAATATCAAGGAAAACTGCAACAGTAGATTGGTTATTAGAGAAGGATAACCGAATATCAGTTGTGAAAATACTTAAACAGTCAGTTGTACTTTTACCTTTTCTAAAGCCATATTGTGATTCTGCCAAAAGACCCTTACTTTCAACGTACCATTCAAGGCGATTTTTAATTAAGTGTTCCGCTAATTTCATCAGAATTGTAGACAAAACTATGGGACGGTATGAAGAAGCGTCAGATGGACTTTTATTTGGTTTATGGAATGGCAATACCATTTGACGTTTCCATTGAACAGGGATGTTCCCTGTTTTCATAATAGAATTAATAAGCTCTAAATAATAACTGAGGACTTCCTCATTTAAGTTAGCAAAAAAGGAATACGGGATGCCATCGATACCTGGTGCAGAATCCTTGGTTTTATGAATAACACCCTTTAATTCAGTGAGAGTGAATGGTAGGTCTAGTGTCGTGTCTTGATCAATGGCTACGACAGACAGGTTATGGTTAATACTCTCAGGTACAAAAGGAGGAGCTAATTTATCTAAAAATTCACTAGCTAAAGAAACGGGAATAGGAGAAGGGTTATTATAAATGGACCTAAATCTGCGAATATTGCGCCAGACAATTGTAGGGTGAGTATTCGGCGAAATTGATGAGCAAAAACTACGCCAAGAATCAAATTTTTTCTTCTTAAAAAGTTTTTTGGTTTCATTTATTGAATTAGTAACGATTTCAAAATTAATGTCAGACATATCAAGGTTATAGTTGTATTCAGCCTCTTTACGTTTTTTGATCGATTCTGTGCACTCAGAGTCCCACCACGGAGGTGAGGGAATTGTATTATTACTGCTGTTTTTTACAGGAAAAACTTCATCTGCCGCTGCGATTAGTATGAGTGCTAAAGCTTCAGCACAACTATTTTCATTGCCATCAGATATAACAGGCAAGGAGCATAACTTTCTGTCAACAATGTTTCTAAATTTGTCCCAGTCATTATTATTTCTATTAGGAAGTTTATGTTTTAAGTTTGTATGCCTTAATGGTGCATTTGGTTTGGATAGAGGATAAGAAATAACTATTGGAAAATGGTCACTACCGTAAGTAGAGGTTAGAGTACGCCAATTTAATGAAGAGGCTAAGTTTGGAGAACAGATAGAAAGGTCAATTGCGCTTTGGTTCTGATTGGGATCTGAACGACGTGTGGCAACTCCAGAGTTCAAGATGCATAAATTATGTAAGTCTATTATATCTAGTAACTCATCACCATAACAATTAGATGTTGAACAACCCCAAGATTGGTGATGGCAATTAAAGTCCCCCAATATTAGAAATGGCTTTGGAAGAGAAGAAAATAGATTATTCACCTCTTGAAGAACCGTATAAGAGGGGTGAGGAATGTAAATAGAAACAAGACAAGTATGGTGCACTTTAATAGCTACAATTGAAATTTCCTCACTATGAGGAGGTAAGGAAATTATAGAGAAAGGGATAGAATTCTTGATAAGTATAGCAACTCCACCATACCCATCAGATCTATCCTCTCTAATGGTTAAATAACCATTAATTTTAAAAATATGATTGGATTTGAGCCAAGTCTCTGCTAAGGCAAAGGCAAAAGGCTCATATTTGTTTAAAATATAAATAATGTCACTCTTTTTGTTCATCAGACTGCGGCAGTTCCATTGGATTATTTTGGATGTGTTGTCCATTTTGAATGGATTGAGATACATTGAAAGAAGTGGCAACGTTGGACGGTGAAATGTTGAACTGAGAGAGAAGATTGTGTAATGCAGAAAGAAAATCGTTTATGGAAAAACTTGTGTCTTTATTTGCATTAATATGATTATTAGAAAGAGCACAACCATTTGATGGCTGGGGAATGACAAAATCTTTAATAATGGCATTGTGAGCCTCTTTATTATAACCTTGTACAGATTTAGGAGGTGAGCGTGGTTTGAGAAAGACAGTCTTTTTATAGCTACTCGAAGTAGGCATTCTATTCGGGAAAGAGGTTGATGGAATATCTGCAAAATTTTTGGAGGGAGAAGATAAAAGTGTATCAGCATATGATTTAGTTACTGGGGGATATAATTTAGTAGCTTCAGCATAAGATACTGAACTTTGTGCCATGTATGTTTTAATTGATTTTTGCCTTAAAAATTCTGGGCAAGACTTATTAGTAGCATAGTGAAAACCAGAGCAATGGCAGCAAGATGCACTTTCAGGTTCTCTTTCACAACTGTCTCCAGTGTGGTCTTGACCACATTTAAAACAGCGAGGTTTAGACCTGCACTGAATTTTAGTGTGACCAAAACGACAGCAACTGAAGCACTGAACGGTAGGGAAAATATATAAATCTACAGGTAATGCATTGTAGCACATAAAAATTCTTTTAGGTAAAACCTGTCCATCAAATGTAACAACTATGGATTGGGAAGGTTTCCAAGTAGTTGTACCATCAACATTCGTTTTAAAATTGAGGCGTCTGACTTTTAAAATTCGACCGCAACCAATAGGCACAGTTATATTATCAATAACTTCCTCTGGAGACCATTCCGCAGGAACACCACGCACTAAACCCATTCTAGTAACATTAAAAGTAGGTATAAAAGCTTTATAATTATGTGTTTCGAGACTATTGTCTGTAATAAAGGAATTCGCGTCCAGGAAATTCGAAAAAGATAAAGATATTTTATTGCGCCCGATTTTTTTGACGCTACCGTTTATTATATTTTTGAAAGCGTTGCGCTTTAAAAACTTGCCAAATGTGATTGGGTGCAATGTGGTTCCATCATCAGGTGTAATATTTTTTTTTTGAATATGAATAACGAATGGCGAGTTGTCAGTTTTTTCATAACTCTTTCTCCCAATCTGAGTGGAAACTAAGGCCGGAGCAGGAATATCAGGAATTTTATTTGTGGGAACAACGTTGGAAACAAGTGTTTCGGAGCAGTTTGGCTCCAATGTAGAAGTTAATGAAGACTCCGTGCAACCACAACCTGAAGACTCTGAACCGTGGTTTTTACGGGTACGGCGACGCTTATTGCAGTGTTTGCAAACATGCACACGGCTTCTTTTTAAATGACGAGCTGAAGATGACCCATCGGTATCCATGCCCGACTCATTCGATACGGTAACAAAATTGCCTGCCGGGGGCACATAGGCCCCCGGGTCAGGCGGTTCGTTCATTTCCCGCTAATACAAAATAAAAAAACTTACCACTACCGAAGAAAATACACAAAACTAATATTAAAACTATAAATAAAATAGAAAACAACACTAAAACTACGACTACTGATCCTATATGACAAGTTTTTTCAATTTAAACAATTTTTCTCAAAAAGGACGCGTCCGCCAAGTTCGAAGTTTCCCGCGCTTTTTTCCTGATAAAAGTTATTTTAATATTTACGATTCGCATTGTTTTGTTTTGCTTTGAAATACGAGTTGTTTTTTATTGTTCAACACATAGAATCATTTAAAATGTGACACAGAATCATATTTACTTACTATTCCTATAAGTACATATACATGTTGGCCTATGTTACAGTTTCGAATTGTTGTTTTATGTGTGTATCGCTGAAAACGTTTGGCAAGGACTAGGGGCTAGGGCTGATATGGCTCTGTCTTCGTTTTGTACTGGCTGCACACACACTCCACAGCGAAGAACTTATGTCAATATCATCACTACAAGTAAGTACCTATGCCAATATCTATAGGAATAACGTGTGTAGGAGTGTACCTTCATATCTTATTGATTTATGTAGATAGAGGTTCTTTATTGGTCAGTCTACCTAAGGACAATCATTCATTTGTTGTGTAGACTAGACACAAGTTAGTAACCTATGTGGGGTGAGCTGTTTGTTGCAGAAAAAATAATTATTGTAAATTAGTATATCACCTTCAACCTCGCTTAACAACTGAAATTGTAAATTGATGTTTTGTTTGTTTGTACTGAAACAAACTATAATAACTACTACAAAAAATAATCAAAACATTTTTGCAGACGGTGCTAAAGCTTACAAGAATGGAATACAAATACCAATAATAATCTAGTTGACATATGGGGGAACTCCTTACAAAGACGTTTTTGTGCAGGACATGGAAAACCAATCGCCTGTATTAATAATTGAAGGTAAGCTTTGTGACACAGTTATGAATCAAGCAGCAACTCACATAATTGTGAATATATTTCCTTGGGCAAACTATCTACTTATGTAGTCACATCACATATTTTATGTTTACATATCTAATGTTTACTATTCTAATTTAGTGTTATGTTAAATAAAAACATCTGGAGACTGAATAATGGGCTCTAAATAAAGAAGACATACAACCCACAGCAAGGACTAGGCTGATGGCTTTTGTTCAGCCATAAGCAGTATTAGCAAACTAGGCATCTACTTTATTTGAACAGAAAATAATTTGATTTTGTTTTCAAACTGTAGGAAAGTTCCCGGGGCGCTTCACCTACAAAGACAAGAAGGCAGCATGAATGATGGTGCTCCATTGCTGTTTCTTCGGCTACTGCTGCTGTTTACTTCTGACATCACTGCTACTACTGCTACTACTTTGTACACACTTCTACTGCTTAACATAGAACCTGACAATTGTTCATAAAAGCTATTCATATTTTTATTAGAAAACAATTGATTGTGGTCTGCAGGACAGCTATGTAAACATATGTACCTATTGTGTTAATTGAAAACAGTGTAAACTTTTAAAAATAACTTTGAATGAAATATTTAAGAATACACTAAGAACTTACAATTTTTTTTTTAAATAAAGGAAAGTGTTTATTGTGACACTAATTATTAAAAAAAGGTGTTATTTAGCTAAATTAACTATTATTCAATATATATAGGTAAATAGAAACAAATAAATTAAGGTAAACAAGAGAAAAAAACTGTTTTATTATATTATTACAACCTTCATGAAAATAGCAATTATTCACATGTAACGTGGAATATTTGGACATGAGACTAAATGAAATTGGAACAAATTTATTGCATGGATTGGTGGAATTTGGCAGCTTATGTATTCCCATAGAAGTCATCATGGATAATTTATATACCTTCTGCTTGCTAATGCTTGCTGTGATCGCTGAAAGTTATTTTCCTGAATAATGTAGGTACCTCTTTGAGCCTGACACCTGAAAAAACACCAAAAATAATTTGTTACTCCTTATTAATTTACATCATCCATCCACAAGTTTAATAGGCCTCTCCCTTAGACACTTCAATGAACAATCAATCTACAGAACAGTAATATTCTGCTATGTACAATAATTTGGTGGCTACAATTCTATTGTTTATTGTCTAACCTGTGTTTTTAGTTGAAAAGGTGGATGGCCTAGGATATTATAATATATCTTAGTATAAATACATATACATTGTTCAATGCAGTATGAAGCAAAACCAATTCAACTTAAAAGAGTATTTTGAAGGGGCTCCATAAAATAAATTCAAAATTTACTTCCCTAATTAGATAGCTTCATGACTATCATAGCGGTGCTAGAATTAAATGTTAAATTCCTCCAAATAGATTTTGAGGAGGCATTTTTAGGCATTTTTATAGATTTCTGTAAATTGGTTAGGTTTATACAAAGAGGTTTGGGTTTGGTGGTGCCTTACCTATTTTTGTATTATCCAGTACCTACTTATCAAACAATGTGTGTAACAACAACAACTATTTTGCTTCTTTGAAGATAGGATATTTACATTCCAATAATGGGCACATTCACTGTTCAACACATTTAAGAAAATAATATTGCTATTACCTTGAACATTCAATGGTGTGGAATAGGTATGGTGTCTATGTTCTCAGTGCTTCTGGCTTTTACAATGAAGTTGTCGACTGGGTTGCTAACTAAGCTTGTCGCTTATGATAAGTTTGTTACGGTATATCTCGTATGCCTATGTACGTATTTGTCTTTAGTTAAAATGTCACCAACATACCTCGTTTCTGAAATATAATAATATGTATCTTTAGTTTATGTTGTAAGCACTTTTATCAGAAGATTTTTTGTACAATTATTCCAAGAAATCCACCTCGCCGACTCGATAACTAAATCACCACTAATATTGATATATCATTTAGGTTTTACACTAAATCACATTCACAATTTATCAGGAAGACTACCACTTACATGTTTTCGAATTATATAAGGAGATAATAGGTTTAAATCCAAAAATATGTGGATCGGAAAACGAAAGCGGCCAGAAGCTTGACTTCGGTTTCAATGCGACCAGTAATTGGTTTCATGTCAGTGATCCAAACCAATTGTCACTTGTCATAATGGTTGCACAATTCGAAAGAAAGGCGCTTGCCCAATTTTTCCTGGCATATCGTTCACTCTATTCGTCTCAAACAGACTAGAATTGGTTTCATATGTTAGTGGAGTTACGCAATACGAAAGTCGTAAAATCAAGCAGAGTGCGGTCTAAACGAAGACAATTACTCTCAATCATTTGATGAAAATGTGTTACGCAATTAGGCTGCAGGTTAGTACGCGTTGCGGGGTAGGTCTTCCAAGAAACCTTTGAAGGGTTCAGTAGATTCATAATCATTGGTAACCTTATTATTCCTACCTATAGGTCTAAGCTTCTTCCTTTTTCGTCCTGTTTCCCTCCCTGCACTCGTAGCATGACCACCATAGCACAGAAAATGGTAGTTTCGTATGGAGACGAATGACTGACTCTGTGCGAGTCTCAAGTTCTCAACCGGTAGATTATTGTACCAAATACATACATAATTAACTGCTCAAATTCGCGATGCTCAGTACACCGCTTATGTTGAAAAACGTCTTATTCACGAATATTTAAGGCTCCCACAAACAGGCGCGACACAAAGGCAACGCTCGTCGCGCGACACGCGGTGCCTTTGTGTCGCGCTGTGGCGTCGCGCCCGTGTTCACGAGCCATAACGCTACGTTCACACGGAGACACGTTTTACCGGATTGGATTTTTACCGCATACGGCAGAACCAAATACTCTGTTCACAAGGCGTTCGGTTTTGTTTTTCTGTAAAAAACTGAATTGTGTGCCATGGTGTCAATATGCTATTCGGTTTTTTGCAGGAAAGCGCCGCCGCCGGTCGGTACGGTTGTCCTTCCTCAACCGCGGCCTCACCGCGTGCGCGCCCATCGCCCGATAAGTCGGGCACGGTGCTGCAAAAATCGAATCTGCGCTAGTGTGAACGCATGTATTAAAATGATTGTCACTGAATCGTATTCGGTATTTTGCCGTGTGACCGAATCTGATTGCAGTAGCAAAATCGGATGTTAAGTTTAGCCCGTTACGGTTCTTAGCCGGCTCTTCAAACCGAATGCACATGTGAACTCATACATATAAATTATATTGTGACTAAACCGTAGCAGCCGAGCAGTGGTGGCCCAGCGGTAACGGCCGCGACTTACGAGTTGTAGGTCGTAGGTTCGAACCCAGACAGGCACTTTACTTTGTGTAAATTATTTCATCACCACTGCTCTAAAAACGGTGAAGGAAATCATCGTGAGGAAACCGGCATGTCTTAGAACCAAAAATTTAAAGACATGTGACATCTACCAACCCGCACTGGGCCCGCGTGGTGGATTACGGCCCACTCCCTCTAACAGAGACGAGGCCTGTGGCCCAGCAGTGGGAACATAATAGGCTGATTATGCTTATGCTTATGCTAAACCGTATCTATCCTGCAAAAATCTGATCCGGCATAGAAATTGATGTCTCCGTGTGAACGTACCATTACTCGTAAGTTGTGTAAGTTGTATACGTTCAACATTTTGTGTCTAAAAAGGGTAAAAACTGCACGGAGTCGATTTCTGGCCAAACATGGCGCGCAAAGAGGTGTCGTGTTCCCGCCTTTTTATGGCTAAAGAGAACAACGCGAGGCTGTTGTTGTTCGTACCACATGTCTATGTTATTACTTCGGATTATTTAATTAGACTTGTTTTATATGGCAGACTTTTATGCGTTTGTCAGTATTCAATTAAGGCTATATAGAACGGTGTGTAATGAATTCATGGCTAATGGCATTCCTGTCTATGGGTCGCATCTATCTAGGTCCAGCGTTGTTCTACGTTTTAACAATCTAGCATTGTCCCTCGGAAGTGACACATAACGCCTAATAAACCAATTACATTTCGGATTTCAATGCATTTCAGGACAGATTTTTTCAGCCCAAAATGTTTCAACACCAAATATAAAAGAAAAGAAAGAAAATAAATTTATTTGACCCAGGCACACAATATTCACACAAAACTTATCAAAACAGAAGAAAATAGTATTGTGTGCCTCACGGCTGCGCCAAATAGGCCCAGTTAAGCATAAATGCCAGAAAACTAAGTGCCTGACGCTGGTTTTCAACTAGACACAACGAGGACGTCTTACGGATGTAAATCAGTTTTTAACGTGATTATATATTTAAATAAAATAAAGGTAGCTAGATGTAACAAGTAATAATAAAACAGAATAGATGATTGTTTAAATATAATTATACATAATAATATAGTGGCGTTTATGAAAAGAGAGAAAAAATGGTATGTTTACACAAGAAACAAAAAAACTGTTGTAAATAATAAATTATTAAGGATCATATTATTGAAACATTTAAGTTGATCATGTCTAGCTTCCGTTGTGCTTCAATGAAGTATTGTCGTAGGCGTCTTCTAAATGTGTCGATCGTGGTAATTGCTCGAATAGGTGGTGGCAGGTTATTCCACACTTTGGAAGCCGCATAAGGGAAGCTACCTCTAAAAGCGGCTGTACTATGCGACTGGGTAGAGAGTTGCTGCGAGCATTGCCTTCTCCCACATTCTCGTCTACTCGCTTTCCAACTTATCTTGTCGTACAGATAGACCGGTTTTTGGGATTTAACTACACCGAACAAAAGACACGCCAAGTGTAGAGAGGGACTCGCTTGAATTCGCTAGAATAGTACTTTATCCTACCTTTAAAACAATACATACGTGCTAAATATAGCGAACGATCCAATTACTTACCTACAAACAGTAAATACCTATACCTACCTACATAATAATATGCCTATGAACCGACCACATAATTCATTACATGATACCTATTCTAGACTACAAAAATGAGACATGAGAAAATAAACGAATGTTGTAATAGTTTCAACCATTTGCTAATTAGTTCAGGGCCAGGATGGAGAAAAAATCCCAATCCATCATATTGAAAGGAACCTATGCGCAAAAAATGCTTCTCTTTTCAATGGTTTTGGACTGAGTATTTACTGTCAATCAGTGTCAGTGTATCAGAAATGAATAGATCCGCAGGAGAACCAAGGTGATCCGACATAGCCCCAAAAATTGCCAAACCAGTGGGCAGGGCACATTGCTCGCAGAACAGATGGCCGAAGGTTCTGGAGTAGCGACCGTGTACCGCAAGACGAAGCTTTGGAAGGCCTCCCACAAGGTGGACCGATGACCTTGTGAAGGCCGCATTAATCTGACCTGGTCGAATTGGCGGTGCTTGGGAGAGGCCTGTCCAGCAGTGGACGTCTTTCGGCTGAAATGATGATGAGTGTCAGTCGAGTATTCGCGAACTTCTCTCCAATATGAAGATATCACTTAGAATCGTAAAAACTCTGCCTTAAGCGATACTACTACCACCATTGTGTGGATCGCCCGGAGGACACGGTGGGGCATACGGTGGAGGTCTGCCCAGCTTGGGAGGAGCACAGCAGTGTCCTCGCGGAGGCGATCGGCGGCGGCGATCTCTCGCGTCCGGCCCTGGTCCAGGCCATGGTACGGAGCGAGAGAGAGTGGAAAGCCGTCACCTACTTCTGCGAAGCAGTAATGCTTGCGAAGGAGGAGGCGGAGCGCGTGAGGGAGAGAGCATTGCGCCCTCATGCCCCCACTAGTCGCCGCAGGAGACGCCCTGGGCGTCGGGAGTCGCCTGCAGATTCCCGGCCACCGTAGGCGCGGGCTTGCGGACGGCGAGCAATGGGTAGCTCGCCGTCCGGTAAGGACTAGGCCCGGGTCGATGGCGCATCGTGTTCCCCGCGCGCCTCAAAGAGATATCAGCACAAATTGACGGAGTCCGATAGGGTCGACGCCTCAGGGTCGCGGGTGATTCGAAAAGAGATAACCGTGGCCCTGGCACAGGCAACTGAAGGAACACGGGTGGGTTTTAGTCAGTAAAAGTCTGACACACCCTCCCGCTCCACCCAGAGCGGGAGAAGTCATTTGATGATTTCCCACCCAAAAAAAAAAAAAGGCAAACGTAACAGTCTGGCAAAAGATAATTTTCGCTTTAATGTCATCTAAAATTCTCCAATTCAAAAAGTCAGCGTTCATGAATATTTAATTTTGTTAAATCAAAAGTTTCCCAGGTATTACGCGGGTCCATTTAATTTACAAATTATGTTGTTCCAAAATATTGTCAACGGTTACGTTCGCCTTTCGGAATGCGTGTTTTATTTAATTAATTAAGTGTTTCTGAAAGTGTGCACGGATGTGTGCAGGCGATTGCAGCGCACACGGTCTCACACGGATATAAACTTGTCTTAAATTTAAACGAGAGAGAGCAGTAGTAAAATTATCAAATTAACGCGGTACCGTTAGCCGGTGCCGTAATAATATCACGTTTTGGTGTGATGTCGCTCAGAAATCAGCAAGTCGCGTGCTCAGCGTGCTCATCGGCGCGTGAACACCGCGCTTATCCGCGCTGCTGCATGTCGTGTGGAATTCGCCTTATATGGTAGCGTATCTGCTGTCTGCACACGCCTAAAAAAATGTCTATTGTTGATATAGGAAAAACGGGCGTGGGAAATTGTGGAGCGTAACCTATATTTTAGGCTCATGCGTATCAAACGTCGACTTACAATGTCACAGTACGTGACAAATGGCCTACTCAACCCAAATGTTATTAGTTGATTGATACGCCAATATTGTTGGAAGGTATTCTTTACTGAAAAGTAGGTTCTACGAAAACGAGCTTAGAATCATCGAGTAGGTTAGGTGGTACCTTTTACTTACAGCCTCGGGTTTACCCCAGGAATAGGGATGCTGACTTATGTTAAAAATATTCGCAAAAATAATGTAATTTCAAAGAAGGCATAGTAAAAATGAGATAATCGAAAAATCCGTTAAATCGACGTAAATATGAAGAAGATACACGCTTTAAAAGTTTTTGGAGGGGATTATTCCCGCCCTTGTCACGCGGCACGGGCAATGCACGGCGGTAGTATGAAGTTACATAGTCGTGACGTCACTTCTACGATAGTGCTGTCCTTGTCTAACTCCTACTTTAAAACGTTTATAACTTGTTTTTTTTTTAGCTTTTACACTTATTTTAAATATTGTTTGCACTATTTGGAAACAAACATTTTTTTGAGATAAAAATAATAATAAATTGTCATCATCCCTATTCTAGCATTTTCATTGATTATAGACCGACACGGATGCTTCTGCAAATTGTAATGCTAATTGCAACACTTGCACACGCAATCCGAAGGCAACTGTACTGGCTACGGGTCTCGAGAAATAATACTCCCATTACGTGTTCGATTTTCTGCTAAACATTAAATAATATTTCGAGTAGGCGTGTTCTTGAGTGGAGACAGCGAATCGGCAAACGTAAGGTAGGACGTCCTCAGGCTAGGTGGAGCGACGATCTTCGCAGGGTGGCTGGTAGCAGCTGGATGAGAGTTGCCGAGAGTCGAGCTACATGGCTAATTGGCGAGGCCTATGTTCAGCAATGGACTGCTGTAGGCTGGTGATGATGATGATAAAATAATGCACTTGAATAGAAACATCTACTTTTAAGGTAATTCGCTAAGATTCTGGGCCTGGGCACCTTCAGCTTGTGATCAACCCTGTAGCTGAGCATCCAGACTTTCTTCTTCTTTTATATCTACGTCAGATAAGACCTATGAGTACCCATGCTAAAATAACCAAGAACACCTTGATTATCTTGTCATGGGTACCTACCATCAAAACAAAACTTCTTTTGTTTACATAAAATGAGTTCATGATTCATATCATTCGTTTTGATTTCCTAAGTCGTCTATTCCGAAATCCAAGAGAAGACAAAGAATTGATCAGACTCTTTCGGTGACCGGAAGAGACTGGATTTTTGGAACTACATGTGTGCATACTTGAACATAACGGTTTTTCACAAATTGTCAATGAAAAAAATATAAAAAAATTGCTTCCGCAGTAATGGAGATGTTACTTTCTTAGAGATCCGTTGAGCTGTTCACATCGGGTACCAACTATAACACCTACTTTCTCCATTCATACACAGTCTCCTCACTTTCACGCAAAGACGACCATTCATTAATGAGGTATAAGACTGTTCTCAAACTTTGATAATTAGATTTAGCTTCCCACAATGTTGCAAAGGATTGTGTAAATCGACGGAAATAAATGTATTTTTTTATCACATGCATTGTTGGGGCGTGTGTTCTAACAATTATCATTATAGTATGTATAATGTTATAATAACATATCTCTTGATCTTCATATTTACAGGCCTATTTACAAGCATTTTGAAAAGTAACATGGAATGAGGATGCTTACTTTCGATGAAACATCCGTTTTGAAAGTACCTATTACTGTGACTACACAGGCTATTATAGCTAATTATCCTTGCTCTGTCTAATAGTGTCTAAAACATAATTTCGAGATTTACCCCGTACCAAAGCTTCGCTGAAACTGATACAAATCACATTCCGACAGACCTATCTATAAATTCTCTTAGAATGTTGACTTTTGAATGAATCATTCAGTCGACCATTTCCATCGTTTACCTACTGCAATCTGTACAAATAAATAATGAAAGAAAGCGCGTTCCAAAGTCAAATATTTCACATTTTCATTCAACACGTTGATGTTTGTTAATTGGTTGATACACGAACACTTGGCCTAAACTCGTGTTGAGTTGTAACTTTAATTGCATGATATTAGGACAGTGATTGGTGTGAAAATAGTTAATGATGTTTAGCTTTCAGCGCGAACGATCTTTCTTTCCAAGCTTACGTTATTCCAAGGCGAATTTGAAAAAAAAAAGACTACAAAGTGAAAAATAACTTAAATTTCGGAAGTTAGTGTCTTTGTATTTTCGTTTTTTGCCACCGACTTCCGAAATGAAAGTAATTTTTCAGTTAGTAGTGTTTTTTTTCAAAGTCGGTTGTTTTTATTTTTATTTATGGATTTTTTCACTTTTTTGTTCTTGTACTTACCCCACACAAATTCATTTTAAGTCTGGTTGACAGACTTTCGGGCTTCTGACTACCCGTAACGGCTGTCAAAGATTTAGGAATGACAGCTGACAGCCGGGACCAACGATTTAACGTGTTCTCCGAGGCACGGGGTGGTTTTGATTTGTTATGAAAGGTACCGACCTCGGCAAGCGTAGCTTATCCTACGATGCGTCTGTTATTATTTAAGGCTCCCACACACAGGCGCGACGCCACAGCGCGACACAAAGGCACCGTGTGTCGCGCGACACAAGAAGTTAGTATGAAGTTAGTGTAGATGTGTCGACAAACACTTGAAAATTACTTAAACGGTTTGCGGGCGTTTATAAGATCTGAAGCCATAGTTTGAGTTTCTTCTAACCATCTCGACTTTACGCACCGACCGCGTTCGGCGCTCCGATTGGCCCTCCGATTGGCCCTTCACCGATCGGAAGCTGCGCTCCGTTTGGCAAGGGCCAATCGGAGCGCCGAACGCGGTCGAAGTGTTAAGTCGAGACGGTGAAAACAAACGTACACAAGAGCCTATGTAGTGCTAATCTGTAACTATCTCACCGTAAAAACTTAGATGCTAGGGTTTGGTAAAGGCGGAGTGACACTGACAGCTCACTCCACGCAAGTCGTCACGGTGATGTTTTTACAAAATCGACATGCTGAAGCATCATCAGCCTAGGCTTTTTCCTAACTTCGTTGGGGTTGGCTTCCAGTCTAACCAGCGGGGTAATTGCTTAACACACATAAAATATCAATGTCTATAGTTACGGCAGTTCATCAACGTTCACTGCGTTATTAACGTTGTCGATGTGACGAATTTTTAAAACTTATGAAGCAATGGATTAGGAACATCTTTCAAAACCCTCAGACCCTTTCAACCAGTATGTAGCGACTGTCTATCTGAATTCCACAGCCCAGTTAGGTACTGGGTAGCATAATACCCATTGGAAATACTGGTCGTCAGACATTTGGGCTTCTGACTACCCCTAGCGACTGTCAAAGATCTATGAATGGCTGTCCTGGCGGCTGAGAGTATGTCACGCTCACTCAAATGTCTCGCTGGTGGTGGCGTGTGTGTTGGATCATTAAGTTCCCTTCAAAATGGTTGAGCTGAATGGTGCTGATCCATACGTCATGTTCGTTTACGGGCGCCGTCAGTGGGGACTGGTCATCTCTTGGCAGCCACGGCTTATTTTTATTTCCGATTTTTTATGTTTTATGTTTTTATTACGGGTCTTTCTACAACGTTCTCACATAATTTCAACAAGACTGATGTAACATATTTTTCTGTATCCATATTATTTAAAACAGTGTCCATGGAGTTTCTTGCCCGTTCTTCTCCATAGGTACCTACTTTGCTTTGGAATGGGCAACTAGCTTCATATTTCTGACTGACCGACCCCTTGACAATTCAAAAGTACCTGTAATTGGTTTATTTGAAATAAATGCTTTGAGTTTGAGTTTGAGCTGCCGGGACGTACTTACCTACTTTCTGAGGCACGGCGGAGCCTCTGTATATAATGGATGGTCACCCATCCAAAGACGTACCTCAAGCGATCAGCCTCAGATCTCCGTCATATTTATAAACTGATTGTTTTTCTTCTCTGTTTGAAAGGGAATTTGTGTGGGGTAGGTACAACAACAAAAAAGTGAAAAAAAAACCCTATAAAAAATAACAACAAACGACTTGAAAAAAAAAAAAAATACTAATTGAAAAATTACTTTCATTTCGGAAGTCGGTGGCAAAAAACGAAAATACAAAGACACTAACTTCCGAAATTTAAGTAATTTTTCAATTGGTTTTTTTTTTTCAAGTCGGTTCAAATCTGAACAGCGCGACACAAAGGCACTGTGTGTCGCGCGACGAACGGTGCCTTTGTGTCGCGCTGTGGCGTCGCGCCTGTGTGTGGGAGCCTTTAACCACGAGCCGAGCACGGTAAATGGGTAAAGATTAATTTCAATAACTTCTTCTAGTACCGGAAACGTTACCTACTATGACATGTTTTTTTTTTTGTGTAGGTATTTACATAATACGTAAAATTTTATAAAATGAAATTGCTATAAATAAATGTGATGTTTTGTTGTCCGTTTACATGCACGAAGTTATGGGGTGATATAATTTCGCTGACGTGTGTCTTGATAATAGGTTCTTAACGTATAAAATTCAAACGCGTCTTCTGACACCAATCAAGGTCGTAGCTACACGGACGGAATAATAAAATTAGTACGCCTGACAACGATACTCCTTATTTTAGAACTATTAATATTCTAGATCTTTCATGTTATTTTTTTCGTTAAATCAATGTCAGAGTTGTTAAATCTACCTCAAAACCACTATGTAATAGAATAATTTGTGTCGTTAAAAAAAATAAGGAAATTACTCCTTATTTTTTACCATATCAAGTCAATTAATAAAACTGTTGCATGCAAAGTATAAATACGTAAAAGACAAATATTTCAATGATCTACTTATACCTTTTACGCGTGGTGCGTAGGTAGATACAGATAAATAGGTAACATGTTTTGAGCTAAGAATAATAAAAATATAAAAAAAACGTGTGGGGCCGAGGGACCCTCGTCAGAAACGAAGTTTTGTTGGTACCCTTTTCTTCAACTCGAAAAATTTCAACTTTTTTGCAGCCGCCCTTTTCAATTTTCATTTTGACCACTGTGACACTAGCACCCTCGACAAACATGAAAACGACACCTATGATGAAAAATTAGAAAATTTTTGCTGATGTCATTTTGGATTTTATTTTGACCTCACCTATCGGATTTAGTAACCTCGAAAACTTGAAAATTTTGAACACTTTCCTAGCCGCTATTTTGGGTTTTCATTTTGACCTTTAGCGGCTTTAGCACCATTGAAAACCAAAACCACCTTTTGATTCTACCTGCTGCACCAACCACTTTTGTTTTTATTTATAGTTTTTATTTTATATTCAGCAGTTGCTAGTTAAAAGGAAAACTGATTTATATTTGCAAAATCGAATTTCAACATAATTAGTGAGCTGTTAATTAACGTATAAAAATAACAACGGTTATAACTCAATCCTTGTCAAAATTCATTGAAAATTGTTTTAGTTTCATATTGCTATATTGCTATCAATATTTAACAGAATTTATCACAATTTCTGATATGAAAACCATTACCCATGAGATTTCGTAATAACAAATTTAACTAATCTTGTCGTTTACTCAATTTCCTAGTATCATATTTTTTATTGTGTGCCTCGCACACAATAAAACTGCTCTAGCTAAAACTTTGATAACAACGGAAATTGTTCTGTTTTATATCGTAATCGATGACGTGGTGTTTAACGGTAGTAATAGTAACAGCATTTATTTGCAAAATAAAACATGTTTTTATGTAAGCCCTGCAAATTAAATTAATTAATGGTCATTCTATAGAAGCAACGGGGAAGGAAAATGAAACAGATAGTTACTGTACATACAATAGGATAAGTTCTCGGAGTTGCATGCTTCTCTTCATGGGATACAGGATCCATAGTTAGACATGTGCTGCGTATTCCAAAACAAGGTTAATATTTGGTGTGCCCGATTGGGTTCATATTGATCTTTTACTTCGATAAACCATCTATGTAATCATTTATGTCTGTGTCATAAGGAATGCTTCAATGAATTGAGTACTGAGTATTTAGGGAGACCCAGGTTAACACCATGGAGCCATTTTTGATTATAGAACTTTTATCCCAGAAAGTTAAAGTTCTAATTACAAAGACTCGTAAGTTGTCAATTTTGTATTAAGAACTTTACAGTAGTGGTAGTAACGTTCAAAATACAAACAAAAAATAGATCAAGGTTTTAGGCTTGGTCTTCATTCTGTAATAAGACAGGTGTTGTTCAACAGTAAAGAACTGCACTTGGTCGTCAAGCAACCAATAAAAGGTCATGACCAAAACAGTGACAAAACCGCGAGAACTGTCCAAGTGTCACAATACAATTCAATCGAATGATTTATAATGAAACAATAGTAGCCCAGTCAAGCATCGATCGGGCATCCGTTAACCAAATCCATTCCGTTGGCGCTTTGAATTTAAATCGTAACGGACATGAGCCGAGGCCAAAGACACTGCATGACACGTTTCGGAAGTCCTCTCCTCTCTGTCTTATTTATAAATCTAATTTTAGTGCGCGGTTCACTGTTGTCTGGGCCGGTTTTTTGCTAACATTTTTTTGGCGCAGTTAGCCGAAACAGCCGACTGTTAAACTTGGCGGGAGTATGAATTTGTAAGTTTCGTTATTGTTCAAATTAAACTCTATAAGCTCAAACTGAACTGATCACGACTTGAGATACATTAGATGAGACGATCATATTACATGTGTTGTGTCCGTTAGATAAATGTTGGTTTTATCTTTCTGCTATCGGTCAAACCAGCCCACACTTACCAACTTATTTTTGTATTCCCACCATAATTATTTGTGTCAAGACTTTTTTATTTGGATTGATATGCAAAGAAATATGCCCATTTGCTTCTTTTTACGGTCGGATTCCAATACCACCCTTATTAAACGAAGGTGTTGCGATATATGTATATTTAAATCCAAAGTCAAGTCAAGGACAGGACTTAGATTATTAGACGGTGATGTCATGTGGTTCTTTCACATAGCAAAAAGAACAATGTATGGTGGATTTAGAGATTTTACGCTCAAGATGTAATTTTAAAAGAACACTGCAATTCAGGTGACTTCACGATTCTTTTAAGCCAAGCAAGTATAGTAAAGGACACGATATTTCCAAACAGCGATAAAAAATCGATGGGCAAATGCACGCTGGACGGTACAGTCTAGTGTCACTAACGCGTCTAACGTATAACAATCATCTGCTATATATTCGAGAGAGGAGGTCAATCAGAGAAAGGACCTTGACCTTGCGGCTCATTGTCCCAAGAACACTCTTACATAACATGACATCACGCCTGTCATCCCAGAAGAGTTAGGCAGAGGTTTACCTATAGTACACCCACATTTCGCCAGTTATGTTTAAGTCCCATCAACCGGGCACCAGACTTCGGGCTGCTACTGAAAAATTCTAGATAGAAAAACCCAATAAAACTTTGCCCGACCTGGGAACGAACCCAGGACCTCATGCTCAGCAGTAGCTCTTTCGACCACTAGACCAACGAGGCAGTCTTTAAATGAATAATTCTGCAGGAAGGCCAACCTTGCAAAAAGTAAGGTAGCAAATAGTAGCCGATAATCTGATTATGCAGTAAGCTCGAGTTAACTTATGTTATGATTACCTACCTAGTGCTAAAAGATTATAGGAAAAATACTGGTTGGCTTTATTGGCTTTACTACAGTTTCGAAGCTGTTAAAGATGCTGTTGATATCTTTTAAACAATCCTTTGGTAGAACCTCAGGGTCAATAAATCTGCCTCGCCTTCTCCCAATTATTTTGGGGATGGCTTCCAGACTAATTGGATGTAGCTGAATACCAGTACTTTACATGGAGCTACTGCCTACCTGAACTCCATAACTCCATAACCCAATTAGTGGGTTACACGATACCCTTTGCTAAGCTACTACCCTTATCGACTGTCAAAGATCTACGAATGATAGCCGGGATCAACGGCTTAACGTGCTTTTCGAGGCACGGCGGTAGAACCCCTGGGTATTTAGTCTTTGCCAATGGAAATTCAGCCCACGCGCGTTTCGTGTCTTATTTGGGCACTCTACATTCTACAAGGTTTCGTGTAATCTTGCGTTTGTTTACGTAAGCACTTAGTTGCTGATTGGTCGAGCACGTAGGCGAAAACGTTTAACCTTATAGTCTCTTATAGTGGCACAATTTGCTGATGTTTGATTAGTTTGGCTGTACGCTTTGCAAGGTTTTGGCCTACGAATGTAATTCAGATTTTTCCTTCTTGCTTGAAGTCTTTTGCTGTCCACACCATAGTATCTCCAGGCAAGTCCTGTCGCAAACTTATGGTTCTAACCGATTTATATCCGCGGGTGCAAGGTCAGTTATGACGCTTCATAAGATGGCACAAAAAGGGTTGATAAAAGCAGGTTTCGCTTGAAAGCTATTCAGATGGATTATCCACTCATCATCTTTATCAAAAGAGACAGGAACACATGGTCTTAAACTGTAAGTAGGTACCCTTTTCCTATTCCTCTAACTACAGACTAACAAGTAACAACTCTAGAAAAATAAAGTGTTCTTCTCTATTTGAATTTCTTTAAGCTATTCGAATTTCGTTCTCAAACATACTAGCCTGCTTACTTGTCCAATGTGTTTGCCACCCAAATTGGGGCTATCTTCGCTACTTTTTGAATATTCTTGCTAATTAATAACCAGATGCTAGTTTAGTTCAATGATATAGCAAAAACAAATTGTTCTAAACAAACTTTTTTTAGAACGTGACTTTCCTCGTGTTTGCAACGTTGACATTACGACAACCATACAGGGATATCTGGATTCGGGGTAAACGGCATAAACTCGTTGCATTTGTCATATTTTATTCTGATTTCAGGTACACAACACATTTCAATTGTTCATGTGTAGAATATAGAATACCAAAAGAAGTACATCTTATTTGTTGTATTTTCCTCCTAAATTGCATTTGTTGAGGATATAATGTCTAATATACCGATCATATTTAAAATAATAACATCAGAATAACAGCTCGTTATCACTCAATTATTATATTCCAAAACATAGTTTTAAAAAAAAATTACGTGACTATAGAATTACAAACCTCTTTGGACAACATATTTTATGTTGTCCAAAGAGGTTTGTGTGCTAAAAAGGTTAAGACTTCTGACAGTCGTTACGGGTAGTTAAATGCCCAAAATTGTGACAGCCAGTCTTACCAAGGGGTATCGTGTAACTGGGTTGAGGGGATCAGGTAGGCAGTCGCTCCATGTAAAATACAGCTGTTCAGTTGCATCCAGATATATTAGGAGGCAACCCCAATGTAAGTACATACGAGTAATTGGGAAAAAGCTACGCAGATTGGTACTTCGATGACATTGGCGTTTATCGTTCTATTTTTAAACGCGGATATCGGCAGCATTTGAGAAAGTTTTAGTAAAAGTAAATAAAATCTGTCTTCTTTTATGTATAGAAGACACTTATAACTGCGAAAGTTAACGTTTTAATCTTCCGATTCTGAAATCTGAATATTCATAGGCTTCGACTAGAAAATCTCTTCGTTAATTCTCTTGTACATCGCCAGGTCAATGCCCTCGTAAATGAATTAATATAAACACGCATCTCTTCTTACAGTTCGTATCTTATTCAAGCACATTTTATTCGAACAATAAATTTTACAGTTTATGCTATATTAATTTTAATTGTAAGACTAAGTAATTACGTACTTACCTACCTAATTATCACTCATCAGAGGATTGAACCCAATCGTGTACCCACGATAATAATTGACTAAATACCTAGATTTACTTACTTACTTTTCTAGATATTTATTGTATTTTCATAACCAGACTTTCCAAAGAACACCTCCGGGAAAGAAAAATGAGAAGCGGAGAAAGCTTATTGTTTCACAAATTGGGCCACTTTGGCTGCCCTTAAATAACCCCCTGTAGAGTCAAGTGAAGGTTACTGCTCTTTGAACGAATCTTTTCATCTCATTACGAACGATGATTAGCGTTCTTGTTCTTATATTATATATTGTCCCCACGCTCAGCAGTCGCTCTCACCACCACGAGACCCGCGTGGGGTCTCGGGTTGGATACCCAGGTCGGGCTAAGTGTTATTGGGTTTTCCTTTAGGAATTTCTGAGTTTGGAAGTTGGCGGTGTGATACCACCGTGGCTCGATGCGCTCGTTAAGCCGTTGCTCCTGCGCCTGATAGAGCTCCGCGAGTGTCGGATTGCCGTCCCTGAGGACTATGAGAGTGAGGGATGAGAGAGTGCACCTGTGTCTGCGCACACACGCCGGCACTACAGAAGGCTAGTCAACGTTGAGATTGGCCGCCATTGCTGAAATACGGTCTGGAGGACTATGTACTTAATTTAAATAACTGAAAACCTGAAAAGGGATCACTAAGTTCATTTATTTTGTCGATCTACTTACCTAAGTATTTTCTAAGTAAACACAAATGTAGGGGGCAGCCTTTTTTTTTCACGAGTTCTTTATTTTTCCCATAGTGAGAATGATGAGTGCAAAGCCAAGGGGGCTTCCGGGTTTTAAATTACACCTTTGTGTGTAGACAGCGAAGATCTCCACAAATCGACTCAATTAATGATTCCAGGAACAAGAACGCTAATCATCGTTCGTAATTAGATGAGAGGATGGTAGATGGTTGTCTTGCGTTCTGTCAAATAATAGAATACTCGAGGTGCCATGACAGAATGACCCGTTTTGACAATAAGTATTCAAAGTTAGATAGCGTTTAGAACAATTAGTTTTGTTAATGTTTTGCTACTTTGCTGAAATATTCATATTTTGAGTGTTCTCAAAAACGGTCAACTACCCTAAATATAGTATTTCTTTGCGGAAGACAGCCATCATTTCTACCATACTGTATATATTTCCACACAAATAAATAGCATGTGTCGTGCTATCAAGTGAAAACATCTGCAAGGACATAAATACGTTAAACTGCAAGTTTCAACAGCCGTGCTGCTCACCTTGACACCGTTTGTCGTTTCCTTCCTTCCCCCGATGTTCTTGATATGGTGCTAATTTTAATCACCTGTTCCCCAATTCCCTTGACTACGTGGTTTACACATGTCTGATGGCGTTTACACACGTGGCCATGTTTGTGTTTTGGCAGAAATTATTTGGATAGTTATTACTTATTTTATTTTTAGCCATGTTTGTTGTTACTGCAGGGCAAAGGCCTATAATGTTTTTGCACTGCTTTGGATATTGAGTTGATGTGGCCAGATCAATGTTGTCCTGCCATCTTCCCCTAGGTCAGTCTCGCGAGGCCTTAGAACTTTTTCGCACCAAATACTACTACTACACAGGTGGTTTATTTTAAGATAAACATACAATACATACCTAATAAGGACAAAGTACGTACCGCTCTAAATAAACAACGTCGCGGTTTCTAGAAAATCACTAATTAAATTAAGTACGACGTATTGTTGCTCCCGTTTGTAAATTAATTAATTAAATTAATTCTATCCTTAAATAATATTTTGTTATTGCTTATTCAGTTCAGGCATTAAATTTTACTAGAACATTAATAATTTACAAATATCTTCACGTTCCGCGAGCAATTAATTAAAAAGTAGAAACCGTGAATATTTAGACAGTTATTTTTGAAGTATTAATTTATATGTTGCCAACATTAGGTACATGCTCATGGGAAGCATCCCTAAGTAGGCAAGCCGCCATAACTTTCCATAATGAGTTAGAACGCTAACAGAAGCTCTATTATGGAATCTGCCATCTGGATAAGGCCTCAAACGCCAAGGTTTAATGCTCGCTTCGTCCAAAAATGGCTTGCAGTCGATTCTTGCGTTTGCGCACTCGCTAGGCCTTATAAGGCTTCCCAGTAACCTTATACACTTGAAGTAGTGAAGGCGATCGCAAAATGGGACGGAAACTATCTTAGAAACTCAGCTTTATTATTATTATATCCTTGTTTTTGCACATCGCTCGGTCGATCTTCAATGTTAAGCAACGCTTGCGGAGGTCGGTATGTGGATGGGTGACCACCCATTATATACCGAGACCCCCGCGTGCCTCGGAAAGCACGTTAAGCATAGCCAAGCTTCACAGCTTGACTCATCGCCGCAAGGTTGCCTGCTTGTCGGTCTTCTATAGACTGTACTTCGGTGAGTGTGCGCAAGAACTCCACGACCTCATCCCACCTGCCCCCTTCTACCATCAGACGTCTAGACGTACTGCTAATTACCATCCATACCTAGTTGCCATTCCACCAATTCGCACTAAGCGCTTCCAAAAATCCTTCATAATGCGCACGGCAACTAGTAGAACTCACTACCTGCGCCTGTGTTCCCGAACGCATTCAACCCGAATCTCTTGAAAGTTAGAGTGAACAGGCTTCTTCTGGGTAAGCTCACTCCATCGTACATTTTGTCTCTGTCACCTCTGACCTAGACTAGAGTCAAGAGCAAACCCATCTAAAAAAAAAAACAATTCGTCCCGGCTGTCGTTTGTAGATCTTTAGTCAGAAGACAATAAAATAAAGACGGTTTGGAAAATTATCAATAATGAAACGAACAGGATCAAAAAGCAAAATTCTGATTACACACTGGAGACGTCACGTGGTCTCATTTGCGATAACAAAAAAGTTGCTCAGGAATTTGTGAATTTCTTTACCAGTGTCCCACTAAAAACCACTGAAATCTTAAATTCTTCGCCCTCGCGTGCTTTTGATTTATTGAGGGCGAATATTTCTGCCTGCCCGATTGAATTTAACTTTAAGCATATTAACCCCTTAACAGTAATAAAATCTTTTAAGCAAATCAAGATCAAATTGACCGAAGATCTTTGGGGAATGTCTATTAAAGTCTGTACCTCCATAATTGAAACTATAGCACCTTACTTAGCCTTAATATTTAATTTGTGTGTGGATCAAGGAGTCTTCCCGGATCTAATGAAATACAGTAAGGTAATACCACTTTTCAAATCCGGGGACAGTAAAGACACTAATAATTATAGACCTGTGTCCGTGTTGCCGGTTTTCAGCAAGGTTTTTGAAAAGATAATGCTTAGTCAGATGCTCAATCATTTTAATACTAATAAAATCCTTCACGAGCAACAGTATGGTTTCACCAAAGGGCGTTGTACGACCGACGCTGGTGTTACCTTATTAAAACATATTTTTAACGCGTGGGAAGATGCTCAAGACGCCATAGGAATCTTTTGTGACCTCTCCAAGGCATTTGATTGCGTCGATCACGAAACCCTGCTTTTGAAACTTGAGCATTACGGACTTGGAAAACTTGCGCTTAGTTTAATAAAATCTTATTTAAATGATAGACAACAGCAAGTTCAAATAAATGGTGTCAATTCACTTGGTTTAAAGGTAAAAATGGGTGTTCCACAAGGCTCGATATTGGGTCCTTTCCTCTTTTTAGTATATATTAATGACCTACTCCATTTATTAATAAATCAACCACAAATGGTGTTATTTGCTGACGATACTTCCCTAATTTTTAAGGTAGAAGAGACGTGCTTCAAATTTTGACGACGTAAATAACGCCCTACTGCTGGTCCAAAATTGGTTCACGGCTAATAATTTAGTACTAAATGGAAATAAAACTAAGTGTATAAGATTTTCTTTACCAAACGTCAAGAGTAGTGATTGTGAGATAGTATTGAATCAAGAGAAGCTAGAATTCGTCGATAAAACGGTTTTCTTGGGGATCACGCTCGACTCAAGGCTACAATGGGGTCCTCATTTAACATCTCTAGCAGGACGGCTAAGTTCAGCAGCTTACGCTGTCAGAAAAATCCGTCAATTTACTGATGTAGATACCGCGAGGCTGGTCTATTTTAGTTACTTTCATAGTATCATGTCTTACGGTATTTTGCTTTGGGGACGGGCTGCAGACATCGAGTCTATTTTTATTCTGCAGAAAAGAGCCATCAGAGCCATATATAATCTCCGCAGGCGCGATTCTCTAAGGGAATTGTTTAAGGATATTAACATCATGACTGTACCTTGTCAATACATCTATGAAAACATCATGTACGTAAGAAAAAATTTACATCTTTACAGTAAAAGAGGTGAAAGACATAATTATAGTACTAGAAATCGGGACCTATTAGTTCAACCAGGTTTCAGACTGGCTAAAGTAGACTCATCTTTCATGGGGTACTGTCTAAAATGTTATAATAAAATACCTCCCCACATACTTCAACTGAATGAGACAAAATTCAAATCCTTTGTTAAACGCACACTATTCAGGCAGGCATATTATAGGTTGGAGGACTACATAACTGATAAAAATGCCTGGCTTAATGCCGGTCCTGCTCCACACCACAACTAATTAATTGACATTCGAATCACTGTTGAAGCTGAAGAAGATAGTAAGAATTTATTTGCATTATATAAACTCAATCTCCTTTTTATTATATAGATGCATTGCACAGATGTGAGTACTTTGTACTATAGAGCTACCATTTACCGGGTAATGTCATAGATTGACTTGAATGTGCCTTGGCGGCTGATAGTATGTCATGCTCACTCAAATGTCTCGCTGACGGTGGCGCGTGTGTCGGATCATTTAGCTCCCTTCAAAATGGTTGAGCTGAATGGTGCTGATCCATGCGTCATGTTCGTGAACGGGCGCCGTCAGTTGGGACTGGTCATCTCTTAGCTGCCAGGGCTTATTTTAATAAATTATTAGCTGGATTGTTTTTAATTATGTTTTGATGCACTCTGGACGCTTTTAACGTGTACGGTTTTTTGTACATCGTTCTCACTTATAGTGAACAACATTAATCGATGTAACTAAGATATATGTAAAAACATTATTATTTAAAAGAGTGTCCATGGAGTTTCTTGCCCGTTCTTCTCCATAGGTACCTACTACGCTTTGGAATGGGCAACTAGCTTCATATTTCTGACTGACCGACTCCTTGACAATTCAAAAGTGCCTGTAAATGGTTTAATTGAAATAAATGATTTGAGTTTGAGTTTGAGTTTGAGTTTGAGAAGCCCGAAAGTCTGACCGCCAGTCTTCCCAAGGGTTATCGTGTTACCCAGTAATTTGGTTGTGGGGGTCAGGTAGGCAGTCGCTCGCGGTAGGACTGGAAGCCGACCCGTACCCTAATTGCGTAATACACAATCAATCGTAATCTGGATCGTTTTAAAACAGACTGCTAATCCATTGCTTCATAAGTTCGATAAAAATTCTGCTCAACAATGTGCAAAACGCAATGAATGTTGTTAAACTGTCAAAATCAAACAGATTAGGCTGCCGAACATAGTTAGGGAAAGCCTAGATAAATGATGAACCTTGTATTTGCAATTCTTGCGAAGTAATTTGCCTTATAATAAATATTCATCGCGCGTTTTCCAGCTATGAGCAAAGATCCGAATAAATTACGCTGTAACGTTATTTCCGGTAGGAGGTAAAGTAATGTACTTTGATGGATCGCTGGAGGTCATTGAAATTGCTGTTATCGTAATAAAGTTGAGTTTATTTTGTCCTTCCTTAGGGAGTTAAGGTCTGAAGTGTAACGAATCCTTATAAACACCAGATAAACTAAAATGATAAAAAAACGCAAACACATACCTATACCACAGGGAAAAAAACCGGTGCGCAAACTGTAACCATGAATTCACCACATGATTCTAGACCCTCTAGCGTAGACGTTTATTTTATCGTCGGTTATATAAAAGACAGCTGTTTCATAGAAGAATGCAATACCTACACGGTCAAAATGCACAGAACAGCATTTTATTTTTATAACCGACGAAAAATGTCTATGCTAGGGGTCTACAGTCTTAAGCTGCATTCGTGGTTACAGTTTGCGCACTGGTTCAAGTTGAGAGACCCATCACATAGCCGTCAACTACGCATTCAGTACCTACGTCAAACTAAGGTAACATTGTACAATAAAAATTGCTGAGAAACGACTTTTATTTTTGGTTTGTAGTAGTGCGCAATGCAACACGCGCAAAACATTGTGCTTATGAGTGCATGCAACAGTACAGGGGTCGTGGGGGTATTTAAAAATGTGTTATAATAACATTAAAAACATGTTTTAAAAAAATACAAAAAAAGGTCAGTAAAGGTTGAAATTTTGACTTTCAACATCTCCGTAACCAGATAGTACCCAGGTATGGTCCAGTTAAAAAAAATATAGCAATGACGAGGAGTACATTTACGACCGTTATTAGCAAAAGTGCAGTGACGTAGACGTCACGGTCAAAATGTTACACTTTTTTCGGTGTAGCTCTCATTCGTGTGCAGCGTATAACTTGGTTCAAATAATTATGAGAGACTACAATTTAAAACAGTCAGAAGATTATAATTGTTAATTGTCGAATTCTGTCTTCTTGATTATTCCACGGTGTTACATCGAGTTTATTTTAATAGACTTCTCCCTTTCTCTCGATATTATGCATTCGCGACGTGACATCGTTTCTCACAAGAACACGCATGATAGACGTAGCATATAGCTGAGATACAAATGCATCAAATGGAACGTGTTGATATTCATTTAAATGGCTCACAGTATTCTATTTATGCTATGTTTAACAATTCCCAAGGTGCTCAAGTATTGCTGTGCATGTGAGCAATGAACTTGCGCGCGTCTCGCTTGCCTCGACCTTGCGCTTGCGCCGATCGGTAATAATTACTATACAGTGCGTATCGCGTGATCGCTTATAAAACAAACTGCTGAAACAAATCGGTTATAAATAGGTAACTGAAGTTACTGTGTCAGTGATTAATAATACTACCTACATGTCGTTATCCGAGGATGTGGCTTTGGGGGATTGTGATAAGCTCCACGGATGCTGAGTGGCGCCATTTGCTGTATTCATTTCTATCAGTACAATAAAAAATCGGTAGCTACGTGATTCCTGTTTCACAGAATTATACTCAAGGCCAATAACCCAATACCATTTTTATGTTAAGTCCAGTAAGTAGCTGCAAGTTTGAAACTTATGTTTAGGTAAACACTTACAGAGTCCGTACAACACCGGTATCTAGTCACAGTTTTACTAGCCGAATACTGTGATATAGCTACGCAATACGCCGCGTAGCATATTACGAATTTCGGACGCGCAGTGGTAAACTTGGCGAATAGTAAATTACTGAAAGCACATACTTATTTAAAATCGGTAGGTACCGAAAACTCTCTTGTTGGTTTTCGGTACTTATGATATATGCAAGAGAGTTTTCGGTACTTATGTGATTCCTGAATAAACATTTATGAATTTCATATGCCTAACCAAAACGATGACACTTCACGTTCAAAAAAAGTTATATATTCATTCCAATTAAAGTAATCAGCTTAATACTGTTATACATATTTACTGCGTGGCTGGCCGTTGTTCGTGGCCTAATGTATTTTCAAGCTGCAACATGTCAACCGCTTAATTTTAGTTTATGTAGTGTTTTGGCGTTGTCCGCCATGATCAAAATTAAAACAATAGGCAACATGTTTATTAGAAATATCACGGCCCATCCTCTTAACAAACCTAATCAGTGCCTAGCATTAATAAATATTATTTCCTGTTTCAGTAAAATGGGAACTCCAACCAAATAATGCTACTTGCTAGTTCCAATTTTACCTACCAGGATAAAGTAGATGAGGCAGGGTCCTGGGACATCTTCAAAGTTTGCATCTCCTATTACTATATAAGTTATCCTGCCAGACGGTCGAATGCTCAAATACAAGTGAATCCTCAGCTGTAGTCCTGTTTGGAAATTTGTTCCACTTATGAATTTCGTTAACTCTGAAATATTCATATGTAGAATTTTCCATAGTTTGACGATTGTTATGAAATTGATGATTGTTATTCAGTTAGCCGTAGAACCGTTGACCGATGGGATAAACGTGTTCTTGATTGAAGACCGCGAATCGGCAAACGTAAGGTGGGACGACGCCCACAGGCTAGGTGGAGCCCGCCATGGGATCTGAAGACAAAAGCCCTCATGCACGTATGGGAGTGCCGCGAGGAGGCAAAACGTCGGGGTGTAACTCCGGTGCCGCGAGAAATCACGTTACAGCGGATAAAGCTGCGGCGGGATCTCATGGCGACATGGAGGGTGCGATTGTATCAACCCAGCGCTGGGCAGGATAGCGGCGATAAGTCCCGTCTTTGAGGAGCGGTTGGAGAGGCGCCACGGCGTTCTCACCTTCCGCCGGACACACGTCCTCACCGGACACAGTTGTTTCGGGAGGTTCAGGTTTCGCATACGGCGCGAGGAAACGCCCTGGTGTCACCAAAGTGTGGATCGCCCGGAGGACACGGTGGAGCATGGAGCATACGGTGGACGGTGGAGGTCTGCCCAGCTTGGGTGGAGCACCGCCGTGTCCTCGCGGAGGCCGGAGGCGAGCGGCGGCGGCGATCTGATCCGCGTCCGGCCCAGGTCCAGGCCATGGTACGGAGCGAGAGGGAGTGGAAAGCCGTCACCTTCTTCTGCTAAGCAGTAATGCTCGCGAACGAGGAGGCGGAGCGCGTGAGACCGACTAGGGGCGTGAGGGCGCCCCTAGTAGTAGCCCCTAGCAGGCAGGAGACGATAATAAAATTTATTTTATATTGTATGAATTTAATTAATTTCATTTAACTTGATCAATGGGGAAGGCCGGTCAAAGCTAATTGTAGATGGCGTGACCATAGCTAGGTCTCTACAGCCTACAATAATTTTGACGTTTCGTTCATTCATTCCGTTTCGTGTTCATTCATGAGTTTGGTTTTACTATACTGGAAAGTATTTCGTTATTTTCATTGATTTCAATATTTTATACTATGCCTTGCATTACTAGCTTGTTTTGGGAACTAGCTACGGCAGCACCATTTTGACAGTTGTCTTCCCCATTCGTATAAATAACCTGCGAATCATAACGGTTGCCGTTCTATCGTTGTTTGACTGTTGTACAATGTTTCAGTCGCTTGACAACGTCATTATAACTGCTGGTGACGTAAGCGGTCCATTGTGGGCCTCATCACAACCAGCAGCATAATGCGTAACACATTTTCGTACACGATGACGACTAATCTGTTATATTTTGACAGTTCAACTACATTCATTGCTTTACTTACATTGTTGAGCAGATTTTTTATCGAACTTATGAAGCAATGTATTAGCAATCTGCTTCAAAAAGACTCAGATTCCGATTGATTGTGTTAGTACCCTAATTGCCCAATACTGTACCCATTATTGGGCCGTAAAATCAGTCTTGTTAGAAGTACTAAGACTGACTTAACTTATACATAAATACATAAACCGTTCAATGGTCATTGGCTAACTTTTAAGTACCTAACTACTAAACGATAATATCGGGCATATTTCACGTTTTATAAACGTTAATATTTACGCTTAAACGATAAATCTTAAAAGACTAACTGAAACTGTAAAACGTTAAAAGAAACATTAATTTGTTAGTCAGTTAGACCTCGACACTTCGACAGTCATCGTTAATAGCTAAATTGTGGTTTGATAATGATGATAAGGGGAATACGAATAAGGTCGAATTTCACCAATAAAACTGAACGCCATCAGCGCATAAACTACGTTTAAGAGCTGTCAATGTCATTATTTTCTATGAATTGTTGACACTGACAGCTCATAAACGCAGTTTCATTGGTGAAATTGGCACTTAATAACGTTGGTAGATAGTATGTTGTTAGTAATTTTTAATGTGCGATAACAGCCATTTTGCTGTTAAAAACTTGGCTACCTTGGTGGCAACCGTTACTGCTGGGCATGCGGCGCGGCGAGCGCTACTCCTGCGTTCGATTCCTGGGTCGGGCAAGGTGTTATTGGGGTTTTCTATCTGGAATTTCTCCGGCAGCAGCCCGGAGCAGCACGAAGTCTGGATTTATGTCCGGTAGCAATAGGCTCGCCCCCTGTTACATGGGATGTTGGGGCTTAAACACCCACACTGGTGTAATGTGGGTGTACTGTAGGTGCACCTCTGCCTAACCCTTCAGGAAATCAAGCGTGTTTTTATGTTTTGTAAAATTGGTATTTTTGTTTTAACAATACTTTGTACTTAGGTACCTACATGATATATTATTAGCTCGCAATAAGGATAAAGAATAAATAATGCCTGCTGGGGCAATAAATAAATGTTTTAGACGTGAATGTGTCCATTTGTTAGTTGACGTTCGCAAGGACGTAAAATTATCGCGGTGGGATTTTGTCGCGCACTGGATTTTCAACTCTCGGTGTTGAGCCGAGCGTTTAGACTCTAAGAGTGCATCCCAGTGTGTCGATAAACACACTGTTGGATTTTCAACTCTCGTCGATAAGCAGAGCGTTGAAAATCCAGAGTGCAATAAAATCCCGTCGCGATATTTTTACATCTGTGCCAACATGGGCCGTATAGAGGTCCGTGGTTAGGATCACAAAGTTAATAAAAAACGTTTTTTGTATTCAGAAATCAGCAGTACCCATTTTATGATACCCTACATAACTTCACGCCTGGATTCCGCGAAAGGTTGGGCAGAGTACACCAGTACACCCACATTTCGGCATTTCGTCCCGTGTGATAGGAGGCCATCAACCGGGCACCAATCCAGACTTCGATTCTGGTTTGATTCCCAGGTCGCGCAATGTGTGTGGGTTTTTCTAATGATATGCGATCGTTAGAAAACTGAGAATTGCTCATGTTTTGCAAGGTCTGCGGTAATAACTTTACTTTTCTAAAGTTTAAAATCCCTAAATCAAAGGATGAGGGCCAGTCCTTGACATCAACCTCCAAAATAGAAATATTTCTCGCATGACGTCATCATATACAAATTAATTTACGGTATTGTACGCTCAAGAATTCACAATAATCTTGGCGATAACGACTGACGTCATTCAGTCAGCTGATAGCGTTTCTAAATTATTACAAACGGAGCTTGACGATTTTATGAAGGAGGAAAAATATGTATGATATTTTAAGTACTGACTCGATTTAACTATAATATGGATGATTGTCAATTATGTATTAACGTTTTTTTTTTGTTAAAAATTAAAATTTTCTTGTAAATCTCACCCACCTCACGGGTATAACATAACATAACATCACGCCTTGTTTCCCCGAAGGGTTGGGCAGAGGTGTACCTATTACCCAGAGGTGTACGATTATAGCATAAGCATAATCAGCCTATAACGTTACCACTGCTGGGACACAGGCCTCCTCTCTGTGAGAAGGAGTGGGCCGTAATCTACCAAGCGGGCCCAGTGCGGATTGCAGATGTCACATGTCTTCGAATTTTTGGTTCTAGGACATGCCGGTTACCTCATTATGTTTTCCTGCACCGTTTTGAGAGCAGTGGTGATGAAATTATTTACACAAAGTAAAGCGCCTGCCTGGGTTCGAACTCACGACCTACAACTCGTAAGTCGGGGCCTTTAACACTGGGCCACCACTGCTCCACTGGCCATCACTGCTCCACTCACGGGTTTAATAATTTAAAAAAAAAACGTGAAGAAGTGTCTGGCTTGACTAGAGCTGCCAACTTTTTTTTTAAATCTTTAAATAGGATTTTCGAAGCCGTTGCCTGTAATAATATAATAGGTGGCATTTAAAAATGTAAAAAAATTAGTAAACCTACTATTTTTTTTTTAATGCACCTGTTTAAAAAATGTATTTTGCTACTTTGAGGCTTTATAAACAGATTTTTTTAGTCTCATAACTATTATATACAAAAAATAAATTATGGTTATATAACACCATTTAACAATTTTGAAAATGGACCTAGTAGTTTCGCCTACTTTTATATTATTTTAGGCCTCAAATATAGTCGGATACTATATTATACGGTAGGGTTGGCAACCCTACCCAGGCCTGGATGTAAGTACGTGTCTGCTATTATTTTGTTGCTGATTGTGAATCTGATTTTGGAAAAGGTAAGGTAATAAGCTCAGTAACTTAGTTTCAGTAGTGCTCTTCTGTAATCATCTCACCGTGAAAACTTGGTGAGGTGAGCGTGGAGTGAGCTGTCGGTGCCACAGTAATGCTTTTCTGTAACCTTCTCATCGTGAAAACTTAATGAAGTGAGCTGTCAGGGTCACTGATGCTAGAGATTGATCAAGACGGGATGACAGTGACAGTTCACAACACGCAAGTCTTCACGGTGAGATTTTTACAGAATCGACATGCTGATGCTAGGGATTGACCAAGACGGGATGACACTGACAGCTTACTCCACGCAAGTCTTCACGATGAGATTTTACAGAATCGACATGCCGTTGACAATTTTTGATGGGGAGTTGATTATTAAGGTTGATTATTATAAACAAATGATGTAGATAGAATACACTTTTTGAATTTTAGACGTTTAAAAGTGATAGGAAAAATTCTTTGAATTATTCAGTTAATCAAGTCATCGACCAGCAAGAATTATCCATGATTCATATTCATATTTTCCAGTTACATTCAAACATTATTTCCTGTAATAACTGCCAATGTAACCTACATTAACATCAGTAGTGTTTAAAAATAAACATATAAATATCGGACACTGTTCTAAGGAAAATGTTTCCTGTTTGCTCAGAAAACAAAAACAACTAATGTACCTACTACTACAAACACAATTAATGTACCTACAAATAAGGCTAATTTGTAGGTACATTAATTGTGTTTGTCGTTATTAAATATAGTAACGACGCCCATTTATCTAATTAGTTTGTGCTTGAAATAGAAGCTTCTACCACTGAATTGTACGTAGCTCAGTAAATACTATTAAAGAAAAAGCGTAAATCCCTGTATGATAAAATTCGAGGTCTCGCTTGGAAATTAGATTAAAATGCGGTGTGGTCATAGTAATATTGGTATGAATCTCCTTTAAAACAGCAGTTATGGCAGTATCCACGTCGTAAGTATTAATAACCGGGCTCTTTTGATAGTGAAAGTCGAATTACATTCGCCTCAGTAGTTTCAAGTGTCGGGGCGAGGTCCCTTCACAGATACTCATTGGTGTCAGAAGTGGACTATATTACGGACAACGGCATCAACCACCATACACTTCTGATGATTTCATTCAGTAATCAATTATGGATTTCCCTGATATCTGTAGGAATTCAATAACTACGTTGAATTCGCCAAACCGAATTTGTCGCATAACACAAAATCATAATAGGCAAATTAGAAGTCACATATTTTGAGACATACTATAGTATTTTGGATTTGGATGCACATTGGACCTTGAATAAGGCAAATAAAACGGGAGTTTGAAGTAGACAAGTTCAACAATGCATGAAATAACGATTCATCCCATCAGGACATAAAAATATCGCATATATTATAGTCCTCAAATGAGGCGCACCTCGAGTCATTCTTGGTATAAACGATTGTTTATGATCTTACATTACAATATACTAATGACGTCATGATACAAATAGATGATCGAATCTGTGATCAAGGCAAATCGTCACCTAATTCGATTACATGTCGACTATGATTCATGCTGTTAAACGCTTGTGAGAAATCTCTGAGTCATCGGAGGGCCACACCACGGTTCATTCAAATCTCAAACGACACTTGATTTTAAAGTACATTTTGATTTAAATCTGACGTTACTACAAGGTAATAATTATTTAACATGGAATGGAGGATATATCTTGTTTTCTGTGTATTATACATGTGTAGACATTTTCCTTGATGTAGTCATCAGAACAATAGCAGATTCAATAAACAATAAAGGCAAACTAAACATAAAATTAAAGATATTTTAGGCCCCTCACATTCCATCTCTGTTTTCGTCCACGAGAACTCAATCAAAGTAATTAATGATGATTTATTAACATGGATATAAAATTGAGTATACATAGGTCAAGTGCAGCCCAGCGACTGCGGACATCTTAATATGTACTTCCCTTTATTGGAAAAGCAAAATGTCTCGAAACCTTGCTCGGTAAAGTAATAAATAAGACAGTAAGACATGCCAAGGTGACTCCGAAAATGTTCCGGATTGCCAATTTGAGTATCGCTAAAAAAGTAGCGATCGAAATGTATCGGTAATGGCCACGTATCGTACCTTATTATAGGTACATTTAGTTGTTACTAATTCAACGAAATTAGTAGATATGCTAAGCCTTGATTAGAATCTAAAATTGTTATCTGCTCTATCTTTACTACCTGTTTTTAAATCTTTAACGTTTCTATCTATCTGAATATCGGTGAATCAATGAATCAAACTTGTATTCTAAAATAAATATTTGAGTCTGCAATATCACGAGCTACATTGCCTCAAACGCGGCAAAATTAATACGATTCGGGAGAGACGGAGGGTGCAGTCGGATGATTCATGCAACCCCATAGCGCACCCCATGCGACGGTGCACTGGCGGGCGGGGGCGAAACACGAGGGCAAGGCGCGGAGGCGGGAGCAAAATCAATACACGCAGACGTCTGCACAATATTATTCTATACGTATATTACGAAACATTTAACAAGGGTGTCTCGAAGCTTTATTGATTTATGTCTACCTCTGCATTGGGGAGGTTGAATATTTTAAGCATTGTTATTAATTGTAACATCGAACATTAGTATTAGTATCAATGTTTACGATTAACGCACCTAATTAATTTTACGTTTTAGTCTTCCACGTGTATTCGATGTGTCATATCATCGTAGATCTGGTTTAGCTCCCAAATTGTACCGCCTACACTTCTATTCAATAACAAATAGTTTGTTTTTGTCGCGTCTCGAGTGGTTAGTCGTTTATCGCGAACAGCAAATCCTACACGAGTGGTCGTCCACTGGCCGGTGTGTCCAGTCACCTTCCGACGCACATATAGATTTTTTGCACCACGTCTGTGCAACCACTGTAACGTCTTACCTACTAGAATAAGATATCTCTCATCTTTTACGTCAGTTAGTAATGCTTTCTGCTCTTTTCATAATTATAGTGAGAATATTTACATCGGTAGAGTATTAAACTAATTAGATATTTGTAGGTTAATGTTAGGCGTTTGTAGTAATTATCGCAAAACAGCTGAATCATAGAGAAAGTACGAATAGAGTGGAGAGAAATTTCAGTATTTTAAAGAAGCGTTTTGGTGACCCTGAGCGAGTGTGTTGTACAGTTGTCCACTAGGAGGTGGCAGGTACGTGAGTGTTTACGTGTACAGTCACACTGCTTCAGTTAACGTGAAGTGCTATATAATCCTTATCAAAGCAAATCGTTATCACCAGATTGTGGATAGAACAGAGTGCGTTACCATATATGGTGACAAAAATTGAGGCAGCATCAGGCAGCTCGTGATTGGCGGAAAATAAATTGTTGCCGATAGTACGTGAACTCTGATAAGGCGCGTTTTATATAGTTTATCCTCAAGAGCCGGTTCTCATTTAGTGAGGTGTGCTTGACCGAAGCAGCACGAGTCGTACCTAGTCATTAACTTATTATTTAACAGTAAGTTTTGTTTTAATTTTATTAAATTAAATTGTGTATTTTAATAATAAATAACTGCGAAGTTTTAAAACTTAAAATATAACAGCGTTTTAAGCCAGTGTTTAATATAATATTTTATTAACACCTGTGGAAACTACATATTACCTAACAGTTTTACGTAATACTAGTGAAGTGTTTTTTTTTGATTTAGTGAATTTTAACAACCTCTTCAGTTTTGTGGCAAGTTGTCTACTGAATTTGAGGGCTACTGGGTTCGAACCCCAGACCGGACAGTGTGGGCTCAAGGGGTGGTGACACCCTTATATTTTCCAATGTCCGTCAGTTTGTTAAAAATTATTAGAATTCTCAATGCTTTCTAAAGTGATTCTTCATAACCTATATTTAAAACAAAATACAGCTGTGCCTCTCCAAAATTACTATCATTCTTTAAGAGATACGGTGTATCAAATAATCCTTTTATCAGTGAGTTGGCACAAGGCGTGACTCATGCGTTACATATAAATTTAGCTTTTGCTAGGATCATCGTTCTTCTCAGTCAGTCTGTCTCTGACAATTGAGGACTATCTATCAGGAATTTCACAATCCTGTTTTTATTGTTCCAGACTAATTCACAATGTGCGACGAGGAAGTTGCTGCGTTGGTAGTGGACAATGGCTCCGGTATGTGCAAGGCCGGGTTCGCCGGTGACGACGCGCCCCGCGCCGTGTTCCCCTCCATCGTGGGCAGGCCGCGCCACCAGGGCGTCATGGTCGGCATGGGACAGAAGGACTCGTACGTAGGCGACGAGGCCCAGAGCAAGAGAGGTATCCTCACGCTCAAGTACCCCATCGAGCACGGCATCGTCACCAACTGGGACGATATGGAGAAGATCTGGCACCACACCTTCTACAACGAGCTGCGTGTGGCACCCGAGGAGCACCCCGTGCTGCTCACGGAGGCCCCCCTCAACCCCAAGGCCAACAGGTAGGTCCCGCGCCCAGCGCGCCTCGTCCACACAACACACCACACAGCCGCTTGCAGCGAGCACTGCGAGCCAAGCTTTGCGCTCTGAGCCGCACCTGACCATGTCCTTTGTTTTGCAGAGAGAAGATGACACAGATCATGTTCGAGACCTTCAACACGCCCGCCATGTACGTCGCCATCCAGGCCGTGCTCTCGCTGTACGCGTCCGGTCGTACCACCGGTATCGTGCTGGACTCCGGCGACGGTGTCTCACACACGGTGCCCATATACGAGGGCTACGCGCTGCCTCACGCCATCCTGCGTCTGGACTTGGCCGGCCGCGACCTCACAGACTACCTGATGAAGATCCTCACCGAGCGCGGCTATTCTTTCACCACCACGGCCGAGCGTGAAATCGTGCGTGACATCAAGGAGAAGCTCTGTTACGTCGCTCTTGACTTCGAGCAGGAGATGGCCACCGCCGCTTCCAGCAGCTCCCTGGAGAAGTCCTACGAACTTCCTGACGGACAAGTCATCACCATCGGTAACGAACGATTCCGTTGCCCTGAGGCTCTCTTCCAGCCCTCATTCTTGGGTATGGAAGCCAACGGCATCCACGAGACCACCTACAACTCGATCATGAAGTGTGACGTCGACATCCGTAAGGACCTGTACGCCAACACAGTTCTGTCCGGAGGTACCACCATGTACCCTGGCATCGCCGACCGTATGCAGAAGGAGATCACAGCCTTGGCCCCGTCCACAATGAAGATCAAGATCATTGCTCCCCCAGAGAGGAAGTACTCCGTATGGATCGGAGGATCCATCCTCGCTTCCCTCTCGACCTTCCAGCAGATGTGGATCTCTAAACAGGAGTACGATGAGTCTGGCCCCTCCATCGTGCACAGGAAGTGCTTCTAAGCGGCAAGTAAGACTATTCCTAATTTATGATGCCCTACACCAGGCCCCTGAATGGGCGGCTCAAATTACGCTTGTGATCTTTTATTTAAGTTCAGTATTTAAAAATAGGCTGTAAGGTATCGTAATATGCATATTACGTAATAATGTATGCGGAACATTGTCGATTCCGTATTTTCGACAAAGATTTTATTTATTTATATTAAATCGTTACTAACCTGAACATTTTTAATAAAAGATAATTTATATACCGGTATAAATCTGTATTTTTCTTGCTTTCTTTCCTTTCATCTCATTACCTAAGTATTTAGCTTCATATGTGAAAGACGGGGTACCGTTTTTGATAGTCGTAATGACACTAATCTGCAATTCTCGCACACCGTCTGCTGCTTTACTGGAGTTTCTAACAGACTGCAACCGCTAGTCATTGACCGTTCCATATTACATATTTTAGTTTATACATGCGGTAACGGAACTCGACGTCCGCTACTTTATCATCATGGGCTGCTTTAATAAATAATATTTCATTATATTACTAATCATAAATGGTATCGAATTGGGCTATATTTGGAGTATCGTAATGAAACAGCACGATAAGGTTGATATCGTGACAATGACAAATTCCTTCATACAAATTAATGGCGGGGTTTATAGTGATAAGCACATTCATTACAATCGATTCAAAGAAACATTTATCAGGTTGACCTCAGTAGATATAATACAATCAGTCCCTCTAGTAACTACCCTATATCATTAACTTCTACCTAATTAGAGTAATTAGTACTTCAAGAAAACAAAGCAATATTCGTGATGCATTTAATATCACTAATGGAATATTGTAGGAACATGGGCGAGACTGCGATAATTCTATTGGAACAGGGAAAACCGCACCTATTAGAATTAGCTTTTCAGGCTAACAGTATATTAAACCCTGAAACTACGCAGTTGGGATATTTTTGCAATATGGAATGATGTAGTTTAGGAATTCCCACAAGAAAATTTTATGGACATTAATATGTAGTGGTCGACTGTTGTATGTAGGGACCTACCTACAATGTTAACTGTACATTAAAAACAGTCGTTGACTCTTGCCATTAAATGTCAAGGTACTGGATAGTCACTTACAATTTGATAGGCAAATTCAAAGTTTAGATAAGCCCATCTTTATCACAAATGTTCATAGCACTTATGTATGTATTACCTTTCTTTCGTAACAACTAAATAATCCCCTTCTAGTGATCAACTTGACGTTGGATTGCACCAACAATTTGTAATATTTAGATAGGGTTAAGATAAAATACTCATAATATTAATGTTATGTAGGTATCTACTTATAGTTTCCCCTATTAATTTTCCGAACAGGTGATACATCGATGAATTAATTTCCACACTAATTATGTTTTTAATAATTTTTTGGATTAGTTTTCTAATCTGGTTATGTGATTGTATAAAAAATTCTTGAATCAGTTAATGATGCTGGCAGCTGAAACGGCGTTTAAAGCCGTCATTGAAGTTCGGTTTTTGTTATGATTTTCGATGTTTACAAAATAGAGAGTGATACGTCACACTCACATCACATCCCTACGTGGGATAGCGTGTAGTTTTATAATAGCTGACCTAGAGCAATGTGGAGTCGAAATCCTAAAATACACGGTTAAAATTAGATGGACACACCCACCACGCGTTCGTTTCGTCTGATGCGCGATGACGTCACGGGCGCGGTTGCCGGTGCAACTGTTCGGACTTTGAAAGCTTTCTGGCGCGTCACTCGGCCCTTGGTAGCATGCGTTGGTTTCCTTTGCCAAAAAAGAGTAATGGTCTCTAATGGTGGTACATTGTATTTAAAATGTATCTTTATAGGATGTTGTTAGCGTCAATATTGATCGAGTCGGGTACTGGGCTCGCCTTATGTTTTGTATTAAACAAGACCTGTAACTACCTACATAAGGGTACCTAGGTTTACAGTGCACAAAATGTCCAGTTCATGGCACTGCCTATCAAAAGCGACTTATCAGTTTCCAGAAAGCCAAAAAAAAGGAACTGATAACGACAACAAATAAAAAACAGTTTTTATTATTTAACCGTCATCTAGTCATTCAGCTGAACAAACATTGCGCGTTGTAAAGAAGAAATAGAACCCATGCGGGTAAACAAAATGCAAATAACAGTTGTTATATCATTCATAATAATCTATGAGAGCCAGAGCAAAAGCACTGCCCGGTCCGTAGGGAGTAAGGGATGAGGGACCAATTGAACGCAGATGGCAATGTGAGCGTGTGGGGGCGAATTGTCCATGGGGGTGGACATAATGTCATTACAATTACAACGTTAGCCTGTGCCTAAAGTATTACAGATATTTAATTAAAATGTAAGTTATGTGTACAGTAATGACAGCACAGATAATCGATTTTCTATCTTTGCCGAGCGGGTACTTCTGTGGGTAACGGACTGTTTCGCCTCCGCTACCGATGCCGCGGCGTTTAGGGTAATGACTATGAGGGTCTGACAGCAGTCTTAAATGTGCATCTAGTAGCGATATTTTTTTTCTGTGGACTGTCAGTAGGCGGTCTTCAAAACTAATTCCCAGACATGTCAGCTAAAGAATAGAATTATAAAACGTGTTAATATTTTCGGCGTTACCAAACATTTTGTGTGGCTTTTGGTGACCACAAATTGAAATTTTAAAACCCACACGCTCTGATATCAATGTAAACTAAGGTAGGTATCTCATGATCCAAAGAAAATATTCAATTTTGAGAAAGGTAGGGTCTTATCTATCGAGTAAGTCCTAAGCAAAACCTATTCCAACCCGTTAGGTATCCCATCTACTATTAATGCCTAAATAAGGACGTTGCCAGGTTTCGCGTCAAATATTCACCGCATGAATTCTGCCGAAGTGCCGACACCCCTCTCACACACATGCTCACAGCACACCCCGATGCAGGCGAGGGTCAAGGGCGAGAGCGGGCGGACGATCGATTCTTTCGCCTCCCTCTCGCTCCACGCATACCCCGCCGTCGTCTACCCGACTAGACCGGTATGCGGCTTCGAACCAACTTAATAATTCAACTGTTCCATTCTTATCTAAGGTTCCATTCCTTATTCTTTCTCTCATAAGGTTCGCAGGTTTGTCTTTGGTGTCAGACGGTTTTGACACATCTTGAGATAGGTAGGTAGGTATTGAATTTGTCTAGAATTTTGCAGCTTATATGATTTACCTACCCCAGGTACTTAATTAGACTGCTGCGGGTTTTCAATATTACTAAGATATTGAAATTAGATTTTCTTTGCTTGCTTAGTTTATTGCTCCCGCGGTTTCACCCGCATAATTCTCGAATATCGAGATAAAAAGTATCCCAAGTCTTAATCCAGGTCATAATCTATCTGTGTGCCAGATTTCATCCGAATCCGTTCAGTAGCTTTTGCGTGAAAGAGTATCAAACATCCACCCATCCATCCTCACAATCGTTCGCGTTTATAATATTAGTAGGTTATTTATTTCAGCGTGGGCTTTAGACCGAGGTAATGTTATTTTGAGGACGAAACCCCAGTTCAACAGTTCACTTTCATTCAAACTAAAAACGTTCAGTCAACTGGTATTTCAAAATGTTTTGTGCTCTTTCTCAAACAAACTCATAAATCACCCGAAAACCAGCCTCTATTTTTATCCAGAATAACGAAAAACCATCTCTTTGCCTTTCACTGTCAGGTTGATAAAAAATGCCCACAAAAGGACAGCCTGTCCTGTCCGCCCTTCATCACAGACGTCCTTTTAACTTGCGGCCACAGTAACGAACCTATTTAAATTAAAATATATCTTGTGCGTTTGTTATAAGACTTGTTTTAGCTATTTAGTTTTCTATTGTTCATATATGGCTGGACTTCTAAATGTAGAAGTAGGCCAGTTTGCATTAGATCCCAGTCCAGTGACGCGGTCATACGTGAAATGTGATCGTGGACAATTAAGTTCTGTCCTACTTACAGATGAATTGCAACTGTTACCAATAAGAGTTGAGAATTATCTAGGTACACTGCGGTACACAACATTCCCCAGTTTGCAGTTTTATTGAACTAAACATAACATAACATCACGCCTTATTGTTTCCTTGAAGGGTTAGGAAGACGTGCACAAACAGCACACCCACATTTCTTCATGTAATAGGGGCGAGCTTATTGCCATCAACCAGGCATAAAACCAGTCTCCGGCAGCTACTTCTTCTTCTTTAGCGTTTCGATGGCAATCAAACTGGAATTCGGCTACGTGTTTGTCGTCGTCACTTGCGTCCATCAGTTCCTGTAACGTGCAGCTGGCAGGACACGCAGGACATGATATCAAGTATCCCAGCGTTTGTGGGACAGCACCACATTTACACTGCAAGGCTGAGTCGTTTATGAATATCCACCTGAACAGGTTTTCCTTGCTTCGGCCAACCTGGGTCCGGAGTCTGTTTAACGACTTCCAGGTTTCCCAAGGTAACTCATGTCCAGATGGAACATCTTCAGCGGGTGGAACGGAAGGTTTGGGTTAGGAAGCACTGTCTCGCGACAGCTTCAGACAGCTACTGAGAAATTCCTAATGGGACAACCCTATAACACTTTGCCTGACCTGGGAATCGAACCCAGGACCTCATGCTTAGCAGTAGCACTTGCGACTAAAAGACCAACGAAATTGAATTTCCAAAATTGATATTGAACTGTGAAACGAGTTTGCAAAGAAAATTTCACACTACTTGTATTGATTCTGTCATGTTTCAGATTTCTATAAATTACCGCACGTCTTGCAGAGATAAAAACATCGAATATGCAAAAACGAAACGCGGAAGTCCATTTTGTTATTGTCTAAAAATGTCTAGCGTAAGTTATACAAATATACGTCGTCGAATACATTTTTGCAAGCTTCACAGAAAGTTGATGTGCATTTTGTATTCAGCTCAACCTGCTATAAATTACATAATATAGTTTTATAACTGGTAAACAAGTTGCCAAGGCAGTCCATAATCGTTAAAATAAGTAACACTGCCAAAATTACGATTCGGAATACATATCGGGCACTTTCATGTTCGTGATCGGCATGTTATTTCAATATTTATGGCAACTGAACAGAGACAGACATTGGGTACCCTTTCTGTACCTACATCTACCATATTATTTATTCTGCAAAAGTAATACTTATGTTTAGAAGAGTTGAGAATCAGTGAACTATCCAATCAAATGCAAGTCATCTCTCTCTTGGATAATTTTTAGATATGTTTCTCTAGTTTATCTTAAAATATTCAATTGGGGGTTCCACTAGGCTCGAATTTGGGTTCTTTATTATTCAATATATTTGATACTGAATTTATTTTTAAGCCAGTAAGTACTTAATATTATCTAAGTCCATTTAACTTTTAAGCTAAAATCAACGTAAAACTAAATTACCTGTACAAATGTATAGTTATAGTTCCTGTACCTTATATTTTAAAAAATCTCAATAAAAAAAAATGAGTCGTCTCATCATTAATATCTACATAATAGTATCAGTAAAGGCAATAATTTTGGACCTACATATGATTGAGAGTAAAAAAAGGGTGAGAGAAGTAATTCGGTAGGTCTGAATTTTTTCTGATAACTTATTTTGTAAGGTCAAATGAAAAAGAAAACTTGGCTAGGAATTTAGCAAAACAAATAACGATATACCTAATAAAATAAGATTGGAAATAATTGTGAAAGTCAATACATTTCTCATGTAAGTATGTTGGCGACATCGCATCGGCTTGAAGTGTAAGGCAAAGCAGTATAACGAAGACAAGAACTAAGTTTTTTTTATATCATCACTAATCATCAGTTCAAAGGGGGTTAAAGTTTGTATGGAATTTTGTCATTTTTGCCGATGGAAAATCCCATCGGGCGGGCGCACGGCTTGTAGGTATCTACATTTAAAGATATACCTACGACACCTGCTACATCAGAATGGATGCAGTTCTGTTGTAGACCTCAGAACCCTCTAACATTCGTTGGATGGCGTTGGCTTGTTGTTGCCGGATTATTTATTTTATTTACCTACTAAGCATAACAAAATATTCAGGAAACCCGTTGCTTAATAGTTATCAGTAATACTACTTACATGACTCTAGTGAGTTTCCAAATAGAACAGTTCATAAAAATAATATGAATTCAACGAATTTATACAGGTAAAACAAATAACACAAGTGTCGTCAACTCGTCAAGGTTCCTAAAACAGTACACACATGTAAAAATGATTCACACAATCCAACAATACTTACTACAAATTACGTATTCCAATACCGAAACATTTTACAATACAATGGTCTATCCAACGCGTCAATTTATATTCTACGCGACGCACAAGAGTTTCCTTCGTTGAGTCATTTCTTATGAACTTGTGATCCTGTGGAAGTTGTCTTTCTTTTGTTTAAAGGTATTTTTTGAATTTTACTCTCATCGTATTGAATAGCTTTACTCAAATTTATAATTTCTTCGCTTTTATCATTTACGTAAACTTTATATTTTATAATGTTGAATTCATGACGCCCAAGTTACGAAACAGACACATTCAAATGAAAATGGATGAAAAATGTAATCACATTTATAAATCAATGTATTCCGGTAATAAGGTTGACTAATAAATGGGTAGTGATCAAAAACTTAATAATATAAAAACAGACTCATCTGATATCGCGTATGAGTCACCGACAGTTATGTTAAAAAGATAAATAAACACTGTTTAAATGATGTGTCACGTCCATAGAATCATACGAAACTTGTTTGGTCAAAACTTTAAATACTTACTATTAAAGAATTTTGAAAATGTAAGCCATGCAGCCATTGAAGTGTAGGTGTATGAACATAGATATTTTATAGAGGAAGAAGGCGAATCTCTACACAAGATTCAGCTCATACAGCACAAATAAATGAAAATAATCAACTAATGGAAAACCATCTAGCCCTCCCTATGGAAAAACAACCCCCATCGACCCCAATATAATTGAAAAATACATAGGCATAATGAAGATGGTTGAACAAATTATTATTAAAATAACAATTAACGATCATTACCAAAACATTATATTTTAACGATGAACACTGAAAAGTTTTTGAAAGAACGGCAACCCGCTAAAATAATCAGAGCATGTTAACATTCTGCATGAATTTGAGAATCATTATGAACACTTGGCTGAATGTTGAACTTAATTTTAGTTTTGATGTTACTGATAATATCACGGCGAAAGAAATATCGACGATCGAGAAATTGATGAGCGAGCAGAAATTGCACAGCAGAACATCTGTTCGATGACTGGGCGGAATAACGGAACCGAAAGCGATAAACCAAATCATCAGTAGGATACAAGATCATTTCATCGGAATTTTTGTACGAATAGAAGAGTACGAATTGCCAAACACCACTTCGTAGAATCCGAAGAAGTCGGTACGACATTTTTAGAGAAGATCCTCATAGCGGCTAAGATTGAGTACTTTCTCAAAAAAAATGTGCCTGGGGCGCAGCCAAGGTCTAAAACTAAATATAGGCGTTCGGCAAAGTTGTCAACAAAATGGTTATTTCCATAACGATGTCGACATTTGTCAGATTGCCTTTTATATTTGGCTTAGCCGCTTGGACACAGTTCTCAGTTTATATGGCCTGTCTTTCCACAACAGGTACGAATGAAGTAGGCACAGTATGTACCACGAGCAGTTTGTTTTGGAAACATTAGCTAGCTATTGTTTGTAAACTTTTACGGGAACGATGTCACCATCAAGACGTGGGTCTATTGCAGGCTCAGAGGTTGCTAAATGCACTTCAGAAATGTGTTACTTATTAGTCATCGTCCATAACTTACAAGGAACTGTATTAGCGGACTTCGTCGACTCAACTGTGGTATATTATTGACTCATCGTCGTAGTACGCACGCAAGAGTCGGCCATGATTCAGAGTCAAGCAGCATTGCCTTGTCTGACCAGCGAAGCCCGGATTAAGCGCAGCTTAATCAACGTTGTCTAAACAACTGGCGTGTAATGCCAGAGGTTAGAACTCGTGAACTCTAACATAACCATCACCGTACCATTTCTATGAAACTTTCATCGAATCTTTACAATTTATAAATAATCAGAAAGTGTTTGATGCTGTTCTCACGTTTTTTGCTCGGATCCGTATTGCAGTAACAGTGCAACTTATTTTTCTTTCTACACTTGACTAGGTAATTAGTGCACTGCTGATAAATTGAGATCACAATAGAAGTAGACATGTAATTGAACAAGCGTAGCAAATGCTGCAGGCTTCTACAGAATGTCTTAACCTCGCAAGCATCGGTCATCCTTTTACTACAGGTTTACCAACGTACCTACTAATCCATCGGAAATGCGTCTAAATGGCCCTTTGTGTTGAGTCAAGCAACGACATAATAAATAGTGAACCGACAACCCTTGTCGTTAATGCGTCACAGCACAGATAATGTGCAGACAGTAGTGACTCCAGTGAATGACTCATTGTCGTGATATTTGTGTCTCCATGCGTCCCTCCCGACGCATTATCATTTTATTTTGATAAATAATGATTCTTTGCTTACTGTCATGCCGATCTCTTTGTCTCTTACGAGTTTAAGATTAGTGTACTTTCTATTTTGAATAGCTGTCTGGAATTCTTTATCTTGAATATGCAGCCATTAGACGATGCTACCTTAGTTACAAAGAAACAAACAAAGGAAGGGTGTTTCTTTATGCACCCCTTTCATAATCCCAATACCCAATATTTCTTTATTTCTTTGCACCTTCTGCTTTTAACATTTATGTCATCTCTGATCCCTTGACAGACTTGATCCCTGACAGTGGCAAATGTGGCAATTGAACCCTCGACCTCTGTGGTCCGTCAGTCAACGCCTCAGCCCGCAAGCTACTATCACTTTCTTTGAACAGGTATTCGCAAAAACAAGACACCTTCACCTGCTTTACATAATTCCATAGGTTAATGAACTCAAGGTAGCCACAAATAAATATAGGTACGGTTACGATACGGTTGTCAATTTTACTTAAAGAACTTTAAAGAACTGTATCTTCATAAATACCTACGAGTACTCGAACTCCTTGATAAAAAAGAAATATATATATAATAGCTCCCGTATCTATGCTATGGCGAAGCTACAGATATGTTTACTTAGACTTTGAAGTTATATTTTAAAACTAGGTTAAACGACATTAGGTTTTTTTCGTCCTTTTGGCTTTGCACGATTTGTGCATTTAGCCAATGTTAATGTCCTTATTGTCACCAAACCATTTTTTACAGCTTTCTTTTTATGTAAAGGGTTAAGGCTCCCGCAAACAGGCGCGACGCCACAGCGCGACACAAAGGCACCGCTCGTCGCGAGACACGCACCGCCTTTGTGTCGCGTTGCGGCGTAGCGCCTGTGTGTGGGAGCCTTTATGTTGCTGAACGACTAGGTAGGTATTCCTACCCTGTGGAAAAACCTAATCGTTTTAAGGGCCGATTTTTCAAGGTGGTAAAAGGTAACAATTTGGTCGCAATGGTTAATATTACAAAAAAACAACGAAATATTTATTTAGCGGGTAGGCAACTAATAACTCATAATAATTTATGATCTGCCACTCACATGCACCAAAAACGAAAGTTATCAAAAATATGGTGATTGATCAATGAATATCTGCATGACGTGTTTACAAATGTCTTGCATAATTTATTTGACAAAATTTCACTTAGCGAAATGCGGCAAACCCTTCAAATATTGGTGAGTTTAAAACTAAACCATTCTCACTATTAGGTAACTTATCTACATAATTATTATTCCTGCCGTAGGTACCTACATAAAAATACACGGGTTGATACCTGAGCTTATTTTCTCATATTTTACCTAGATACCAGCTAACTACCAAACCAATGCTCAGAGTAGGTAGAATAAGTTAAATAAAGTACACTACATATCTATGTCTTTACATTTTAAATTCTAACTTGGTTGAAACTTTTGGAATCATCAACAGGAAAATAGGAAATATTGAAGTTAATGTATCTATTAATAATTATAATCTTAATAAGCAAGCAACTTCAGAAATGTATTAACTTAAATCGAAAATCATACACATAACATCACATCAAACGCAGAGGTACAATTTCTTAAACGACCAACCTATATAATCGTTTAATTATTTGCAGCATAATCGCGCATATAACCTTCTCAACTTGGCTAAGTTATTTGCCGTCTTGCCGACGACGGTATTGAATGGAATCGCTTGGCTACTAGACACCAACACAACCACAAAGGTTTGTTTGTGTTGGAGTGCGACATGTACGTACAACGACCGTTGCCTGCCACCGTGCACCAATCAGAGCTCAGGATTTTACCCATGCCCATATATGGTAAGGCCATCGGTTGCGGCAAGCGGGGAACTTGGGCGAGTCCATTTCGGTGTAAAAAATAAAATCATTCCTTTTTCGAATAGTAACAATTGCATGACTTATGTCAATTAGGCTTGTCATCAGGAGCATTTTGGAGGTCGTTTTTAATGATAGCGCGCTGTAATTAGTAGGGAAATTTGGTATTATTTAGCACCTACAGAGGTCCGTTGGGCGAGTCGATTGAATCGCGGGGCGCCGGCGTACGGCGTATTCTAGTGAAGCAGATCGACCGACCGACCTCCACGAGCGAGCGAGCAACAGAAAGAAACCGGCCGGCATTCATTTCTCACGGTTCGCGAACGCTGCGGATATTGTCTCTTCTAAACGTTTATTACTGGTAAGTAAACGATATTTTAATATTTATGTAGTTATCTAGGGTTTGTAAGATGCATATTTTCAACCAGGCACGATATAACATATTTATATGCCTATGCCTTTTACTGGGGCGTGCGTCTACTCGTGGTTCTGTGTAAAAATCAGTAAAATTGTGATATGTATTTAGAAAATTTTGTTATCTTAGCAATCAGTTTATTCTATCAGTCTGTTTGACGAGTGTGCATCACTGTCTATGTAAATAAGCGCCAATTTCTGCCTATACGCCTCTGCAGTGCCCATGGTGCACAGCTGTCTTTTTGGAAGTGTGCCAATAAGCGTTGAACTTTCGTTATTATCTAGGTATTTCGTAAGTGTGTGTCGAATCAGAAATTACTGTGCAATATGCACTGTCTGAAGCGACCGTCTGCTCGCTAAATGTTCAATGTGAGCGCCGTTTGAGATCTCGTCGTTATCAAGAGAAGCGCTATCAGCGGCGGGGGAGCGCGCGGGGGTCGGGCGGCGCGCGCAGGCTCCTGCCGCGGAATACCATATATGGCCACGAAAACTCATGTATTGTGCCGTACTGTGCGATTGGTGGAGAAGTCGCCGCGGCGGGGTAGGGGCGCCCCGATAACCAGCCTCATTTATATACTCTGCCTGCCGTGCTCGCCGACATTCCACGAAGTGAGCTCGAGCAGTGGTGTTGTGCAGCATTTACCGAGGCTGTGCAATAGCGAGTTAATTTATTTATTTATTAGGACTATTTAATTAAAAGTAAGTTTACACAGATGTGCAGCCTATTATTTTTTTTGTGACGTTTTGTGATAATAATACAGTGGCGTGAGGAAATAGTGCAATCCCAGTAGTGTGTGCGGGTCAGTGACACGTCGCTAGGGTTTGGCCGGGTGACGCCGGCCGGGAGTCTGGGATAGCGGGTTGCGGTAGGGCGTGGCAGTGATCGGGCTCCAACTGACACTTAGCGATATTTGAACTTGAGCGGTCTTCAATCCAATTAGAAAGTAACTCATCTTGTGAACGACTTTCTCGCTCCGTAAGAGCAGAGGCCCAGTCTTTGTAAAATGTGGTCATGCCGCGTCATGTGCCACGTTTTTTCACCGCACCGCCTATCCATATACATCTCTCGCCTTATTTGGTTCCAATTTGCGACTTCGACTCCGCCGCCCACTTAGCATTGTCCCGTGATGGTTGCGTGTGGGTCTTCTACCCACAGACTACGTAAATGGATGTGATCTGAAACTTTGGCAACATTAATTAGTAGTTAAATGTAAGTGCCTACATATTTTTTTAAGTGAAGGTAAACAATTTTTTTCTTGTTAATTTCAGACTAATTCACAATGTGCGACGAGGAAGTTGCTGCGTTGGTAGTAGACAATGGCTCCGGTATGTGTAAGGCCGGGTTCGCCGGTGACGACGCGCCCCGCGCCGTGTTCCCCTCCATCGTGGGCAGGCCGCGCCACCAGGGCGTCATGGTCGGCATGGGACAGAAGGACTCGTACGTAGGCGACGAGGCCCAGAGCAAGAGAGGTATCCTCACTCTCAAGTACCCCATCGAGCACGGCATCGTCACCAACTGGGACGATATGGAGAAGATCTGGCACCACACCTTCTACAACGAGCTGCGTGTGGCGCCCGAGGAGCACCCCGTGCTGCTCACGGAGGCCCCCCTTAACCCCAAGGCCAACAGGTAGGTTCTGCGCCCAGCGCGCCTCGTCCGCACCCACAGCCGCTTGCATCAAGTACTGCGAGCCAAGCTCTGAGCTCTGAACCGCGCCTGACCATATCCTTTGTTTTTCAGAGAGAAGATGACACAGATCATGTTCGAGACCTTCAACACGCCCGCCATGTACGTCGCCATCCAGGCCGTGCTCTCGCTGTACGCGTCCGGTCGTACCACCGGTATCGTGCTGGACTCCGGCGACGGTGTCTCGCACACGGTGCCCATCTACGAGGGCTACGCGCTGCCGCACGCCATCCTGCGTCTGGACTTGGCCGGCCGCGACCTCACAGACTACCTGATGAAGATCCTCACCGAGCGCGGCTACTCGTTCACCACCACGGCCGAGCGTGAAATCGTGCGTGACATCAAGGAGAAGCTTTGCTACGTCGCCCTCGACTTCGAGCAGGAGATGGCCACCGCCGCCTCCAGCAGCTCCCTGGAGAAGTCCTACGAACTTCCTGACGGACAAGTCATCACCATCGGTAACGAACGATTCCGTTGCCCTGAGGCTCTCTTCCAGCCCTCATTCCTGGGTATGGAAGCTTGCGGCATCCACGAGACCACTTACAACTCGATCATGAAGTGTGACGTCGACATCCGTAAGGACCTGTACGCCAACACAGTTCTGTCCGGAGGTACCACCATGTACCCTGGCATCGCCGACCGTATGCAGAAGGAGATCACAGCCCTGGCCCCGTCCACAATGAAGATCAAGATCATCGCGCCCCCAGAGAGGAAGTACTCCGTATGGATCGGTGGATCGATCCTCGCCTCCCTCTCGACCTTCCAGCAGATGTGGATCTCGAAACAGGAGTACGACGAGTCTGGCCCCTCCATCGTGCACAGGAAGTGCTTCTAAGCGCGCCACGACCCGCTGCCGACAGCAGCCCGCGGCCCGGCCGGTCCCGCGGCCGGCTGCTCAACTCAGGCTTGTAATCTCCGTTAATTTAATTGTACGTAAGATATTATTGTAATTAAATCGTAATAGTGACGGCAGGACGGCGCGCGGCGCCGCGGGCGCGCCTCGCCCGCCGGCCTCGGTACTGCACTCGCCAAAGGATCTTTTGTAATCTCATGAATGATGATTGTATGTGCTGAAACGGATAAGACTACTTTCTTACTAGGTCATTTATAAATTATAAAAAATGAAAAAAAATACAAAAAAAAACTGAAAAATTCACCTGCCTTTTCTTTAATGTTTTCCTATTACACACACTACACAAATGCATGCTCGTAATCTGAGCGCAACGACCGACATTGACCCATGTATGAAAATAGAACGAACTTGGAGCAGTTGTCCAGAAATAGCTGCCAGACGGCAACCATGTTTACTAACGCTGTAGGGATGCTACATCTAATCGCAGTACATAACGGCTAACAGAACACTCCATTAACAAAATAGGATAAAAGTTCACATCTAGGAGGTAAACTTAATTACCTACCTCTAGAGTCTTGATATCAATACAATATGGCACGAGTAGGTAAACGTACACGCCATTCACATCAATATTCATCAAATTCACGTAAATCATTTAGGTGGGTCTCGCTTATCTATGTCATCAAACAAAATGTTATTTTTTCTAATAACTGGTAACTAAGCGAGAAAGTGGATTTCTTTGGGAAACATTTTCTCAACCGCATTTGGCTTGGCTCATGATCAAACCGCAACATCATGCCAAATGTACCTAACATTAAATAGTACTCCAGTACGTATGTAGAGGTTTTGATTATTATAATTAATTGTGACAGACATCACGTCCAATTTAAATTATTTTCGTTACCTACTATTATTGTTGTCCATTTATTTCGTACAAATGCGTTAGTAACAATTCTCTTAAGATCTATGTTTACCTATAAAAGAAAGAAAGAAAAAAAATTTTTTTTATAAATTTCCCGTGACTATTTCTACCCAGTGTGTCTGTATGACAGTCGTGTCGGGATGCAATCATTTGCAAAATGCTGTTGGTGCTACCGCGCAGTCTTAGGAATAACGACGCCACTTTCTTACGCACTATAACGTGGAAACCATCAACGCGAACATTTGCGACACACTACAATGCCGCGGCAACCCCAACAGCATTCTGAAAGCAATAAATTATACTGAATACCCAGGACGTTGTAGGCTCGTTGCGTACATAAGTAAAAAGATTGGCAATAAGCCCTAAAAACTGTTATTTTCACTTCTTTTGTACATCGAGCGAACCTACGGGCCAGCATATTGCTCATTATTCATTATTGAGCGTATAACATGGTATCTATCTATTTTACATATGTGATGATTTTTTTGGTCCCAGAATTAATGATTGAGAATCGTATCTAAATTTATTACTATGTAAACGACACGTATTTTAATTAAACTGTTGTAAGTAGTAAAAGCAGTTGGAAATTGTCATTGTCTTACTGTTAACACTTAACGGTCATATTTGATTTTACACAGCGCGGACAAAGTAAATACTGATTCATTACATATATGTGCCAATTGATGAGCATCTATTTGATGTTGATGAGTCAAATTAACGGCGATGCTGATTTGTTTATTTTAACTTCAGAATTTAATAGCGCATCGGTCGCACAGACTTAAGAATTAAGCTTAGCGTGAAATTGTAATTACAAACCTCGCAAGTTGGCTCAATTCTACGGATTGAATTCGGTAGTTAGATACAGCTGATTATGGTATTGTAGAATTACCTACCTAAATTTTTATTTAGTTTTATCTATTGCTTAGATATGAAGTTTCGCTAGTTAAATTACTTTGACCCCGTTTATAGACTGCCGGGCAGTAACATGCATGATGCCAACCTTGCCTTTAGCTGCTAAAAGTAAGGTTCGGAATCAATCCACTTAAGTTTAGCAGATGTAAATTAGAAAAAGTTAGAAAACAATCTTGACAGAAGAGTATTTTGTTTTTTACCTTTTTCTCGATTTTTCGTATAATGACGAAGCCAAGTTTAAAGTAAGTATGACTTTTTCACAACTGCACAAATATCTTGAAATTCTATATTACCATGTTTGGTAAATAATATAAACAACTGTTGGAATATGCCCCTTTAAATCATCGTTTATGCGGTAATTATCATTAGGGTTCATCGGAATGCACACAATGCTGAGGCTAAGTACGACTAAATTAACAGTTAAAGTAAACTCATTATGTCAAATGAAACATTTATTTGCTAGATATACATACATTATGCTTATGTTGATTTGCAATATTGTTTGTTTATTCTTGACCCGTACTTAGTGATTGTAGGGTTGATACGTCGCAGTCAGATAGCAAAGTGTGGCCAAGTATAGTATAATGTACTCTGTGGGCCAAGTTTAGGTCAATTAATATCAAGAACAATATGAATCATAGCTTTAAATACAATATTGTCGTTAACAATGACGTCACTTCATGAATTTATTCATGATAGTGTTGGCCATAGCAATCACAATTTATTTATAATTAATATCATACTTTGTTATCAACATTATAAGATGAAGTAACTTGGCAAAATTTAATTAAAGGAGACTCAAACTCAAAGCATTTATTTCAATTAAACCATTTACAGGCACTTTTGAATTGTCAAGGAGTCGGTCAGTCAAAAATATGAAGCTAGTTGCCCATTCCAAAGCGTAGTAGGTACCTATGGAGAGGCGCCGACCCGCCCGCCGGTTGAACGCGTCCCAAAGGGTCATGGCCGTCTCCTGCGAGGCGGCGAGCCTCCTTGCCGGATTGCCGCCATGGGATCTCGAGGCAAAAACCCTCGCGCACGTATGGTAGTGGCGCGAGGAGGCAAAACGCCGGGGTGTAACTCCGCTGCCGCAAGGTAAATCACGGTACAGCGGACAGAGCTCCGGCGGGATGTCATGGCGACACGGAGGGTGCGATTGTCGCAACTCAGTGCTGGGCACGCCACAATAGCGGCGGTAAGCCCCTCTTTGAGGAGTGTTTGCAGAGGCGCCACGGCGTCCTCACCTTCCGCCTGACACAGGTCCTCACCGGACACGGTTGTTTCGGGAGGTTCCTGTTTCGCATAAGGCGGGAGGAAACGCCCGGGTGTCACCATTGTGTGCATCGCCCGGAGGACACGGTGGAGCATACGGTGGAGGTCTGTCCAGCTTGGGCGGAGCACCGCAGTGACCTCGCGGAGGCGATTGGCGGCGGCGATCTCTCGCGTCCGGCCCTGGTCCAGGCCATGGTACGGAGCGAGAGAGAATGGAAAGCCGTCACCTCCTGCGAAGCAGTAATGCTTGCGAAGGAGGAGGCGGAGCGCGTGAGGGAGAGAGCCTTGCGCCCTCACGCCCCCACTAGCCGCCGCAGGAGACGCCTTGGACGTCGGGAGTCGCCTGCAGATTCCCGGCCACCGTAGGCGCGGGCTTGCGGACGGCGAGCAATGGGTAGCTCGCCGTCCGGTAAGGACCAGGCCTGGGTCGACGGCGCGTCGTGTTCCACGCGCATCTCAAAGAGATGTCAGCACAAAATGACGGGGTCCGATAGGGCCGACGCCTCAGGCTCGCGGGTAATTCGAAAAGAGATAACCGTGGCCCTGGGACAGGCAACTGAAGGAACACGGGTGGGTTTTAGTCAGTAAAAGTCTGATACGCCCTCCCACTCCACCCAGAGCGGGAGAAGTCATTTGAAGATTTCCCACAAAAAAAAATGTAGGTACCTATGGAGAAGAACGGGCAAGAAACACCATGTACACTATTTAAAAAAATATTGTTCTTGCAAATATATTAGTTACACCATTAATGTTGACACTATAGTGAGAACGACGAACGATGATGTAAAAACCGTACACGTTAAAAGCGTCCAGAGTCCCTAGTGTGAGTTTCTTACCATTTCGACTTAACGCATCGACCGCGTTCGGCGTTCCGATTGGCCCTTCACCATTCGATCGTTGCGCTCCGATTGCCAAGGACCAATCGTAGCCGAACGCGGTCGATGCGTAAAATCGAGACGGTTAAAATAAACTCACACTATGCCCATAGAGTGCAGCAAAACATAATTAAAACCAATCAAAAAAATAAATTATTTAAATAAGCCGTGGCAGCTAAGAGATGACCAGTCCTACCTGACGGCGCCCGTTCACGAACATGGCGCATGGATCAGCACCATTCAGCACAACCATTTTGAAGGAAGCAAATGATCCAACACAAGCGCAACCGTCAGGGAGACATTTGAGTGAGCATGACATACTATGAGCCGCCAGGGCACAATCAAGTCAATCTATGACATTACCCGGTAAATGGTAGCTCTATAGTACAAAGTACTCACACCTGTGCAATGCATATAAATTATAAAAAGGAGATTGAGTTTATATAATGCAAATATATTCTTACAATCTTCAGCAGCTCCAACAGTACTTTATTTTGTGGTGTGGAGCAGGACCAGCATTAAGCCAGGCATTTTTGTCAGTGATGTACTAACTTATAATATGCCTGCCTGCATAGTGTGCGTTTTACAAAGCTTTGAATTTCGTCTCATTCAGTTGAAGATTAGTAAAAGAATATACTAGAATGACTTCAAGACCAAGTTTCTAGCATTCGTTTTTGTTGATTTGGTTATGTTAAATGGCAGGAATAAATAAAACTGTATTTTATCATACGACTTTTATTTCGAACATCACAAATATTCCACATACATAAATATCAGTATCGGTTAGTTAAAAAAATATTAAAAATTAACGAGATAAAACTGTCAAAATTCATAAAATATCATCAGGTCTAGATTTCAGTGCAACGGTACATAGCAAGTTTCTATCTATTACACTATAAACTTTGTACAGATAAAATATGATATATTTGAAACAGTGTTGTACTCAATTCAATAGTATTTAGGTGACTTACTGCCGAACACTCAAACACAACTCAATTTTGAAGCGCTCATAAGTCACATGCTGCGTCTGACTCTTTGAGAATGCCTTATAGCTTTAGTATTCGGCGGTTACATAAGCATTATACTATCCTCAAGCAAGAAGTACAGGGGAACAAAATGCATAGAAAAACATAACTCTGATTAATTGACATGATTGATCATAATAATTTTTTTAAAGATCGACTAAAGTTTTACAAAGAAGATTATTGTTAGTGGTAACTTTAAACTACATAAACCTTAACATTAAAAACAGTGACGTGTGGGGAACTAATTTTTCGAAAGAATAATTCGATATGACTATCAACTAACAGGAAAAAGATAAGAAGTGATTCTTGGCCCTTATTACATATACAAGCGACCTAGAAGTTTTAGATGAAAACAAAACAAATGAAAGAAACTTTCAACTGTGGCATCTTTACTTTCCATAAGTACTGTACTTTTAAATATCTCTTGATTAAATCAAATAATACTACTTTTGTATCGCTTTGATATTAAATGGCGGCAACAGATTTTTAGTAATCGAGAGACTGTACTCATGGGTGAAGTTGCTCACGGAAAGTAAAGAAGCCACAGTTGACTGTAGGTGATTTAATAGATTTATTTTTTATGTCACCGAACTTTTATACCTAGATTATGTCTTTTCCTTAGAATTAATTTTGTATTTTTGAAAAAATTTCGGTCGGACGTCATATTTATTCCACTGACAAAAGAGTCTTTGGTAAAATCAGCCCTTGGTTGCTTAAACTTAAAATATATGCCTGAAGTCTCGTTCAAATTTGTAATTGAAATACCTATTAAAACATGGAGGCTCAAATAAGAACAGACTAAAGATTCTATTGCTAACAGCATTTTTTATACCATTCCTAAATAAACACATTAACGCGAGGGTGACACCCGTGTGGCCGCCGGCGCGGCGGTCTTACGAACCAATTACATGATAATAGGGCCATAGACAACGTTTACAAGCAGTGTGTATTTATACAAACTAAACTATCTTCTACTAAGATTCTCAAAAATTTCGCAAGGATGGCTCCTCTACTGGCTACATTAGATTTTGAGACAAACCAAAAACACTTACATTTAAATGGGCATAAAATTTATTAAAATCTAACTGGACTAGCTCCTTCACTAAGCCTAAACTTGATATAATTATGTTGATTTAGAAACGAGTTAACTGCTGATCAAGTATTTAATACGATTAGCTACCAAGTTAAAATATCTTATGTATAACAATATTCCTTAATTTCTTTTAATTATATTATTGAGAAAAACCATGATTATTAAGTAACATTCTCAGGGAGAGCAATGCTATGTAAATTGAATATGAAAAGTAGATTTAAAATGTAAAATATTTTAAAATTGACACCGCGTTTCTAAATCCACTGTTCAAATTGAAATTATAAACTAACTATGAAATAAAAACCTTAATTTATTAAAACCTTAAATTAAAAATACATTAAAAATCTACATTTATAAATAAAGTTAAAAAGTATTCAGAACAACTAAGCGTATTACAGACATTTAGCGGTCTCGGAGATTTCATTAACGTTATTTCACTGGTCGTAAGCACACGGTCTATTTCAAAACTTTGAACATCCTTTACAAAGTCACTAACAGTTTTTGTACTATAAATATTAAGAATTTTAAAGATAAGGCCACTTTACACTACACCGAATATGCCTAGGAATGATTACTATCCTCATTATTGAACACAATTTCATTGGACGAGTTTCCACTGCTCATAGTTCACACAGTTCAATTCCGTGACATCTTAGTTCCTTTAAAAACAGTTGTAGTGTGTGCTACGTCTCGCTGTCTTTAATGCTGTCGTCTGTGGCCCTGCGGATGTCAGAAAGCGGGTTGCCGTGTACTCTGAACCTGTAGACACAGGTGTATGTTGGGTTGCCATGGTTACTTTCGACTCTCAGTTCAAAAATGTCGTAGGCGACCGGGTATTGTACTCCACCGATGTCGGTCGTCTTGGGATACTTGACTGGGAAGTACTGTATGGCTGTGCCGTTGGCATTGTACTGGTAGTCGCCGAAGAGATGCGGCTCGACGTCCATCTCACCGTGTAGACCCTGGAAGTGAATGATCAGAAGACGTTATCTGTTATTCTGTTTATTAATTTTTGAAATGAAAATTTAATTGTTCCACTGGAAAATTAATAATGAATGGTTTCTGTATGATGTCGTTAAAAAATAACAAACAAAATGCAACACACACTCTAAAAGGGTGAGCCGGTGAGCAAGCCAACAAAAACCATTCAAGTTTTAACTTAAATTATTTAGCCCCAGCCTGGAATATGGGTTAGCACCCAGTTGATGGCTATAGACCACCACATGAGATTATTGAGATCACATGAGAGCGCCATCAATGTAGGCAAGAAGTAAAACTTGACAATTGACTTTTAACACATGTGGGAAGAGTGCAAAATGCAAGCACACAACACAGAAATAACACAAAACTTTACGCTGAAAACAACATATAAAATGTGCTACCGTGAGCCCAAGAATAGTGAGACTAAGTAGAGATGATACAAGTAAGTACTATTTTCTATTATTAGTATTAACTTGAATTATTTTGCCCAGCTCAGAATCTGGATTAGTTCTCGGTGTTTGGCAATAGGCTAGTCCTATGAGCAGGGGATCATTTTATTAAAAATAGTCTTAACAATAATGTAATTTCAAAAAAGGCATGGTTAAATCGATGGAAATATGATAAATGATTTTATTTCTGTAAGTAGGTTTTTAAAAACACTTTTACACGTCAAACATATTTTAAAAACTAGATGAGATCGGCGTTTCCTATCGTCAGATAGGAAACGCCGATCTCATCTAGTTTGAGAAGAAAGGCCGAAACAAACTCAGAGGTCACAGTCTCTTTTAAAAAGTCCAGACATAATCTTGGTCAGGTCATGTGAAGACCATGTAGATTGATGTCTCAAATGGTCTTTTGAGGAAAGAACCACACAGAATGAGTGTACCTGTCCAGTCAGTGCACTCATTTGTCAGTAATCATGCAGCTCAACACAACACTTATGGAGCTCAACGATTCGACGAACATTACCAAAGAAAGGACATTTGGGTAGGCCGCATAAATTACTCAAACTGCCAGACCATGATTAAAACTAATTTTAAAAATTAAAAATAGACTGAGATATAAAAAAAAACAACAAATCCACACTGCCTTCACATTCACAATAATTAAAATATTATAATACTTTACAAAGTAAAATTTCATGTCATTGTATAGTATGTCAAAGTGTAAAAATCCGAGAATAAACTTGGTCAGATCATATGAGGACCCTGTAGATTGGTGTCTGAAATGGTCTTTTGAGGAAAGAACCACACTGATTTGAGTGGACCTGTCCAGTCAGTGCACGCATTTGTCAATCATGGTGCAGCTCAACTCAGAACTAAGGAGCTCAACGATTCGACGAACAATACAAAAGAAAGGACATTTGGATTGATTGATTAAAACAACTGAAAGAAAGAAAAATACAATGACCCACATAGTCCTCATATTCACAAAATTAGAATAATATTATACTTTATACAGTAAATATATACATGTCATTTTGTATGTAAAAAGGAACAAAATATTTAAAAAAATCATAATAATGAAAATATTTAAAAAAAATGCAAAATAATATTAAACATCAAGACTGTCTGTGTAAATTTATTGGAGCAGCTCAATCCCAGTATGAAGAAGCTACACGCTTTAGAAGTTTTGGGAGGGGATTATTCCCTTCATTGTCGCGCGGTACGGACAATGTACGGCGCTAGTGCAAAGTTACGTAGTTGTGACGTCACTTCTACGATAATTCTGTCCTTGTCTAACACTTCTTTTAAAACGTTTACAACTTGAAAATTGTTAAGCAATTTTTTTTTGTAATATTTTTTGCACACTTTGTAAACAACAAAAAAAATGTCATCCATAATGTTATTTCATGAAACTGCATTACTGTGTTTTTAATGTTGGCAGAAAGTAGGTTAGTTTCAGCAAGCAACTATTGTTAGGGTGCATCGAGACAGAGCGAGGCATGCGCCGTGCGCGACAAATTATATCTATTTATATAAAAATCAATGCCACTTTTCGTTGTAATTTTAAAACTCAAGAACGGGCTCACCTATCCAAACCAAATGTTTAGGCTTTGTTCGGACTATTTAGTAGATGGTTTATGTGAAGTTTGCACAAAATCGGTAGAGCGGTTCTTCATTTATCACATTTTTTGTAACAAATGAATTCAATCGTGATTCAATCGATGGCGAATAATTTTGTTAATGGGGATTGTGCTGTCAAGTTGAAACTTTTTTTATTTTTGACATTTAAAAATGTTGATAAGTCATTCATGCAGTATTTTGGATGTGCTTCGATTAAAGCAAATTGTCCGAGATAATAATTATTGCTTTGTGTTTATATTTTTAAAAATATTGTTGAGTGCGTGCATTCATACAAAAGGTGAGTCTTGAATTGTTCAAATGTACTATGTACATGAGTGCGTGTACTTTTCTACGTTTTGTAGCGAGCCGTCGGTGTTTCATATCGTTTACAGGCTTTATTTGAATTAAATTGTCAAACGCATTTACACAAAAGGTAAGTTTTGAACTGTTGAAGTGAATTACATGTATGTATGTGTGTTTCTATAGTTGAAAAAAAACATATTGTGTGCTTAGGGGTGTTTTATTCTTTTGTAACAGATGGAAGCAAGTATATTTTAAAACGAATTATTAAATGAAATTTTTATATACAATGAAGTATGCAGTCATATACATTTCCATACACACATATACGCACATGTTTATATACTGATACACCACTATTAATGGAGCAATTTGTTTTTAATTTGATTTATTCTTTTTATATGAGGGAAAAATACCACGAGCCAGACGAGCAAATATAGGTCGATTCGACGAGTCAATATAGGGCAAACGCGTAAAGCGAATGATGTGGCATTACTATGACGATCACAGACTGCAGATGAACGCGCATAAGTTAATGCATCGCAGCATGAACGTAATGCACGAAACAGATCTGTTGACCCTGTACCTGTACTGAATCTTGCACGGCGATCAAGAATACGTGCTGTTTTGGCTTCTTTTAATTACAACAGTCAGATTGATAATAGTATGTACGGATACATTGGAATGATGGACGCAATATGTCCACATTGTGATGCGGCTAACTTTCCAGGTGAAATGTGTTGTGCTAATGGCAAAGTGAGATTGCCAGCATTAGAAACTCCACCCGAACCATTGTATTCATTTATTTTTGGGACATCTCAAACGTCGAAGCACTTTTTGAGTCGTATTCAACAATACAATTCCTCATTTCAAATGACTTCTTTTGGTGCTACTAAAATTATATAATTTTATGCCGACGTTTAAGGTAAATACTTCAACAGAATTGCCCCATGTTTATATCAATCTGAATCATAAGGTATTCGATAGTTTTAAAAATTATGATCCAACATCTACCTAAAATTGCATACATGTTACAGATTCAGGGCCAGATTTATCATCAAGCTGGTTCGTTATTGCCATACACCGACGCTGATCATCAATTTTTGCAAATTTATTTTATTGGTGATGAAAATCGTGAATTGGATCAACGTTGTGCAATTGTTTCGAATACAAGACGAGAAATTATTCGTGTGCTACAAAGGTTTATCCATCAGCATAACGCATTACTTCAATTGTTTAAAATTGCTCTCGATCGTATGCCATCTGATAATCACAAAATGGTAATAAGGGCTGATAGAACACATTATGGAGAGCATGCAAGGCGATTCAAAGCACCGACAGTTGATGAGGTTGCAATTGTAGTTCTTGGTGATCAGTTTCAATCCCGTGATATTGTACTGAATGAGCAATTGCAACGTTTTTCGGAACTTCGTCGTAGTTACGATGCATTACAATACCCAATATTGCATTGGAAAGGTGACGATGGCTACCATATCAATATACCAGATTGTTCCACGAACAGGTAAATAATGGACCTATTTTCATTGTATTGACATTTCATTTGTATAATTTTCTAAAGTCACATTTTGCACTTATTTTCAGGTCAACATGTACAGGAAAATAGCTAGAAAAAAATTGTTTGAATAAATGAATTTGACGTTCCAATTAATTTTTATTATAGTTTTTCTTTATACGTAGCGAAGCACGTACCGGGCTGCCAGTTTTTTATATGTTTGGCTGCCTCAGGCTGAGGCCTAACACATAAAATAATCGGTTGCAGCGCATTCCTCATTCTGTGCGGATTTTATTATATAGATGCAAAACGGAATTTTCGATGTTTTAAACTATGTGGTTTTAAACAGTCTTTTTGGTTTAAAATGATTTAAAACCAAACTTAGCGGTTTAACAATGGTTTAAAATGTTTTGTTGCACTGAGGCTTCACACGAAGTGATCTTGACCACACCTACAGGGAGTAGGATTTAGGATATATAAAGGGTAATTAAAAGGTATCATCATCAGCCAATTGCCGTCCACTGCTGAACGTAAGCCTCTCTTCTCTGAGCAGTCCGCATCCATCCGCTGCCAGCCACCTTCTCAAATCATCGATCCATCGTGCCGCAGTGCGTCTCACACTACGTTTGCCCAAACACGGTCTCCACTCTAACACATGTCTGCTCCAACGACCGTTTGTCCGTCTACAGACATGGCCGGCCCACTTCCACTTCAGCATGCTGTTTCTTCTCGCAATGTCAGTGACTTTATTTCTCTGTCGAATGACTTCGCTACAAATTCTATCCACCACAGAAACCCCGAGCATTGCTCTCTCCATTGTACGCTGAGCAACCTTGAATTTGTGGATCAGGCCTATTGTGAGTGTCCACGTTTCGGCTCGGTACGTCATTACGGGAAGGACGCACTGGGCACACGATTATAAAGTATATTGTATATACATTCATAAATTAAGCAGTGGCTAAGTAAAACCCTTATTACGACTATTTTTATATTAATACTTAGCTACAACGTATTTTTAAAATGTATATTTTAATAAATACGCATATGAATTATTTAAATCAAACCACATTTTTTAAATTATTATTTACTTAAAAATATAAAAGAAATCTAATTACATGTTTTTCCGAATCCGGAACTATAAAACTATATTTAAGTATACATTACGATATATTAAAGTCATTGTCTATTATGCTCTACGTGAATGCGTTTTTAGTTCTCTATCGCTGAGCTGAAAGCAAGCTTATTGTTAGATAGAGGGTTGATGTTATAACAATTCACCCAAGTAAGCTCTGCACATAGTTAATACCCACAAAACACACAGATTTAGTTACCGCAAGCCGCATGCTACACTTATAGATAATACATAACAATATTACGTACGTATACGGAGAAGTTTTTCGGTGCGGATTCGATCTTGCCTTCGACTGCCAGCAGGCGCGACATGTGTTCTAGGGAGAATCCTGTCACTTCAATTATCGCGTATGTTCGCACCACTGAAACAATACACTTTGTGTTAGTTTTATGGTAAAGAAACCGTCCGAACCGTCCTAAAAATATGGGATTTATAGCTGGTTCAACTTAATTTGTATGATTAATGACGCCCACCTGGCACCTTAACACATGGCATAAGTTATACTAATGTCATAATGTCAAAATCATTCAAGCTGTCGGGAACCTGAATGATTTACTTGTCTTACTAACTTAAAACTATACTTGAGCCACGGAGTCCCGATGGGCCTATAAAGCAGCCATTGGGGCTACCGACCGAAGTGCAAACTTAAAACAATGATATAAGTTTTTTTTTAAGTTAACTGTGGTATCCAAAATTACAATTTCTAAATTAAAAATATTATCATTAGTCTGGATTTTACATCTATCAGCACTGCGAGCGCTTGTTGTTGACGTCATACTTATAACTACAGGTATACTGTTAATATAAGCATTTCGGTGACGTGAACCCATAAAATTTTCGCCTACCAAAAATAGCTCAACGTGCCTAAAGAAGTTTTTACTTCAAAAGGCTGTTATAAAATATGTATGCTGTTTCTCCGTAAGTCGACAAAGCAAATAAATCTTAGTTCTTTTGGAATGATAAAAAAAAACTAAGCTTTGGACAGCTTAGTTTTTTTTTGTGTGAGTGTGCAAAATTTTCGAGCTCGCTTAGCTCGCTCTTCTCACCCTGCTTTATCTACTGCTCCTGGGAATCGAACCCAGGACCTCATGACTCAGCAGTAGCGCTTGCGACCAGTAGATCAACACAAGGGATGTAACCTCCCTAAAAATATTCCTCGACACCCATAGTGTTTATTCTTTTAAAACAACTTTTATTCTTTTACTGTTCTCGTATCGACACTAGTTGTTAGTACAAGAATAGCTCCTGCACATGATACACATCCATACATCTTAATACATCTCATCTCATCATGCACATGATATACATCTTTTATGGGGTACTGTGTTAAATGTTACAACAAAATACCTTGTGATATACTGCAATTAAATGAAAGAAAGTTTAAAATTCATGTTAAAAAAACACTTTGTAAACAAGCATATTACAAATTAGAGGACTATATCCTAGATAAGAATGCTTGGAAACATGCTGGTCCTGCTCAATAGGACAATTTAGAGGCTAGACAAAATCATACTAGTTGCTTATTGTATTGTATAATTTATTTTTACTTTACTCGCACACTGACTTATTCCTAGTTAATATTTTAGGAAAATCATATACTTACTACTTTCGCAATGTTTGTAAATATGTGAGCACCATGTACCTCACGTGATTGATTTATCTGTCTTTACTTATTATTTTTAATTATTTTTAACTATTTGTGGTATAGTATTTTAGTCTGCCTCGTTGGTCTGGTGGTCGCAATCGCTACTGCTGAGCATGAGGTCCTGGGTTCGATTCCTAGGTCGGGCAACGTGTTATTGGGTTTTTCTATCTGGAATTTCTCAGTAGCAGCCCGAAGTCTGGATTTGTGCCCGGTAGATGGCAATAGGCTCGCCCCCTAGACTTAAACATAACTGGCGAAATGTGGGTGTACTATAGGTACACCTCTGCCCAACCCTTCGGGGAAACAAGGCGTGATGTTATGTTATTTTTATTCTGGGTGCATCGTCTTCACATATTAAAATATAACTAATGTACACAAAATATTGTTAAACATTTTAAAAGAGTAACGGTGGAGTTTCTCGCCCCTTCTTCTCCATACGAAACTACCTTTTGGGAGGGCGCCTAGAATCTATTTAAATGGAAATGTTGACGTTCAAAAGTGCCTTTTCGTGCCTATTTGAAATAAATGCTTTGACTTTGATAAGTCGCTTACTGGGCTGCGTACTTCGAGGGCCGAGTCCCAGCAGTGATAACTTTATAGGCGGATTATGTGTGCCGGGTATGCTAGACGAACGAACTAAAAATCCTAGATAGCTGAGAATACTTAAATGTTCAGCTATGTACGCTTTTAAATGCATCCCAATTTACTTCAGTGTACATTCTGTAGTAAAATCTACTTACCTAGGTACCCAGGGAAGCCCTGGAAAGCCCAGCATTCGGCGGGCATTGCTCCAGGAGTGAGGGCGTACCGCGGCGACGTGTACACCCACCACACCGGCAGGCCCAGGATGCTGTACTGCTTCGTCTTGATCTGGTATAACTCGGTGCACTTAGTGGAGATGACTTGACCACCTAGAATGGGATGGAAGATGTGTTAAATGAATTTTGATGGCTTGTTGTGTACAGGAGTAATATTCGATTGATTGGTAGTTTTATTGGTATTTAATATCTGTTTAAGATACAAGACAGTTATTTGTGTGGAATTCAACATCTACTTATCAAAAAGCGCATTTGAATTCATTTAACTTTCATTATTCGCAAAAGAGCACTAGATATGGTAGAATATTAAAAAAAAAAACATTCTTAAAGTGTTACTAGATTGTTTGACATTTCCTACTCGTTTTACGTTAATTAATAATGCGATGTAACAGCTTTGTAGTAAGAAAAAAGATGCATACCTGCAGACTCCAGCGCGTAGTCAACCAATCCTGTCTTATCAGCATCATACACATCCAGCATTCCCGCGACCACTTTTTTAATAGCCTCGATATCTGTCCCAGTATATACTGTCTGTACTTCCACATCCCTGACATACTCCTTGATCCTTTCTACAATAATCTCCATCTGTCTACGCTCAAAGACTGCAAGGTATTCTTGCACCATCACACGGATCCTATCCTCATCCATATCAGGTTTCCAAGTACTTATCAAACGCTCATGTATCTCCTGAGACATTGCCTGCATCTGCTCCTTCGTCACATAATCCTTGTCGAAATATTGCTTCAATTTCGCAGCCAAAGCGTCAGAGTTGTCGTTTTCATTAAAAACTTGGATCAAGTTTTGCTGCAAATATTTGAGAGAGTATTGCTCGATTTGCGCTTCAAAATTGTCGAGCCGGGAGAGTTTCTGGTCGAAGTATTTCAGGCGAGTGTCCACGTTCACCGCCCAGTCTTCTAAAGCCGCCATACGTTTGGACAAGTCTGGGTCTTGTAGTATCTGTGGAGGCTTGTAAGTGCCCTCGACCAGCTGTTCCGGAGGCGGCGCTTGTTCACCGTAGTTATAATCTGTAACAGATATTTCACATTAGATCCATGTGCGTTACCCTCTGTCCTTCCCACATAAAGCTTTAAATAAACACAGTTAATTACGAGAGCGACAGGGAAGGACAGAGTAATATAATTAATAAATATTATAGGTATTTTAACTCACCCTAAAAGTGTAGCGTCCATCGAGTACGTCCACTTTCTTATAGGTGATTTGGCCTCTATCCTTCCCCGACTTTATAATATTTAAGGTAAAACAGGGAAGAATTATATGGGAATAATAAAAATAACAACACTTATTTCTTACGAACAATATAATTAAATCAAAATGAACCAATTAGTCGAACACAATTTTTAGAATAATTATTATACCATCGAAATTCAATTGAATACGAATTTGCTTATAAACTAAAATAATTAATTATATATAAACATCACATCAAATGTAAAGCGAACAAAGCAGGTTGTTTGTGACAAATAAATATTTGTGCTTAGAATAATAAAATACTTGGGGAGTATTGTTTCTGGTGGGGGCTATTAAGCACAGGTACTCAATATTGCGAATAAATCCCTGTTTTAAACATATTTCTTAATTAAATCATCACATTATTGTGCAAATAAATGCTTCCAGCATTGGCTGTATGAAAGCAAATTGATGCATTAAAATATTCAAAATTATACAATAATAAACTTTTGAAATATAAAACAAATATAAATACTGGCCTCAGCAAACGAATCGTGTAATCTTTTAAAATTTTTATCATGAATAAACTACTAACAAAATTAATTTTAGCTTCTTTTTTATCAAACAAAAAATAGGCACAATTTTGATGTGGCCTTTTCAGTCACACATTTTAGATCAATAACATTTTTTTTTAAACTTAGGCACACTAAAACTTGTTTAAGCAATCACATAATATTAATAATCAGAAATTATGACTAGGGGTTAGTCTTTTTAATTTTATCAATTTGGAAATAATATTAGCACGTTTTTGTTAAAACAATCATTTGTACCGAAACAGTTTAATAACTGAAATAAGCTTATTAACTAGATAAAACTCCAATGTATGGCCACGTCATGTTAATTTAGGTACATCGATACTGGTATACTATGCACAGTATATGACTTAAATAACTAATAGAATGCTGAATTTTAAGTCTTAAAGTAAAACAGTATAGATCAACAATAGTATTTGAGGCTAAAAATATATTTTAGTCTTAAATACTCAAATCTTAGCCTCAGGCAGATGTGGCTAACTGGTTATTGACTTTAGGAAATAATTCAATTCAGCAGATTGCCATCTAATAAAAAAATATAATTAATTAATAAATGAAAATAGATTATCTGCATTGCGGAATGAAAACAATTAAGTATTTATATGTTACTATATTACCTCTTTATACATAGAATATTTCATATAATAGCAACAATACAATTGTAAAACAATATATTAAATTACTTCCACATTTATAAAATTATAACATTTGAATTAATAAATTACATTTCAAATTCAATTGAATGTAAGCATGTGCACACTATGACAATAATATTTAAGTTAAGTTTTTGCGATGAACATAAAATAAGTAGCAATTTTAATAAATTATTAACATGAAAAGTACCTAAGAATTATAAATCTGTGATATGAAAGTCAACAATTATATTAAATTTTACTAAATTAAAATGTATGCACATCCTTCAAGACAAAGCACACATTTCACAAATTAATTTTATTATTAACTTTAAACTTACATCTATGTATCTACTTCCGAACACATCCTATATTATAGAATTGAACAATGTTTATGAGCATAAATGTTTTATACTTTTATACGAGCCCATTTTTAAGTTAAAATAACTCATAATTTGTCTACATTTGTATAAGTGAGAAAAGTTTCAAGTATGGATACAAAAATTGAGCACCCTATTATAACGGGTATGTTAATATACAATTAAGTACAGAACTTATTGTCGTATCTACTACTTACAGCATTGTCTTTAGAATTTTCGAAATTTGTCAAAACTATGGTATGGCAGCTTGGGACATCAGCTCCGTCCCATTGCCTTGCGAATACAAACGCGTTAACTGACTGGATGGAGAGAATATTGGTAGACTGGTAAGGAAAATTATTTTTTATGTCTGGCTGTTTTATCCTGTTCTGCATTAAAAAACCCTTACGATATGAAAGTAGGTACGTCCTGCGCACTTAGCGTAAGCCCTGCCAAAAATTTCGATTAGTAGCAAATCTTTTAAAAACTGACCACAGCTTAGGTTTTTCTTATATCGCTCTCAAACAAATAAATAATCCTGAAATGGCTGCTAATTACGTTTGCAGTAATATATTTTTTGGGTATTTTTGGGTCTACCAATATCACGACTGTCTGAAGACTTTTGTACGACTTTAAAAGCTATCAATTACAAAGTAAATGCTTTGCCAATCATTTAAGTAGTAAAACTGGTATATTACTACGTCCAATAAGCGTGGTACGTCTTACACATTATTTACTCATTCTAAAAACCTACGCACATTACATCAAGAACACCTGATTTAAAAAAATTCAACTTGTAATATCTACGAAACGGTTGTCAGTTCATCGCCGACGGCGACGTATTCGTCTGTTCCGAAAAATCCCAACACGCTTAAAATTCTTCACTAAAATTTGTAAAAGGAAAATCGCTGCGACCAGTATAACTGTATAAAACCCCATTTCCATTAAATTCCGAAAGTAGAACAACTGGGGGGAATAGATGTCGCGTCATCCAAACAAGTCGCGCCATGCCTTCTTGATCTCTTCGAAGCAACTTTCGGCGACAACAACGACGTAGCCCGAAGCATCAGATACTCTGTTCTGTACGATATCCCTGTACTCGATGTAGGTTTTCTTCATTTCTGGTAGGTTGTCCCTTATATCCGGTAACGTGATATTGATATCTGGCAACTTCGGGATGTTGAAGCTCGGTAGCGATATGTTCAGTAGAGATAGCTTCGGGATTTGTATCGCGGAGAACTCGGAAAGGTCTAAGCGGAAATCGGTAAAGTTTACCAAAGCGAGACGGTCCCAATTCTCATATGTGTAGTGCGCTGTAAGGAATTAATATGTTTACCTGTTGATTTACATGTTACAAGAGATGAACTACATTAAGTCCTGCTTGCACTCAGAGTAAAATAGTTTCCTAAAAATATACAGTCCAGTACTAGTTTTATAGTTCTTACGTCATTTATATTGCCTCATTGTATTTATATAAAGGCGTTTTAATAAGAACAGTCTGATTATAAGGAATTGACTGTTCATTATATTCCAGGTATGGATAAAGTTCATAACGAAAATAACGCCTTACCACTGAGGTTCTTATGAATAAAAGTTGTTGTTAAACAGTACTTAAATGTTGTTATACTAAAACATGACCTAACCTTTATACATCATAAATCCTAATCTTGCAATGCTAATTCTGTTTCTTTTGTATTTGATATAAGAAGCGGAATCAGCATTGCAAGATTAGGATTTATTAACCAAATTGTACGTAGGGTTTGTATGTTTTGGTTTTGCACAACATTATTTTGAGAAAAGCCAAAACGATTGATAACAATCAAGATTTTATAGCAAGAAATATCAAAAACTAAGCCTGGCTTTCAAAACCTTTAAAATCGATTATCGAACTATTTTAAAATTTATACTATTCTGAAAAAAAAACGTCGTATAACATCTAGATATACTGAATACAACTAAAGTACTTACATCCATAGCCCAGTACGGGCAGAAGTAGCAGCAGGAACCACGGCCACCATCGTTTCTTAGCGACGGCCTTCTCTTGGTAGCTCTGCGCGATGTACTTCTTGTTCACGCCCACGTGGTTCGGTGATAGCTGAGAAATTTTGTATTTTTTTTTTTACATAATCAGTCAATAATGTTCCCACTAGGGATTGCAATCCCGCAACTCACTCAATCCCGCGGGATTGGTATGCGGGATTGATCAATCCCGCGGGATCCCGCATATTTGAAAGTATTCACAGTAGTTCAACTTTTTGCCCCGTTTGTATGTTTGATCTTATAGGGCTATAAGATCGAAAAATTAATACGTTATCTTATTTAAAATTATGTTATAAAATCGAATTGAAACTACAGGTTTTTGTTTAAAAAATCACTAATTATTAATTAAACATGTCTTACATTATGCAACAAAAATTATTTGTTTTCTAACAAAATAATAATGAAATTATAATTAACTACGAGTAATTAGTAATCAGCCTTAATTTTTAAATGTTTAGCATCAAAAGTTTTGTAAAATTTTACACTTACATCTAACAACAGTTTTATGATGTTTGTAATTCAGTGTTAATAGTCTTATTCATATAATGACTAATGCACGCAAAACTTCACGAAAGTTTTAGCGGTAAATTTAAATTTGCGGGATCCGCGGATCCGCGTTTTGAAGGTGCGGGATCCAGCAGATTAATAAGTGGAGCGGGATCCCGCGGGAATGCCGGATCCCGTTTTGCGGGATTGCAATCCCTAGTTCCCACTGCTTGTACTTAGGCCCAGGCACTGGAAGGACCCTGTGAGAGGGAATGGGCCGAAATCCACCACGTCGACCCAGTGCGGGTTGGTAGATGTCACATGTTTAAAAATTTTTTGGTTCTAGGACATGCCGGTTTCCTCAAGATGTTTTTTTTCCTTCACCGTTTTGAGAGCAGCGGTGATGAAATACTCCAACCTATGACCTTCAACTCGTAAGTCGCGGCCACTACCACGCTACCACCATTGATTTTTGATTAGTTGGGTAGTTTTGGTGATTTTCTGGAACAGACCAGAGGGGCAATTCTCGTATTTTTAAGAACGATTGCATCCTGATCTCAGTCGCAATCTGTCAAAAATACTAATACTATACATTTTTGACATTTAATTCACAGTTGTGACAGTTGATTGAGACTGCGACTACTTTTGAACGTTTTTAATTACAGGAATTGGCCTTCTTGAATTGGATGTAGTTTACAACAGTCTCATGCTGTGATTGATGAAGTAGTGACCAGTCCAGATTATGCATTCCGACAGTATTTTATCTAAGAATACATTGATAAATAATCAATTATATCAGAGCACTTTTTGCATTCAACAATGCAGAGCAAGCCAAGTTAGATACATTTTTGATATTCAAAGGACAGCATACTACATGAAAAGCCGTCTGCTTGTGAAAGATAATATAGTACGGAAATCAGTCATGGTCTTTTGAAAGGTCGACGACTTATCAGCTGATATCACATACATAAACTAACGCCTTCTTCCTATTCGTTCCTGACGTTCATACATCTGGTCATACAAGCACGCCAGCTGATATCAAATTTAAACAATGGTGGTAATAAGCTAAGTTTTAATAATTAAAAGGGTATAGTTTTCTAGGCATACTAACAGTTTCGGTGACAGTCGTAACGGTGGTTGTTACAGTGTTCTTGATCATCGTGTAGACCCACACAAAGGGAGCCGCCGCCACCGACGCGCTCCGCGATAGCAGGCTCGCTGTGAACGAAACAGTAAGGAATTACATACGTACACTACTCGGTCCGTTTCGAAGTTTTCGTTTTTCCTCATTATGTTAATATTAGTATTTAGGTCTGTTTCTCCTACCTTTATGGGATAAGGGAGTGAGCACAAAATGTTTCTTATTATTGGGCGAATAAATCGTCGCAAGCTACTGTAATGAGACGGCAAAACGTGTAAAAACTATATTTCAATTTAACTATTTTCTTTATAAGTATTAATTAAAAGAAAAATAATGTCGAGAATCGATTCATAAAGAAAAAAATAGTGAATATCCTCCATTCACACACTCCAAGCGTTTTTCTCGAGTAGGTACTGCATTTACAAAGGAAGAATTACTCTAAACTTTCTGTTCCTCAAAAGCAAAAAATTAACATACCTTTCGCCGGTCTCCGCTCAGTGTAAGGATACCGATGCGAGGGTCCCACGACCTTCCTCCACGTGTTCTGAGTGCTGGTAGTGACGCTGGTGATCATGGTGACAAGTAGCCTGGTGATCCACCAGCGCTGGTCCGCTTCGAAGGCGCCGCCGTTCCGGAGAGGATAGGAGCTCTCATCGTCTGAACTGTCTATTGCCTGGCGATTGAAAAAGGAATGTGAGACACCTGATACACAAAATTATAAGATATATTATAATAATGCCACTGTAGGGCATAGGCCAAACTCAAAATGCTCGTGCCTTCCAATTCGAAAATTCATTCTACAGGTCTAGTACTCACGCTAATGGGTTACGACGAGTATGACTTGTGTTCAAAAATAATAATACTAGCCTATTATTGTTCCACTGCAGGGAAAAGGCCTCTTCTCATACAGAGAAGGCATGATCATCATGCTTGCTCTAGACGAGTTGGCGATTTCAGACTTAAATTGGAATTACTTTAAGTCCAGGTTTCTTGCCCATTCTTCTCCATACGAAACTACCTTTTGGAAGGGTTAACTTTTTTTTTTGTTGTTGTACAAGTTGACTTTGAAAAGTGCCATTTATGTGCCTATTTGAAATAAATGCTATATGTGCTTTTCCGCACGAGCATATGACTGGTTTCATTTTTTTTGGATTTCTACTATCGCTTAAATACCTTGACTCGAAATAAGTAGGTACATGAATATTCGTTTCGTTCATTGAATTAAAGATGTAAGATTCGGACTAAGGGTTTAACTTGTGACAGGTATTAGTGGTTTGGACGCTACTGAAGGTGCCAAGCTAGTCTAGTAGCCATGCAAATTCTAGGCTGACTGATTGCCGTCGACACGCATCGAAACCCAACCTTGCTGCCAGGTCTTTCAGTATTGGTGATAGTAATGGCAATAAAGCAGATCTAGCTTTTACAATAGGTGCATGACCTTTATCACGAATTATTACTGATTTTTGTAGTTCATCAAATACGAATTTTCTTATTTACAGGTTGTAAGTGACAACAGTAATATAATAAGTAAATCACTAAAGAAACAATGTTTACTCTATGAATATGGTTGAGTTGTGATCTCGCAAGTCTCCGCCTTTTTATTTCTCAAAATCTTTGTATGCAATTCAAATTAACTCACACAATCAATCAATTATTCTTGTTGTTTGGTATGATAACAGAATAATCTCGCAAATGTAATAGCATATAATATAATAGCTAATAATTGACTATCAATAAAACCGAAACAATTTACTATTACCGACTGGTTTGATGTTTTGTAATAATAAGAATGATTCATATAGTGTTGAGGGTGAGACTAAGCTGTGCATTCCAGATTCAAAGTACTTACATATAATGTCTCATAGCTTGCTAAACTTAGGTTATTGAATTCCCTGTCGCTGACTATAGTATCTCATTTGTAAACATCGAACTGAGAACAGTTTTCGCAGTATGCTGTTATCAGTAAGTAATATTGAAGTTACTTGTTCTTCATTTAAATGTGTGTTTTGATATGATTTACACGAAAATGGTTGGAGCTAGAGGTAGCCAAGTAGCAAACCAACTCTGAAGACCTTCAAGTAAATCCTGGATACAAAAAGACTCAGCATGACAATATCATTAGGCATGAGGAATCCTTGGTTCCTTGCACAGATCAGCTACAAGAAGTCATAAAAGCTCAGACACACATAAAGGCTCCCGCAAAACGGCGCGACACAAAGGCACCGCTCGTAGCCCGACACGCGGTGCCTTTGTGTAGCGCTGTGGCGTCGCGCCAGTGTGAACGAGACTTAATGGACATACACCCGAAAAACATTATCATACTTCTGGAGCAGTTGAGGATATCACAAAAGAAAAGACTGCACACCTCTCTCCATCATTTGAGGCAATCGGGATTATGATTCATGACGATTGTTCACTCACCGTATATCGCCGTCGAACAGTACTGGTCGTCCAAGAAGTTGTGGCAGACAGACGGTCAACCTCATCCGCGCTAGTATTAGGGCCTTGCACCCGGAATTGAGACAGGGAGCGTCGAGACATGTTCGGCATCGCCACTTGTCCGGGCGCCAGTTCGACGCGGTCCTTAGACATGGGTGAATATGTGTAGTCCGTTTTAGGGTATTTGCTGCGGAAAAGATAAACATGCTATTAATAATTTGGTTTTCTCTCTATGCAAAATAGAGGGGTGCCATACATTTGAACTGAATACTTTGTCTGTCTATCTATCTGTGGGTAGGTCGTCGTAGGTCTCAAACATATGGACTGATTCAAATGCCCTTATGTTTAAGAGTTTTATATAACTGAATTTGAATAAGAAGAAGAATAATAATGAAGTTGGACATGCTTACATCGCCTTCTTTTATTTAAGCTTTCTTAAGTTGTATTTATTATTTGAACATCATAAGTGGTTACTGATAGCTAAGTTAGTGACTTAAGGTGGTAAATTACAAATGATAAAAAATTATTGACATATTTTTTTGCACCTTATCAATACACTTGACCAAAAAACTAGTAGTACCAGCATGATTAATGGATACAGGAAGTCACTAAAACTAGACCAGTCTCCTATTTATAACCAGTAGATATGGCACAATTATTACTATTTAAACTTACCAAATACTCTATGTACATTTTACGATAACCGAGCACACTAAAAGACGCAAATTCCAGTTGTAAAACTTGTAAATAGAACAATATGTAGGCGAGAACTGCCTAATAACCGTAAAATACATAATAAAACCGTAACTCTAATACATAAGTCGAACACGAAACGTATAAACAGACACATAAAGGCAATACCTCACGATTTCTGTGCACCTTAGCCCTTCATACATGATTGCTGGAGTCAATGAGATGGAAACTTATATCACTGTGTCACATGAAGTATAAAATTACTGACTTATGCCTGGTTTCAGCAGTCCTCGGATACTCTCATGACAACTATGGATTCGGTTAAGATGTCTAAGCAAACTCCATAATCAAAACAATAGCACTGAATAGATAAATCCTTTAAGAATACTAAAGAAACGAGGCATGAGGGATTAAATAGTGAGTGTTACTTGAAAATACAGCGTGTAACATGCACTACTAAAATGCACTTGTCACTGTTGATGAGTAAAGTGAACTGCATGAGTTTGGCATCGCTTGGCATTTGCTCGCGGCGGCGCAAAGCAAATATAGAACATAATATCTAATTTTATTGTCACCGCCCTAGCCGCGTACTTACAGGACAGGACACGGCACGTTGCGAGTACCTAGTCTTGTTAATAGTGTGAGGTTTAATGTTTTAATAACCAATCGTGGATTTGATTAGTAGTAAAGTATCAACAGGTTTTATGGTAGTTTAAATGACTTAGTAGTTCCAAGATTGCTGGCAGTCAAGTGTTAATCATCGACGGGAATGTTTTATGTCTCTATCTTAATTTAAATCAAAATATAGTGCTTTAAAGCTATTGTCTTTTAAAAAGATGAAACTGTTGCAAGCAAGGTGTTAACTAATTAAGAGTTTGGCCTGAATTTCAACTGCTATCGCCAATAGACATCACGGACAATCACAGAGTATACATTAATTAAAAATAACGTAATAATCTTTCACTGCATGTATTTAATCCAAGTTTATGGAATTGTTAAAGTGCTTGCTGACGTACCTTAACGTAATAACTTCTTCCACAGTCTCCTCCACTTCCATATAAGCCACAACATTTGTCATATTTGGTTACAATAATTAAATCAATAGTCTACAATAAATTAGTCAACAAACATTAAAACTTTTTTACAAAATCATTTCGTCTAGCCAGCTGGTATTACAACAAGTATGTATAAGACAGCTGACGGTTCCAATTTAGAAATTATTATTACTAGTACCCCCATAAAAAAAAGTGAAATGACGTAATGTGTGCGTTCCAGGTGGTATCTGTGCAATTGAGTAGACATTAAACATGTTCACTTATAAATTGTTATTGTTACGATGTGGTAGTTGCAGAGACTGTGACCATTGAACTATTAACTTTTGTTACTTAATCTTATGCGTGATTTTCAATACTATCAGTATGTTTTAGTACTATCGCATAGTGCATTATGTGTTTGTAGTAATGCCTAAGAGTGTAAACTTCACATTAAAGTAAACAACACTTAACAACACGCCTGTTATCTCCAAAAGGTTAGGCAGAGGTGTACCTATAGATTACCCACATTACGCCAGTTATGATTAAGTCCCATGTCATAGGGGGCGAGCCTATTGCCATCAACCGGGCACAAATCCAGAATCTGGGCTGCTACCGAGATTTTTTTGATGGAAAAACCCAATAACGCTTTGCCGACCTGGGAATCCAACTTCAGTTCACTCATTTTCCATTGAAAAGGGAGGATCCTACAACTAGACGGGTGTCGTGTCTAGTGGGCAACTGCCCGACGGTGATATAGGGAGTAGGACGTTGTCTAAATGCTAGATGCTAGATGCGCGGTAAACTTTACTTGCGCGATGAAGGATTTAGCGTGAAGTCAGTATGATGCGTAGTTAGAATGTGGCGTTGTAGATGTCGCCAAAACCTGATGCTCAGCAGAAAAATATGATACTAGACATATATACGTACTGGAGTATATATATCTAGTATCATATTCGCTTCAGCTGATAAGTTTTGGTATATTAATTCTACGAACAAAAGTCGCCCAGTTGCGCTTAGAGCAATATCAATTAGGATGTATAAACTCAATCTATGTTTAGCCAATACTTAAATAGCTTTTCAGCGCTCCGCGAAGCTTTTTGCTCAAGCGTGCATAGCACACTTAGGTAATTATACCTTTTTGTATGTTACAATCGTCAAAAAAATTAAGTACTTAGGCAGCTAATTTTAATGAATGGATAACCATTTTGTGTGTGTGTTGACTAGAAAAGACTTTCCTCGTCTCAATGAACAACCTAACTGAATTATAAAAGTGTCATCGCACTCAATGACAATAACAGCAAAAGCATTGTGCAAATACATTGTGTATTTTTTTCTGCTAGTTTGCTACCTATTTCGTTGGCTGTACACTATTAGGCTCTGACTTGCAAAGTTTGTTGATAGCAAAAAGCCAAGCCACTGTCAGTGTGTGTAATGTGTCATTTATTGATTGCTTTAAGCATGACGAAAGTCGAAACTTCATTATTGGTTTTAATTAGAATTTATTCCGGATTTAATTATATTTGTATGTAGGTACTTCTTTAGATCTTGAACATCTGTTGATTACAAAGATTACCTACTATGTTGAGGTTAATAGATGTAAGCTGGGCAGGCATCCGTGCCCACCAGGAGATTTCAGACAGTTGAATTTCATTAGCATTGCATTGACCAATCCATTTGTTTGGTTTGATCTATATTTTTTATGTTGATGCCCTGCAGAGAAACCCAGGCAGGCACCGGTTTTGGGGAGTAAAAACGCTTAAAATAATTCTGGCTCTCTTTTTATTTATTTATCTCCCTAAAAACTATCCTTAACTATCTTGATAGATAAGAATCTCCTTTGTTGCCCATACGTCGGAGCGAAAAAGCCGATTCCTCAATAAAAAAAATAGGTGTGTATCATACTCACTTCCAGTACTCTCTTGCCATCTTGTACAGTCGCGAGGGCAGATGGTCGTTGTTGGTAGGGTTGATCTCCAGCAGTAAACTGGCGTCAGCGAGCGCCTGCTCAGCAAACGAGCTGTCTGTGGAGCATGCGCTGTACGAACTTGGACTGCCTATGCGAGACGACCTGCAGACAAAGTGGTACTGTGAGGATGGTTATTTGAGAATAGCTGGTGATAATAAAGGTCATTTTGCAACGTTGTTGGTGGAGGTAGGGGTTATAGGGATATAATAGTCAGCATGAGCCTTCCATACAGTAGATAAATTACTTATTGAAGGTCGCGGGAATCAGCTGGATATGAGTGACACATTACTGCCGATATATTCAGTAAAATCTCGCCATCAAAACGTAGGTGAAGTCAGTAGTATCAGATCTTTGTAGTGATGCTTGTGAGAGATCAATATTCAGCAGTGAACTTCTTAGTTTCAAATCATGCACCGGCTACAAACAGATATACTGATTTACTTATTCAAAGAGTTGTCAATGATTAAGATGTCGTTTTAATGACGAAGTAATAAATAGCGAGCAATTAAGTAGACGGTAAATAACTGAGATCCGACAGATGTGAAATTAGGAAGACCTTGCGAATTCCAATGGCAGTGAGAGGAATCTATTTAGAATTCTCAGAATTTTGTTTATGCAGCGTCTAGAGAATATACGTATTTAAAACCAGATTTGAGAAGGCATTTCAAATATGACATGAGTAGTGGATTCATTGTTGGTACTTTGTTGTACTATGGTTTTGATTCTAAACCCAGTTTCCTGATAACATATCAATACCGGTTCCAGGCGACTTTGATACACTGCGGCTCGGTGGTCCAGTTGTGATAAATACAACTAGCTGTCTCAATAAATAATTTTGTTTTTGACCTACAAGCAAGAGTCATCCTTCTAAGAATATCGTGTCTTACAGGTGTTCAATATAAATAAAGCAATGAGCTTACTACTACATTGTTTGATAGGGGCAAAACAACAGTAGCAGCGGACGTGATCTAGCCAGACGAACCGGTGAACTTTGGAAGGCATCTGGAACAGGGCGGAGGCGATGTAAGGAGAAAGGAATATTTTATCGCTAACTTTCTACTGGGTAAAGCAATACATTTCTAGGCAGACTTCGATGATTGACATAACATAACATAACATCACGCCTTGTTTCCCCGAAGGGTTGGGCAGAGGTGTTCCTATAGTACACCCACATTTCGCCAGTTATGTTTAAGTCCCATGTTATAGGGGGCGAGCCTATTGCCGTCTACCGGGCACAAATCCAGACTTCGGGCTGCTACTGAGATATTCCAGATAGAAAAACCCCAATAACACGTTGCGCGACCTGGGAATCGAACCCAGGTCTCATGCTCAGCAGTCGCGATTGCGACCACTAGACTAGACCAACGAGGCAGTCTTTGAGGATGATTGAATTTAATTTAAAAACACCTTTATCAAAATATCACACTTAATATTTCTCAAAGAGGTTTGTTGAGATATGTAGTACTGCGCATTTTGCTAGTGACTTGTGTTTCAAAATTCTTGTTATATTCTTCATAAGATTTGTAACATATGAGAACCTATTGCAATTGCCGGTCAATTACAATAATGACTACGTGCTGCTACTGAGAATTGAAAAATCCAATAACGCTGACGGTCGAAAGATCACACTCAAAAGGACTGAATCAGAAGTCGCTCAACACAAACTGTACTTTTCTCAAAAATGACTTAAAAATCAGGTACAATTACCTAGTCAAAATAAGATCACTGATCTCACAACACAGTCATACGTCATGTTCCGCTTATTACAAGTTACGTTAGTAGACGTACATTTTTGGTGTGGCACTTAAAAAATGTTGGCCCAGTGCCAACTGTACCAATAGTAACACTTGCCCCAATATTTGTTTGTTTGACAGATCCATTGATGGAAAAGCTCTTCTATATATACAGATATTTTCGTTGTTTGATGTGAAGGAAAAGGATTTGGTTGAAAATATTTCAGGATTATGTAGAAAAACTTTTATTTTTATTTTGCTGTAGGTAGTAATGATTTATTTTTACAAGGTCAAATGACAAGATCGGTATAAAAATCTAGATTTAAGACCTTTTGGCTGTTTACCGAACGGGTATGTTCATTTTCGAATTTTTCCGGCGTTCACCTAATATTGTGCCTTAGTAACAAACTCAGACGTGTGGCAGCCTATCATACACGATTCCCTGTTTCACGACGTGATTTTATAAGCGTGCAAGTACTACTAGTACAATGCAACTTACTACTAGTTTATTACGTATAGTCACGTACGCTTTCCGATTACCTGATGAGGGTAAGTCGTGCGTTACTTATATCTTACGCGGATCATTGCTTCAATAAGCATAACGCTTTATACTTAGTATACTTATGACATATTCTAATTATTATGTCTATGATGTAAAACAACTAAGCATGTTCATTATAACTTCAACTTTTCAAAGTGACTTTTGTGGCAGTCACAAAATGTTTACTAATTTTCTGTCCCTAGAAGACTACCAACCGTGGGAGTGTGTAGTTTTCCTTAAAGAATATTGAATGAAGGGACATAGATGGATTACCATTTCATCAAGACCACTTTTGAGCAAGCCCAAAAGTGTTTGACCTGAAGATCCGGTCATTCGACTGTTTTGTATATTTACATCATGACCGGAACTTACGGATTCTTATAGTTTTCAAAGCACGGATATTTATACTTTTCATCCCGTTTTGGGCTTCTGAGTTCCTGCCACGACTGTTTTCTATATTTACATGATGACCGGAACTTACGGATTCTTATACTTTGCAAAGCACGGATTTTTATACTTAGCAAAGCACGGATTTTTATACTTTTCATACCTATTTGGGCTTCTGAGTTCCTGGCACGACTGTTTTCTAATATATTTACATGATGACCGGAACTTACGGATTCTTATAGTTTGCAAAGCACGGATTTTTATACTTTTCATACCTTTTTGGACTTCTGAGTTCCTGGCACGACTGTTTTCTATATTTACATGATGACCGGAACTTACGGATTCTTATACTTTGCAAAGCACGGATTTTTATACTTAGCAAAGCACGGATTTTTATACTTTTCATACCTTTTTGGGCTTCTGAGTTCCTGGCACGACTGTTTTCTATATTTACATGATGACCGGAACTTACGGATTCTTACACTTTGCAAAGCACGGATTTTTATACTTTTCATACCTTTTTGGGCTTCTGAGTTCCTGGCACGACTGTTTTCTAATATATTTACATGATGACCGGAACTTACGGATTCTTATAGTTTGCAAAGCACGGATTTTTATACTTTTCATACCTTTTTGGGCTTCTGAGTTCCTGGCACGACTGTTTTCTATATTTACATGATGACCGGAACTTACGGATTCTTACACTTTGCAAAGCACGGATTTTTATACTTTTCATACCTTTTTGGGCTTCTGAGTTCCTGGCACGACTGTTTTCTAATATATTTACATGATGACCGGAACTTACGGATTCTTATAGTTTGCAAAGCACGGATTTTTATACTTTTCATACCTTTTTGGGCTTCTGAGTTCCTGGCACGACTGTTTTCTATATTTACATGATGACCGGAACTTACGAATTCTTATACTTTGCAAAGCACGGATTTTTATACTTTTCATACTTTTTTGGGATTCTGAGTACCTGTCACGACTGTTTCCTATATTAACATGATGACCGGAACTTACGGATTCATACTTCTCAAAGCACGTTAGCACTGTAGTTACCACCGGTCTATTTGTATCTTATAAGCTGACAGTAAAATAATAATGATAAGCGTTTATAGTAGATACTATATACCACACAAGGTGTCCCAAGTGGTTTCATGTTTACAAAGGCTTTATTGTTATGATATGAAATATTAGGGTAGACAGACGGGTGTACGCCACGAAATAAAGAGTGTAAACACTGTTCGAGCTGGTGACCGACTGAAGTTTTCTTTTAAAGATGTCGGATTAGTTTAACGTTTGTGAGGCCTGAATTCAGGACAATTTCCATGATTCTAAATTGTGAAGTCTATGTCTTGAAGAACTGTAACAGCTTGGGCTACCCAAAAATGTTGAAGTTTGTCTTCTGTCAACATTCATCAGAAAAGGGGACATCTCAAAAATAAATGTTATTTTCAAAATATAATTTGGCGAAATATGTATCCGTCATCGATTGGCACCCGATGATTCCGAACATTATCGAAAACTTTTCTACTTTATCAAAGTCACGATGATAACCAGTCTTATGATGCACCTATAATAAAATTCAACTGTAAATATGATTAATTTTCAGTAAACGTTATTTGCATAAGTAGAGTGAAAGAGAAAAAGAAAGGGTGAGCGAGAGAGAGTAGGAGGGTGAAAGAGTGTGAAAATATGTTAAATATGACCTTGTCGGTGTTATGTCAACTTATATTTGAATGAAACTAATGAAGACGGGTGTGGGGTTGGTGACATTGAAAAGAATTTCAGGCGAAAATAAGGTCAGAGTGTCAGACTGATCGATCTTTGCTGTTTCTCAGTCAGTTGAATGATATAGCGCATTTTTATCTAAGAAAGGCAGTCCGAGTTGAAAGAGATATTGGTCTATTTTTTGTTGCCATATTTTTGTGGTCTCATTGGAAGATTAGGAATTTAAATTAGACGAAGAATGTTACATCAGTTTAGAAGTGTGTGTTACATCAATTTTGCTAGCATTTGCTAATCAATTTCATTATCTGAACGTGGCCCTTCAGTCCTAAGAAACCATCTTCATCGAACGGTCCTAAGAAGATTGCCAAAGCTTGGAAACTTGTCAAGCACATTCCTACTACTGTCCTTCTAATCTAATCTATCTAGGTAGTAGTGTCCCACCGCAGGCCAACGACCTACCATTCAACACATAACTACACTTGAAATCGGAATTATAGAACAACAAACTCAATGACATACAGGGCCTGATTAACCCTTAGGCTAATTAGGCTACAGCCTAGGGCGCGAGGATCGGGGGGGGCGCGCTGAAATCGTGTCTTCGCATGCACTAATCTAGCATCATTGCATCTACCCTACATATTTCAACTAGACCGAGTCAAAACACTAAAACTAAATGCGCTTGAGAGTCCCTGATTTTAACAATACATTTTGAAATTTTAAACAGCGCGCGTAAAAGAAACACTGACTTGTTACTCGAATCGGTCGGTGGTCGAGCGAGTGGGTGAGCTGGCAACAGAGTGTCTAGTGCGGAGTTTTGTTTAACTCGCACTAGGCACTCTGTTGCCAGCTCACCCACTCGCTCGACCACCGACCTCCTCCTCACCGATCTCAGCGCACCTTGCCGCGCTCAATGAAACACATCAACGATGTGCGGGGACTCCCCGGTGTGGTTAGTAGTTAGTATACCTTGCCGTGCTTCATTAATTTGTCTTATCTCTTTCGAAATCGTCATTCGTCCTATCATGCGCTCTCGTATATTCGTTTTTGGACGAATGCCACGAAAAAGGACTGTATAATCTAATAATAATTAAAAAAAAAACATTAATCAGTTGCAAAAATGTTTTACTTGTATGATGCCTCTCCTCTTTTTTTAACAATAACAGAAATGTAAATATTTAAAAAATACTCAAGTCGAAGCAACTTCACACACTAGATGACCACGTGGTCATCATGGGCAATGGCAACTAAGTTGTCTATAGAAACTAAGCCAATACAAGTCATGCGGCCAAACACGACATAGATTTGGTTTTCTACTTGGTAGCCTGCAGTCACTTGTCATGATTTTGGTCTTAAAATGCGTGAGGTACTTTGCCTTTATGTACAGCCAGCTTAAATGGTTTGCCACCCTTTTTTTTGTATGGGAAGTCATCAAATGACTTCTTCTACTCTGGGTGAAGCGGGAGGTCGTGTCAGACTTACTGACTAAAACCCGCCCGTGTTCCTTCAGTTGCCTGTGCCAGGGCCACGGTTATATCTTTCGAATATCCCGCGACCCTGGCCTGGTCCTTACCGAACGGCAAGCTACGCGCCTGCGGTGGCCGGGCATCTGCATGCGACTCCCGACGCTCAGGGCGTCTCCTGCAGCGACTAGTGGGGTCGTGAGGGCGCAAGGCTCTCTCCCTCACGCGCTCCGCCTCCTCGCGAGCATTACTGCTTCGCAGAAGGAGGTGACGGCTTTCCTTTCTCTCTCGCTCCGTACCATGGCCTGGATCAGGGCCGGAAGCGAAAGATCGCCGCCGCCGATCACCGCCGCGAGGACACTGCGGTGTTCCGCCCAAGTTGGGAGACCTCCACCGTATGCTCTACCGTGTCCTCCGGGCGATCCACACAATGGTGACACCCGGGAGTTTCCTCTCGCTTTTTGCGAAACAGGAACCTCCCGAAACAACCGTGTCCTGTGAGGACCTGTGTCAGGCGGAAGGTGAGGACGCCGTTGCGCCTCTCCAACCACTCCTCAAAGAGAAGACTTACCGCCGCTATTGTGGCGTGCCCAATGGTTTACCACCCTCAGGTTAAATGTCATGCAGATTAAAGGACAACGTTAGTTTCGCTTGCAGATCGATCTGAAAACTTTTATAGGTAGTATGAACCATGTTAAAATTTTCACACTACAACTCTACTCACTACTATTTAGGCCGTCCGTAACACACCTGGCGGGGGCGCGTCCTCATAATTAGCCTAGGGCGGTCAGAACTCTTGATCAGTCACTGATGACATACACGACAGGATTCAAATTCTATTGCAACCAATTTTTTACTGCTTTTCTCAGTATTGTTTGTAAGTGGGGATGAAATGTAAATTATCTATGATTACGAATTCAAGTATCTTACTAAATATCTGTAAAATTCTTCTCATTGTATTTATGAATTTTGTTATGGATTCTGTCATTAACAGGCTTTGTATATGTACTTTTCTGTTACGTGCTTCAAAACCTATTGATTACGAAATAAATAAACTTCAAACTTAAACTTCTCCCTTTACACAAAATTCTGTCGTTCCTCCCGCCATCTTCACTTCTTTATTCCAACGTATTTGAGGCCGTTGCAGCATGTCTTCATCATCTTTCTTACGTATCGTATCAATTCTGTTCGTGATCTAACTATGACAAACTTACCGGTCATGAGTCACGCCGTGTGACGTGTATATGGGGCTTAGCGTGACGTCAGACAGCGACGCGTACCGCTGCGTGCTCGTGGACACGCGCTCATATTGACTGTTGATCTCGTTCTGTGGACAAATCATATTGTTAATAGCAGTTCATAGTAGTCATTAAGTCTTCAGGCATAAGGTAAGCGAAGATAGCTGCACCTGTGAAAAGTTGATGGCATACGATGGGTTGACGGTGTAAAAAGGGGCGTTTGTCTTTGCTGGATAGATACAGTCAAAGACGGACGGGACCAGGGCAGCCATATACTCAAATCGAGTGGTCGGACAGAGTTTTGAACATGGATATAATTTAACGCCAAAGAATTTCTTCTACCTTTTTTTGTCTGTTTGTTGTTTCCCAAATATTACACAACATAACAGTTATCAGCATTTGCCAGCCTGCAAAACAGTACCTATATTATTATAATCTCTGCAAGTAAGTATTTAAAACTACGCTGACTTTTTTATGTTATCCAATTTTTTTTTCTGTTAGCTTCCAATCTAGCGTGATTCGAGTAAGTTTAATTAAATATTGATGAAACCTTCCTTAGGTTAGTTTCGAGCGATTAATATATTAATTTAATATCAAAGAGGCAAGAATATCAATTCTAATTTATATAATAATTTTGTTATTCAATTAGCATAATCTCACAGATTGCAAGTCATGAAGCTACCAAGCCTATCTTCATTACAAACCACCAAAAACATCATAATTATTTATTAACGTCCATCTTGTTAGTATCAGTATCCGGTGCGTACAAGGCGTTAACAGTAATGGCGCGTGACATTGCCTTTTAAGCTCTGTCGCCCTGCGACTGCGCGTCTGGTTCCTGTATCAATTAAAAAAGGTATTCACCTGTTTCGGGCAGACGAGTGTGTATAACATTGTAAATACAGCTTGATTTTGAAGGACATCAAATGTTGTAAAACCCAATCACCGCGGACTATGTCTCTGAAAACCCTGACCATGTGGGTTATTTGGACTTCCAAAGTTTTCCACCAACTATCCCGTTCCCGGTAATTGGAGAACTTGACGGAATAACTGGCTTTCAATATCGAAAATAATGAGCGAAAACTCAGTAAAATGTAGTGGATATGGGGTACCTCAAAACGAAATTTATTTGGGAACTGTTGAGAACGTTGGGCACATACGTGTAACCACTCCACTGGAGATGGCGTGTTATTACATTCGTTGAACTTTTAATGTCTGCTCCGACACAGATCAAAAAGTGTCGGTATTTAAATTATAACTTTATACTCGACTTATAACCGATTAGCCTTCAGACGAATAATCTTTAGTATAACAGGCTTCCTAATCTGAATGGCGGTGGAAAGTTCTTTTTTAAGAAGTAGACATTACGTAGAAAGAGAAAGATATTTCGATATCGAGAGGAAAGGTACGGGGATCAAAAGTTTCATGCGAACGAGTCACCTCAAAGGAAATCAGTAGTAGATTGTATTAGAAGGAAAATTGTAAAGAAATAAACCTATTTTCTGATTTTAAATTCACGTAGTAACAAATAACCTTAGTTGTAAGAACTCAACCAAAAAAATCTCCATCAGTCATCACCATGACATCATTGGTAACAGCAATGCAGACAAAAAGTTCATAAGTATGGAAGAATTTGTTAGAGGCAATCCAAGCGTGGCATTCTGTTTATTACTTACTGCAAGCGCTACTAGCTCTGAATCATCCACAGGGCTTTGACATTGAATAGTTGAGCTACTAAATACGCGAAGCACCCAGAGAAATAAAAAATCATGTATTTCTACATCTTCTCTAATAAACGACATCAGTTTTGGGTCCTAAAAGATTAAAATCCCCGTTCCATGGACCCGAAACAGAGGATCAGACTACGGCAGCTTACTCTGGACATAGGCTGCCCCATATGCACGCTAAGAATCTCAATAATTGATGGATAATTGAATGGTAAAAAATGAATCGAGGATACAAACAACACTGATTGTAAAAGGAAAATCGTCTGTGTTTTAATCGATGTTTAAACATGCAATTCAATAATAATAAAAAAAATGATATAAATTTAGACGCATACGCTTACATCTGATCAATTCCAAGTAATGACCAATATCCACCACATCAAAGCGGACTCTGCCCGCTGGTTTCGATGCCCCAAATAGACTCCCAAACGGTTTGGCGACAGTACCTAAGTGAGTGCGGAAGTAGACGAATAAGTACTACAGCGGAGGAGTAAATTAAATTGCACATTGAACAATTGAAGGTCAATCTAGCAATGGACAGTCCATTGATGATTATGATGATGAAAAATATAGAGCATCAAACCTACCATCATTGTTTTACTGGTATTAACTTTTAAAGAACAGGAAAACTACCTTCATAATAAATTACGTTGTTGTGTTGTTGGAGTATTTCAATGCTTTCTGATGCAACCAATTTCAAGTTCGAAATTCAGAATTGAATTTAATAAATATTCCGGACAGGTGAATAGCGGGCAGGTGAGGGCCGTCCACAAGGACAGTTGACTGAAGTGGATTCGTATTGATTGACCAGATGTTGCACATGCGCTGTGTGCATAACAAATACACCACCAGCTACAAACTTAAACCACAAACGTCCAAGAATAAGCGACGCGAATGTTAGATCATTTATTCATGCAATACACATATGTAGGCTAATCAGTTACCGACCTTGGACGTCCGAGAAAACATCTTCAACGCACACAGACCTCACCGGACTAACAGCATATCGATTGATACACTTCTATTGCTTAATTTAACTCACCGAATCACCATAGCAACTTCATAGCACCGCACCTCCCTCTACACGATCCTTGAATACTTCTAAATTAAGCACCACATTCAAAACTAGGTCATGAATCTTAGAATCACGTTCTAAATTAGTAATTACTATCTTTGCTAAGGAACAAATGCACTGTGCTATCTGCGCGTAGCGACTGGAAGGCGCCAGATGGCTTGAAATAATAATCCCCAAACGTGAAGTATGGGCAATTCAAAAATAAACCACGCGGGGGAAGTTTGATTCCATTTATATTTGGAAGGATAATCGCTATGTTTTCCTGTTTCTAGCGCTTAGCGGTGGCAGGACCGGCGGCGAGTAAGCACTTAGCGTTACTAAGCTCGATCAACCATAAATAATTATTGTGTCGCGAAATGTAGATAACGGTCATATTCATTACTTACTTCAAGACCGAATGCTGCAAATATGAAGTGTCCAGCTCCTGACTGGGTGGTCGTGCTAATAGCCGCGCGCATTTTCAATCTGAATATTTAAAGTTAATAGCTAGTTGGATCGGTGTTATCACATAGTTCTCGGTTTCCGTGACTGCATGGATGTGTATCGATTCAGGTTTGTGACCACCGTTAACTGTGACAATAGAATACATTAACATAATTCTACACGACTTGTAGCGGAAGCTGCGTTCAATGTAAAGAGTATAAGCAGAAGGAAAACGTCCATTACACCAACATGTGGGCGTCGGTTAAGTTCAATTACTTGATTGTTATTTATGTTACTTTTATAATTGCTTTTCAATTAAGATAGACGGGTACGTTCCAGCTGAACCTGATATAAGGTGAATGCTCTAAGCAAATAGAGATGGAATTGTGCGAGACAGTGATATAATTGATGAACACAAATAAACAGTTTAAGTGAACAAGTGCATACGTGAATAGATAGTAGAATAGCTTAGTAAGAAATAGGTTATAGAAATAAATATAGGTTTAAGCAGTAGGTAGTTTAGTTTCCTAATTAAGTCTGTTTTTTATAATGTTATTTAATAAACAATCAAATAGAACCCAAAAAACGTAATATTGTAACACGGGCCTCATTACGGTAAAGTTTCGTTGTAGCTAAGCTAAATTGTCAAGCGGTCCTCGTTACGGTATAGTTTCGTCGTACTTAAGCTAAAATGTACCAAAATCCTGCCTCGCTCTGATTGGTTAATGTAAAATGTGATTTATTGTGATTAGTCGGCTAGTTCTCGAGGCAAAAATTGTATAAAAATAGGAGCAAAATGCCCGTTCGACACGCCAGCCCGATCACTATGTACGGCAAGCCAATCCCTTGGGAGAAGCAAGCCAAATACCTAGGCGTGATCCTCGATGAGAACCTTACCTTTAAGGCTCATATTAAGGCGGTTCGCGCGCGCGCCTCCTTCGCTCTTAGCAGGCTGCAATTCGTACTGACAGCCCGTAGTAAACTGTCCCTCAAATGCAAGCTCCGCATCTATACCGCAGTCATCCGTCCCATCATGACCTATGCCTGCGTTGTATTTGCGCACGCTCACCCACGTCATCTCCATAAGATGCAGACCCTCCAAAACCGTTTCCTCAGAAGGGTCACGGGTGCCCCCTTCTATGTCCGTAATATCGATCTTCACGTCGACCTCAAAATGCCAACCATAAAACAGTTCATGAAACGCTTATCAAAGCGTTTCTTCGACTGCGGCATCAAACATTCTAACCCCCTGATTACAGCGGCCGCCCGCTACACTCCCTCTCGCATTAGCAGTATTCGCCGACCAAGGCATACTTTAATCGACCCCGACGACGCCACTACCCTCCTCCAGGAGAGTAGCAAGGCCACTAGCACGCTACATAAGCCCAAAACCCGATCGCCGTCCTACCGCCCTCGCCGCCGAGGCCCGCCGCGACGCCCAAATCGACGCCCCTCCCGACCCTTGCTCGAGCCAGCCCGCGCCGCTGAGCCTGTAGCTTTAAATTCGTCCCTAATTAATACCAATCCTGATCCAGCTAGTCATTTGCTGCCCTCTTCCAGCGACGCCCTAAGCCGAGGTTCGTACCCCACAGGGGGTGCCCTTAGCGTTGTCGCTTAGTTTTAGTTAGTATATAAGTTTAAGTCCTGGCTGGAGGCCTTAATTTATTAGGGAATCCACAGGCAAGTCCGCTTAAGCAGACGACAACCGCATAGGTTGACCTGCGAGATGCCAAACAAACAAACAAAACCCGTTCGACACAGTCGGCGGCAAGCTCTCTAGAAGAAACACTCAATATAGAAGCAAGAAGAAAAAGTGGTTTCATTTCTCACCAAACCCAGCATAGCAAGTGAGGCTGTACGCCACATTTAATGGTCCTTCGAGAGCCGGATATAGTGGGAAATAATCAACTGAAGACTTCGAAGATTGCAGCAAGTCAAGAAATATCTTATATAATATCGAATCGTCCGGTGTTAGCAATCGCCAACGAACCTCACCGCCCCCCAGAAGAACCAATGGTCGTCCACACAGAAGAACCAGTGCCAGCGAAGCATGAAGATACACGTCAGTCACCGGCGGGAGGTCAAACCGACCTAGCCCTCCTAGCCGAAGCCATCACCCGGGCTGTCAGCGCTGCTCATCGACCCAAGTTCGTCGAGTTACCGACCTTCAGTGGCGCTCATCAGGAATGGCTACCCTTCCGCGCCGCCTACTACGAAACAGAAGCGATGTTCAGCACAGTTGAAAATACGAACCGACTCAGAAGAAACCTGAAAGGAAAGGCCAAAGAAGCGGTGGAAGGCCTACTAATGACCAACGCGCACCCAGCTGAAGTAATGAAGACATTGGAGTCAAGATTCGGAAGACCAGAGTCAATAGCCATGCTGGAGATGGAGACGCTTCGAGGTCTACCACGTCTTACTGAGTCACCAAGGGACATCTGCATATTCGCCACTAAAGTCTCCAACGTAGTAGCAACATTGAAGACTTTGGGTTGTTTCAATTACATGTACAACCCTGAACTCGCGAAGACAATAGTGGACAAGCTGACGCCGACTCTAAGATATAGATACTACGACTTCTCAGCCACGCAGCCACGTGAAGATCCTTGCCTCATCAAGATAGAAAAGTTCTTCAAAAGGGAAGCAGAATTGTGCGGACCTTACGCACTGCCTGAACAAGTGACAGCACCTACTACAAGCACACTACAGAAGAAGATGCAAAGGGTCAACAACATGACTGAGAAGACGCAATCAACAAAGTGCTTCATATGTGACGATACGGGGCACACCAACGCAACAGAATGCGACGCTTCTGCTGACGACAGAAGTAAGAAGAGGTGACAATAACCACCCAGTGGCATCTCTCACGCCGCTAGGTTGGGTACTCCACGGTAGCCAAACGCGAACCTTCGGTCGAAAGATCGACTTCGTGTCACACATCACAGAAGATCCAGAAGAGAAATTAGAAGACCTCGTGAAGCAATACTTCGAGATGGACACACTCTGCATCAACCCCAAGAGGCCGAAGACCGATCCAGAAGAACGAGCACTTCGTATTCTGGATAAGACTACAACGAAGACAGACGAAGGAAGATTCCAGACAGGTCTTCTCTGGCGACAAGAAGATGTCAAGTTTCCTGATAACTATGAAAACTCATTGAAAAGGCTCATTAACATAGAAAAGAAACTCGATCGTGATCCCACATTAAAAAAGAAGTACGTCGAACAGATGGACGCCCTCATCGCAAAGGGATACGCCGAACCTGCCCCACCACAGAAGACGGTTGACAAGACCTGGTACCTTCCACACTTCGCAGTGGTCAACCCGATGAAGCCAGATAAACTTCGTGTAGTACACGACGCCGCGGCCAAGACCAAAGGGGTGGCACTCAATGACATGCTACTTAAAGGTCCTGATCTACTACAGTCACTACCAGGCGTCGTCATGCGGTTCCGACAACACATGGTTGCAGTCACGGCAGACATCAAGGAGATGTTCATGCAAGTTAAGCTGCGAACAGAAGACAGAGATGCACTGCGGTACCTATGGCGCGGGGATCGACGAGACGACCGACCTCCAGAAGAGTACAGAATGAAATCGTTAATCTTCGGAGCATCGAGTTCACCTTCGACAGCAATCTATGTCAAGAACCTGAACGCCAAACATCATGAGGAAACTCACCCAGAAGCCGCAGCGGCCATAGTACAGAAGCATTACGTCGACGACTATTTGGACAGCTTCAGAAGCCTCGAAGACGCCAAACGCATCACGAAGAGTGTACGAGAAGTACACATGAAAGCCAGCTTTGAGTTGAAACAGTGGAAATCGAACTCAACGTCGCTCCTAGAATCACTTGGAGAAGACAGACATACAGAAGACAGAGAACTCTACAGAACAGAAGAAAAGACTGAACGAGTCTTAGGGGTCGTCTGGAAGATCAACTCCGATGAATTCACCTTCAACCTCAACTTAACCAGATTACCTCCCGCACTCATAGAAGGAAAACAGCCGACGAAAAGGGAAGCGTTGAAAATAGTCATGACACTGTTCGACCCGCTCGGATTCGCCTCGCCTGTTACAATCAGGGCGAAGCAGCTACTCCAGGAAGTCTGGCGCAGAGGAACAACGTGGGACGATAAGATCGACGAAGACCTGGCAGAACAGTGGGACATATGGATGGGGCATCTGAAGAATCTCCACGAAGTAACAATCCCGCGACAATACCTCCACTACAGCGAAGCCGTCACTCTAGAACTCCACGTCTTCAGCGATGCCAGCGAGTCAGCATACTCTACGGTCCTCTTCTGGAGAGCAGTAACAATAGACGGCGAGGTAGGCTTGTCCTTCATCATGGCCAAAGCAAAGGTGGCACCATTAAAGTTAACGTCGATCCCGAGGTTGGAGCTACAGGCAGCGGTCATGGGCACTAGGCTCGCAGAGACAGTGATCGAAGAACACGAAAGAAAGCCCGACCGCAAAGTATTTTGGACAGACAGCAAAACCGTGTTAACATGGATAAGAACAGGGTCACGTTCATACAAACCCTACGTGGCTCATCGTCTAGCAGCAATAGAAGAGGGTTCCAAAGTCAACGACTGGCGATGGGTTCCGACGAAGCTAAACGTGGCGGACGACGCCACACGAGACGTACCAGCAGCTTTCAACAGAGATCATCGATGGTTCAAAGGGCCGGACTTCTTATACCAAACAGAAGACTCCTGGCCAACTGAAACCGTTAAGACAACAACAGAAGAACCTTCCGATGAAGAGAAGACACATCACGTGAGCGACAAGAGAAGACTGAGGCTTGCAGAGGGTCTGCCTGATCCAACGAAGTTCTCCAACTGGGACCGACTTCGATACTCAACAGCACGTGTTCTGCAGTTCATTCAACTCTGTAGAACCACCAAACAGATCGTAAATTACAGAAGAACGAAGAAGAATAAAGAAACGGATCCGACTTGGAAGAAGAACAAGACTACAGTGAATCAGCAGACGCCCGCAAAGAAGAAGAAGCCATTACAAGAAAATAGACTGCTACCAGTAACAGCCGAGCTGCTCAAAACAGCTGAAAAACTCCTGATGAGGTCGTCTCAAGAAGAATCTTTTACGGAAGAAATAGATAGTCTGAACAGCGGGAAACCGATCAACAAAGGAAGTCGCCTCCACCAGCTCAGCGTCGAGTCCATAAACGGCACAATTCGACTCAGAAGTCGTATTCGAGCGATCCAAGACATACAGGAAGGAATCAAAAACCCGCTAGTAATCGAGGCTGATCATCCTACAGTCAAGCTCTGGGTACAAGCTATACATCGACAACTCCATCATGCCGGTGTAGAAGCCACAGTCAACGAGTGTAGACAACAGTATTGGGTATTAAGACTACGCCCTATAACACGCACAATACTGCGAAGATGCCTGTTCTGCAGAATGAAGACACAAGTACCACCGTATCCGAGAACCGGGGATCAGCCAGCGTGTCGCTTAGCTCATCACAAGCGACCCTTCACCTTCACCGGAGTCGATTACTTCGGACCTCTCTCGGTGACCGTCGGACGAACTCGACAGAAGAGATATGTGGCCATATTTACATGTCTCACGACGAGAGCCATACATGGTCCTTCGAGCTCGCCGGCTCACTCAGCGCCGACTCAGCAGTGATGGCAGTGAGGAGAATGATCGCACGACGCGGCTGCCCGACTGAAATATGGTCGGATAACGGCACCAACTTAAAGGCCGCCGACAAAGAACTACGACAGGCGATCGACGCAGCGACTGCAGAGGAAGCAGCAAAGAGGACCATCTCCTGGCGCTACATACCGCCTGGAGCTCCATTTATGGGCGGAGCTTGGGAGCGAATGGTTCGTTCCGTCAAAACAGCTCTCACCGCGACGTTACACGAACGTCATCCGACAGAGGAGGTCCTCACTACTCTATTAGCAGAAGTAGAGTACACCGTAAACAGTCGCCCGCTGACTCACGTATCAGTCAGCCCAGAAGATCCAGAGGCCCTCACACCCAACCACTTCTTGCTGGGAGGCCCGGGGCGCGTGCCGCAGCCAGGCACCTTCATCGAGCAAGACACCATCTCACGGTCCAGCTGGCGAGCCGCACAAAGACTGGCGGACATCTTCTGGCTACGCTGGGTAAAGGAGTACCTCCCTGAACTCCAACACCGGCGGGAGCCACATGGACGAGGCCAAGAAGCACGTGTCAACGACCTCGTACAGATTGTCGACCCGAACCTACCCCGTAACGTGTGGATACGAGGAAGAATCATCGCTACGTATCCAGGCCCCGACAACATCGTGCGGACGGTGGACGTGCTGACCAAGGGAGGTGTTCTGCGCCGGCCAGTGAGGAAGCTAGTGATCCTGCCTCTGCCTACGGACGTCGAGCCCGCACCTGGAGTTGATGCGACGCGGTCGCACGGCGGGAGTGATGTGCGGGACAGTGATATAATTGATGAACACAAATAAACAGTTTAAGTGAACAAGTGCATACGTGAATAGATAGTAGAATAGCTTAGTAAGAAATAGGTTATAGAAATAAATATAGGTTTAAGCAGTAGGTAGTTTAGTTTCCTAATTAAGTCTGTTTTTTATAATGTTATTTAATAAACAATCAAATAGAACCCAAAAAACGTAATATTGTAACACGGGCCTCATTACGGTAAAGTTTCGTTGTAGCTAAGCTAAATTGTCAAGCGGTCCTCGTTACGGTATAGTTTCGTCGTACTTAAGCTAAAATGTACCAAAATCCTGCCTCGCTCTGATTGGTTAATGTAAAATGTGATTTATTGTGATTAGTCGGCTAGTTCTCGAGGCAAAAATTGTAAAGTAGTAAAGTAGTTGTTGTAAAAATAGGAGCAAAATGCCCGTTCGACACTTACCACTATACTACCGAAGATGTAAACTAGTTCGCAATGACAGGTCTCGATGTCACAAGGGTGGCACACTCATATACTTTAGGAAATCTTTGTATTGTATCCCTATAGACCCACCTCCTCTCTTCTCCCATCTGGAGACCTCTATCTGTCGGCTCGGCATGACCGGCCACCAACCGATCACCATCATCTCCGCTTATATCCCACCCGACAATGGTCCGGAGGATCCCATCTCGCTCCAAAATGACTTCACTGCCCTCTTCGGTATGAGTGACTCCGTCATCTTGGCGGGGGATCTTAATGCCAAGCACCCGGCGTGGAATAGTAGCACAACCTCAACCAGAGGTAGGTTAGTTTTCAAGTTAGGCGAATCCCTTAACTTTGACGTCATCGCTCCAATGAGCCCGACTCACTTCCCAGGTAATCCTAATCACCTTCCCGATGTTCTCGATGTAGCGCTGCTCAAGAATGTGAACCTCCGTTTGCAAACAATCGATTGAGACGTTCCACGAGCTAAACTCTGACCACCGCCCTGTAGTCATGCATCTTGCACCCTACTCGGGCCCGATCGACCCCAACCGCCCCCCTCAGACCCAGACGATAACCGACTGGAGGAAAGTAAGCGAAAGACTGAAATCCACCACGTCGCCTCACTTAGACACCATCCCCGATCACTTAGTGTCAGTCGCCGACACGACGGCCGCAATCGACTCGTTTACAGAGCACGTACAATCCGTATTGACGGATTGTTCACGGGAAGTTCCGGTGATGGAAGACCATCGCTGGAAACTACCTGCTGACGTACGTGACCTGATAACCGAGAAGAACGCGGCCATCCGTGCCTACGACTCCTTCCCTTGTGACGCGAACAAAGCCCACATGCGCCATCTACAGCGTGCTGTAAAGAAACGCATAGGGGAGGTTCGCTCTGAGGGCTGGAACAAGATGCTCAGCGAACTCGAGCCCACTCATCAAGCCTTCTGGCAATTACAGAGGAAATTGCGTTCCTCAGAAGAGGTCTCTATGCCTCCTCTCATCCGCCCCGACAATAGTGTCGCTTTCGACAGTCCCGATAAGGCTGAATGTCTTGCCGACAGCCTAGAGTCCCAATGTTCTCCCAGCTCCCAACCAGTAGACCAAGCTCACCTGAACAAGGTCGACGCTGAAGTCGAACGAAGAGCCTCCCTCCCTCCCGTCGAAGACCCTGATGATCCTCTGCCTCCCGTCACTCCAGACGAAGTGCACGACATCATTAAAGGGCTCCACGCTCGTAAGGCCCCCGGTTCGGATGGTATTACCAATAAGGTATACAAACTCCTTCCTGCCCCGCTAATAATGCTTATGACCGCCATCTTCAATGGCGCCTTGAGCAACAACATCTTCCCACAAGCATGGAAAGAAGCCACCGTCATCGGTATCCCAAAGCCAGGCAAGCCAAAGTCTGAGCCCTCCAGCTACCGCCCTATTAGCTTACTCAATGTTCTCGGCAAAATCTACGAGAGGCTTATTTATAAGCGTCTCAAAGACTACGCCGAAGCAAAGAGCCTCATACCCAACGAGCAGTTTGGATTCCGTAGCCAACACTCGGGCACCCAACAGGTCCACCGTATCGTAGAGCACTTATGCGCTGGTCTGCAGCGTAACGCGACGACGGGTGTGCTATTCTTCGACATAGCGAAAGCCTTCGACAAAGTCTGGCACAACGGCTTGATATACAAGCTCTACCAACTAGGAGTGCCAGATCGTCTCGTGCTCATCTTACGAGACTTTTTGTCGAACCGGACCTTTCGCTATCGCGTCGAGGGAGCACTCTCGTCCCCTCATCCTATTCGCGCCGGTGTCCCTCAGGGTTCCGTACTATCTCCTCTCGCCTTCACGCTGTTCACTAGCGATATCCCAAAAAGTAAAAAGGCTCAGTTGGCTCTCTTCGCCGACGACACTGCCGTTTACTATACCGGTCACTGTCCCAACGCTATAGCTCGTACACTCCAAACCTCCGCAAACGTCTTAGGCGCTTGGTTCCGGAAATGGAGAATCGAGGTCAACCCCGATAAGAGTCAGGCGGTTCTCTTCTCGAGACGTCGTCGACTCCCTCCCCCACTTCCCAGCCCGATCACTATGTACGGCAAGCCAATCCCTTGGGAGAAGCAAGCCAAATACCTAGGCGTGATCCTCGATGAGAACCTTACCTTTAAGGCTCATATTAAGGCGGTTCGCGCGCGCGCCTCCTTCGCTCTTAGCAGGCTGCAATTCGTACTGACAGCCCGTAGTAAACTGTCCCTCAAATGCAAGCTCCGCATCTATACCGCAGTCATCCGTCCCATCATGACCTATGCCTGCGTTGTATTTGCGCACGCTCACCCACGGCATCTCCATAAGATGCAGACCCTCCAAAACCGTTTCCTCAGAAGGGTCACGGGTGCCCCCTTCTATGTTCGTAATATCGATCTTCACGTCGACCTCAAAATGCCAACCATAAAACAGTTCATGAAACGCTTATCAAAGCGTTTCTTCGACTGCGGCATCAAACATTCTAACCCCCTGATTACAGCGGCCGCCCGCTACACTCCCTCTCGCATTAGCAGTATTCGCCGACCAAGGCATACTTTAATCGACCCCGACGACGCCACTACCCTCCTCCAGGAGAGTAGTAAGGCCACTAGCACGCTACATAAGCCCAAAACCCGATCGCCGTCCTACCGCCCTCGCCGCCGAGGCCCGCCGCGACGCCCAAATCGACGCCCCTCCCGACCCTTGCTCGAGCCAGCCCGCGCCGCTGAGCCTGTAGCTTTAAATTCGTCCCTAATTAATACCAATCCTGATCCAGCTAGTCATTTGCTGCCCTCTTCCAGCGACGCCCTAAGCCGAGGTTCGTACCCCACAGGGGGTGCCCTTAGCGTTGTCGCTTAGTTTTAGTTAGTATATAAGTTTAAGTCCTGGCTGGAGGCCTTAATTTATTAGGGAATCCACAGGCAAGTCCGCTTAAGCAGACGACAACCGCATAGGTTGACCTGCGAGATGCCAAACATACAAACAAAAAAAAAACCCGTTCGACACAGTCGGCGGCAAGCTCTCTAGAAGAAACACTCAATATAGAAGCAAGAAGAAAAAGTGGTTTCATTTCTCACCAAACCCAGCATAGCAAGTGAGGCTGTACGCCACAGGAATTATCTTAAAAATTTAAACAACAGATAGCGGTGCGCTCAAACGGGGATAATAAAGCGTTTATTGAATTTAATTTATTCATCGTAAGGTCAATACACAAAACAAATTGAATATCTAATACTGTTCGCATACTGCTTAATTTACATCATCGGGAGAGTAAAATGGGACGTAAAAACACAAATTACTGAGTATTCGCGAAAATTTTCGATCGGAACACATGGACATGGCGAAAGGCTACAACCAAATGCCACTTCGGTTCCCATAAATACGTACGCAAGTCCTTGAAGCAACAATCACTGGTGTTTGCTTAGGGTGTGACGCAAACGATCTACTAGTAGACAAAATTATAACGTTAAACTGTCCGTGCGTTGATTATATTTATAAGAAGTCGAATTCTACGAATTTACGCCGGAAAAAGACGTCAATGTAGACCACTGAGTGACTTTTTTTCAAATGTTGGCCGAAAATGTAGGTACATGATATCATAATTTAAATAAAAGACATTTTTTGTTAGGCGAAACACGCACTATTGTGGACACGCAGCTTCGAACAACGGCTTTTCGTTGTTGGTTTATTACGATGCGATTTCTCTTATAAAGTAGTTTTTGGGCGTACACTTTTTAAAAAGTTGAGACTTACATTTTTTTATCTAAATATTACGTCAATAACTGATAGAGAATGCACAGCTTAGACTGATGAAGACGTAAGAAGCATACTGTAACTTTTACATGGAGGATATGCTCCTTAGCATATGTTCTTCCCTTGATCGATTATAAACGGAAGTTTGAAGTCATAAGAAAGAGAAGCCGCGGGCTCATTAATAATTATTCGAAGACACAGTAAAAAGCATACTTTATCTCACATAAAAGTTGAAGAAGATAAATTAAGACGCAACAAATCTCGGAATCCCGAAATTAGCCCAAGGTTAAAACGAGCGTAATTTATTTTGGAACTAAAAGCAAGTAACGAGCGAGTAGACTAGGCCTTGGTCTTACGGCCGACATAATCACTACCTTGTTACTAATTGTTCAAAAGATTGCACAGCTCTTATCTAAATGTGTTAAAACTGAGGCTAAAAAATAAAAATAAACAATTTCAAGTTTATTCAGACCAATGACGCCCTATATACGGAAACAGATGCCGTACTTAGTGATATGCTAATTGCTTGACTGCAATAAAATGCAGACGGCCGTTTGGAATTAATTAAACTTTGTGTACAATTGATACTCAGTATTATTAGCATTAGAGGAATGCAAGATGTTCGTTTTATAACACTCTTAAAGAAAACCGATTAAGATGCCATTTATTCAGGACAGCAACTTGTGTAACATACAACATAACAATAAAATCAACTTTATTTGATTCTCAGCGATAAATACACCTAATTGCGTAACACATTTTCTTAAACGATTACGAATAATCTATTGTATTATGACAGTTCTACAACATTCATTTCGTTATTTACATTGTTGAGCAGATATTTTTTATAGAACTTCTGAAGCAGTGTATTACGCAATTAGGGTACTGGTTTAGATTTTGTGTCGTCTCTAAACTATTAGTGGATCGATAGCTGTATTCTTTTGGACAACGTAAACACGATACCTGATTGTGTTGACTTATCTGTGCTGTATCGCCGGATGTGGCAAGCTCCTATCCTATGCCTATGTAGCTTTGCCTGTAGGCTTCACACCTCGCATGTGTCATTATTTTTAGCCTATAGGTACTCCCTCTCTGCGGACTTGAGTAAACGCTACTTTCTTTCTACTTATACATATATAAACTCACGCCTACAGTCTCGTTGGCGTAGCCAGAAGCTAACAGAACTCCTGGTGCGATACTTACACTACCTTTGCTTCGTCCACATTCTTTGAAGAGCGCCGGTTGTGAGTCTACGCGACTGACCATTTAAACGGCTAAGGACAAAACTTGTCTACATATACAAAAGGCCTTACCACGCGGTTACCGGCTTATATAAAGACGCGCGGGTAACAACAGAGACATCTGCACTACACCTTCTATGTACAAATCATTAGAGTGGACATTAAATCCATTGTTTACATTTTCCACGCATCGACCATGAATGGAGGCATCCATTCATTATCATTCTATAAATTTACAAATGGTTTTGCAATATTTACCTGAACTACTTCTTTAGTATTTCCCTTCAGTCGGTCAAGGCTCTCCTCGGAGGAGTAGTCTGAAGTCCTGATGAAATGAGCTGCATTCCTGGTGAACTGACGCGTTTGGTGGACTGGTTGTGACTGAAACTCTTCTTCCACTTCTGTTATGGTTTCTGAGGTCACTGTGCTTGCTGGCTGGTTTAGTTGTCTGTTGAAGAGATTGGACATGATAAGTATGTGTGTTTAGATGGTGTCAGGGACATGCTTACGCGAATTTTGGATCCTTTATGAAACATGACCGGATTGCAAGACGTAATTTTATCTTAATCTTGCAACATGCAGTAATATTGCGATAAGTGTGATAATTTTTGACAATTCTAGCTACTGGTGAAATATTTACATTTACTACTGTCTGAACCGACCCGCCCGACAGACAATGTCATGTCAAAATTTCAATAATACATGCAAAATTCACTTAAAAGCACTTTCAGTTTTCCCAATTTTTTTCAATTACCTTGTAACTTTTATAATTTTTCGTTCTGAAGTGACACACACACTTATCACAGTGGCACACATCATTAAGGCTATTAGAACATTTTAAAATAAAAAAAATACCAAATTGGTCCCGCCGCGCCATTCTGAAGTGATGCGTTTACCACTGCATTAAATTTTTATTATATTGATTACTAGCTTCTGCCCGTGACTACGTCCGCGTGAAAATTCTTGTTCCCGATCCACCCCGTCGCATCGAAACACCTGCCCGTGCTATTCGGGTAATAATAGTCATAGCGTGATTTTACAGAGCCTATAGCATTTCTCAAGAATTGGGCTTTCAAATGCAATCAAGGTCGATTCCGAGGACTATGTTTACCCCCTACACACAAGCTTTCAAACAAACAAATTTTACCTCTCTAAAATATTAGTATAAATTGGACCTTGCTAGTAAAATTACTACAGAGCCACAGATGCTTTAGTTTAAATAATGTCAAAGTTGCTAAAGATGGAGAGGTATTCATACAAACAAATGTTTAATCAAACCTTGATTTACTGTTTTGGTTACAACATACTGTTGTACAACAACTCTTTGGCACTACCTATCATATTCAACAATAATAATTAACTGTACAGTGTTTATTTGTCTGATAACAATTCTGTTGATGGTGCAAAATGTTTGATCAAACATTGGTAAAGTGATAGAATGTGGAAAACATGTTAAATGCTTATGTACTACACAGGGGGAAGGTCTTGGTTATCATGTCAGTCACTTCCGTTTGACAAGGTTAAAGTAATTCCTTTGCATTTGCATCTTATCAGAGGAAAGTTGGTTAATTAGTTCAATTTATTTACTTAGTTGTCGGCATTTAATTTTATTAGACTTGCTAACATTAGCACTGAAATAACAAATGTTATTGTTTCCTAAATTGTTTCTTCAAATTTTATTATATGTTACTAATTAGGATAGATCATATCATAAGACCTACTTTAGTAATGAAATTATCTCATAATTAGTAGGTATGTCTTCAATCATAGAGGTATGTAGAATATTAACTTGAATTATATGTTTAAATTAAGTGTTTGCAAGTTCCTAGAATTGAATTTCAGTTGATCATGAATTTGTTTTATTTATTTATACACTTCTAAAGTTCTAACTGCAACTGTCTGCATTAACTTTAGAATTGGGTACAGAGAGAAATGAAAAATACAGAACTAGTTTTTACATACATTGATAACAGTTGTTAAGCTATGTCATTTACCATGATAAAAAGTATCCTATGTGTTCATCCAGTTTATAAACAAACTGTGTGCTTTTCATTTAAATTGATGTTTGAAGTAACAAACATACAAATAGGATTTGTATAGTCTTGCCAACTATATACATACACAGTAATACCCCACAAGTTGGTTAAAATATAAATAAGTACAGTAACAAACATGGTTTACATACTTATTCAAAATTTAAGCCCTGACCAAAAGTTCCAAGAACCAATGTTGTGCATAGTTCTAACAAGGTCATTTCATACTGTGTTTCTATGACCTCACATCTATGTGGTTGTGACATCATTGTCAACAGAACTTGTCCTTTACTGGTACTTGGGCCCTAACAACCTTGTGATCAATCTGTCTTAAAAATCTGAAAAACCAGTAGGTGTTTTGTGGTAAACAAATGTTGCAGCAATTTGTTTTTGCATTGGAAACATGTTGCACAATGACATGTTGTATGCACTGTAAGTTGGCAATAATATATTTGTACAGATTGGTTAACTTTTCTGATAAAATCATGTTTATTGTTCTTTATTGATAAATAAGCCTGATCGAGCCAATAATGTTTTTTTTTTGTAAAGTGGTTGTTAAACTTCATTTTTTAATACAAATATCCAGAATTAAAAGCAGCCATGTCCCAAGTAATAATTTGACAAATATGGATAACTTCAGATGTGAAAAGGTAACAGACATAAAGTTAGAGTAACTTTCGCATTTATAATATTCTAAATATTTAATAAAAAGTGTTATGAATTAATTGACATTTTCTTTTATGTTCTTAAAATAATTATAAGCTGTATTATATTTGCTGCCATGAAGCTGTCTATAATGTTCCCACTGCTGGGACAAAGGCTTCCTCTTGGTGAGAGGGAGTGGGCTGTAATCCACCACATGGGCCCAGTGCGGTTTGGGTAGATGTCACCATGTCTGTGAGTTTTTGGTTCTAGAACATGCCGGTTTCCTCATGATGATTTCTTCACTGTTTTAAAAACATTGACAATGAAATAATTTAGATACACAAACTAAAGTGGCAAGAAATTATAAATTGTTTCAATTTCTCTTTAAACATTATATACTCTTATTAATATTTTAACTTTGTTATAAACTTTATTGAGCAAGCTGTAGTCCCATAAGTGAAGGTGAACATCTACATAAAACCTAATGTTGCCCATTATTTAAGTGTTGTATAATGTGAATATTTTTTGTTGGATATCCTACTTCCTTCTAATATTATAAATTATAAATGCATGAGTTTCTGATGATGCATGAATGTATGTTTATCACTCTTTCATGCAAAAACTTCTGAATGGATTTGGATTTAATTTGGCACACAGATAGTTTATGACCTGGTTTAACACATAGGATACTTTTTATCGTGGTAGTATGTTCCAGTGGGATAATTTCCGACCTACACACAGCGAAGCCGCGGGCGAAAGCTAGTCCTAAAAATTAAGAACAGTAAGGAAATGGCAAGTTTTGGTTACCATAACATGGTCTTATGATAAAAGACTGTTGATTGTTCTTCACTGATAAATAAGCATAGTTGCTACATAGTCTGTTACTAATGTTAATTCATGAATAAACATGAGCGAAATGAGGATTTTAAGATTAAAATTTTATCCTGATTGATAACCCAACTTTACCCATTGTATTTGCTTTTAATTGCTTCTAATTTAAAATGTATTTATATGGAACTCATTACTGATAACTTAACAAACAAAATATGTTTAGCACATATGCAACATACTTTATTTAAAATTCTGTGAATTTGGCAATAACATAAGAATTTATTAATGAAATTATAAATGTAAAACTAAGGAACAAGTTTAGTAAGAATTTTATGATATTATCATAATTGGCAGTTGTGATAAAGAGGGTTTATCTATCATAAATTCATAATCTTTGATACTTCATAACTTAGCTCACCTCTAGATATGATAGTAAAACGATAAAACTGGGCTATGAAAATTTAATTATTTGTAGTGATTCACTGGCTAATACCAGCAACACATAAATGGCTGTTCTAAATACGAAAGAGAGACAGCATACTCACTTAATTGGGGTGCTTCTCTTCACAGGGGTTTTGCGTCCAGACTTCTGGTGGACATGTTCCCCGACCTCTTTGCAGTTCTCACGGTCGCAGCTCGACCGCAAGAAGGGTGTCTTCGAACGAGACCTTGACCTCAATCCGCTAACCGTCGAGTTCTCCATGCTTCAATCACTGATACTGACTTGCTATTATCACTGCTTCTACACCATCTTCACACCTCGCTCCCAACGACCCAAGGTCTCACCAAAATTCCACCGATATTAATTACTTCACCGATTTTTTATTACACACCTGTATTGCACAAGAAAATCTATTTCTGTGGCTTCATGCGATGCCGCCAAAAGTAACGTAACGAACGTCTCGGTGACTTTCAGTTACAATATTACGGATGTTCGGTTATAAACGTCGTAAGATATTTTGTATGTTTGATGTAACTATTCACAAATATATATAAGCGCGTACAGTAAAATGTACACAAGCGTGCGCGATAAAATGATATTCGTGAATTTCGTAACTTCTCACTCGCTAAACATAAACTGATGACGTCATCAAAAAAGACGTTACGGGGATGCCATTAGAAATATTACTTGTTTAGAAATATTCTGTAAGAAAAGTTTCCAAAATTATTTGTTATATCAAATAATTGTTTAAAATGTAGATTTATTATAGATTACATTACCATCGTCTGTGTTGTGTTTAAAAAAAAATTAATAAGTAAAATAGAGAAATAACAAGGATTTTCATAATGCATTATCTGTTCATACGTAGTATCACTATGTAGTACTACTTAGTCTGTGCTATGTAGTCTGTGGTGTACATTCAGCGAAATGCCGCTGGAACGAGCTTTCGAATTTTAAAATAGGGATGGGTGAGACAAAATAGCAGTGAAAAATGAAAAAATACTGGCCACGTGAGTGTCGGACGGAGGATTCCGTAGTTGGGATTGAAAGTCACTAAACATCTTCGATCAATAATAGTATACTATTGTTGATCGAAGCTAAACATCGATCTTGATCCGAAGTTGATCGAAACAATACTCACTTTTGGAATTTTTACAATATGTTTACTTATCCAAATACGTTTAATAAGTTGGTCAACTATAACTTGTTAATTTGTACTACTCTCTCGTCAACACATTCACAGCATGCCTAGTTGTGATAGTTTTCCTTTTAATTGGTCCAACTTTTAGGGGTCGCAAAAACGTATAAGCAGCTGTCCTGTCACATACCACAACTTGAATCATTTTAATTCTCTTTTAGAATGTTTGTTAACGCCTTCTGTTACTAATAGACTGTGTTAGGTCATATGCTCTCCGAATAAATGACATTATATTTTATTGAAACGAAGTTCCTTCTTTTTAACGTGGCTTGTAGTAGGAATAATCTGGCAACGTAACGAAAGAGCGTTATGACCGAAAAACTTAGTTTCAATTGTCGAAAGTGTTTGTTTTTTGTTTTCTAACATAGATCCATCCTCATTGATGATTACATGATTGTGCTATCATCATCATCAACATTTCAGCTGAAATATGTCCACTGCTGACATAGGTCGTTCCACCTTGTGGGAGGCCTTCTAATGCTACGTCTACCCTCTAACCTCTCACATACAAATAATTTTGTAAGAGTAATTTTAAAAGTACTAAAAACGTGTATTTTAGTGTTTCTGAGTTAAACTGCAAAACAGACAGACGGACAGTTGGAATTGGATAAACTTCCTTGTTTTACTACGGACCCCTAAAAAGAACAGATTTTTTCGTATGTTTTTTATCACGTTCCATTTTGACAGTTGTTAAAATAATCAATCTGTGGTTTTGTGTTGTTTTGGCGGGTGTTCATAAAAACAAGAACTCAGTGATTTAAAAATTAATATAAAATGGATACTAGCAAAGTGTTTGCTAAAATAAAAGAACTTGGGCATGTCCCTGGCAAACGCGAAGAGTTACGTGAATACTGTCAGCTTAAAATTGATCAGGTACAGCAATTAAATAAAAAAATAAAGTTTGCGTGACTCCGTACTGGTAACATGTTTTTCGTTTATTTATTCACAGATATTAAAGTTTTTACCGCTGCGTATTGTAAATAGTGACGGTGGTGACCTGTTGAATTGTATTTTAAATGGGTTCCCGGATAATGCTGCTCCTTGCAAGAATAAAGTTAAGGTAAACAACAACATTTCGACAAGAACATGTCCTGACATGTTTACCATTGGTACTGCTACTAGTAAAAGTTAAGTAGTACATTAAACACTCACAGAAAACTCGTAATCTTAGCAATGCTGCACTATGAAACCACAAAATAAGCAGATTCTTGTTTTAATCTAAAACATTATTGATAGACCATTATGTTTGCCATGATTCTCAATACAAAACTGACTGATGTCTCAACAATCTTTACGCTAAACAAAAACTAGCTTTAAAAAGTGATTCATGACTGAGCATCATTCTAAAAATAGGACTGATGTCTTAAATAAGCTGATGTTTTAACAGTCTTGAAACTAATAACAAGAATCTGTCAAGTTTAGTTTTAAGACTTCTATTACTACGCATTTTCTCTAAGTGTGCCGGTCCGTGGATGTGTGTCGCCTTCCCCCAACTGCCTACTGCACAGCTGAGTCGCCTTCTTAGTACCATATGCAACATCATTGTAAAGGATATAATATAAACTGCTTCAAAATGTTTTAAAACCAAGTTGTCATCATCATTCTGCTGACCTTATCCCAATTTATTTGAGTTAAGGGCAACATGTCTTTCTCGTCCTTATTTCTCTATTAGTATTGTCCGGTAGTTACTCCCTTTCTAGCTATATCATTATCCACACAGTCCATTCAAGATTTAAGATTTAGTGCCAACCTACCAACAACCAATCTATGCGGAACATTCCATTCAATTTACACAGACAAATACACACACACTCTCCCACATACAAACACACAATCACCACTACAAGCTTTTTTCTAACCATTTTATTTTTATTGTTTTGTATTGTAACCACTTTCTTATGTAATAAAGATTATAATATAATATAATATTATTATTATCCATTATTTCAAGGTAGTTGACATAGTTCTGCAGACCATGAGAAAAGAGTCGACCTCACTCACTCACTGTGGCGATGTCGCTAGCCGTCTATGTCTGGAGCTACCAAGGTTGCCAATAGATGACCTGGTGCGCTGGTCGAATGATAGCGTGCAGTCTATTGTACAGGATACGGATATTAATATGATGTGAGTAGCCTTTTTTATTATTTAGTAGCTTCTTCCGGCGGCTTCGCCAGTGTGGATGTCGGAAATTACCCCATGGGAAAGTGCTACCAGGACAGAAAGTCGCCTATGGCCTTCCTCAGGCTGCCATCTGTCTCATTGCCAAATTTAATCCAATTCAGTTCAGTGTCTATGTCTGTATGTTAACTTTTCAAGCCTAAACACTTGAAAAGGTAACATACAGACAGAGTTACTTACGAATTAAGTTAAATACGTCTAACACTTATATTTAAACGTTTATAACTTGGGATTTTTTTAAGCTTTTACATTTTTTGTAAAAATCTTTGTTTCCAAATAGTGGTTTTTTTATTTTTATTCTTTTATCTCACGGGAAAATACTATCAGCATTAAAAGTATGTGTTAATCCAGGTTATAAACTATCTGTGTGCCAAATTTCATCCAAATCCATTCAGCCATTTTTACGTGATTGGGTAACAAACATACAAACATAAAAATTTTCACATACACATTTGGTAAATTCTTTTTTTAAGTTTTGTTTGTAATTGTCAGAACAAGGTTTGTATGAAAGAAATTTCGGAAAAACCACCGGGAAAGTCGGAATTAGGATGCTATTTTTGTATGAAATTCACCCCGGGCAACACCAGGCACAAACAGTTTATGATATTAAAGTAGGAAATAGGATAGGATTTATGTAGTATACACAGTTTTTTATAGTATAAAAATACAAACACATGAAAGGTCACTTATAGACACTTTCGAATTTATAATTTATAGTATAGATGTATTTTTTATAGTTACACACTCCCTTCTTACATCACATATGTATTCCCTGAAGGCTGAATGCTCAATGAGGGTCCATACAAGCAAATCCGTTACATTTTTGCGCATCTTTTCAGTTACATTCTGTGAATTCAAAACCAAAAAGCAATGATTGTATTCTAATGTTGCTGAAAAACCCTCTTATAAGAAAAAAAACATGGGCTTTCTTAACAATGCTTTACAATTTTCTGTTTCCAGTTGGCGCGATGTATTGCCAGAATGCATCAATGTGATAACAACACATGACTTGATCAAGCATTGTGGTTCTGAGCTGACGGGCACGGAGTATAAAGAACAGTGTGTCCACTCACTGTGTCAGTGTGCCTGGACTGAGAAACAGCTTGTGCAGCTTACTGCTATGTTCAAGTTAGTATTTAAAAGTAATTTATACAGTATCTGAATGGTGAATGGGCAGTACCTACTGGATAATACTAATGACTTTATGTTTAAGATAATGCAGCTTATTAATAAACGGACAAACCCAATAACCTAAGACAGATCGCTACTGATGATAGACAGTATAATTCTATCTATCTCTGTCAAACAAATAGCTGTCAACACGTCATAATAGGGTCCCATACTTTGGATTTATTTTGACTTTAAAACCAGAGATTGATAGATTTTTCTATCTCTAGTACGCCAAAATTGGAGACAGAGACGTTATTGGGCTAGGCCGTTATTCAGCATCTCAAGATTGATAAGTTTTGCTCAAATTGCAAAATGGATGTGCCAATGTGTGTTATTAACAATATTTCTGCAATAACCCAATCATCTATGCATAAATCTCGCCAGAAATATTATACTTAATAGCAATACTACGCATTTTAAATCATCGAATTACGATAAATTAACCATATTACTTAAAAATAACCACCTAAATAAACAATAACTTGTTTCTAGAGACATGCAGCTATCCCGCAATGATCACAAGCAGGTGGTCAACAAAATATGTTCTTACATAATAGACACGCCACCTGACACCCTGCCCCCATTGGTGCATCAGTTACTGAAGTGAGTTTAAAAAAACTTGTTTAAGATACCTATGGAAGTTTTACAGATTATCTTCTGCCCACGGCTTGGCCCTCGTGGATGTCGGAAATTATCCCACGGTAACGTGCTACCGGGACTAAGGTCCGTATTACAGAAGGAAACTCAAGCATTGATCTCTGTTTAAAACTAGTTTTAAGTCTTGTTTGAATTTTAGAACGTTCCTCAAGCATAGATTCATCGATCATAGTTCAGCTGAGTTATGCTTTATTCTAGATCATCGCTCAGTTTGTAAATCGAACCCAAGTAGTGATTTGATCTGTAATCACCCAAGTGTGGTCGCGACCGCGCTTGAGCATCATTTTGTCGTGTCAATGTTTGTTGTTGAGTTTTAAATATTGTTGTTTTTCTTTATTACTATCTTATTGGATATATTTGTAGAAGTAGATAATTACAATAATTTATTCAACGACGATACAAATAGAAGGTTGAATTTTAGCGTTCCTCTCAGATATTTAAGGGATACACAGGACCCTTAAAATTGTGAATATTTCAAAAAGAGATACAGGTTTTCACAGGATGTGGTGAAAAATGTAATTCTACCGATGATATACGACGATATAAGAAAACCACACAAACATGGGCAGCCCATAGCCCCATAATTGCAAATTCTTGTGTGTTTAAATTTTTATGCGAAGTCTTCATTTCATTTTGAGTGTTTTATTTTCACATTTAAATGCTATTCAATGGATTATAAAAACAACATGTATCAATAATTTAGCTTTTTTGTGTGGTAATTTTTAAACGTTTCCCAACCAGCTGCTTCAAACGTAGTGGCGAATGTCTCTCGCCTAATGGCTCTTCAACATAGACCAAAATATTAAGTATCCACAAGATATAGTCTCGAGCGCAGTTTCAGCAGCTGGGCCAGTATGAAGGATATCCTGGCTTCAGAAACGTAGATTGTGCAATTGACTGCACATAAAAATTGTTAAAACTCCAGGTGTGGAACAAAATGAAGAAACAGAAAATCTTATTTTTCTATAAATGGTTAGGTTCGGGTTAGATAAATATTGATTAAGTACATAACTATCAATATTTTTGTTGATAGTTATGTACTTGTTGTTCAGTTGTTGGTCCATTTGGCCACTTTATTGTGGCACGATGGGCAGCACACATGATAGCAATTTTTTTCAAATGTGCTTCTTACGAAATCAATATATTCAGCAACAACACAATGGTTACCTTGTTAGTGACAGTGGCTACCCATGCCTTAGGTTTTTTTTAACCCCAATAAGTACACCAACAAGGAATGCCGAAGTAATCTTCAATAGAGTTCATCTCAAAACACGAAATGTGGTTGAAAGAACATTTGGTAGATGGAAACGGAGATTTCATGCCTAAGTCGAGGGCTGGGCAATAAACTGGTTTCAGTTTGTAACGTGATCGTTTCTTGCGCTGTACTTTTTAACATACTCGTATCATTATCATGCAACGATTCAATGCCAATAAACGTACAGAGTGATAGCAATGTAAATGGATCATCCTGAAATTCAAGGGACTGTTGATGGGTTTGCGTTTAGAACTACCATAATAAATAATTATATTTAACAAGCTGTTCGTGCCCGGCATCGCCTGGGGTGAATTTCACAAAAAAATTTTATCATATTCCTGACCTTCACGGTGGATTTTCCAATTGTTTTTTTTTTTTCATACAAACCTTATCCTGACAAATACGCACACAACAAAAAAAGAATTAGCCAAATAGGTGCAGCCGCTTTGAAGTGATGCGCGGACAAACATTTTTGGCAATCGACTTTTATGTATAAAGATTTACAGCTACTTTAACCTAGTTTAATTATATTTTTTATTAATAAAACAATATGTAAAATGATCAACTTTTTTATTAAAGGCCATCTACAGTATATTTTACTGTTTATAATCCAGAGAAGATCAGAACAAAGTTGGTAAATAAAATAAATCGTAAACGAAAACAAGCTGATCCATAGACAACACACATATCTGCTTGAGGCTCGATTTGAGCCTCGTTTCAGCTGATTATAGATTGATTACCGTTCTGGAATAAGAACGATGCTCAAGTATTGATTCTATACTTAAACGGTGATCGACTGATTGACGATCAAACTGGACTTGAGGAACGTTCTGTAATACGGACCTAAAAGTAGTCTATGTCCATCGAAATTCGCACTAAGCGCTTCCAAACATCCTTCATAATGCGCACGGCAAAAGAGTGGAACTCACTACCTGCGTCCGTGTTCCCGAACGCGTTCAACCAGAATCTCTTCAAAGTTAGAGTGAACAGGCTTCTTCTGGGTAAGCTCACTCCATCGTAGACGTTGTCTCCGTCACCTCTGACCTAGACTAAAGACAAGAGTAAACCCATCTTAAATAAAATTAAATAAAAATATACGCGGATGAAATCGCGGGCAGAAGCTTTATTATATTAGTATGGAAAAGGCTTTGGGCTGCGTCAAAGTGAATGTAGGCTTGATAGTGAGGGTTTCATTGCAACGTATCATGTTCGCGGCTTTACCCAGGGACTCAAACTGTAACCCTATTTTGTATTTTTAACAATGTTTCTTAAAACTATTTTAAAAGAAACACATTTATAAATGCTAATTTGTAAGTGTTACATATTTGATTATGTTATCGTTTATGCTGTGTTAACACAGCATCAGCAAAAGTGGGACCAACACCGAGATGCACTTTTTGTCGGTCTTTACTTTACTTGTCGCTTTAACGTTTACTACGTCGTCGTAGCCTTAAATTAGCAAGACTAAGTCATCAGTGACCAGCAGTGACCAGTGGTGGCCCAGTTACAACTTAGACGGGCACTTTATTTTGTTTTTTTTTTTAATTTCATCACCACTGCTCTCAAAACGGTGAAGAATAACATAGTGAAGAAAACCGGCATGTCCTAGTACCAAAAATTCGAAGACATGTGACATCCTCCAACCCGCACTGGCCCGTAGAGGAGGCCTGTGTCCCAGCAGTGGGAATGTAATAGGCTGATTATGCTAAGTCATCAGTCATAAAACGTACATAATCAGCCTATTATGTTCCCACTGCTGGGACACAGGCCTCCTCTCTGTGAGTGGGAGTGGGCCGTAATCCACCACGCGGACCCAGTGCGGGTTTGTAGATGTCACATGTCTTTGAATTGTTGGTTCTATGACATGCCGGTTTCATCACGATGTTTTCTTTCACCGTTTTGAGAGCAGTGGTGATGAAATAATTTACACAAAGTAAAGCGCCTGTCTGGGTTCGAACCTACGACCAACAACTCGTAAGTCGCAGCCGTTACCACTGGGCCACCACTGCTCCAAAACGTAACCTTCTCCTTATTAGGTGTTTTCTTCACTTGCCTTATGTTTAAAATTGTGTATTTTGAGCGTTGAGCTATACCTCCCATACCATATACCACAGGTTTACTTTTAATGATTTCAGACTATGCAAGACGTATCACTTAGAGATAGTACTGTCACATCTAAGTCACTACTTCAACGTTCGTCTGTACAGCAAGTTGGAACCTCCGCCTCAAGACTCTGAGTCAACTACCATGGATATTGATGATATTGGTGAGCGAAAGAAAGTTATTGATAGGAATTCTTGCTACACTCGAACCTCTGGGCTAATTGCGTAACACACTAACAGTAGCAATGGCTTTCATTTTGACAGTTCAACAACATTCATTGCGCTATTTGCGTTGTTGAGCAGACAAATTTTTCGAACTTAAGAAGCAATGGATTAGCATAATCCTTTAAACAGAATACAGATTGTGACTGAATGTGTGTTACGCAATTAGGGTGCTGGCTTGGGTCGCTATTTAGACTACGCTAGAGTGAATCTTATATCAAATCATTGCTATAAAAACGGTTTTTGTAAAAAAAAAAAAGATGAGTTGCTTCTGGGGAGGAAACGTAACGTTATTTCGAACGATTTTAAAATCGGAAATACAACTATCTTGTACCATTTTTGTGCTTCGAGCATAATTAACATCACCCTTAAATATGAATAAAGTCTTCAAACTAAATCAAGATTATGTGCAAAACGAGTATAGTATTTTTATCTCACGAAGCGACGTGCGCCTTAGCTTGTGGTTACCAAGTGTACAAACGCTGTAAGTGTGTGTGTGAAAACTGTAGCGTTAGCACATAACACACAAGCACACACACACTTTCAACTTCGCCATTGTCTGGGACATTAACGAGAGCTCCTGCGCTTACACACACATTCACAGCGCATTAGTATACTTGGTATTAGTATACAAGTAAAGCGCCCGTCGCTTCGTGAGATAAAAATACTGTTCCAATTAAAAAATCGTTAGAATTTTCATTACATTTAGTGCGCGCGTTCGTGCTAGGCCTACAGTCTAAATTTTGTCCTAGAAGAATAGCCAGCCGCCAACTGCGGCCTTATTTACTTTGTGGCGTATCTACATCTCCACATGCGAACCGTAGTTCGATCCGTGGTAGATACGCCGACGTCACGCAAAATCCTGCATCGCGCAAGTAAAGCTTACCGCGCAACTATTAGCATATATACAACGTCCCGACATCAATCAATCAATGCCCAATTGCCCTCCGACGCGGTCGGAGGATCCTCCCTCTCCTGTAGAGGATGAGTGAACCTCACACCGCGTTCCTCATACTTGTATATATATCTCTATACTAGTGGGTCTAGGGTGATATACTTAACTCATGGTAACAGTTTGAAATTCTCCTAAATCCTACTGTATATCTACTCAACTGATCACAAAATTTCTCCCCCAGTCCCCCACAGTTCAGCCGAGCTTAGCCGCTGCCTCTCGACTTGCATCTACCACATCTCACAAGGTGCGGCCGACCCCGAACTGGTCCGAAAACACATTAAATCCTGGCCTAAAACACAGCTGTTGAGGGCCCCCTTCATTATAGACCTGGCTCTGGCCATGTCTGATAAGGGAGCTGATTTTAGAACAGTGTGTTTGGATGTAAGTATCATCGTCAATCAGTACAAAGATTTCTCCTATAGGCCTATGCCTTCCCTAAACATTGCCACAATGACCGGTAAACATGAATGGTGGATAGTCAAGGTGGTACAGTCAGTGACCTGCATAATCCGGGTTGGATTCGCGGCTCTTTTCCTCTTCTTCTTTGTAAGAGGGGTCAGGTACCACCAGTAGTAGTTTTATTATCATGTTACCGTCTTTTAATAATATTTTTAATAATAGTGGACTGGATTACTAGATTCTACAGAGGAAAACATTAACGGGCAACTAGATTTGAATCGGCAAGAAAGAATAATACAATCGCTCAGTAGCGCTGACGATGACGCAGTGTCGGCCTGTGCGCACGCGCAGCTCCCCCCGCGGCACGGCGCGGCGTGAGATTCTCTACAACCGGTCTTTTTTATTGCTTGATAGGCTTCCTCTCGACCTATGTTTCGGCTTTTGGAAACCTAGGATGAGGTCTACGATGTTCATCTCCTCGCATTCAGTAATTTCACGCTACCTCCATCAGGTTATTGGTTCACTTTGCGAACCTCCTTGCTCCAGACTCCGGGCTGGTACTGAGAATTTCTTAGGGTCGAACAAAGTGTTGAGTTTTCCACCGGGAACTTCTCAGTAGCTAGGTTTTGTTTTTATAAAAGCAAAATGACGTATTTTAGCTGTCAACAACTTAAATCCTGTTAAAAAATAGTACCATGACCTGATGAGAGAGGTGTGGGGTATCAAAATGAAGGGATTTAGGAGAGGTTCCGAAAACGTAACACACTAAACCGTTGAAAAAATAAAATAAAATAAAAACTCTACTGCAACTAGCTGAGCAAAACAAGTTCAAGCAAATCAGACTGCTGAATTCAGTTTCTGGCATCAAATACTGGCGAAATTGAACTAAAATAACTGCCACGAACTTTATGAAGACTGCTTGAACAGTGAGCTTGTTTTGCACTTCTTAGTTGCAGTCAGGAATTTTATTTTTTCATTTACCATTGCCACAAAAAAAGGGCATTTGATTCATCGATAACAGTGAATAAAACTCTTTTACTCAATGATTAAATAAAAACATTTTGAACTTGGAACAAGCACGAATTATTTGAATTATGTACAAAAAATAAATAAAACGTGCTGAAAGTACCTCCTACTGGCTGGCTAAATAGAGCTATTCCATAGAACTATACATTTAAAATACATAAATAAAAAAACCCTCCAATTTTAGTTAGGTTATAAAGGTTAGGCTTTTATTCTCTAGCAGTTAATGGTAAAAGTAGAGTAAAAAACTCGTAAAAAAAAAAATGGTCTTTCTATTCCTTGCTCCGCTCAGGATTCTAATCTAGAATCCTTCGCTGCTCTTGGGATCCAACTAAGTCCCCCAAATTAAATTCCCTTATTTTTCACTTGTTGTATTATGTACTATTTTTCCACCATAAAACAAAATATAACAGGTAATAAAATCAGCGATAGAACAGCGTGCTATGGACAATCTGCGAGCTAAAGAGTCGGCGTGGGTGCGAGCAGTCATGCCGCCTGATGTCGATGTGGTCTGCGTGCTCAAGCTTATCACTACTGAGAGGTAACCTACAATTTAATTATTTATTTATATGAAATTACCTGCGTCCGACTATGCCGGTTTCCCCGGCATAGTCTCGATCCCGTGAGAATATCGGGATAAAAAGTATCCTGTATCCTGGTCATAGTGCAAATATCATCCAAATCAGGCCAGCCGTTTTAGCGCGAGAGCGTAACAAGCAAACGTAAAAAAAAACAAGTCTTTTCTTTTTATGACATTAGTATACACAGGAACGCTAACAGTCTATCGTAAAACTATTATAAAGCCAGGTTCTCACTGTAAGCCATCTTTATTGTTTCTGGTGAGTTAGCTTCAATAATATTTTTTCCACTTAGTGTATGTTGATGATGTTATAATATCTTCCTGGCACTGTTATTTAACTTAGCAAGGGAAGGTAAGGACAAACATTTAACATCTATACATATGTAATAAAATAGGATCGAATAATTTGTGTTTGTTTGTCTGGATGTATGTTTCTGATTGCCGCAAAAACGGCTAAACGGATTTGTATGAAAATCGATACACGGATAGACTATGAGCTGGGTTAGAAAATATGATACCTTTTATTTCGGTTGTACGTTGTCGTGGGATATATTCCTACATGCACGCGAGCGAAGCTACGGCCAAAAGCTAGTTTACCAATAAACGTTAACTGGTAAGTATAAGTTCTTATGTATAGACCAATGACAGGCGTACATGGCATTCACATATTTTTATTAAAGCATACACTTAAAAAAATTAAATAAATAAGAACTAAAAAACAAAACAGCTCAAATATCAATATACAAAATAAGCCAGCATTACACTTGTATTGCGATGGTTGGGGCACACGTTTATATTGCAAGGATGTTTCTAATAGAAAAAAAAATGCGCCTAACTATTAGTTCAACGAGTTGGTCTGTTCAACAGGCACTGTTTCTGTCTATTTAATCAACTAAAACTCTTTGTTCCAGTGCCAACCACCGCCAACTAACAGTAGTCGGCCTAATCAACCTAGCCTTCCTCCTACTCTCCGTATCTCGTCTAAAGCCAATCGCTCCAACATGTTGGTCCCACGGCAAGTTAATACTGGTGCGCCTCAGCAAGGCACAGCCCGAGACAGCCGGGCACATACTGAGCCAGCTAGCTGACAGACTGTGTAGCGACACTACGCAGAGGCAGTATGCAGGTGCAGTGAGACATATGTTTAGGTATAAGTTATTACTGGCGCGCCTCAGCAAGGCACAGCCCAAAGACAGCCGGGCACATACTGAGCCAGCTAGCTGACAGACTGTGTAGCGACACTACGCAGAGGCAGTATGCAGGTGCAGTGAGACATATGTTTAGGTATAAGTTATTACTGGCGCGCCTCAGCAAGGCACAGCCCAAAGACAGCCGGGCACATACTGAGCCAGCTAGCTGACAGACTGTGTAGCGACACTACGCAGAGGCAGTATGCAGGTGCAGTGAGACATATGTTTAGGTTTAAGTTATTACTGGTGCGCCTCAGCAAGGCACAGCCCGAGACAGCCGGGCACATACTGAGCCAGCTAGCTGACAGACTGTGTAGCGACACTACGCAGAGGCAGTATGCAGGTGCAGTGAGACATATGTTTAGGTATAAGTTATTACTGGCGCGCCTCAGCAAGGCACAGCCCAAAGACAGCCGGGCACATACTGAGCCAGCTAGCTGACAGACTGTGTAGCGACACTACGCAGAGGCAGTATGCAGGTGCAGTGAGACATATGTTTAGGTTTAAGTTATTACTGGTGCGCCTCAGCAAGGCACAGCCCGAGACAGCCGGGCACATACTGAGCCAGCTAGCTGACAGACTGTGTAGCGACACTACGCAGAGGCAGTATGCAGGTGCAGTGAGACATATGTTTAGGTATAAGTTATTACTGGCGCGCCTCAGCAAGGCACAGCCCAAAGACAGCCGGGCACATACTGAGCCAGCTAGCTGACAGACTGTGTAGCGACACTACGCAGAGGCAGTATGCAGGTGCAGTGAGACATATGTTTAGGTATAAGTTATTACTGGCGCGCCTCAGCAAGGCACAGCCCAAAGACAGCCGGGCACATACTGAGCCAGCTAGCTGACAGACTGTGTAGCGACACTGCGCAGAGGCAGTATGCAGGTGCAGTGAGACATATGTTTACGGTCTGATGGAGCTGGCAATGTAGTGGAACTCTTGAATTCTATAAATACACACCCATCAACATACATAGTTTGATTTGTAATATTTTTTGTGCAATAATTAAAAGTCAAAGCGTGTTTTTTAACAAAGCGTGTTTTTTAGTTATACAAGGTGGCAGGGACATAGACGCGCGAACTGTAACCATGAATTCAGCACATAATCCAAGACCCGCTTATATATATTTATTAATATTTTTAGGCTGGGAAATCATTAAATGACTTTTCCCGCTCTGGGCGGAGCGTGGAGGGCGTGTTTACTAACTAAAACCCACTCGTGTTCCTTCAGTTGCCTGTGCCAGGGGCCACGGTATCTCTTACGAACAACCCGCGACCCTGGCAGATCCTAGACCCCCTAGTGTAATAATTCTATTTCGGTAATAAAAAAAAAAACAACTGTTTCACACAAAAGTAGTAATAAAAATACCTATGCTGTCAAAATGTATGATTTATTTTCGAATTTCAAGAATCATGTAATGAATCTATGGTAGCAAGATGCGCATTGTGATGTCCCTGTATTATATTTACAACTCACATCTCAATACTTTTTCCACAGACTGCCTATACGTGCTATGCAAGCTGACTCCGGTATCGGTAGAACGATGCACTCAACTGGGGGCCATCTTAGAGAACTGCCAGCCTTCCCCCACAGACTACAAGGCGGCTGCCTCAGTCCTAGATGCTGTACATCCACTCCTCAACTTCAGTACTAGGACTAGAGATACCCTTGTTATGGTGTGCAGGAAAGGACTTTATTCCAGGTGTGTAAGAAAGACAACAAAAAGCTCGTAGTTCTGCTTACATTTAAATTGTAGTTCATGCTTTTGCAGGGATGCATAATTTTGCATGTCTTGGTTGGTAGAGCATAGGGTGTGCATTCAGACAACATCTAGCGATAAATGTATATGTACTGTGTTCAGCAATTAAGATTTGATATAATAATTTCTCATTCACAGGGACTCCCAACACCGCTGCCTAGCCCTATCAGGCTTCTTATCAGTACTACGTAACGTGCGCGTGAGTGGAACCAACGTAAGCAGTAGTCAGACGTACAGCGAGCAGTACAGCGCGCACTCGTACCTCACGCAGCTCACCGTAGACCTGCACGCCACGCAGCAAGGGAGCGTGTACGTTTAACATTTTTTTTTTTAATTAACAAAATATTAAGCTACAAGCCCGATGACATTCCCAACAGCAAAAATGACGAACACATATACAACGTTTTATACATTGTTTCTTGCATCTCCGTGGCGGGATGCCAAACATTTTCGAGCTCGCCAGTGCGCTCGCTCCTGCATCATAATTTTTCTTATTTCTTCAGGTTTTTTTTTCACAAGTCGATAAAAAAACGAAAATTCCTTGTTTTAAATTGTCAAAAGAAATCTAACCTTTCCGAGGCGAGGTGCAAAGATTTTCGAGATCGCGAGGCTCGCTATTGCATCTTAATAACTCTTAATTCTTAAAAGTTCTGGCATTTTCTATTACTGTTTGATTAGTCAAAGGAAACAACCTATCAGAAGTGCAAAAATTTTCGAGCTCGCTTCGTTCGCACTTGCATCCAAAGTTTTCTTAGAAAGATCACCATCTAATCTCTGCCGACCTTGGGTAAACAAAAAATATACGTTACTTGATCACAGCACGCGGTCCTACTGAACCAAGTCCAATGGATACAGTGACACTCAGTCACGCGCGGACCATCGTCTAAACTGCGCATGTCGATACCTAGGCTCAAAAGGGCTCAAAATTCAAGTGCCTACGGGCCCTGGGTCTCTAAGTCCGGGCCGGGATATAGAAAACATGAGAAAGGAAGTCGAATGAAAATCCTAATGAGGGTTAGCGAGAAGGTATCATGTTTGGCATCTATTCGCGCCGCAGATAGCGAGTGCAAGGAATGATTGATTGAGTAACATCAATGAGTTCGTAACTTTGCGCGCGCGAAATTTAAATAAAACTGATGAATGATTAAGTTCATGCGTAATAGGTGTTTTAATGTGCTCTTTAGGGCAAGCCGGGCTTTTGGGTTCGACCGCCAACGACAGTTATTACGCTTTCTCAACCACACAGTTAAGGGGCCGACGAACAACGAACGTTATAGAAATTCGAGGCCGGATTCGGAATATTGCTATCTCTGTTTGACAAAAGAAGGGAGTGAGGGACGCGGTGCGCAGCCGTGTGTGTGTGACTGTGTGAGTAGATAGATAGCTATTATGAGCTGTACTGTACTAACTGTACCTTCCATTCATTCGTAACGACTCTGAAGATATTTCTATCTACGAGGGCGGCACTGAAAATTTCGGGAAGCAAGGAAGTGACACAACATTACTATTTAAAAATGTATTTATTGCTTTTCGAAGTATTCTCCGCGAAATTTTACACATTTTTCCATACGATGGAACCAATCATTGAAGCAACCGTTCCATTCGGAAGTTGGGGTCTCCAAATTGGCCGTTTTGTAGGCGTCCACAGCTTCTTCAGGTGATGAAAATCTCTGTCCACGCAATTTATTCCTTATTTTAGGGAAAGTATAGAAATCATTAGGGCTTAGGTCGGGGCTGTACGGCGGATGGTCTAATAATTCTATGTTTTCTTGCTCTAAAAACTCTTTTTCAGTTGAGTTCAGAAGCGACCTGTGGCAAACAAATGCTAGCATACCATTCTGCATTAACCGTTCTTTGTACTACGATACTTTTAGTGCAGCCCTCGTATTAGTAATTATATATGTTCATGATTTGCGTTGTTTTTGTTGACGACTTTGGGGAATCGTTTGTAAATCTACAGACTAGTAATACGTTTTTTGTAAATTTCTTTATAATGCCGGTATCTCAACATAATTATAAGAATATTTCGACATCTAGGCCTTGTAGAGAAAATAAAAAAAGTACCTATATGCTGTTGGTGTTCTTGAATAAATTATAGAAGGTACGACTTATGGTACTTATACATCGTCATCGCGCGTGGTCTTAGGCACCGTCCTAATAGAACGCGATTGCGCGAGTAAGCGATGCGACCATCGCGTGTACGCGCGATGGCAAAAACTGGTGTCCTAATTGATCATCGCCCGAATCGACGACGCGACAAAATAAAATGGCGGCCAGCCGGCCGGGCCGGCAAGGCGAGAGGGCGCGGGCCCAGTGTCCCGCTGCGCCGACGCGCAATTAATTCAATTAGGACACCTATTCGAATTCAGTATGTTTAATCGCGCGTTCGTACGAGCTAAGTTCGCACGAATAGATTTAGAAACATTTTGATTGCGCGACAGCGTCGTGCGATTGTCAGTTAGGACACCTATTCGAGTTCAATATGTTTGATCGCGCGTTCGTACTAGTAAAATTCGCGCGAACCTGCAATGATCGCGCATTCGCGTTCTATTAGGACGATGCCTTAGGGGAACCGGCCGACGTTGTACGTCGAATAAATACAAATTATAGGGATATTTATCATTTATTCCCTTGGTCTCCTCTTTAACAAACTAAGGCTTGTTCTGTCTTATTTAAGTACTTATTACTTTTACATTTTTTTTTTTACTAAATGTATAAATAATGAATACAAGTCAAATCAAAAATATTCCACTAATTTATACCTATTTACGTGATACAAGTACATCGAAAACACCGTCCTCAGCTAAGAACAATAAAAATAAAGGATTATGAATAAATTTTTATTTTGTTATGTTCATCATAAATATTGCTATTACCATTGTTATTGTTGATTAATCAATAAAAAAAAAAAAACGAAACGCAATAAAGTCGGACAAACGTTACAGTACCAATATAGAGGTCCAGTGTCCTTGAGATAATTTTATCGCGTACTGGTTCTTCAACGCACTGATCAGCGCCGAGAGTTAAAAATCCAACAGTGTACAGCACTCTGTTGTAATTCTCAATGCTCGGTTCAACACCGAGAGTTGAAAGTGCAGTACATGATAAAATCCCGCCTCGAGATATTTACGTCCGTGCGAACATGGTCTAAAGAAACGCAACAAAAAAAAATCGTCAAAGCTCCATACGTAGGTAGATAGGTAGGTAAATAATAATTAATACTAAATATACTTAGGTACCTAGTAGTGTGAAACTTTACAGTAATATAGCTTATACGTCAGAATAACACATAGACTATAATTTATAAAGATTGTGTGATTTGTCTATACTAATATTATAAAGAGGAAAGATTCGATTGTTTGTTTGTATTGAATAGGCTACGCAACTACTGGACCTATTTGAAAAATTGTTTTACCACTAGAAGCCGCAATTATGTCTGATGAACATAGGCTACTTTTTCGAAATCCACGCGGACAAAGTCGCGGGCAAAGTGCGGGAAAACGATAATTATAAAGAAGTCGGAAAAAAACCAGCCCTCTGAGAGCTATCTGTGCGCTGTCTAAGCCGTATGGTGTTTCTAAATTTTATGTGGAAGCTATTATAGCCAAAATAGTGAGCCATAAATGAATTGCTTTTAGGTTTTTACAATCCACATTTTAGAGTATTTAGTTAATTCTCATCAAAATTAATACCTTTATCGCTTTCGGTGTTTGATGTAGATAAACTTTGTCTTTTACACTTATTAATTTGGACGGATTGTTCAAAAGTTATCACTATCCGAACGAAGGATACCGCGCGCAGAGCGGGGCTGTAATGTTTCACGGCCAATCCGCTGAACTATGTTTCAAGCCTGGGGAAAGTAGCCTATGTACTTATAGGCTACTTTTAATCAACACTCCACATGGGCGAAGCCGCGGGCGGAAGCTATTAAGAAATAACGTTAGAAAAGTCCGTATTGTAATGTTACGTATGAACATTTTTATCAAATTTACTGCATTATTGTGTACTAAAACAATTTACTTGTTTTATTTTTGTAATATTAATTTTCTTAAATTGCAAAGTATTTCTCACACATATATTAATGTTGACTTCGTAATTGAATTACACAAAGAAAATTTCAGTTGATGTATCAATGGTTAGGTTACTCGATACCAAATATAAGGCCAATCTAAATCCAAGTTCACAGCATTTATAAGTCAATAGTGTCAAAAATATTACAATACAATTATGCAAATAAATACGCACGCCCAGGACAATAAAGTAATCGTCTAACACTGACAACAAACACGGAAAACCCCGGCGCGGCGCACAGTGTACCGCGTAGAACATGCTAGGTGGACAATATTATTTTATGATGTTTAACGATGCTTTTATATATAAGTAGTCATGTTGAGGCATTATTAATAGTTTTTGGTATGATTTTGTAATAAAAAACAAAAAAATATATGTAAAAACAGAAAAAAATATTTAAAAACCATAAACAAACAACAAAAATGCATTAAATAAATAAATACCTACTGTACAAACTAACTTAACCTTAACCTAATCATCAGAATCATCATCAAAATCTTCTGGTGAATCGTCATCATTTTGTGGTAATGTGCGACAATATGATGACGTTTCCGGTCTTGATGCTACTATGGTCGTCGGGCTTACGATTAACTTTAATACTTCTGCACATATTTTTTCCGGCTTTTTTCGGGGAATCTCACGAAGGCCATTGATCAAAGGGTCAGATGTTATTATTAACATGGACAACAAGTCTCTATTCGTGGCAACACGTGAGCACTTGCGGGTGTTGTACTCCCTAAATCTGCGGCAATCTTTGTTACGTGCTTCTTGAGCCTCTTCGGAAAGTTGCCCAATTGGAAGCAATGCCGCTTTGATGACCTCAGTACTGTGTACTAATATTCTATCTCGAATCTATATAGTATGCTAAGGCTTCGTCACTACTTAACTGCCTAGGATTAACGGAACTGGTATTTTCTTTTGACTTAATAATATTATCTGGCCTTTCACTAATGTCTCTAATCACATGGGCAACTTTTCTTTGCCCTGCTGAACGCATAGCAATTTCGGCAGCAGTCACTAATTCACTGGCACTTCGAGATTCTACGAGATCCACGACTCGACGTTTCTTCGTCTTAAACGACGATTCCTCGAAATCTTTGCGAGGTCTTCCTGCAGATGTCACAACCTCACTCGATGTTGAAGGTTGTGGGACTAAAGAACTCACAGTAAACTGTATGTCTCCTTCATACAGCCAAGTCTTATTTCTAATTAAAAAACGCTCCTTCGATTTTCCCGAAGCCAACCATTTGGCTTCAATCTTAGTAGAAAAGTTGGATATTTTCAACTTTATTTCTCTTTGGCTGCTTTCAGTAATGTCACCAAAGTGAAATTTTGAAGAAAGATAGTCATAAGTACGCGATCTTTTATCATTCTTCGTGTGTTTCAAACACTCTTCAAAAAATGCTACCCTTGAAATAGAGTAAACGTGTTCTGAAAAAATATAAAAAAAAATATGTTGTACTGAAGTGTGCTGAACAATATGTGTATCTTTACAAACTACACAGTTATACCTACAATATATCTAAAAACTAGCCCGAATAGAGGCGAATCAATGTATTTCCTGAACGTTCAAAGTTCTGTCTAAGAAAAAAAATATGCAAAAATTTATGCATTAAGTAAAAAAAATGCTAAAAATTTATTTTAATAGATTCTGATAAAAATAATATATTAAATAATAGTACACACCCTCAGTATTAATATCCATCAAAAAAAACTTTCACAATATCACTATAAACCACTATGAGATGTGCACAAAAGTGTCGCTAAATTGCAACTGATTGACCGGAACGCTTGCATTAAACTCATTACCTGACTTCTGAACTCTATGACTCATCATCAGTTAAGCATTTGAAAAACAAATTTTTCTCGGAATTTGGAGTTTGGGGGTGTTGTTTGTGTTATGCAATTAAGATTTCCTGGAAATGAAAACTTGAATTTTGTCCACCTAGCATGTTCTAGGCGAAATACTGTGCGGCGGGCAAAACGTCGCGGTAAATCGGTTATGTGTGTGCTTGTGTGAGCGATACACTTCTACTACCCTGAGCAGTACGACCACGCACACATTGACATTTGCTTGACGTGATAGCACTACTAGCTATTGAAAAATTGTGATAAATTTTGATGTGTTCCGTAATACCAAAAATAATGTATGAAAACTTAATCTTTTTTCTTTTTTTTTTAGACAGATAAGCTATGTTTCTAATACAACAACATTACAGATATTGTTGTTTATAGTACAGAAAAAACGATAAGAAAACATGTAATTTACGCTGTAAAAAAGTGCGAAATCCAATTAGCTTAAACTTCATTTAAGATAAGTATTTTGCAAAAAAAAGATGTAGGAACCTAGATAAATACTGTCTTAATCCGAATAGAAGCACAGTGGAAATATGCTTAAATTGCAAATGGTTTCGGTATTACGTTTGTATGGACAATTCAGACGTCGCCCTGCTCTTAATGTTTTATTTTTATTATTTTGGCAGTGTAACTTCGCGTGTTCGTAACGAAGCTATGTGTATGGAGGTAGTATCGATACTGCGACGTTGTCTCGTACAAGACGCGCTCGTCAAACATCTGCTTTATACCAGTAAGTTAATATGGTTATTTTTATTAATCCTTATTCGCGTTATAATTAATATAATCGCACTGGGTGAATCGGATTCTAACTTTTACCGATAAAGGAGTCTGCCCACTACACCGTACCATGGCAGGGCTAGGACACGTTCCTAGCATATGAACGTTGATACTTTCTAGTGGGCATAGTAGTCACAGTCGTTTATAGCACAGTCGTACTGTGTAGTGGGCAGACCTCTTTAACACCACAATTTATTTTCAATTAATATCTGAAAAGCTGTAAAATGATTTCGTCCCATTTTTCATCATCCGTGCTCAGTCCACTGCTAAACATAAGTTCATCTGAAGTTGAACCTTTTATCTTCCTTTGGAAGTTTATCCGGAAATACTGTAAATGTTATTTATATTATTTCTTTACTGTTTTAAATTAATTTTTACACAAATATTATGGGGAAAACAGACATGATGTTTTCTTGTATCAACTATAGAATTACATGGATGTGCGAAAGACAAGCAGTTTCTACATGAATCTATTTTGGAGTTATTGTATGAACACTTGAGCAAGTACTTACCGGAGGGCGAAGGAGCTGCCTCGCTTCTCATCAATAAATGTGTGCAGATCAATGGCGTAACCGCTGTGTTAATAGTAAGTATACATATACAGCATAATTATACATATACTTAAGAAGTGACAAGTAACGTAGGTTGACAGGTATGCATCTTAATACGGCTGAACCCAATAACATATCTATCACCATTTTTGTCGTACTGGAAATAGAAAACCTATCGATCTCTGGTTTTAATGTCCCATTAAAGCCAAAGTATGTTAACATGTTGACCGCTATTTGTTTGACAGGGAGAGAGAATTATACTGTCTATCATCAAAAGCGATCTGTCTTTCAATAAAAAAGGTTATTGGTATTAAGTCTTTCCATTATTCCACATTCAATATTTGTGCAGGTATTTGAATAAAAGTACCTGTCAATAACCTTTTACACCAAGCCGACATCTACGCATTCTTTACATCGTATTTGAGTATTCATGACCCACTGTTGGAGGCTCATTCAGATCAGCCAACTGCAAATCTGAATGAGTGATTGTTACCTGACGTGTAAAAAGACCCAGCTCATAGCCTTCAACTACGCATTCTGTACATCAAACCCAGTGGGTAGCGTGACTTGGCGAGGCCCCGTATATATATATTTTTTTGGGGCCCCCAAACAATTATTTTTATGAAACAAAAGAAAAAAATATGTTTGCACAAAATTAAAAGAAATATTTATTCATTATAATTATCTATCTGTCACTTTTTCCATTTTTTTTTTACAAACAACTCAAATTAAATACACTCTCCTTGCCTTTTTTTCGGCAAACCGATTTAATAGCTGATGATGACTTTAGTTTTTCTGAAGTTTCTGCCTCTATTTACAATAGTGACAGGTCTGACAGGCGTTCATGTCGGGGGACCCCGTGGCCCGGGGGCCCCGTATAATTGATACGGCAGATACGGCGGTAGCTACGCCTCTGATCAAACCACGTAAAATTGCACCAAAATAATTGCTGCGAACCAACTTTTATTTTGGTGTGAAAATTTGCTTTTTGTGATAGTGCCAACGTACGCAAAACATTGTGCATATATGCTGGTGCATGCAACGGTACAGGGTTCGTGGGTAAAAGTTGGAATTTTGACCTTCAATATCTCCGTAACTAGAAGTTTCCCAGGTAAGGTCCAGTAAAAAAAAAGTATAACAATAGCGGGAAGTACAAGTGACTCTCGGCTTTGTTATGTGTCTTTTTACACCCGATATAAGAAAAAAATATGTTTTGTTTATAAGCATATGTTTTCATTTCACCTTATAAATTCCTTCGTTAATACCAGGAGCCCATAGCCCAGCTGCTATATGCCGTAGCCCAATTCCTGCAGCCTGGTGAGGAAGAGGATCTTGAAGACATCCTGGCCAGCCAATCAGTGGAGACCGGAACTGCTTACTTGAAGAGTAAGCTCACCAGGGTCATGCAGCAGCTATGTGATAAGGAGCAGTTTGTCAATATTGATATGGTGAGCCTGTTTATTTTTGACACTAGCGACTTAACAAGCATTGAGATTTCGTTATTTTATTTAAGTTAGATGAGCAGTGGCCAAGTGTTAACGGCCGCGACTTACGAGTTGTAGGTCGTATGTTCGAACCCAGACAAGCGCTTTACTTTGTTTAAATTATTTCATCCCCATTGCTTTCTAAACGGTGAAGGAAAACATCGTGAGGAAACGATCGATCGATCGATGGTCGTGATGTCCTAGACCAAAAAATTCGGAGACATGCGACATCTACCAACCCGCACTGGGCCCGCGTGTGGTGGATTACGGTCCACTCCCTCTCACCAAGAGGAGGCCTGTGGCCCAGCAATGGGAACATAATAGGCGTTTTATGACTGATGACTTAGCATAATCAGCCTATTACATTCCCACTGCTGGGACACAGGCCTCTACGGCCCAGTGCGGGTTGGAGGATGTCCCATTTCTTCGAATTTTTGGTACTAGGACATGCCGGTTTTCTTCACATTATTGGTTGATTAAGCTGTTTAAATTACCTCTGGAACAAAGTCTCAATATTATGATTCTCAAATATGACTTCATCAAAATCCATTGGGTAGTTTAGAAACCAGCATGAACTAGAATTTAAAAATCGTGAACATGTGACATCCATCAACCCGCACTGGGTCCACTCCCTCTCACAGAGAGGAGGCCTTTGTCCCAGCGGTGGGAACGCTGTGCTATGCTGTAAGGACACACACACACAACCCAATAAGCCACTTTATTTTTGTACTATTTATGGATGTCCTTACCCCACTCGCGTTGTCTGACTGCAAGCAGTTATAACTTGACTGTGCTACTAGGTATTAAAAAATATAGTCCTTGAGTCTTAAAGTACCATATGTTTGGTTGGTTGGTTTGGATGGTTTCCACGCTATTATAGAGAAAGAAAGTGGCGTCATTATTCCAAAGACTGCCCGGTTTTGCAAAAGATTGCATCCCGACATGACTGTGAACATACAGACACACTGGGCAATTAAAATTGATTCTTTCTTTCTTAAATTAGAACTTAATAACATAGATCTTAAGAAAATTGTTACTAACGCTTGTATGTATCCAATGTAAATGAACAATTCAATTAAAGAACATATTAACAGAGATCAGATTGAAAAAAACAGACCTTTTACAAATAATTTCCAGTAAATATTTTAATTACAGGAAGAGCCTGGACTCTCAGACTTAACACCGGAATCAAAGGCGAAATGCCTCAAAGTACAGCAGGCATTACAATGCTATGAAACGTTGATAGCTCACACGATACTGCAGTGGAATCCAAGCAGTGACACAGCTGCTGACAAGGTTTACAAACTATTTAAGGATTGCAATCAACTTTTGGAGCAGACTAAGGTATTGAGACAAGATAATTAATATGTAACTCAAGTTCTATGCACACAGTTGGAGCCCGGGTCTCAACGCTCGTGTACGGCTATTGACAAATCTGCATGTCTGCGCAATAATGCGACGACATTTCACGCGTTAAATTCCGCATCCATCAAAGAAAGATGTTATATAGCCCTACAGACCGTTTTTTGGCCATGGCGTCTCAACGGAGACTAGCCTTCGGCGCGGAAGAAATTATAGTGCCGGCGTGTATGCGCAGACACAGGTGCACTCTTTCATCCCTCACTCTCATAATCTTCAGACTCGGCAACCCGACACTCGCGGAGCTCCATAGACCAGGCGCAGGACACGCGGCTTCACGTGCGCATCGAGCCACGGAGGTATCACACCGCCAACTTACAAACTCCGGGCTGTTACTCAGAAATTACGAATGGAAAACCCCAATAACACTGCCCGATCTGGGAATCGAAACCAGGACCCCACGCTCAGCAGTCTCGCTTGTGACCACGAGACCGCAAGATAAAATAAACCTAAAGAGCATATCTGGGCGGAAAAAATGCATGTCTATAATATTGCCATGATCAGCAAATATTGCGTTTTTCTGTTTTCATTTGCTATGGAGTAAGAGCATGCTCGGGAGCACTGTCGGCCGGGACCCAAATAAAAGTGAACAATTATTATGAAATGTTCTTTTTAAGGTATCCCTACAATGAATGCTGTCTTGTTCCCTATTTACAATTGTTAAAGGTACCATAACTATTAAATATTACTGCATTTTTTCTATTCAACACCTTTGTTTTAGGTTCCGCCAAAAACAACCAAGAAAAGCAATAAGTCTCTTAACGAGACGCGAGAGACAGTAAAATCACAGAAGAGTCAGAAATCACAGAAAGACAAAGGCAAGGCGCCTGTGAAGCTGTCTAACTTGATCAGGGACAAGGCAGGCCCGTTCAAACCGTTACCTTGTGTGTGGGACACAAAGCTCTGTGTGAGGGTCATTGACCTGTTGTATAGGTAGGTAAACTCACGCCTTCTTCCCATAGGTAGGCAGAAACTACAGAATCCTTTCTGCAACAGTTTTGCTGATCATAGTATCAAACATTGTCATAAATTCTTCCTCGGTTGCCTCGTGGGTAAAGAGGTTGCAAGCGCGGCTGGCGAACTTGTAGTCCTATCCCCAAGTCGCGTTAAGTTTTACTGTTTTTTTTAAATTAGGAATAGGGATGTTGTATTTTTTTTTAGCTCAATAAAAGTTTTGGTTGCAAATAGTGCAAAGAATAATATAAAAAGTGAAAAAGCTCAAAAAATTGCCAAGTTATAAACGTCTTAAAATAAGTGTTAGTCAAAGACAGCACTATCATCGTCACGACTATGTAACATACTAGCGCCATACATTTTCCGTACTGCGCGACAAGGAGGGGAATAATCCCCTCCAAAAACGTTTAAAGCGTGTACCTTCTTCATATTCCCATAGATTTTACTGATTTTTATTTTACATGGAAATGTAATTACATTATTAGTTGTTCAAACATTTCTAAATAAGTCATCATCCTTTTTTCTCAGTAGCAGCTTGAAGTCTAGATTGATGACAAAAGGCTCTTTCTTAGGTGCTAACACATCCTGCCAGGGTCGCGGGTTGTTCGAAAGAGATACCGTGGCCCTGGCATGGTCAGTAAAAGTCTGACACGCCCTCCCGCTCCGCCCAGCGGGAGAAGTCATTTGATGAAGGAGTTAAGACAGTTGGCGATATGTGGGATAACAACTATACACCTCTGGAAATACAGATGTGATGTTATGATTTGTTGCACTATTTGCGAATTTCCAACAGTGAGAACGTGCCCTGGTCTTCCCTCGAACAACGTAATCAAATCCGCGCTCGCCGCGACTTCCACTCCTGGGCCTTACGATGCGTTCACTCAGTACTTCTCAGCGATGATCTTGACAAGAAGGCAGTCGCCACCCACGTGGTCAGCATAGCCACCGTCTTATACAACAGATGTGTTTGTAGGTAAGCAATGCAGTCTTTGCAAATCACGAGCACGCGTCATGTGTACTTTACATACATTGACATAAGGTTTAAATTTCAATTATTGTCGCGCACTCGTGAAATACAACATCTAGGTAAAAAAATACAATCAAGTTTTGTTGAAAAATAAATAAACAAATTCTCTGGAACCCATCTGAAACCACATAATTTCAAAACAAATAAATTGGTCTTACTTTTGAGTATCAAATCTTTTGTTAGAATTTTAGGCAAACAAAACCCACACCATCATTTCGTTTATTCGATATTGAACCGTAATCTCATGGCAACAGATTTCAACATATGTGCGAGTTCGACGACCAGACGACGCTGGCGTGTTTGGAAGTGTTCAAGACTTGCCTTACGTTGTTGTTCTCGCCTCTCTACTCGCTTAGGATGGACAGTTTCTTGTTGGCTATAAGTGAGTACCATGACAGCATATGAACACCAAATTCATTCAAACTTACTCTTGCTTTTTCCTAAGTAAATAAAACTTACTAGGAAATAACAAGAGAGTTACTCATATGAGATAAGTTTGAAAAAATCTCCCAATCATATTCATGACAGCATGTCAAAAATAGGGACAACACAATTGGAAGGTCCAATCATGTTTATTCTACAGCCATACAGGGAGTTAAACCCTTCAAGCCACTTACAGAAGATCGATATCACATGATTGCCAAACTTAGCTTAAGTAGCTAAGACCCATCACATAGCCGTCAACGACGCATTCTGTACATCAAACTAAGTAACATTAGCATAAGCATAATCAGCCTATAATGTTCCCACTGCTGGGACACAGGCCTCCTCTCTATGTGAGGGAGTGGGCCGTAATCCACCACGCGGGCCCAGTGCGGGTTGGTAGATGTCACATGTCTCCGAATTTGTGGTTCTAATGCCGGATTCCTCACGATGTTTTGTGTCTCAGTGGTGATTAAATAATTTACACAAAGTAAAGCGCCTGTCTGGGTTCGAACCTACTACCTACAACTCGTAAGTCGCGGCTGTTGCCACCGGGCCACCGCTGCTCTCAAGTAACATTGTACAAAAGTAATTGCCTGGAAATATAAAATCGCTGGTACGGTAGTGCGCAATGTAATGCACGCAAAACATTGTGAATAGGGGTGCATGCGACGGTACAGCGGTCGTGAGGGTATTTAGAGTTGTGTTATAACATTTTAAAAAAAAAACGTAAAAAAAACTCTGTAAAACTTAGAAATTTGAACTTCAATATCTCCGTAACCAGAAGGTTCCTAAGTATGGTCCAGTCACCTCTTAAAAGGAAGTGATTAAAGGCTTACGTTTTTCGAAAAGTGCTTTTTCTCAGGCTAATTTGAATATGGTATATTTTGTTAAGTATCCGTAATATGAAACTTTTTTGTGTCTAGCCGAAAGCAACGACGGCGCATCAGGAGCAGAATGCCTAGCGAATATTCTAGAAACCATTCACATTGCGTTCGACCACATTGAAGAGGACAGCATACCTGACGAAAGAGACGTCATAGTCAAGAAACAGTTGGCAGTGCTCATACAAATCGCTTCTTTGTTGTTAGAAACGCCTGTAGCTTCTTGTCCGCAGAAGACTGGGGTAAGTTTATATTTTAAACTCTTTTGGGGACATAACTGGAGAAGTGTGTGTGTCTCTGCCCAAACCTCTAGCGAAAACGGGCTATGTTACGTGTTATATTTGGAGAACCGAACGTTCGAGTTTTATTTTTCCGCAAGCGGAGTTTAGAGTTGTGCCACATCATATCATGATGTCAAATTTTACAAGTTGTCATTTTTGACTCACAACTCTTGCGGTTATATTGAGGCTGAGGTTTGCTACCGCATGCGGGCACCTCATAAACTTTCTATGTTTCCATGTCCAAACTTGAGAATTGCTATGAAAGCTGTGATGCGTCATATTTATTTTTTACTTATAAATTTTAGATACTAGTAAAGCTCGAAGAATACATCCGAACTAGCAAACAAGACTGCCTCTCACTGATAGGACCTGTTCTGACGTCATACTACAGCGAGCAACAGGAGGCGACGCTTCTCGACGAGTTGCTCGCCAAGCTTTCCTGTGCGCTCGGCAGGATTGATGTAAGTCAAGGACAATGCCCTACAACTAAATTACCCCTACCAGCTAACCAGATTTGTACTAGAAGCACCAACACATGCGCGTTGACACTGGTTACTCGCACTTTGCTGGTAACCAGCGTCCGCAATCGTATCGTGCATTCGACATCGACGAATGAATCAGTTTGACCAGGGTCATTCTAAAAGGGTTAATTGCATAATATCAGTACATAAAATCAGAATTTTTATATATATATTACATTTACAGTACAGTTCCTCTTTTCAGGAGGAAGACACTTCAGCCGGCGAAGACACCAACTACTTCACCACAATTGACTCTCGTACAGGCCACGCTGTACTTACAGCCATATGCGCACATCTTTCCACTAGAGCCAAGAGTGTAGAGCATCTGATGGGCAGGGCGCGGGACCTCACTACTGCTGTGAGCACTGCCGCGCATGCCACTCAGCAGAGGATTGAGAGAGGTATGAACTGCTTCATGACACCAGAGCCAAGAGTGTGGAGCATCTGATGGGCAGGGCGCGGGACCTCACTACTGCTGTGAGCACTGCCGCGCATGCCACTCAGCAGAGGATTGAGAGAGGTATGAACTGCTTCATGACACCAGAGCCAAGAGTGTGGAGCATCTGATGGGCAGGGCGCGGGACCTCACTACTGCTGTGAGCACTGCCGCGCATGCCACTCAGCAGAGGATTGAGAGAGGTATGAACTGCTTCATGACACCAGAGCCAAGAGTGTGGAGCATCTGATGGGCAGGGCGCGGGACCTCACTACTGCTGTGAGCACTGCCGCGCATGCCACTCAGCAGAGGATTGAGAGAGGTATGAACTGCTTCATGACACCAGAGCCAAGAGTGTGGAGCATCTGATGGGCAGGGCGCGGGACCTCACTACTGCTGTGAGCACTGCCGCGCATGCCACTCAGCAGAGGATTGAGAGAGGTATGAACTGCTTCATGACACCAGAGCCAAGAGTGTGGAGCATCTGATGGGCAGGGCGCGGGACCTCACTACTGCTGTGAGCACTGCCGCGCATGCCACTCAGCAGAGGATTGAGAGAGGTATGAACTGCTTCATGACACCAGAGCCAAGAGTGTGGAGCATCTGATGGGCAGGGCGCGGGACCTCACTACTGCTGTGAGCACTGCCGCGCATGCCACTCAGCAGAGGATTGAGAGAGGTATGAACTGCTTCATGACACCAGAGCCAAGAGTGTGGAGCATCTGATGGGCAGGGCGCGGGACCTCACTACTGCTGTGAGCACTGCCGCGCATGCCACTCAGCAGAGGATTGAGAGAGGTATGAACTGCTTCATGACACCAGAGCCAAGAGTGTGGAGCATCTGATGGGCAGGGCGCTGGACCTCACTACTGCTGTGAGCACTGCCGCGCATGCCACTCAGCAGAGGATTGAGAGAGGTATGAACTGCTTCATGACACCAGAGCCAAGAGTGTGGAGCATCTGATGGGCAGGGCGCGGGACCTCACTACTGCTGTGAGCACTGCCGCGCATGCCACTCAGCAGAGGATTGAGAGAGGTATGAACTGCTTCATGACACCAGAGCCAAGAGTGTGGAGCATCTGATGGGCAGGGCGCGGGACCTCACTACTGCTGTGAGCACTGCCGCGCATGCCACTCAGCAGAGGATTGAGAGAGGTATGAACTGCTTCATGACACCAGAGCCAAGAGTGTGGAGCATCTGATGGGCAGGGCGCGGGACCTCACTACTGCTGTGAGCACTGCCGCGCATGCCACTCAGCAGAGGATTGAGAGAGGTATGAACTGCTTCATGACACCAGAGCCAAGAGTGTGGAGCATCTGATGGGCAGGGCGCGGGACCTCACTACTGCTGTGAGCACTGCCGCGCATGCCACTCAGCAGAGGATTGAGAGAGGTATGAACTGCTTCATGACACCAGAGCCAAGAGTGTGGAGCATCTGATGGGCAGGGCGCTGGACCTCACTACTGCTGTGAGCACTGCCGCGCATGCCACTCAGCAGAGGATTGAGAGAGGTATGAACTGCTTCATGACACCAGAGCCAAGAGTGTGGAGCATCTGATGGGCAGGGCGCGGGACCTCACTACTGCTGTGAGCACTGCCGCGCATGCCACTCAGCAGAGGATTGAGAGAGGTATGAACTGCTTCATGACACCAGAGCCAAGAGTGTGGAGCATCTGATGGGCAGGGCGCGGGACCTCACTACTGCTGTGAGCACTGCCGCGCATGCCACTCAGCAGAGGATTGAGAGAGGTATGAACTGCTTCATGACACCAGAGCCAAGAGTGTGGAGCATCTGATGGGCAGGGCGCTGGACCTCACTACTGCCCGCGAATAAATTTTCTAAATTATGTGTAGATGTCTTGTAAATAAATTGTAAACCTACCTCCCTCAACAAATTTTTAATGTAAATTTTCAGAAGTGACCGAAGTATACAAGTCCCTGATAGTCCAACTGTGTCAGTTAACGAGCTGGACGTCTGGCTGCTGCAAGCTCCGCTGTAGTGTCGGCGGCGGCAGCGAGCGAGTCATGGCGAGCGCAGTGCGGCTGTACTCGCTGCTCGCCGCGCTCGCCAAGCAGCTCGATGTCAGCATGGCGCAGCTAGTGCGGTAAGACTCATCTCCTGAGCGCAGTGCGGCTGTACTCGCTGCTGGCCGCGCTCGCCAAGCAGCTCGATGTCAGCATGGCGCAGCTAGTGCGGTAAGACTCATCTCCTGAGCGCAGTGCGGCTGTACTCGCTGCTGGCCGCGCTCGCCAAGCAGCTCGATGTCAGCATGGCGCAGCTAGTGCGGTAAGACTCATCTCCTGAGCGCAGTGCGGCTGTACTCGCTGCTGGCCGCGCTCGCCAAGCAGCTCGATGTCAGCATGGCGCAGCTAGTGCGGTAAGACTCATCTCCTGAGCGCAGTGCGGCTGTACTCGCTGCTGGCCGCGCTCGCCAAGCAGCTCGATGTCAGCATGGCGCAGCTAGTGCGGTAAGACTCATCTCCTGAGCGCAGTGCGGCTGTACTCGCTGCTGGCCGCGCTCGCCAAGCAGCTCGATGTCAGCATGGCGCAGCTAGTGCGGTAAGACTCATCTCCTGAGCGCAGTGCGGCTGTACTCGCTGCTGGCCGCGCTCGCCAAGCAGCTCGATGTCAGCATGGCGCAGCTAGTGCGGTAAGACTCATCTCCTGAGCGCAGTGCGGCTGTACTCGCTGCTGGCCGCGCTCGCCAAGCAGCTCGATGTCAGCATGGCGCAGCTAGTGCGGTAAGACTCATCTCCTGAGCGCAGTGCGGCTGTACTCGCTGCTGGCCGCGCTCGCCAAGCAGCTCGATGTCAGCATGGCGCAGCTAGTGCGGTAAGACTCATCTCCTGAGCGCAGTGCGGCTGTACTCGCTGCTGGCCGCGCTCGCCAAGCAGCTCGATGTCAGCATGGCGCAGCTAGTGCGGTAAGACTCATCTCCTGAGCGCAGTGCGGCTGTACTCGCTGCTGGCCGCGCTCGCCAAGCAGCTCGATGTCAGCATGGCGCAGCTAGTGCGGTAAGACTCATCTCCTGAGCGCAGTGCGGCTGTACTCGCTGCTGGCCGCGCTCGCCAAGCAGCTCGATGTCAGCATGGCGCAGCTAGTGCGGTAAGACTCATCTCCTGAGCGCAGTGCGGCTGTACTCGCTGCTGGCCGCGCTCGCCAAGCAGCTCGATGTCAGCATGGCGCAGCTAGTGCGGTAAGACTCATCTCCTGAGCGCAGTGCGGCTGTACTCGCTGCTGGCCGCGCTCGCCAAGCAGCTCGATGTCAGCATGGCGCAGCTAGTGCGGTAAGACTCATCTCCTGAGCGCAGTGCGGCTGTACTCGCTGCTGGCCGCGCTCGCCAAGCAGCTCGATGTCAGCATGGCGCAGCTAGTGCGGTAAGACTCATCTCCTGAGCGCAGTGCGGCTGTACTCGCTGCTGGCCGCGCTCGCCAAGCAGCTCGATGTCAGCATGGCGCAGCTAGTGCGGTAAGACTCATCTCCTGAGCGCAGTGCGGCTGTACTCGCTGCTGGCCGCGCTCGCCAAGCAGGTCGATGTCAGCATGGCGCAGCTAGTGCGGTAAGACTCATCTCCTGAGCGCAGTGCGGCTGTACTCGCTGCTGGCCGCGCTCGCCAAGCAGCTCGATGTCAGCATGGCGCAGCTAGTGCGGTAAGACTCATCTCCTGAGCGCAGTGCGGCTGTACTCGCTGCTGGCCGCGCTCGCCAAGCAGCTCGATGTCAGCATGGCGCAGCTAGTGCGGTAAGACTCATCTCCTGAGCGCAGTGCGGCTGTACTCGCTGCTCGCCGCGCTCGCCAAGCAGGTCATCTATACGACTACGTCAGTATTACGTACGGCATCTATTATGATTGTTGTATGCAACTTGTAAGTCAGTGTACATACTGTGGTCATTGTCTTTCTTTGTAGTTTCTAACTAGCGGTATAGGTGTCGCTACAGTAGTATTATCTGGATGAAGCGCATTCTTTTTCCAATCTCTACCAAGATGGCACTGAACCTAAAATATGTGGAAAAACGCATTTAACTTGATCTTCAATACGTATAAAAAAATCAATTGTTGTTCGTCAGTGTAGCTGAAACTCAAAAACGGCTTAACAGATGAAAAATATGTTGTTCGCTCTAAAACAGGGGTAGTTTGAAAAAAAAAACAGCATTGCAACGCATGCTGTGCCACAATGCCGGCCATTAGCTTTAAATTATGTTTTTCTCTTCCCCAGTTTCGAACGCCTTTTAAAACTGAGCGGCAAGAAGCTATCAACGGTGATGGACAACTTAATAACGTACTTAGAAGCATCACAGCAACAACAGAACGCCAGCAAAGTGCTTCGGGAGACCAAGCTCATACCGCGCCTCGTGTTGGAAGCTGAGCAGTTCAGCAAGCGAGTCATAATGCTCGCTAATAAGGCGAAGGTAGTAAATTAATGAAGGTAATTGGCAGAAGGCTGCCCAACTTAAGTGGGTCTAGGCAGGATAAGTCTGCGCACATAGCACAGAACTGGTGCCCTGACACAGTGACGTAAGAGAAGGCGGGACGAGCTGGATAAGTTCCATCCAAACTGAAAGGTGGACGCGCGGGCTCGCGGAAGATGGATGGAGTTGAGGAAGGCTTTTGTCCAGGAAACAGTGAAACAGAGCAAAAAAAATCTTTGGTAAGGAGCTCGTGCAGGGAATTTCTATCTCTGCCGTCAAGCAGCGTTCTTATGTTTGGGTTTTAAAGACATGCTTGTGCAATAGAATATTTGACTGTATTTATTAATTAGATTTTTCGAAAACTAGAAGAAAATTAAGGCACTCAAACAATTGCGAAGTTCTGTTTGTGTGTGTGTTTTAAAGTCGATGCTAGACAGAGACAGCGTTATTAGCATCGGACGTCACAACACAGGAACACGATAGTAACTTCGCGCCGTCCAGTACAATTATTGTTTTGCGTGAAAAGGATAGAAGAATGATTATAATTATTGTTATTTTTTTTTAGCTAATAATTTTTTCTGTGAAATCTGTAAAATAAGTATTCATTATTGAACATTTTTGATAGTAGTCAAATACTCTATTAGGGTTGTCCTACATCTTTCAGCACGGAATAGCCTTTTTTCATGCTCTATCCTTTTTATCGCTTGTTAACTCTTGGATGTCAAAATACAACAGAATTGCCTTGTAATTGCAGATGTCTAAAGGTTGAGTGGAGGCTTGAGAGGCAAAGATTGACCATATCATCAGATGACCTCAATGGTTGTTTTCCAGTTAAAATATAAATTAAGTCATAAATGGGAAGAGCTTTACATAATTAGCAAATAATATGATTATTCCAGTAACCAATCATTTCGTTAATTGTATTCCAGTTAAATTGGCAGCAGTATCTTTCACTGGGTACGGCGCGCGACTTCAGAATTAAAGGGCCAGTGTTACAAGAAGTACTCAACGCTAGAGAGCAAGCTGACGAGACCCGAAACGAAGGTAGTATATCATAACTTAACTAAATACCTGTTTTCCCCGAACGGTTAGGCTGGATTTAATGGTGCACCCACATTTGACCTCTACGACATGCCGGTTTCGTCACGATGTTTTCCTTCACCGTTTTGAGAACAGTGGTGATGAAATAAAATAGAAAGTAAAGCGCCTGTCCGGGTTCCAACCCACGACCTACAACTCGTAAGTCTGCCATCAATCAGGCACAAACGACTCCGGGTTTGCCACTGAGAAATTCCTGATGAAAAAACTCATTGGCACAACCTGGGACTCGAACCTAGAACTTCAAATTCAGCGGTAGCACTTACGAGCAGTAGACCAACGAGGCAGTAGTCTATCATACTATTGATATTGTTATACTTGTTACATATTATGGTCAGTGTTCAAGTTGATTTGGATTTTAGAACGGGAGGGATAAAGTCTACACCCATTTTGAATTACAAAAGACTTTGTGACGCTTAATCTGCGCCCAATTTTAAATTGCGTAACTACTATTATTCACAATTAAACACAAAAGTAATTTATCCAATAAATTACTTTTGATTATAATTGTGAAATAGAACTTGGTTGTAGCTTGGTAGATGCTTGGTTGTAAATAGAACTTTTTGAATGTCAAAATTACGAAAGTCTTCCTAGTGCTTTAGCTGCGAAGAAGAAGTGGCGCAACAAACTCCCCAGCGGCACAGCGGTCTGTTCACTTATAAGAACTTCATTCTACACAATAGTATGCAAAATTACGAAGTAATTAACATTACGAAACACAAATAACATTTTCTTATTCACGATTTCTGAGAAGGCACAAAAACGGAACATATTTTTTTACGAAATTGCCGTTATTGATTTTTATATTTATTTAGGTAGGTTTGCCTAAATGACTGCTAAGATATTTCATGTTAAATTAATGACGATGCGGTCAACGGTAAAGGACGATTTCCTAGAAGATTACTCGCGTTTGTACACCTTCGACATAAATTATGTGTATACTTTACACTTTCAACCGAATGTCATCGTCCTGAGTCACCTTCACCCGTACTTATATCCTTGTTAAGAACTTAGATAATTATATAAGCAATCATACTTTGATTATTGACTAAGTAAATACGACTATCTATACCGCATAAGTGCAACTTCACAGTATTGATTTTATTGTATCTTAGTGACAGAGGTATGTTGTGGTTTATAATTATATCCAGGTTTCAATTTAATAAAAGTTTTTTTTTTACTAATTCAGTATAGACGTTTGAAAATCTACTTTTTTGCACAAATGTAATCTGAACTTTGGCCGTTCATAATGTACTCATACATTGAAAAAGTAATTTAATTTCGATGATTTGAGATTTTTTCCAAAAACTTGTAACCCATTTTTTTATCATGTATTTCCTGGAACAAGTTTTGTGAAATCCACCGCGTGCAGATTTTCGTTCGAGGTATCTCTGTTCTCACTCTTGCGTCTTTTTGAAACATTGGTTTGGATGAAATAACAAGCTTTTCAATCATGCTCGCGTTGATGATAGACGGACCGGGAAGGGCCCTCTTAAGAGGATTATGATAAGTTCCAGCATTACGTAACACTAATCCACTAGTCATGTTTGAAATAATCGCCTGCTCGATAACGTAAATAGCGCAATGCATAAGCATAATCAGCCTATAATGTTCCCACTGCTGGGACACAGGCCTCCTCTCTGTGAGAGGGAATGGTCCGTAATCCACCACACGGGCCCAGTGCGGGTTTGTAGATGTCACGTGTCTTCGAATTTTTGGTTCTAAGACATGCCGGTTTCGTTACGATGTTTTCCTTCACCGTTTTGAGAGCAGTGGTGATGGAATAGATTACATAAAGTAAAGCGCTTGCTTGGGCTCGCGCCCATAACGAAATGGATGTTGTCGAATTGTCAATCAATAAAATTGTCAGTGTGTTACGCAAATAGCCCGCAGGTATAGAATGGGTTGCATCCATCCCATGGTGGAAGATAATCCGTTCACAAATTTGTCTCTAAAGTTATGAAAATTCGTAATTTAAGTGCACGATATAAATTTAAACACAAGCATTTTGTTGTCCCACTGCAGTGCAAAGGCCTCCCTGTCAGGGTCGCGGGTTGTTCGAAAGAGATACCGTGGTCCTGGCACAGGCAACTGAAGGAACACGGGTTTTAGTCATTAAAAGTCTGACACGCTCTCCCGCTCCACCCAGAGCGGGAGAAGTTAGCAAAAAAAAAAGGCTAACGCCTCTCCTCATACAGAGAAGGGGATGGGTTGGCGATTTCTGACTTATATAAACCCAAATGATTTCCCCGACTTTTACAAGTCTCCCTAAAATGTAAAAACCTCCCCATCGTCACATGTCATGCAGGTAAATTCAGGTTGCCTCACGATGTTGTCCTTCACCGATGCCAATGATGCACAAGACGATGACGTAATCCACCCCTCCATGAGAATTATGCCATCTAAGGTCATGATGATTATGTTGTAGTCTTAGTCCCCTAATACTCACGTATTTTCCCAGATGAAGCAGACATCGACGCTGCAAGTGCTGTCACAGAAATAGTTCAGCAGATCGCGAGCGACCCTGAAATTGAGGAGGAAGAGAGTGATGAGGAACCTTCTAGAAGCAAGCGGAGAAGAGTTTCGTAAATTGTTACATTCTAATTATGTTCATGATGATACGTTTTGTAATGTAAATAATTGATAAATACGTTAATTGAAAATCTGTAGTTTTAATTATTCGTGTATCTACAATAATGCCTCTCATATTTTTCTCTAAGAAGAGTGGTTAAATCGTATAATAGATGACTTGAAATAAATGTTGCAAAATGTTAAAATGTTCGCCAACGAAATTTCGAGCATAGATACGATGATCGATATGAGTACCAAAATGTGACGTCCATTCCAAACTCTAATTCATAAAAAGCCACATTTTGCCGATCATACCTATTTACGACGCCAACCCTCTACCAACACTTTGTTAGTTGCAAAACTTCGGACGAACCACAACTGCATGTTCGGCTGGCAGTCGGTTCATCAAAGGATATAAGTGAATTTCGTGTATTTGTCTGTGAAGCTAGTTTCATTGGGACATGAAATCCCCTTTTTGAGAGTTTAAAAACCTTCAAATAATGATTTTATCATCCCCTTGTATGTACTACAAAATCCTTTGATGAAACGGACAGTTTGCGGATTGGTATAATGAATAACTGACTGATCTACCTACCTATGCACATTGCACATGCATATTTAATTCATTACCTGCCTAAAATATATTTTCTATTAATTAGTAAATGATCACGGGTCACGTTCCCTTGCCTAACTTATCACTGGAATCAAAGCACATAAGGTTTTATAAATTTACCGTGTTCTTCCACGACTCCTAAAATTTACGTGACGTCGAAGTTAGTCTGGGCTTCTAAAACTAATTACTAATCCAACACTGGTCACTAATTAGTTTCATAAAACCAATAATTCTAAGGTAACTAGCACATCGATATTTCAGCCACAACGCAGAAACTATGCGGTAGTTCGAAACTTTATCAAGAGTGGCTCAACAGAGTTTGAAACTATTTAATTGTTGTATGTTAAGTTAGGGTGTTAGGGATGCAGCGCGGGAGCGGGGCGAGCGACCGATGCAGCAACATATCGAGCAGCATCGGTTGCAGCGAGGTCCTGGTGGCGGAATGGCGGGTGAGGCTTTCACGCCCTACCGCCGGCCTCAGCACCATCGAGGCGATCCGGCCAGTGCTCGACCGCTGGCTCGGGAGAAGGCACGGCTCCCTGACGTTTCGGGAGACGCAGGTGCTCTCGGGGCATGGTTGCTTCGGGAAGTACCTATGTCACATAAACAGGGAGCCGGACGCCCGGTGTCACCACTGCGTCGACTGCCGGGAGGACACGGCGTGGCACACGCTGGCAGAGTGTGCCGCTTGGGAGGAGCCGCGCCGTGCCCTCATAACTGAAGTAGGCAATGACCTGTCGCTGCCGGCCGTCGTGAATGCGATGGTCGGCGGCGCAGAGTCCTGGGACGCAGTGGTTTCCTTCTGCGAGACGGTCATCTCGCGGAAGGAGGCTGCGGAAAGGGAGAGAGAGATCTCGACTCTCGACTCGGCCCGCAGCAGACGCACCGGGCGTCGGAGGAGGGCGGACAACGCCCTCTTCCGGCCCCCCTAAATGGGTCCAGGGGCGACGGATTCGGGGACATCCGTCGCCCCCCAACATCAGGACCCGAGAAGGCGGCGCGCGTAGTGTTCCGCGTGCGCCGCTCACAGGCGTTGCGGGGGGAGTACACCTCACTCCCCCCGCCCGAGACGGGGCCCGCGCAAGCGGGCCGGCACTAGCCGGGGTTGTGGAAGAATAATGTGTTCCCGCGACCCCGGCGTAGGTGTGAGATGGAACACCGGGGTGGTTTTTAGTCAGTAAGAGTCTGACAGACCCCTCCGCCCGCCCCAGGGCGGAGGACATCCATGAGGATTTTCCACCCCGGGAACAAAAAAAAAAAAAAAAAAAAAGGGTGTTAGGGATGTTGCTGGTTTCTAGAAGAATGTAATTTATTGAAACAACTGCAGTATATTGATCGTGCCAGTAGTCATAGTTTTAAATGTAGTAAACAGCTGAGGCAGTCGCACACGTTTGTTCGTCCCATGAACTAGGGGACGAGATTGCCACCTACCGGGCACAAATACAAACTCCGGGCTACTTCTGAGAAATTCCTGATGGAAAAACTCAATAACGCTTAGCCTGACCTGGGTGACGACCCTAGGATCTCATTCTTGCTGATTATCTGTATTATCTATCTTCTGGCTGATTTACGCGATATGTTGAATGAACAGCCCCGACGACGTCATCGCAAAATAATACAATACCAGTATCGCGACGAATCCTGAACAACAAAATGCGTTCGTGAGGTTACCTCGAATACAGCTGCCATCTTTTAGTGGAAAATATGAAGAATGACCTATGTTTCAAGATTTGTTTACATCGTTAGTGCATACGAACACAACTATTAGTGACCTACAAAAGTTACATTATTTGAAGTGCAGTGTTACTGGAGAAGCAGAGAACTTATTGAAACATATCCAGGTAACACAGAAAAAATATGAACACGCTTGGGACATTTTAAAAACTAGGTATGGAAACAAACGTTTGATCATGAACTCAGTGTTAAAACAGTTAGTCTATCAAAAGAAAATGAGTTCTCAATCACTTACTCTAATTAAAAGCTTATTGGACACCACAGCAGATTGTTTAAATAACCTTGAAAATTTAGATATATCATTAGATTCATGGTATCATATAATAATTTTTCTGGTAGTTGAGAAATTGGACCCTGAGTTCGAAACTTTATCAATAGTGGCTCAACAGAGTTTGAAACTATTTAATTGTTGTATGTTAAGTTAGAGTGTTAGGGATGTTGCTGGTTTCTAGAAGAATGTAATTTATTGAAACAACTGCAGTATATTGATCGTGCCAGTAGTCATAGTTTTAAATTTATTAAACAGCTGAGGCAGTCGCACACGTTTGTCCGTCCCATGAACTAGGGGACGAGATTGCCACCTACCGGGCACAAATCCAAAATCCGGGCTAGTTCTGAGAAATTCCTGATGGAAAAACTCAATATCGCTTAGCCTGACCTGGGTGACGACCCTAGGATCTCATTCTTAGCAGTAGTTCATGTGACCACATGACCATCGAGGCAACCTTGATTTCCTGTGTCTAATAAGGTTTCTCGTCTAAGTAGGGTAACCTACAGACGGCCCAAAATTGCATCATATTAATAATCATATATCCATTAAACTACTACTATAGAATTTCTCTTATCTGTAAAACGGCGATCTTCAATACAATTTTAATGTAGAAAACGAGACGGAAGGGGGAGAGAAATTTCGTTCGCGACCTTGAAGCCTGACCATCTGCTCATCATGACTTTGGCTGACTCAAAACAATTCGGGTAATCCCTATGGTGTTAATTTTTATATGTAGGTACCCACGTAATGATCGTGATTGGGTAAAGCCGTACCTAAATATTCTTAAACAAATCATCGGGAACTCCCAAACCGGCAAACAAGAACCTCGAGTATGTTTTTATTTTCTTTAATTGGAACAAATTAAATGTGTCACAACATACCTACCTACTTAATAAAGTGTTGTTTAAGTAGGCATACTCAACAACCCAGCTGAACAAATATTTCTAGTAAAAAGTCCATGACGCTGCTTTCCTGAAATAACATCATTATTACTGTAACATTGCCGACCGCAGAAAACAATATTTATTAATAAAATTGTATAAGTAGGTAACAACCGCAGTCCATTTAAGCGATTAATGCAGTCATTCGTAGATATGCGGTTACAAGGGGTTATTGAGTAATCCATTACGAGTGTTAAAGTTTGTTTGTCTAATCGTCTGTCTGATGGTTACATTCTTAGTCTACATTATTGGAGTGTAAGTAACCATTGAACTCACACGACCTTTGGCACGTCATGGAAATCCGATTCTCTAAATTATAGTTAATTTCCGACTTTGATTGCTGACTCAATAATCATTGACTTTGGAACTAAGGTACTCAGTAGATGTAGCCTCAATTATTCTGCCTTTAACATCAAGCTAAAGTTAGTAAAATTTACTAGGTACTTACCTACTATGTATCATATGTATGATGCATGCCACTTAAGAAAACGTCGGGAAGTTTGAACATTAAACTAATGATCGTTTTAAGTGAATAGCTTTGCTCATAGCGAGTATATTTCGTCGAAACGACAACATGGGTGAAATTGTTAGCGGGCCCCGATTCCGATGAAACCACAATCGCAGTGTAGCGTAAATTCCGTAAAACGACCGCTTCCTGTATAATTAAAGTGAAAAGCGATAACTATATGATAAAATTGTTTGTTAAAATATTTTAAAAAGTTTGTACCTATAATTAAAAAACAATGGCATTTAGTGGAAAGTACAGGACATTAGTTTATGAAAAGGTAGATGATTGGATGATTATGTAGGAACCTGAGAAAAGGTAGATAAAGTAATGATTTTCCTGTGGGTCCATATATAAAGTTTATGAAAAAGTAGATGATTGGATGATTATGTAGAAACCTGAGAAAAGGTAGATAAAGTACTTAATGATTTTCCTGTGGGTCGGTATATAAAACTGCGACATTTGCTTTTAAAGTTAACTTCCCCAATGAGCCAGTATCGAATTGATGAACACTGGTAAAACATTCCCGGAATTTTTTTCAATTAGCTTTTTTAAATCTTGTTTCTGCAACAAAGCAATTACATGCCGAGGCTCGCACACCCAGCCTCCGCAATCACACAATCGAAAAATGACAAACTGTGAACGTCACGTCAACTGCACGCGGTGCGAGCGGTGCCGTAACCACAGACTGACGAGCTATCACGATCGCAATGCTACGAAAATAATAAAATTAAAATCGATTTGCTTCTGCAGTAGGCGAATACTTGAATGTTTGACGCTGAAGCGCCTAAAAAATTTATAAGAACAACGAATCAGTGCGTAAATGCTACCGTCTAACAAATTTGCTCACCCAAACTTATCAGGCGGTTCTTGACGAATAGTGCCAAAATAACGTTCCTAGTTGGAAAAATCGTTCGATAGGAATATTCATATAAAGTAACATAAAAAGTATAGAATTAATAGGTACCTTACTATCCATAAAATATTCCAGGTAGTCTAATGAATAGGCAGGTACGGCTGGCTGTAATATCAGTACGCTCAGTACGTTCGCCGAATCATTGGTTCTAGGAATGGTTTTCGATATAATGTTTCGAAAACATGGCGACGCATACTATGGATTACGGAGGAGTTAATTCAACAAAGGTCTATGACCCACGCATTACTGGGCTAGAGATAAACCTATTTTATTGGATTTGTGGCGGCGTCTACACCGCTACATGCAAACAACGCATCACACTGACGTCACACAAATCCTGCATCGCGCAATCAGAGTTTACCGCGCAGATAGCATACATACAATTTCCCGACATCAATCGTAAGGCAGTTGCCAACCAGATGCGACAACCATCTGTTCGGTGGATTCTCCCTTTTCCAAGATTATGAGCGAACTTTACACCCTGTTCCTGCATTTCTGCGGTACCGATGGATTGCACGTTAAATTCTCGGGGCCTATAATTCCAATAATCGAAAACTATTCGTTTTGCTTACGTATGGTAGAATTATCTACGATTCGTTACCCAAAAGTGTTCGTCTATAAAACGTTTCGTAAGCGACGTTACTGTTGGCTTGCTACCTACAGATGGGGAGGATTACCAATATAATCCGTAACCGTAAAGTATGAAAATTATAGTCTGTGGTGTTCCTATAAAAAATTCAAACGTCAAACGGTATAATTTACTGTTCGTAGTTCGTTTGCTTACCGGCCGCTTTGTGACGGTTTTCGAAAGTTTTGTGATATTTCTCAACTGTAAAGTAAAAATTATTACAAAATATCGAGTTCAGAAAGTGAAGTGCAGAAAGTAAGTCTGTCAACGAAGATGCAGGCCCGTCTTATAGAAGTTTGATACTTCAGAGTGAACCCTTTCGGACGGGAAAGAACACATCGGAATTAAGGACAACTGTGAGATTGTAGTGTCATTCCTTCTTAGTTCGGGCTCCAAACTATAATGTCCATAGGTGATACGGAGTAATAAAAAGATGCCCTCCCATAGACAAATATCACCCGCCTCTCCAGTAATCCCATGCTTACGCTAGGGTGCATACTTCGCAGGCTCTTAATCCTTCCTATCCTAAGGGCACGTCTTCCCTACCATTACAGAGCCCCACGGTCTAATCCTTGATATGCAATGGTCTTTGTAGCACCAAGAAGCATGAGACTTCAGGGGCTAGGGCAAATTATGGGGTTCATTCGATTAATCGAGTCTGGTCAAACCTCGCTGGGTTCGGTGCATTTCATTCGTTCATTCCATAAGTGATACGGAGTAGGAATAGCCTGTAACTTCAGATTTCGTGCATCGAGACCTCCTCGTTCGGAACAGAATACCTTATATTATCTTATAGCTAGGTAGTTACTGCTTTTACAATATACTTGGTTTACAGACATGTGTTTTCGAAACAATCGAAGGGTGGTGGGTATGAAGTTTGTAGGAAGCTACCTATGCAGTCGAAGTCGCGGGTGCGGGTAGTAGTTTTCAGTTACCCTATTTGAATCAGGTTAAAAATCTTTGTTGAGATAGACGTCTTTAACTCAGCTTAGTTACTCTGGAACAGCCACGGTCAACATTTCCACTTACTCATTATTATACTTCTTAACGGTTACGGATCGTCATTGGTTATCCTCCCATCCGTAGGTAGCAAGCCAACGGTAACGTCGCTTACGAAACGTTTTATACATATAGGAACTCTAATCGTAGACAATTCTACCATCCGTAAGCAAAACGAATAGTTTTTCGAATATCGGAACCGGGCATTAGGGGCGCAGTAGTAGGAGTTGCCGTATACGCTTAGGTGCCCAAAGCGTATACATCCCCTTCGAACCTAACCTGTCCGAGTCGGGGTGCTCCAAGTAACGAGCTTGCTTCGTTCGCTCTTCAACAAACTACTGGACGTGGATAAAAAACACCAAGATGCCTTTAGCCTTACATTTAGGTGTTCTTTACAATAAAGTCGAGAAACTAACGATTTGCGAAAACAATATTTTTATCTTTTTTCCTCAGCAACTTAAATATCATTCGAAGAGCAATTTTCTCGGAAACGGTGCGTCGTAGGACCATACTTTTAGAAGCTGAATGGTTTCTATAGACAAGGTTAACCAGATACGCAGTAAAATTGGTAAATTTCAGAAAAAATAACAAGTCATGCGCCTCTAGGTTATACTCCAACCCGCAATTCGGTCTGGAAGACAATTATTAATATCACTCTAATTAACGCACGTACCTATTCTGTTGACTGGCAATCTCATACAGGGCTTACATACCTACGTCCGGGCCTTACCCTCGCTACTAATACGGGAAATAACAAGGTATTAGGCGTACCTACGTACATCAATTCCAGAAACAGTGGGTATTTTTAATTCTGTTTCAAAACCCCGTGACGCAATGCGCTTATTTTGTATTGGGACCCTGTTAATTGCCAAAAGCTCACATTTTAACAGAATCTTAAGCTCCTATTATTAATGTATTTGTTCTAAAGATGTGACAACATAGACCCAATTCCGATTTAGCGCATGTAACTTTAAACCTGAAAAAAAGCAATGAATCCGAAAGTGGTACTATAATAAAGTGTGCGCAAACTATAGCTGCGCATCCAAAATTGGAAATAATCGCTTGCCGCCGCGCCCGCGCCGTTTGGACGTTTATCAGAAGAACAATTGCCGTAATTTAAAACCTTCAAAATCTAGTCGCAATCACATCTCGACAATAAACGTCAAAAACTTGAAAAAATACATTTTTGTCAAGTTTTCGAAAATTAGAGGTATTTTTGACAGGTTGGAACTGAGGTGAGATCAGAACGTTTACACGTTCTTAAAATGACGGGAATTGCCCCTCTGGTGTCACGAAATGAATGTGCTGTGCTCCGTGTTTTCCAAAGTAAATAATCGCCATCAATATGCCGAAAGTGATTAAAAGTGCTGACAGGGATAATACAGTCTTGAAGTTCAAATACGCGCGCAGACTTATCTTGCGCGCACTTTACACCAAAATGGAACCTTTGTCATCGCCAGGAACGAACGACTTTATAACTTATATTACTCTTTGCGAACGACAATCGTGTGTCTTAAATCATCGCACGATGACACAAATGTTTCGCCAACACGTTCATTTGAAAACTGGCCAACGCCAAACTCACCGAGGAATTGAAACATCTTTTGTAATGATTAATATACTCATTAATTCTCAGTTACAGTTTTATTGTGTCCTCCCATTTTCGATTCTTGGAACTCGACAATTTGAATAGTTCACTTTTTAACCAAGTCTTGTAAGTAATAAAGCTCGCTCGTCGCGACGATTTTCCCTGATATTATTGAGAAAAACATGTCTAGGGTTATTTAATCCTTGACGTGGGAATTTCATAGAATAAATTCGAAATTCGTCGAATTCGGAGGTACTGATTTCCTCCTACGCGAATAGTGTTTGGTGCAGATACGGGTACACAAAGTCTATTCATGTTCGAATGAGTAACAAGATACCTATTTACAATTGTGTAGCTTTTGAATATCTGTAGAACCCTGGGTAAAATTCAAACCAGTCAGGTCCACTTGCGCATCCCATGAATAGACATGATTTTATAACTCAGGGTTAGTCAAAAATTTATCTTGCGCCACCAAGAGTTAAAGGTAAATCTCTAATTTTACCTACCCACCCATGTGGAAATAAATTCTGGGTTAGTGTTAGTAGCGAATGCCAAATAATCGAATATCAATTGATCGACCACTCTTTTTTTTTTTTGGGTATGGCATCTCGTAGTTGACCTTGAGAGGTCGTGACTACTTAACCGGACTATTAACCGGAGTACACTCAATACATCAGAGTGTTTAAAATATCGAATGTTTGTTTGATCAAGCGTTCAATCAACCGCATAATTATTCATTGTATCGAAATATCAATCTATTTACTGAATATTTTTTATAAAATACAAGAAAAACACAAATTTTACTTTTTTAATAAAATTTGTGTTTTTCTTATTTTGTATTTTATAATGATCGACGTTGTAGTAGGTACGTGAAAATTCGGTACTATATCTGCAGGCAATATATATTCATGAACTCATATAAAAATAAATACAAATTGTAAAAAAAACTTAAAACATAATTTTCTTTTACCGACGTTTTCGTCGATCAATAAACTAAATCTCCATGGAAACGACGTAATAGGTACGATTAAAATGAAATGTCATGTTAGATAATATTCGAAGACAAGATTATCGTATCTTATTGTAGCGTAAAAGAGATGGGCGGGACCAGTGGGTACCCTATACAATTTCCGGTTATTGTTTGTTCATCTATGATCGGATTATATAGCAGAGCACAGACAATGCAATTCTATTTTATGTTTCGCCGATTGAACTGCAATGTTCCCAACTCAAAAACAATAATGGTGCCGATTCTCTTGTACACCGAACTAAACTATCACTAAAATTCCTTTCTTTTTACTATGAGAATCTTGAAGCTATTCTGCAAAAAAAAAACGGAATTTAAAAATTATTTTGACACAATTATAATCGAATTTAACAATCGCGAGTCCACGTGTTTTTTTTCTTATGGTTTCGCAACGTCTTTGTTAGAGCCGGAGGCAGCCTGAGGCAGCCTCGACCTGTTTGTATGGAAGTTTGTACTTTTTGTATGGAAAATATAAAATAAAAATATCTACATGTAGAGTTTTGGAGGTTTCCAAATTTCAAAGGGGGTCGAAATTTTTATTATTTTTGTGATAGGACACACCGTTTTCGAGAAATGAGCAAAAAAAAAAAAGTTAAACTACCGTTTTGTGCACGTCTAGTCGAGGTGTTGGTGTGAATTTTAGATCACGCCAACTAATTTTATTCCACACCTTTTTAATAGCGATTAAAAATAGTCAGATTCTTGTTCAGATTTTGTTAGACAATCAAATTTATTGGTGAAAAACGTAAAATTCAGAATAGCAAAATTGCCATTTTCACACAACTAATAAAACTCAGTGCAATATTAGTGCTGTCAAACTAAAATATAGGTATGTTGTGTCACTTTAGTCAATTTCCGAATGGAAAATCGTCATTTGACAGGATTAAACCAAATTTTAGTGATTTTTAGTCTAGTTTAGAGGCATTTGTGACAAGAGAATCGGCACCAATATCTGTTCAACTGATCCAGCTCACCAGGTGTTACCTACATTTAAGTGGCGCAACACAAAAGAGTTAAAATGTTAAAACTCTACATTAATTCATTTTACCCGATCAAAAGTATAAATGGGCCTCAAACAATTAGTATCTTGGATGCAACTGGATATAACACAACTGTCCATGTTACTGCTGACAGCAGCCAACCCAATAGCAACATTTTAACAGGCTTGTGAGTGGTGTAGCAACCGCAACCTTATATTGTTTGACAATGATGCTAAATCAGAGGTAAAATAACTGACAGGAGTTTTATACAGATTCACTTTCAAACTCTGGGAATTTTTGATTCGTAATCTAAATTTTGATTAATTTAACAAAGAGGTATTATTTCGGCGTGATATAATGTTCATTGAATAGTGCAGCCAAATCACTGAAACAGATGCTATCGGCAACGTAAACTGTCTAAGCAGGTACCTCAATATTTCACGTGAAACACCAATTTAGTAGCCATTGTGTGCGTTTAAACCAGCGTAAAATCTACCTTTTCGATGCAACGCACGTTTCCCAATCAATCCATTGAGAGGGATATTGTTTTCCACTATTGAGAGATTCCTATGGGTATTAGTTTGATCTCGGCTCCTGTTATTAGTCGTCATTGAAGCGTTGGCCGGCCGTGGAGCTACGTCGACAGCTGTGAACACTGTTCCGCGAATTAGGGTTGCTGCTCTGAATATTGAGTGGGTTCAGATATAAATAATTGAGTTTTGTGTGGATATGCGGGTATATCCTATACCTAACATGGATTATCCTCGGTACTCGGTGAACCTAAAATTGGAGTGGAATTTGTAAGGGAATCGGTAATATTACAAAAAAAATGCATGTTGTTGTTGTTGTTGTCGGTTTGCAAGTAGGTCGACCTGAATGAAAATCTTAATAAATTCTGGTGTAGCTAGCATAGCAGGCCCCTGATAGTCAAATCCGTTTCGATACTAAAAGCTGTAGGGTGCAAAGTGAAAAAACCATTTTCTAGATGTTCAAACACAGTGCCTGCAAAGTCTTATTAGAATGTTGATCAGCTAACATTCTGAGAAGAGATAAGTAATTAATTTCAATTTTAGCGCTTGCTTCAGATAAACTAACAGTCTTCTTGGTAAGCGAGTTTCCCAGAAGTCCTCGGGATCTCTTTTACCGTTATTTTATGATATAACGTTAAGAATGCAATACTTGTTAATATAATTGGCTGACTAGTACTTATGTGATTGCAATAATTGAGAATAATTATGTTAGAAATAATTGAATTAAAGAATAGAGTACAAGCTAGTTGCTCCAAGAATGGCAGGTTTTCGCTAGACAACTCGAGGTAGATGTCGCTAGTTGACATTGATGTTTTGCTTGAAAACTTTTTGCTGCTATAAAAGAAAGCCTTGAGTAAAGCGTGAAGTGCCTTGAGTGCTACAAGGATCTTTAGGCTCCTGACTTGCATTGACAGGGGGCGTTGTTGGTATTTTGTGAAAGAAATTGTATTGAAAACGAAGTTGGCGGTGTTGGTTCTGATTTAAGCCACGCGCCATAGATCCTTGTATAATTTATGTAATAGGTTAGTAGGACCTCAGAGTGAAAGAACGCCAAGTAATTTAAAAAAAGTCGTCCGTTTCGTACGTCCGAAAAATCTCTAGAAACGGCGGAATAAAGCTACACTGTCTTTTAATTATCTTTTCTTTCTTGCTTGTGTTCCGTGAAATAGATTGATGCGAGTATTCGCAGTAGATATAGGTACATATTATATTACCGATTCATTTGGAATGTTCGCGTTTCAAGTTAGTCATCGTAATCCATGAGTACCCGCGTACAATGTGTCCACAAACCCTCGCGTATTTGCTGGATCCAAATATTCCGGATCAACCAAACAATCCATCCACATCACCCAATGCTTACCTAGCGCGTTACGTCACGTTAGCTAACGACCAAAACGTTGTTGTGCTTAGAGTTCGAGAACTTGTGCTATCCTCCAATCCATAGGGATTAGAAGGTTGGACGGTCGGTTTGGTACGCTGTATTAATAAACTATTATTGCTAAATAGGTGCCCGCCGTGCGTGTGTTGTTTTACTTACCACGAAACAGCAGTTAATATGAAATGCTAACAATTATTGTGGTACTAAGAACTGAAACTGTTTGTGTTATCAGTTTCAAAGTTGATGTCGGCCATGTCGGGTGCGTTCTACGAATTCGTTCTTTTCGCTATAAAATGTAAAAACGATTACATTACGTGCAGTGATGATACATAATATGTATTTGAATGAATTTGGGATGAATTGGACTGGTAATTCAGTAGGCAGTAGTTTAAGTAAAGTAAACCATGTATGTAGTTATATTTATAAAGAATGTGGTTGTAAGTAATTAACTCTTCAATAATAATTTATTTAATGCCCGTCCTTTAAATATTTAGTTTTGATACTTTAAATAACTTTATTTTGGATATTCGACCTACTTTATTTTATGTCGAGTAGGAATTCTTTTACTTTCAAAACTGAAGAAGACTGGTATGAATAAAACCTCTCCAAGAAAAAAAGCTATTTTGAAAAATTTAAAATACGAAAGAAATCACGTCAAATCAAGCCTATATAAACTCATCCAAAATCATTGTGAAGTGACTTATAAATCATATTTCAAACTCTCAACATACAGTATTAAAAAGATAAAAAATAAACAAAAAAAAAGTGAAAATATTCAACAAGCTCGCCTTCCTCTGCAGTTCTTTTGGTTTGCGACGGTTGCGTTTCATTGAGCAGTACTCAAAAGCGTCAAGATGCCTTGCTACCCGTGTGGATCGTGTTGTTATAGCCCATGCTGCAGCCCCTGCTGTAGCCCGTGCTACTCGTGTTGTTCGCCGTGCGGCGGTTGTTGCTACGGCGGCGGTTGCTGTTGAAGGAACCGGCTGCGGGCCCCAGCGGGCGCTGCCACCGAGAACATATACGATGACGCAGCGTGGCACAAGCTTAGCGCCCATGCTCCGTTCAGAGCAACGCTCCTCGTGCTGCCTGTGGCCGCGAGTTCAACGTCGAGCGGGTGTCGAGCCTAGCTCCGCCGAGCGCAAAGCTAGGCCCTCCCTGAGCTCGGGAGGTCCCTACGCTGCAACTGGACTCGACTACGGTGCCTGCCGACCGGATCAAACGGACTTCGAATATCCACCGGTTAACTACAGTGCTTGTGGGCCTCTCACGAAGATATCGCGGGTAATGCCGTTCGCAATCATTAACAGTGTTTTATTGTATGGATTTTGTATAAATATACGTTCAGGTCACAATTGACGTTTGTTTCAAATTACTCATTTCCTCTGCATTCACTCTCTCGATCACTCCACTATGCGCACTCTCTCGATCACTCCACTATGCGCACGCACTCTCTCGATCACTCCACTATGCGCACGCACTCTCTCGATCACTCCACTATGCGCACGCACTCTCTCGATCACTCCACTATGCGCACGCACTCTCTCGATCACTCCACTATGCGCACGCACTCTCTCGATCACTCCACTATGCGCACGCACTCTCTCGATCACTCCACTATGCGCACGCACTCTCTCGATCACTCCACTATGCGCACGCACTCTCTCGATCACTCCACTATGCGCACGCACTCTCTCGATCACTCCACTATGCGCACGCACTCTCTCGATCACTCCACTATGCGCACGCACTCTCTCGATCACTCCACTATGCGCACGCACTCTCTCGATCACTCCACTATGCGCACGCACTCTCTCGATAACTCCACTATGCGCACGCACTCTCTCGATCACTCTCTCCCTTTGTCACTACTCCCTTTGTCACTACTCCCTTTGTCACTCTACTCTGCACGCACCCTTTGTCACTACTCTCTATCACTGTTGGCACAGTACAGCCGCCTTTGAGTTTACCAATGGTCAAATTGAGTTTGTCTCTGATCAAAGAAAAAGCTCTTGGTATACATTTGGCTTCAGTTTTGTTTGGCAGTAAGGCGTAAATGATGGGCACGATATTTATGTACACACCTGAACGTTCGGCCAATCGAGGTAGTAGGGAGCTGGCTGCTACTGTAAGTTTATTGTTTCTCAGAAGCGAGTGTCCCTTCAAAGTGATGTGCATATAGAAAATAGGACACACATGCGGCTGATCTCTATCCGGTCGGATTGGTGTCCCATCGGACTATGAGAGAGAGAAGAGAGTGCACCTGTGTCTGCGAACACACTTGTGCACAGTTTTTTTGTGACGATTTGGTGACTCACAAAGATGCCAGCCAAACAATTTGTGACAGTACAGTTCAAAAGTTAGTAGCAATAATGTATGGCCGAACGTGCCGATACCAGAACGTTCGGCCAACCTGAATCTCTTTAACTGAGGACCTTAGAGAAACTATTACTGAATAAGGATTTAGTGACGCTTTGGTGACAAACAACCACTACTTTACTTATTCTCGTAGTAATGCCACCGGTTAAGAGTAAAATGAACTTAGTTCCCGGAATATCTGGACGTTCGGCCAACCTGCAGGGCTAACATGAAGGCGCGAGAACGCTCTCGTATCATTGTATTTGTAAAAATTTGTCTACGAATCTGACGTTATTAGAATGCCTATAACCGATAAGCACGAGTAAACTCGAAAAAGGCACTTTGACATTTCTTTATCTAGCAACGAGATACCGATGTAGCAAATTATTAAAAACAAATAGTTTTTATCATTGCAACATTGGTCGATTTTTCGCATGGAATTAGTATGTACCATATTGATTTTACGTCTACCTCTTTTAATTTATGTATTATTTCTTGTAACCGACTTTTTTTTACTAAAATTAAAAGGGTATGTTGCGAAAGTTTGATGTTGCCATTCATCCACAACTTCCTAGATTTCGATAATCACCATAATTGGCAAATAGACTGGTTATTACTGCACGTGATGCTCATCTATGTAACCGAAAGGAAATTAGTTCCAATGTAGATAGTAGTTTTTAATTAAGTATTTTATTATTATTATCTTTTTTAATAAAATGATGACTAAAATAACTATCATTATTAATTTGCCATGTTTTATTTTATTGTATCTCTCTTTCTATTCGTCTCATCGTCAAAATCGAGGACGTCTAAATTAGAGAATTCGGTGATTTTCTGTTGAATTGTCAAAATGCGAGAAAACATCAAGTTTCACAGAACGAGTCGAATATTTTGAATGGCAGCGCTGTCAGAAAACGAGTAAAGTGACGATAAACCCACTCCTGTCTTGCCAGTTACCTCTGACATGATCAGAGCCTTTAGTATTTATTTTGTTGTTATTGTGCTCTTTGTTTTGTAATATGGTCTTGTATTCTTTTCCCAAAGACGCGACGAGAAAACGCGAGAGTGAGTAATAGTGAGTCGCGTCTGTCATGTTAGTCCTGCTGTCTCCATAACAAAGGACCTGAGAGAAACCGTTAATGAATAAAGATTTAGTGACTGAAACTTTTTTTGCTTTAAGTTTTTTTGTGACGACCCCATTCAATAGCAAATTGAAAAGTAAACATTTGACCTCAAAACATTGGGATTATCGATTCCTCCACAACAAAAAAAAAACCTAGAAAACTCTTAAAAATCCCTGATGTGTTGCAGTCGTCGAGATTAAGTAACTGCTCTGCAGGTTTTCAGTGCCATGGTGTTAGTATTTTTACTGATTTAAGATTAATCTATAAAATGTCACAAGACTCGACCGGAATATAACAAAAACTACGCAAGTGGCAATAAAAAGTCGTTTCATTCCCGTCACTAAATCTTTATTCATTAACGGTTTCTCTAGGCTTCTTCGTTGTGAAGGAATCGATAATCCCAATGTTTTGAGTTTATATATTTAATTTACAATTAATGGGGTCGTCACAAAAAAAAACTTGAGCAATAAAACGCACTGTTTCAGTGCCGTCACTAAATCTTTATTCATTAACGGTTTCTCTCAGGTCCTTAGTTATGCTCCCTACCTCGATTGGCCGAACGATCTGATGTATGGCATCTTATATAAGAGCCGGTTTTCCCTTTTGATCTGATATGATCTGTTATTAGGGTCACACGGTCACACGGTCCACCGGCCACAACCACAAAACTATGTTTTTTTCGAATGAAACTGCCAAAGAAAAGAACATTGAAGGTAAGTTTTATTAGTATTTAATCAAACAGTTTTAACTCACTTCTTTTTTCAAATCATAGACTTGGCATCGTCCTAATAGAACGCGAATGCGCGATCATCGCGCGTGTAAGCGTTGCGACCATCGCGTGTACGCGCGATGGCAAAAACTGGTGTCTTAAAGATCATCGCGCTAATTGACGACGCGAGCAAGCGACCGTGGATTAGGGCGCGGTGCCCCGCTGCGCCGACGCGATTCGCTCGAATTTCTATGAGGACACCTATTCGATTTCAATATGTTTGATCGCGCGTTCGTACGAACTAATTTCGCGCGAATAGATTTATAAACATTTTGAGTCGCGCTACAGCGTCGTGCGATTGTCAGTTAGGACACCTATTCGAGTTCAATATGTTTTATCGCGCGTTCGTACGAGTAAAATTCAAGCGAACTTACGATGATCGCGCATTCGGGTTCTATTAGGACGATGCCTATTCTATTTTATTGCGAAGTTATTGCTCCTTCATTCATGAAATAATCTTTTAACGTATCTCTTGCAGTAGAAGCTCTTGTTATAGCCAGCCTGTATTTTGTGTATTTTCGAGTCCAACAATTTTTAAAGTGTGTGAAATTGAAACCTTAGATAAATGATAGTTCTCGCACGCAGCGAGACCAATCATTAATCTATGATTGAAACCTTCCCTTTTGCTAACGAAGTTATGCAAAATGCAACAAGCTTTCACAATGTCTTCTGAGAAATGAACAGACATGTTTAATGGGCGATGTTACAATATATTCTCCATTTGTTTGCTAGTACGCTGAAAGTACACTCATGCAACGTCTGGCACGGCTTAACCTGTAATTGTATTTTTTTCCCTAAATCCATATATTTTCCAGCATAAGGCCTCATCATATTTTGACTGAGACCAAATGCTTCATCACCAACAAATGTATAATTCAATGCTCATGAGCATGTCGTGGTGAGGGGATATTTAATGTCTTTCTGTGTATTTTTTTACACAGTTCATTTTCTTTAAATATTGTGGAATCGGATGCTATACCGTATGTGCCAACATCCACGAACGCAAAAAGTAAATTCGAGTCCATCGATCACTAAGTGATCGATGTTCGAGTCGCAAGTTGCTAGAAGTGCTATTGAAAAAAAAAGTTAAAGTACAAGGAGCCTGTATTGAATGGATGAATAATTATTATATGCTTGCCATCTATGGCGCCTAAACAATTAGAAAAATAAGTGTTTTGAAGAAATCCACTGGCAATTTCATTCCACATGTCTTGGGTCGGTTCTGGAATACCTACAAACGGCTTTTAAGTGGTTCCAAATTAGTTGACATGTTTCCTTGATCTACAACTTTTTCAACAGGCATAATACCGTAGGCGTAACGAGCATCCCGTTCCTAGATACCTGAAATAATGAAGTAAAAGATTTTATTTATAAATTTCAGTGCTTGCTTTTGTTTTTTTTTCCTATTATTTTTGTTATAGTAACTAAATTACAGAGGAAGTGGAAGTCTTCGCGACAGTTTTAATATAGAAAATGCAAAAAACAAGAACGTTGCGAGTGGTTCGGCAGCATCAAGAAATGAGACCGCCTACCCATGTTGCTCCCGACTGTGAAACTTATAATGCGGTAACACCTCGTCCGAAAATGAAAAGAAAAATATTCACCAAAAATATTCTGTAAAAAACTAGCCAAGTCTCGACGGAGCTGCTTGTTTATCTCTAAAAAGTAATGAAATCTAGACAAAGTCGTGACAAGTCTAAGGTTCCTTACTGCGATTTCTTTATTATTATAGTTAATGTTGTGTGACTTGGCCGTTGAACATTCTATAGACGTTAGTGGGTACAAATCAATTTTGTTTACACGTAATGTTATATCTGTTGTAACTACCTATGTTTGTTAAGCTAGATAATAGCCCATACTGGTATTGGTAATTGGACGCTATTGTCTCATTTTAGGCTGTTGTTGATTGTGCAACACATACATTCAGCGTTGACAATGCTGACTTCTGCTCTCTTCTTTTTGGAGCGTAAAATCGACCACCGATCTAACATAAAATAGACGTACAGGATTTTTTTATACTGTTTGTTTCAGGCTCGCCTATATAAGTATTATTGAAATACGCAGCTTTATCAAGTCTACAATTGACTGGTTATTGAATCAACGTTTTCCAAGTGGCAATTTTCCATTGTCAATGGGTAGCGGTTCTGGCGACAGATTGGTGCAATTGTGTCATGGAGCACCTGGTTTTGTACCCTTGTGTACCCTTCAACGGCCAAGTCACACAACATTAACTATAATAATAAAGAAATCGCAGTAAGGAACCTTAGACTTGGCACGACTTTGTCTAGATTTCATTACTTTTTAGAGATAAACAAGCAGCTCCATCGAGACTTGGCTAGTTTTTACAGAATGATTTTGGTGGGATTTCACTTCTTTTTGTAGAAACGTGGGCAAAGCAGAAGAGGAGGCATTCACCCAGCAGTGGGACGCTATAGGCTAGATTAAATTAGAAGATGTGTCCCACTACGCTGGGTTTTTGCAATGACAGTCGATTTTTTTATGTACCTATAGTAGAAGGGGGCATTACCATATCTCTAATACAGCTGAGACCAGCTGAGGGTTCTTCATCAGATACTTCAGACCTTCGATTTTTGACATCAAATGAGGCGGCCCACCAAGTTGAATAATTTTTGTAAAGGCGGTATGTCGATCTCTAATAGTTTGGTTGGGCTCTTGTGTTTTCTAATCAGGGTCACCAGGTACTCTAGACCTTCGATTATCCTAGTTTTTATAGTTTTCCCTTTATGTGGCCATTAAACCCTAACTCTGTACCAAATTTCAGCTGTCTGAGTTTATGGGAAGTACTAGTTATATTCTGATGATCATGAGTGAGTGAGTGAGTGTCATAAATGCGAAACTTTGGTTTCGCTTAACTTCGGACCTAAATGACCTACAGACTTGAAATTTTGGATTTTAAGTATGTGATTATAGCTTACTGGATGACGAAAATTTCTGCGTTCTGGTCTTATCCAGGGGTTCTCAAATAGGGGCCTGAAAATGCGGCGAAATGGTTCCAGTAAAGGATGGTACGGCAGTGTTTGCTTCGCGCTCGACTTGGCAGGAGCACTACCGTGCACCCCGATTTATAAAAACAGTGCAGAAAAATCAGAAAATGAAATTCTCAAATGACTTTCGGAAAATTTAAAACGTAAACATGATACACTATGCGACCTAAATGACCCCGATAAACAATTTCTGATGTCGCTGCTTCTACATGTAAAAAAAATGACGAAAATTGTAAACTTGAATTTCAATCTGAAATTTTACAGTTAATTAGGAAGTACACGCATAATCAAAACTATGGAACCTATTCGGCACAAAATGATGGTTATTCTTCTGGAAATGCTAAAATATACTGTAGACAAAACTCTTCTACATCTCCCCAGCCTTCACCTATAATTCAGCCTTCTCCAACTCATTCAGTCATGTTCCGTGATGATGACAAGTGATATATTTGCTCATCATTATAATAAACACTGAATAAATAAATATAAATACCTACGTGTTTTATTTTTAATTAGCTGTTCTCATCGGCCTTGCCCGGATGACATATGAGCCTTTTTACTCCTCAATATTGAAACTATTCCATAGTGAAAGAATTATTTCAATTCGACATGTACTTTCATAGATATCTTCCGCTTTATTCTACTACTAGCTGTTACTCGCGACTTCGTCCGCGTAAATAATACCCCCATAGTGCCCCCATGGGTGTCACACTATCTGTTTTTTTTATTAAAATCGGACCAGCGTGCGGTTTAGGCGTGAAAGCGTAACAGACAGACAGACAGAGAGACAAATAGACATACAAAGAGAAATAGACATACACTTTTGCATTTATAATATTTGTAGGGATTTTAATATAGTACAGATTATTATGGTATCCTAAGGAGTTTTATGCTAGTGATTAATTCTACTTACCTTAATGTGATAGCTAGTCTTTCCGCAGGGGCGATACTTTTACGCATGTTGGTGTCGTGGTGCTTTAATCAGCATGTAATATAACCAGTAGTTCCCAAAACGTATCTATTCTTAAACGAAAATGTGTTGAAAACTTTTCTGGATGGTTTAAACTTTAAAAGATTATCGAAATGCTCGTTACATTTGTGTACATTTTTTACAATTGGATGTATCCAATAACTACGGTTTCGTCTTCTATGGCGACCATTTTATCAGAAGCAGCGCAATTTAACCTTTTTCGTCCGAGTCCATTAAGATACTGCATGCATGGGTTAAAAAAGTAGCAGCCACCGGCCACATGTGGCTGTCTCGCGTTTCAGCTACCTTTGTAGCCGCTTCTAGCTTCTCGTGGCGGCGTTTGTGGCTGTGGCGGGAAGCCCGTGTGCGGGGACCCTTATCCATTGTATCGCTTTATTAACAATAGAACAATACCTTTACCCGACATTATTTATGTAGACTTCGCTAAGACAGTAGGTATTGACAGCCGGACAGATTTTCCATTAACTGTGTGTAAATAGGTTTGTATCTATCTGTACCTATTTTCAAAAAGTAGGCATTTTGCTAGTATGTCATCATGCGCTTTAGTCCGAGAAAGTACGTGCATAGTGGAGTGACCGGAGAGAGTGTGTGCATAGTGGAGTGACCGGAGAGAGTGGGTGCATAGTGCAGTGACCGAAAGAATGCGTGAATAGTGGAGTGACCTAGAGAGTGCGTGCATTGTGGAGTGATCGAAAGAGTGCGTGCATAGTGTAGTGACCGAGAGAGTGCCTGCATAGTGTAGTGACCGAGAGAGTGCCTGCATAGTGCAGTGACAGAGTGCGTGCATAGTGCAGTGACCGAGAGTGCGTGCATAGTGCAGTGACCGAGAGTGCGTGCATAGTGCAGTGACCGAGAGAGTGCGTGCATGTGCCCGAGAGTGCATGAATAGTGGAGTGACCTAGAGAGTGCGTGGTTAGTAGTAGAGTAACCGAGAGAGTGCATGAATAGTATAGTGACCGAGACAGTGCGTGCATAGTGTAGTGACAAAGAGAGTGCGTGCATAGTGTAGTGAAAGAGAGAGTGCGTGAATAGTGGAGTGACAGAGAGAGTGCGTGAATAGTGGAGTGACCTTGAGAGTGCCTGCATAGTGGAGTGACCGGAGAGAGTGTGTGTATAGTGGAGTGACAGAGTGCGTGCATAGTGCAGTGACCGAGAGTGCGTGCATAGTGCAGTGACCGAGAGTGCGTGCATAGTGCAGTGACCGAGAGAGTGCGTGCATGTGCCCGAGAGTGCATGAATAGTGGAGTGACCTAGAGAGTGCGTGGTTAGTAGGAGAGTAACCGAGAGAGTGCATGAATAGTATAGTGACCGAGACAGTGCGTGCATAGTGTAGTGACAAAGAGAGTGCGTGCATAGTGTAGTGAAAGAGAGAGTGCGTGCATTGTGGAGTGATCGAAAGAGTGCGTGCATAGTGTAGTGAAAGAGAGAGTGCGTGAATAGTGGAGTGACAGAGAGAGTGCGTGAATAGTGGAGTGACCTTGAGAGTGCCTGCATAGTGGAGTGACCGGAGAGAGTGTGTGCATAGTGGAGTGACCGGAGAGAGTGGGTGCATAGTGCAGTGACCGAAAGAATGCGTGAATAGTGGAGTGACCGGAGAGAGTGGGTGCATAGTGCAGTGACCGAAAGAATGCGTGAATAGTGGAGTGACCTAGAGAGTGCGTGCATAGTGGAGTGACCGAAAGAGTGCGTGCATAGTGGAGTGACCGAAAGAGTGCGTGCATAGTGGAGTGACCGAAAGAGTGCGTGCATAGTGGAGTGACCGAAAGAGTGCGTGCATAGTGGAGTGACCGAAAGAGTGCGTGCATAGTGGAGTGACCGAAAGAGTGCGTGCATAGTGGAGTGACCGAAAGAGTGCGTGCATAGTGGAGTGACCGAAAGAGTGCGTGCATAGTGGAGTGACCGAAAGAGTGCGTGCATAGTGGAGTGACCGAAAGAGTGCGTGCATAGTGGAGTGACCGAAAGAGTGCGTGCATAGTGGAGTGACCGAAAGAGTGCGTGCATAGTGGAGTGACCCGAAAGAGTGCGTGCATAGTGGAGTGACCCGAAAGAGTGCGTGCATAGTGTAGTGACCCGAAAGAGTGCGTGCATAGTGGAGTGACCGAAAGAGTGCGTGCATAGTGGAGTGACCGAAAGAGTGCGTGCATAGTGGAGTGACCGAAAGAGTGCGTGCATAGTGGAGTGACCGAAAGAGTGCGTGCATAGTGGAGTGACCGAAAGAGTGCGTGCATAGTGGAGTGACCCGAAAGAGTGCGTGCATAGTGGAGTGACCCGAAAGAGTGCGTGCATAGTGGAGTGACCCGAAAGAGTGCGTGCATAGTGTAGTGACCCGAAAGAGTGCGTGCATAGTGGAGTGACCGAAAGAGTGCGTGCATAGTGGAGTGACCGAAAGAGTGCGTGCATAGTGGAGTGACCGAAAGAGTGCGTGCATAGTGGAGTGACCGAAAGAGTGCGTGCATAGTGGAGTGACCGAAAGAGTGCGTGCATAGTGGAGTGACCGAAAGAGTGCGTGCATAGTGGAGTGACCAAAAGAGTGCGTGCATAGTGTAGTGACCCGAAAGAGTGCGTGCATAGTGGAGTGACCGAAAGAGTGCGTGCATAGTGGAGTGACCGAAAGAGTGCGTGCATAGTGTAGTGACCCGAAAGAGTGCGTGCATAGTGGAGTGACCCGAAAGAGTGCGTGCATAGTGTAGTGACCCGAAAGAGTGCGTGCATAGTGGAGTGACCGAAAGAGTGCGTGCATAGTGGAGTGACCGAAAGAGTGCGTGCATAGTGGAGTGACCGAAAGAGTGCGTGCATAGTGGAGTGACCGAAAGAGTGCGTGCATAGTGGAGTGACCGAAAGAGTGCGTGCATAGTGGAGTGACCGAAAGAGTGCGTGCATAGTGGAGTGACCGAAAGAGTGCGTGCATAGTGGAGTGACCGAAAGAGTGCGTGCATAGTGGAGTGACCGAAAGAGTGCGTGCATAGTGGAGTGACCGAAAGAGTGCGTGCATAGTGGAGTGACCGAAAGAGTGCATGCATAGTGGAGTGATTGAAAGAGTGCGTGTAGACGAAAGGAGTGATTTAAAACAAACGTCAATTATGACCTGAACGTATATTTATACAAAATCCGTACAATAAAACACTGTTAATGATTGCGAACGGCATTACCAGCGATATCTTCGTGAGAGGCCCACAAGCACTGTAAGTAACCGGTGGATATTCGAAGTCCGTTTGGTCCGGTCGGCAGGCACCGTAGTAGAGTCCAGTTGCAGCGTAGGGACCTCCCGAGCTCAGGGAGGGCCTAGCTTTGCGTTCGGCGGAACTAGGTTCGAAACCCGCTCGACGTTGAACTCGCGGCCACAGGCAGCACGAGGAGCGTTGCTCTGAACGGAGCATGGGCGCTAAGCTTTTGCCACGCTGCGTCATCGTACATGTTCTCGGTGGCAGCGCCCGCTGGGGCCCGCTGGGGCCCGCAGCCGGTTCCTTCAACAGCAACCGCCGCCGTAGCAACAACCGCCGCACGGGGAACAACACGAGTAGCACGGGCTACAGCAGGGGCTGCAGCATGGGCTATAACAACACGATCCGCACGGGTAGCAAGGCATCTTGAGACGCTTTGAGTACTGCTCAACGAAACGCAACCGTCGCAAACCAAAAGCACTGCAGAGGAAGGAGAGCTTGTTGAATATTTTCACTTTTTTTTGTTTTTATTTTTTTTATACTGTTTGTTGAGAGTTTGAAATGTGATTCTTATGTGAATTTACAATGATTTTGGATGACTTTATATAGGCTTCATTTGACGTGATTCTTACGTATTTAAATTTTTTCAAAATAGTTTTTTTTCATATAGAGGTTTTATTCATACCAGTCTTCTTCAATTTTGAAAGCAAAAGAGTTTCTACTCGATGTAAATAAAATAAAGTAGGTCGAATATCCAAAATAAGTTCTTTTAGTATCAAAACTAAATATTTCACGGCCGGGGAATAAATAAATAATTATTCAAGATTCCATTACTTACAACGACATTCTTTAAAAATGCAGTCTCGGTCACTCCACTCTCTATCACTGTTATCAAAATCGCCACTCGTTCGCACTCTGTTCGCACTATGTTTGCTCATTCAATCTGCACTCAGTACTACGCACTCTCGCTCCCGTTCACTATGGCACGATCGGCACTCGGTTCGCATTCTCTCAAATCGGCACTCGGTGCGCACTCTCTATCTGCCACAGAATTCTTTTACTATTCGCACTCGTTACAACGCACGCCTCCCTATCAAAAAACCTTAACGCAAAGCGGCTGTTGGTTTACAATAAACGACACTACCAAGCCTATTTTGGATGAAGGTGTACATTCAACACATCAAGGGTTAAGATTTTTTAGAGATATTTACAAAAATAATAGACCACAAAATATTACAGATAAAAAAATATAACAACTTAACTGTAATCCGTCAGTCCGCACAACTTAGAAAAATATTTTAGTGAATATTACTAAATTAAATAAATAAAAACGTTATTTTTCTTCATGAAGTTTTAGTAAAAGCCTTGAAGCATTTTGTAAAAAAGAAATGGAGCAGAGAAATATCGACGCTATTTGAAGATAGCGATTGTTTAAGCTGGTCCCTCAATGCTCACATCCACTGACGTATTTGCGTGTGCTAGCTGTTTGACGAGAGAAATATCTGAAAGTTTTGGTGTACAGTAGCGCTCATAAGTCCATAGGCAATCTCACAAAGCAATGTATTGACGCTTCGGTTTCACTTACGAACTTCTTCTTTAAGTTATTTCTATACTGTAAACACGCACACACACTCACTTTGATGCTCTGGTGTGCAAAACTGCGATATTTGTGGTTTGTGTCGTTTAAACACCTATAGTCGTACCGCGAGTTCACAGCAATACGACTCTTAACGTGCCTATGCACTTTTGAACACTTACTGTACTTAACTATTAGTAAAAAGTTTCTACTAAATAGTGGAAAACTAAAATTGTGTATTGATTAGGTACCTCTTAGCCGAGATAACATTACTTTAGTAATCGAAAACAGATAGAGTAGTGTCACCACACAACGTAGCAAAATGTAGACAGAACTATTATACTTTATTCAATACGGCATTTGACGGAATGGAAACAAGGTTGTCTGGATAAATTAATGTTATATTTGTCGCATCAGGGGTGGCCGAGATGCGAAACATCGGGTCTTCTTCACGATCCGACACATTTTTAGTGTAGGCACTGTAGTGGGTACTCGAACGAAAAGATAATTCGAATTAAAAAATAAGTTTTATACACTGGCTAACGAAATAAACACGTGCAACGGAAACAGACACGTGCGTTGATACTGAGCGTTTGCCAAGACTGTCCAAGCTCGACCTTATTCTGTTGACTGTCGCAACACTCGGTCTCTCCGCCAGTCCTCACTGCATCCCCTCCACCGACGATCGTGTCCAAGCGGTAGGGCTCGCTTGCGTTTCCGATCACATGATCATTCGTTTATGAATCAAATTGTTAGATTGCGCTGTCCGCTGTACTGTGGCGCCATCCATCCACGACATATTTATTATATGGCGTAAGTGTAATAAATGAAAAAGGAGACAAGAAAATTAAATCACTGATAATACCTACTTCTTTTATTTAGGTACCTAAGTGAAATTTGGATGTAGCATAATAATATTGTAAGATTATTTGTTTGTGAAAACTTGCATCAGTGGCACTGACAGTTCACTCCACGCTTTCTTCACCTAAGTTTTCACGGTGAGATGGTTACAGAATGGCACTACTGTTTCCTTCATCAATGTTACCGAATTCTGAAGCAAACATCAATTTGAATATCACCTTATTACTTTTTAATTTCCGCGGAAATTACCCATACTAACTGACACATTTTTAAAGTAAACGACAGTCTCTTGTATATAAATGTATAATATACATTTACTAAAGTTATAATCAACAGGGAAATGAAAAATATACAGATTCATAGCAATATCAATAATTGGACGTAGTTAAACGAAAATTGTTGAAATAAAAATATTGGAAATTAATCAAATGAATAAAAATTTTCATACAAACCGTATAACAACGAATTTATGATAATTAAATGGGATTTTTGTTCCATAACTTCACTCAAAGATCAATCATACCAATTTTCGAGTTACTCAAGTCAAGCCACGCAGTAAAGTCCTCTCGTATAAAATTTACCACCCCTTTTCACCCAGTAGATTTTCGAAAAGCCCTGATGCACTTTATTCTTAAAGGTCCTAGGTATAAATACTGAGTTTCGAGTGGATCGAACCACGCGCTTTAATTTATGTATACGTGCCGAGTTTCAAGTTTATTAACTTATAGAATATATTTTTATACAAACGAAATCCCCTCTTTTCATCTCCTCAAAGGTTGAATTTCCAAAAACCCCTGCTAGTGCTCCCTTACATTATAAAAGGAAGCGGTGTGCCAAATCTCACTTTCTAGTCCCAGTAGATTCGGCTGTGCGTTGATATGTCAGTCAGTTGCTCCCTTTATCTATATAGATAAATAAAGGTCTCCTAACCTCTAATAAGCTCCGTTTATTCTAAATAAATGGTTGGTTATGTGAAAATAAACCTATGGTAAAGAAAGAAGAATACGAGAAACGCGATAGTATTTACAAGATGAAACCTTATTGTAGCGAGATTTTTAAAATTTAGAGAACTGGTTCTGCATGTTTCGAGCGCGCGCCCATGGTTAAACGTTGTACTACTTTCTGAACATTGGATTTACGAATTTTCGACTTTCATTGTTAGTGTTTTACAATACCCATAGAAATGTTGACGCAGTCGTTTTTCTTCTAGGACACTGTCCCAGCAGTCGAAACGACACCTTTTTTTCGCCAACTCTGCTGTTCGCACCATCGATCATTCTGCTTTGTTTCTAGGTGCACCCCCCCCCCCCCCCCCCTCTTAACCACAGCGATGAAACTGGTGTAAAAAGTCAAGAGGAGAAGAGTCTACTGACATGCTGCGCTACAAAATAACTTATTTACAACATTAATTTTTCAAAACATTTATTTAACAATAATATCCACGTGTGATTTGACAACACTGTACTCTGTTATGAAGCCGAGCAGACCGATGGCCGCCAGCACCGTGAACATCAGCAGGGACACCACTATTTGCGCGTTCTCCTTCAACACACAGGTTTCGCTTGGCCAGACTGATGGCACCTGCAACAAATAGTTGACTTTATAAAAAAATATACAAAAAGCCTTTATCTATAGCCCAGCCCAGCCCATAAATGGGACGGCCCCAGCAAGATGGATCGGTCATTAACAAGATGACAGACCATGCGGAAAGCGGACGACAGGGTGTTGCAGAGCGCCCTGGGCGTCGGGAGTCTCCTGCAGATTCCCGGCCACCGTAGGCGCGGGCTTGCGGACGGCGAGCAACGGGTAGCTCGCCGGCCGTTAAGGACCAGGCCCGGGTCGACGTCTCCTCGGTCCGATAGGGCCGACGCCTCAGGGCCCTCCCCGCTCCACCCAGAGCGGGAGAATTCATTTGATTATTTCACAACCCCAAAAAAAAAAGGGTGTTGTGGCGCAGCCTGGGAGATACCTTATGTCAAGCAGTGGACTGCGATAGGTAGTTATTTGTTGAAAGATTTAACAAAATAGTTACCTGACTAGCAGGAAAGTCCGCAGCAAGGTCCCGGCAAGGGGCCACACGGTCCACAGCCCCCGGTTGAGGGGCTGCAACCACACGAGTACAGGCAGTAGCCGCCGCTGTGAGGTCCGCCGACGAATCCCCCATAATAGACTGGCATCGTGGGAAACTTTTCGAAAACTCAATCTTTGCCTAGAAAATTAATTCCCGGAAATTTTTTGATACATTTTTCGTGTCCGAGAGAAGCGGTAGGTCATTCAGATTCCTTCTATTCGAATGATGACAGGTGACAGGGCGATTCGAAGCGCAATCGATTTTCAAACAATTGTCAAAAAAAAAGCCGGTGTCTGTAGTTTCTTTATAATTTCATCTTTGGTAAATAAGTTTATCGAATTAGGTTGTATGCGATACTTGGTTTTGGAGGTCGACCGATTCGCGTCTCAGTCGGGCATCTATGGCGCCCCTTTCCACGGTGATCAAGGATATGATCTGACGCACCACTCTGTTGGTAAGAGTGGTGGTAATATTATCTGTGTTCAATACATACGGAAAGTTGAAGCCAGCCCGGAAAGGAAGTACTTTAAATATTGATGCTACCAACGTTAACTCAAAAGGAAAAGTTAGACTTTTATAAAAAGTGAATAAAACCGCTTTTTTTTGTGGCTTTTAGTGTACCAAATTGCTTTAGGTGAATTTAAATGTATATAGAAATCCGGCGTTGACTACCTGTAGGGAAACCATCTCTAGATAAAACAAACGCGGGTGACCATGAACAGAAAGAAAATGTTCCAATTGTAGGTATATCTATATAATTTGTCAACTTCATTATACCTGCTTCCATGTGCACACATACTTATGGACTCTCTTAACTGTATATAATACTAATAAATAATAAAAGCATAAAACTAAAACTGTAACTTAAGAGTCATACAAAAAACATAACATAACATCACGCCTGTAATCCCAGAAGGGTTAATAATAATATTATATGAACAATGACATAATTATGAAATATGAATATGCTGCCCATTCCAAAGCGTAGTAGGTACCTATGGAGAAGAAAGTGCAAGAAACTCCATGGAAACTCTTTTAAATAATGTTTATTTATTTATTTATAGTACATGGCAGATTTACAGCTAATACAAACAAACAAAAAAGTGGACCATCGCCACCAGGAAGCCAATTACAAATCCTCACGTATAGAAATATTTATTTCGTTCTTACAAATATTTTAGTTACATAATTAATGTTGATCTTATATGTGAGAACGATGTACAAAAACCGTATCAGTTAAAAGCATCCAGAGTGCAGCAAATATTAAACAAAAACAATCCAAAAAATAAATTCATAACGGCGCGCGGCGCCTGTTCACGAACATGCCTCGTGGATCAGCAGCATTCAGCTCCTTCATTTTGAAGGGAGCTAAATGATCCAACAACAAATCCAACGACTCGGCAAACGTAGTGTAGGACGTCCTCCGGCCAGGTGGGATGACGATCTGCGAAAGACTGCAGGCAGTTGCTGGATGCGTCGAGCTGAAGACAGGGCGCTATGGCGCTCATTAGGGGAAGCCTATGTCCAGCAGTGGACTACTATAGGCTGATGATGATGATGATGATGAAATGATCCAACACACGCGCCACCGTCAGCGAAACATTTGAGTGAGCATTACATACTATCAGCCGCCAGGGCACATTCAAGTCAAGACATTACCTGGTAAATGGTAGCTCCAGCCAACCGTAGGTGGGCAAGTCTACCTTACATGCAAGACATTATACTCGTAACGATCCCAGACTCCAATAGAACTGGCCGGTGAAAAACGTCATCCACAAAAGAAAACACAAATGTCATAATAACTAGGTACGTCAAATTGTTCAGTCTACAATCTGCTGCAACGAAAAAATACAAAAAAACGTAAAAAACAAAACACGTAAAAGTAAAAACTACAAACAGAAATTTGATAATAAAAATGCCGTACCAGCACGGATGCTATAGGAACTTCGAACATGGAACGTTTGCGAGGTGTCCAGGAGGATGTGACCCGCCCATGACGAGGTGCTGCTGTGCGCCCTGTGTGCAGGGATGCTGCTGTTGTCCTACGGGACCTTGCTGCAACTGCCACAGCGCCGAACGACGATACTGTTGCTGTTAACACCGCGAGACTGTGCTGTTTTGTAACTTTTGCAATAAAAACGAGGAAAAGTCATTTGTGTTTTGTTAAGCTATTATTTTCACTATACAAAGTTAGACAAAGGATGACTTTACAATAATACCGCATTTTATTCTGATTGACCTGCACCCGTAGCACGACCACCTTAGATAAACGAGTTTTGGTCGACGGACGAATAGACAAAATGACAGATGTAAAAAGAGATATGTCATTTTGTCTATTCTATCTGTTACTTTGTCTATTCTTCCGTCGACAAATGTTGGTCGTGCTACGCGTGCTGATCGACTTACATAATGTACATTAATTACTTCTACCGGAACATTTAATCGTTCAAAATCAACACTGTTTCTGAATATGTAAAAAAACAAGTTACTTAAAATCACGCCTGTAATCTCTGAAGAGTTAGGCAGAGGTGTACCTGTTAGTACGCACGGCTAAATATCAAGCTATACATTTCCAGTATAAGCTGACTTCTCTTTGTAGGAAAAGCCACACGCACTTACACTTAGATATAAATGATTAGTCTCGCAGCGAGACCTATCATTTATCTATGCCTATACAGTTCGAAGTCAGCTAAAACTGAAAATGAATAGCTCGATTTGTAGCCGTGTGTATACCCACATTTTGATGTGCCTGTGAACTGAGGGACCATACCAGGAATTTGCAAAATAGTAATCCCAGGATTTAGTAGTAGACTTAAAACAATTTAAGAACGATTCTGGGAATTTGTAAACAAATAAGTTAACAACTGCAGTTCAAAAAGTGTGAACGTCAAACAGCTACTAAGCACACGCAAATACGTCAGTGGATGTGAGGATTGAGGGACCAGCTTTAATAATTGATATCTTCAAATTGCGTCGATATGTCTGCTCCATTTCTTTTTTACAAACTTTTACCAAAACTTCATGTAGAAAAAGACCATTTTTATTTATTTATTTCGGTAATTTTCACATTTACACACAGTTTAGTTGTTATTTATTTTTATCTTAAATGCTTTATCGTCTATTATTTAGTAAAAACCTTTACAAGTTCTTTACTGAATGTCTGTATTCACAAAACCTTCATTTTGAAAATACTTTTCGAGATCTGGCTGATGGTCTGTGAGAACTGAGGGACCACACTTTTTGAGCTGTAGTTTTTTGCCAGTTAAATTATGCAAGCCCCATGTAATACGATATGGGGCGAGCCTATAGCCAAATCCTGACTCCGGGCTACTGCTGAGAAATTCCTGATAGAAAAATCCAAAAGCACTGGCTGACCTGAGAATCCAACCCTGGCGTTGATGCTCTGTTGAGCAGAAATAGTGCTTGCGAAATAATCATATCAGACATACTTTCTAATTCCATGCAGAAAGATCCGTGTTCTCCCTCTTCTTAGCATTCTTTTCCCAACTAGGTACCTACCTTCATTGGGTAATGCAAAAGAAACATTGAAGCCCGTCACAGACGTAGCTATAATATATATTAATATGAATCATAGCAAGGCATATTACGACATATATTCTATACACAATTTCGATTGACCGCACACGCAGCTATAATATATATTTCAATGACGTCACCATAATATGTCGAAATATATATCTCGGTATTTTGGCTTTTAAAACCGTGCGCTTGCAAAGGCGAGGCAAGGGCAAAATATACATAGTAGTAGTAGTATATAGTATATTATAGTATAGTTCTCGTGTAGTTTGCTATACTATAATATATATCTCGATATATTAATATATATTATAGCTACGTCTGTGACGGGCTTTAGTCGGACGCGTAGTTTGTCTTTCAATTTGTAGTTAGAACAATTTGAAAGACAGCGCTAACTCATTAGATGAATTCTACTGCTATTGTAATAGCAATCAAGAAGGTTTGTGAAGATGTTTGTTACTCAATCTACTGAACGGATTTGGATGAAAGTTAGAACACAGACATAACGAGTGAGTGAGGCCAATCGGCCGTTGCCGGCGCTTTACGTCATCGCACCGCTATGATTTCGAAGCACTGAAGTTGGTAGCAGACCAAGACCTTTTTTTTTTTTTTTTTGTTCCCGGGGTGGAAAATCCTCATGGATGTCCTCCGCCCTGGGGCGGGCGGAGGGGTCTGTCAGACTCTTACTGACTAAAAACCACCCCGGTGTTCCATCTCACACCTACGCCGGGGTCGTGGGAACACATAATTCTTCCGCAACCCCGGCTGGTGCCGGCCCGCTTGCGCGGACCCCGTCTCGGACGGGGGGAGTGAGGTGTTAGACTCCCCCCGCAACGTCAAAGAGGGGCGCGCGTGGAACACTACGCGCCGCCACGTCGGGTCCTGATGTATGGGGGGCGGTGGACGTCCCCAAGTCCGCCGTCCCTGGACCATTTTAGAGGGGCTGGAAGAGGGCGCCGTTCGCCCTCAGCCCACGACCAACCCCTTGCCCCTTGCGACGGGTCTGATGAATGGCCCCGTCGCCTACCATTTTTCGGCCTAGAGGATAGGGAGAGCGGCCAACGACATACCGTCACTCCTCTTCCCCTGCGGCCCCACCACGTCCGCCATCGTACGGTGGCGACCCCGTTAAGGCCGCAGAAGGCAGGGAGAGCGGCGCACCACAATACCGGCACTCCTCTCCCACCGCGGCTAAAACCGGGCAATGCGGGGTCACACGCAACAACGCTTACTACGACGTCACAGCGTCTCGGTGTTGGGTGAGTCAGTCTTTTGTATTGAACAAACAAAACTGCGTACCGCTGCGATATCGCTCCGATGCTCGGCGTTGCATCGCCAAATCACCCCCCGCTTCGTATCTCTTATGGCCAAACCCAATAACCTACGACAGATCGCTACTGATGATAGAAAGCAAAATATTATCTGTCCCTGTCAAACAAATAGCTGTCAACACTATGTAGGGTCGCATACTTTCGCTTTAATGGGACTTTAAAACCAGAGATTGACAGGTTTTCTATCTCCAGTACGCCAAAAATGAAGACAGATACGTTATTGAGTTCGGCCGTTAGTCTTCTTGTCCGTTGAGCGTACGTTGCGTCGCCGTGTCACTGTGGTTTGTATGTAGGAAGACGTACCGTTACCGTGCAGCAGTGCTATTCTCTAGAATGCTGCCTTGGTCAGCTCATCCGTAGCATCGTGTAACTGCACTCTTACGAGTCTTATGTCGTGGATAAGCATGTATCTACGAAAGGCTGAACCCAATAACTTATTTTCAGTGAAAGACAGATCGCTATTGATGATAGACAGTATAATTATATCTGTTCCTTTTGAACAAATAGCTGTCAACCAAACAAATAGCTGTCAAAACGTTATAAGGACGCATACTTTGGCTTTAAAGATTGATAGGTTTTTCTATCTCCAGTTCCATCCATTCGATTTTCCATGCAAGACGACATTTTGACAAACCCAAAAGAAAGTCACTAGAAAAAAAATACTTAAGGCAAATGTCATATGTATAACACGTCAAATTCCCACACAAATTCCAACGCAAAACCTCAATTCAATAATCTGCGGCGACGAAAAATACACTAAAACACGAAATCAAAAAGTAAAAAGCAGTAAACAACTACATTTTTAATAATTATGACACCCCGGTTAAAGGTTATAAGACATAATAAGAATGTTGAACATAAAACTTTTGAGAAGTGTGCAAGTGGAGGTGGATGTCAGTGTGGTCAAGGCCAAACCAAGATAAAGCACTTCTGGCCGTCTTATGAACAGGGATCCTACTGTTGCCCGGTGCCATGTTGCCTGTTGTGAAAGTCACCTAAACTTCAAAAACACTAGGTCTTCCCGCAGCGATCACAGAATTCTCAGACAAAATACAAAGACAATGATGTTAAACGCTTACTGATGCGGAGTGACAACAGGCACATGCATTTCATCCATCTGCCCACTGCTTGCCCTCAAAAGCTTCAATCTGTCGCTATGATGCTGTATCGATGTTTATTGAAGCACAGTCAGTCAAACTACTTACCTGCCAATCCGTGTAAGTACATCATAATAACGTATGGTTTTTACAAAGCGTCTGCTTCATTTTCACCGGGGCTGGCTAGTTCGAGCTACGAACAAAGGTGAGACAGGCATCATTCATGTCAATAATGCTTTTATATGACAAAACGCACTGTTGTACAGAAGATTATAAATTACTGCAAGATTAGGAAAAGAGACTACACCCGCATAAAGATAGGCCAAGCCCTACCAAGATTTTGAAGATTCAATGGCTCCCTACCACATGACACCGAAAATGTCACAGTTATTAGAAACGTACAAAAATAGACCGTGACACTGTATGAGGGTGACGTTCGTGGAACACGACCCTCACCACGGCATTCCGTGAACGGTACCCGTATCTATAAAAAACCCGCTCTATCCTGACCTACGATAATATTTTGTAATAAATAAACCCGAGCTCAACATAAAATGGTTGTTGTCCTTTGTAGATGATGGGGAAAAATTGAGGATTCGCCGAAACAGGTCAAAGACCGCCCGGACACGCAATTTACTAGAAATTGTGTGAAACACAATAAACGGTGCGGCGTTGTCATTGGGTAAACTGAATTCATTACTTCCACGACTTTGGACCCTATTCCACAAACCTACTTAGGTGTGACAAATTGAACAATAGCTATTGAACCTAGACGGCTAACAACTCCATTATCCATTGTTGTGATTTTGGGCTGGTGTGACTACGTCCGCAACCCATATATCCCTTTGTTACATTGGCGTCTGTTGGTCATGGTCATCTCATAGAAGGAACACTGTAGGTATATAGCTAGCAGTAGCCAGCTTCACTGGGCTGAAGCTGGCTATTGCTAGCACACACTGCCACTGAAGCTGGCTAACACTGACATTGCTGAAGTAATTCTTACAGTAGCTTGCTGAAAATAATTTCAGAAGAACATTGAACGAGTCTTTTTCACCACATTTATAATGATTTTTATATGGCAGAATAATGAAATAGGAAAACTGAGAAATAAGTGATTATCTCGTTAATGAAAAGCATCTATGCAGCCACCGGGGTCCGCCAGACTTACGCTAGCATATATGTACATATCTAGGCCGCAAGCCTGATGCTGTAATTTTACTTCTGACAATATGTATGACGGTCACGACGGATGCTGCGGCATCGACATCATATTCATCGATTCTGAAAACTCGATTAATCACTGTGAATGAATTCCTTGAATGATTCGAGTCGATATCAGACGAAGCTCATAACGATTTACGTGATCATAATCACGGGAATACTTTATTTTTATGAGTTTTCGACATCCAAGAACTAACTTTACGACTTCTGCGTAAAAACATTAAATACTTAATGACTGTTAAATACACGCGAAATCCATTAAAAGAGAAGTCGAGTGACGAAATATATTTCTCGGCACTTCCGGTGGCCAATATCTGATGGGGACGTTGAAAAAAATGAGCGCACTTCCGTTCTCGCTCATCTTTACACCTGACGGTCAAGAGAAATTGTGTATTAAGTTCACAGTTTTATTTACAGTAGGTATTATATTTGTGGTAGGTATTACTCGAGTGTAAAGTGTGCTAGCTCCTATGTTTTCAGCTGTAGGTAAATCTGTAATCTGCAGATGTGAGAACTAAACTTCTCTTCAACGTCATTCAAAGCATCTAAACAGCGTCTTGGTATATGATCTACGCTTTCCTAGATGAATAAAAACATAGAGAATAAAAGTCGTGGTCGTAGGACCCCTGTCAGAAATGAAGATCATAACGCGATACTTGCACGCACACTAACATATAGAAAGAGACAGAGATATAGATAAACTCGCATCGAGGCACACCGCATTTTAGTAACGTGACATTTCTACCAGTCAACTTTGTTTCAAAAACATAGTCACTCCCCAAACCACCTTCGTACCGTCATACATGTATACACCCCGATATATCATCGAAATATTAATTCTAGCTTGTTCTCCCTCCTGGAATGCCCTGAGAACAAGTCCAACACTAAAGCCTACCCAAGCAGCCAAGTTTAGCCAGCAATTAGGCCGGCTTTTCTGATATAGACGCTTCCGTAAACAGTGAGGCTAAACCCGTATTTCTTTATTAGGTTTGATCCAGAAAGTTTTTCGTCGCCACATGGCTGCAAGGCACGTGTCGTAGTACTCGTAGTAACGTAAACACTTCGTAAAAGACCTGGCATTAGTGCCAGGTGCTCTTTAACGAAGTGTCTAGGTCGTTAATTTCCCTCACTTTAAAATTAATAGAACTCCACCAGGGACTGGATAAAATATTGCTAACTCACACACAATATTGTTTTGAAAAATAAAGTTCGTAAATCATTACTTAACTATACGCAATGTTTTAATAAATCCCTAAATTGTAGCAGCCTTGCTCAAAAATTGTAGACGGAAGAATAGATAAAAACAGATGAATAAAAGAAATCTGTCATTTTGTTCTAATCTATCTGTAATTTAATCTATTCGTCCGTCCACAAAAGTTGATCATGCTACGCTTTCGGGAGACCGAGTATCGAATGACCAACAAAGAGTAGATAAAACAGACTCATTTATTTACAGTACTGCAGATTTGGGACACCACTGTTGACTTTTAACTTTAACAGCAACCGCCCGGCCTGTATCTCCAGCTATATGAGCCGAAAGGCCGGCCACAGGGGCCCCTGCATACACCTCCACAGGGACCACAAAAGGGGGCGGGGTACGCGAGGCCAGCCACTTGGCAGTTGCGGGGACAGCCGCAGCAGCAGGGGCCGCCCCCACAGTAGCCTTGGCAGCTGCCGCAACATCCACCGCAGCCCCCGCAGCCGCCGCAAGATCCACAACCACCGCAACACATGATGTAAAAGTTGAAAAAAATTTGTTTAGCAAATGGCTTTTTAAATAGTTTCCACAATTTTCACAATTTTTTGAGCTTTATTACATTTTCTAATAAACCAAAATAGTCTGGTCTGTTTTATAAATTTTGACGTTTGTTTGTTTATTTTATGTCAGCACAGAGCAAGTCTGAGAAGTCTATGATTTCTATGTAAGCCAGTATCCAATCGTAACTCGGTTGCATAGAAACTCTGTTTATACGAATTCACAGAATTTCATGTGTGTTAGAGAAATCAAATTATTCGCATTCCTGAAAATTATCGAAATATATCTTGAGAAGCGTATTTGACAACTGCGACACTGTGTCGACCTACAAAGTTAGGTACTTTACGCTCTTTACCTTACCAAATAAGTTTTCAAAGTATAAAACTGCGCCGGACTCCACGCCGAACAGAGGTTCCGATCTCTATTTCCTGGTTTTAATATAACTCAATTTGTTTCAACGTGTGTTACATTTCATTTTGCTTGAGCAAATTTTTCATTTGAACGATTTGTTCCAGGGTCAATTAAATTTTTTCATGTGACGTTTCACGAAGTCTTTTTAGGTGTGCTTTCATTATATTTTTGTCATCCAATGTTAAACAGCCAAGGATTTTTTCTACTTCTAGATGATAAACACTATGGTCTTATTTTGGAACTCTAAATTCACACACCTGACGTACGTCATTTTACAAAAAAAAAAAATACCGCTGATCAGCAACGAAAAACATTTAAAAAAATCTAAATTTATCCTTTTGTAGTAAACTTTTGTAAGTATTTATATATAAACGTTCCCATGATGGGAAACGCAATTTATAGGGTTTTATTTCCAGTTTTAGGTAAAGGTGACCACGACAGGTTTCTGGTAGCAATCATTGGCTTTGATTATCCAGGCCCTCTTGCTGATTACCTGAAGAAGGCAGGCGATGGAGGCGTAAACATATGCCTGTAGCTTGCGGTATCCTCATCTACCATACAGAACTATCTTGATGGCATGTTATTTGGACTTTAAGAGGCTTATTGTCAACCATGGGAGCTGCTTTACTATTGTTACTGTATTTACTCTGATTAAAGGACAAGCCTCGCTGGTTTAGCGGTCGCAATCGCTACTGCTGATCATGAGATCCTGGGTTAGATTCCGGTCGGCAACGCGTTACTGGGTTTTTCTATCAGGAATTACTAAGTAGCAACCAGGAGTCAGGTTGATGGCAATAGGCTCGCCCCCCCCATTACTTTTTTCTTAAACATAACTGGGTTGGGCGATGCTTCTGCCCAACCCTTGGGGGAAACAATGTTTTATGTTATGTTATGAAGGCCAAAGAGTTTTTTCAGATAAAGTTTCGCGATGCCAGTCCGTAATTGCTGCGTAGGTTGCCAGGGCCCGATGTCAGGGCCGTGCCACGGGGGCGCATGTGGCCATCGCATGGACTGCGGCTCTGGGCCCTGCTGTGTCCATTCATGTGGTGTGTGCTGCTCTCCGTATAGCGGCGGGATCGGCTGTTTACACGGGTGAGTGATACACTTACAATTTATGTCAATAAACAGTTGGATAGCTTCAAAATTGTGAAAAAAATGTCATGCCCAAACATTTCAACTTTGTTTTGTTAACGGCCAAACCCAATAACGTAAGACAGATCGCTACTGATGAACAGTACAATTCTATTTATCCTTGTCAAACCAATAGCTGTCAACACGTTATAGGGTCGCATACTTTGGCTTTATTGGGACGTTAAAACCAGAGATTAATAGGTGTTTCTATCTCCAGTATGATAAAATTGGAAATAGATACGTTATTGGGTTTGGCCGTAAAAGAGTAGCAAGACCAAAAAGAATTGGTACTTAATGACAAGTATTACTTACGCTTTCTTGCTATGAGATGATGAATATTAGGTGCTGTGAGACGTCCACAATTCCAAAGCGGTCGCTTTCGGTTTTTCTGTTTAACCACCACAAAAAATACGCGGAAACGCATACAGTCTGACATGCCGACGACGTAGCGGCCAAGGTTGCGGTGTTGTTGGGCGACATCGCAACTGTGGTGGGGTCGCGGCGGGAGAGGAGAGCCGGTATTGCAGTGCGCCGCTCTCCCTACCTTCCGCGGCCTTAAGGGGGTCGCCACCGTATGATAGCAGACGCGGTGGGGCCGGCAGAAGAAGTGGAGTGTCGGTATGTAGTTGGCCGCTCTCCCTATCCTCTGCGGCCGAAAAATGGTAGGTGACGGGGCCATTTATCAGACCCGTCGCAAGGGGTTGGTCGTAGGTGAAGGGCGGACAACGCCCTCTTCCAGCCCCACAAATGGGTCCAGGGACGGCGGACTCGGGGACGACCGCCGCCCTCCAGACACCAGGACCTTGACAGGACTTAGACGTTGCGGATTCAAACACCTCACTCCCCCCCCCAACACGAGGAGGCCAGTCGGGGCAGGCCAGCACCAGTCGGGGTTGTGGAAGAATCATTTGTTCCCGCGACCACGACGTAGGTGTGAGGTGGAACACCGGGGTGGTTTTTAGTCAGTAAGAGTCTGACAGACCCTTCCGCCCGCCCCAGGGCGGAGGACATCCATGAGGATTTTCCACCACGGAACAAAAAAAAGGCAACTGAAGGAACACGAGTGGGTTTTAGTCAGTAAAAGTTTGACACGCCCTTCCACTCCACCCAGAGCGGGAGAAGTCATTTGTTGATTACACAACCTAAAAAAAGGGTGTATTTTTTTGGGGTGGATTATAAACTGCAAAACTCGGTTGCTTTAACAACTATTTGAAATAAGAGCTCAACAGTTTAGCCCGACACCTATACCCACTCACACAAGTTTAAAGTGGTCCCTCACGCCGGCGACTTAGCGACACAGCAGTCTCATCTAAATCCATAATCTTTCTTCTAGTGCCCGAGCCGGCATGGCAGGCTCATACTTCAGCTGCGGTCACGGCTGCATCGGCGGCTGCACGAGCGGCCTGTGTGCGTCATGTTGCGGCCCCTGCTGCGGCTGATCCGGCCCGGAAACATTTGTTACAACTGTTATGAACTTTGGTTACTTTTGTCCGACTTAGTAAACTGTGGCGTTGATTTGGTGGTTTATTTTGTAATGTGGCTTACATTTCTACGAAACATAACATCACGCATGTATTCCAGTTCAACAGCAGCGAATGAAAGTCCACAATTTCACAAGCTATTATACATAATTAATCTTTAATGTTTCCTCTGCTGGAACTCAGGGCTCCTCTCTGTGAGAGCGTGTGGGCCGCCACGTGGGCCCAGTGCAGATTGGTAGATGTCACATGTCTTCGAATTTTTTGGTTCTGCGACATGCAGGTTTCCTCAAGATGTTTTCCTTCACCGTTTTGAGCAGTGATGATGAAATAATTTACACAAAGTGAAGCGCCTGTTTGGGTGCGAACCTACGACCTACAACCCGTGAACCCGTAAGTCGCGACCGTTACCACTGCTACACCACACCGACGATTATACCTCTTCGCACGATTATTATTATTATCTCCTTTATTTCATTACATACATACAAATAATGGAATAAAATACATTTCAAAATAAAAAAATAGTAAGTATCTGGTATTCCGTTTTAAATTTTACCGGATTCCATGTTGGAATTTCAGCAGGTTTTTAACAGGTTTCTACGATTCATGAGGATTTGGTACTTGGTAGTACGACAAACTGCACCAATTAAATGCCACTAGTGTACGCTCTCATGAGTAATCGGTGTGCAGAATCATATAGAATCTGGTAACATTTAAAAGGGACTACGAGAGAGCAGCTATGAAAGCCATTAGGTATCTCAGTTTATCCATCAGCTGTGCGCGATCTGGGCTAAATGTCGAGAGATCCAAAGATGAAAAAAAAAACTAGGTACTGAGGCCAATTAGATAGAAGTATTAATTGATTTAATTTTCTCTAATTAAATGCACTTTTTATTACCGATCGCCAACAGTGTTGACGACAAGATATTACCAATCGGGAATAATCGCCTTTGGGCACTTAAACAATATCGTGTGATATTGCTGACTGGTTGACAATCATAATCTCAGTTCGGGTATTCGTAGTCACACCAGATTCCAGCTTGACTTTGAAAATCTAGAAGCTAGCGGTTTCTTTTCTACTTCGTAAAAGTTTATAGTGTTTCGGTGTCCGATCGCCGCGTTATCGAAGTTGAGGAAGAGTTCTAGAAAAATTCACTAGTTATCCTTCAAACTTTTTACCTTTTATCCTTTTAACCAGTATTGCGTCACATACTTTCAATCACAATCCGAATGTTTTCGAAAGAAATTCCTAAACCATTGCTTCGTAGGTTTAAAAATTTCGTGTGCTCAACAACGTAATTAACGCAATGAATATTGTTGACTTTCAACATGTAAGGCATTGCCATTTTAAGGAGGTAGGTAATTATAATAACTGTATAACAGAAACTCAAATCTCGTTGGCAATAGGTCATTTTTATTTTGTCTGCGATCCAGGATGAGAAGTCTAGTCAGTGTATGTCCTCACCCAAGTCATGGTCTACCTGTGTGCCAAATTTCATCCAAATCCGTTCAGCCGTTTTAGCGTGAAAGCGTAACAAATGAACTAACTTTCGAATATGAAGTCGTCACTTTGTTAGAACTAGTAGAATCAACCGCGACCATAACCAGCCGCTGTTGGTTCCATCGTGTAACATACTCTAAAATGTCCATTGTAAAAAAAAGTATCTAATTTAAATGTATTTATGGCTCACTATTTTGGCAATAATAACTTCCACATATGAGATATATGTGTCGCGGACTTTTATTTAGAACTGTGTACAAAAAACAATCCCACGAAAAATAATCTTCGTGTGTGTCTAACGGTTTAAGCATTGCACGCCAAGATCTCTCAGAGGGCAGCATTTTTTCAGACTTTCTTGATGCTTTTCTTTATATTATGGCCAAATCACACAAAATCTGTATAAGTTGTAACCTATGTGTTATTCTGATGTATAAGCTAAATGACTGTAAAGTTTCATCAAAATCCGTTCAGTAGTTTTTGCGTAAAAGAGTAACAAACATCCATCCATCCTCACAAACTTTTGCGTTTATAATATTATGTAGGATGTAGGATATTATAAAGTTAGGAGTTAGCGATTACTTTGCGTGGGTAGCTAAATTCTCCCGTGCATGCTTCAGCGATCCCTTTACTTAGAAATAAGGCTTTAATCTAGGAGAAGTTGTTTTACCTATAACGAAAGCTCCGAGCAGCGTGTGGGGAGTAAATACTTTTAAAGTAATATTATAAAGAAAAAGAGAAAATATTTGATTTTGTATGTTTGTTGTGCAAATTCCCATAATTTAAAGTCTCGGTTAACACCTACACTTTTTGTTCGGGATAAGTATTTCTCTAAAAAAAGGTTTAGATTACAAGGGAAATTGGAAATGGAAAGTGTGGGAGGAGTTTTCGGAAATAAGCCCCCGCAAGGCCCCTACTAACATTATTTTCCGCTTTCACGAAGATTATGTAAAATTCTGTCGGTAACTGCTTGTGTTGCTGGTAGGGGTAGGCGGTAGAGACGTAGAGCCACTGTATACAGGATGTCCCAGAGTCGACGTCAAGCCGGATTCGGGTGATAAGACAAGTCATAATAGTTAATAGAAAATTATATTAGAAAAACTTCTATTCGACTTTTTTATTACAAGAAAATAAAAAAAAAAGTAAAAAAATTGTAGCAGTAGGAGTTGTAAGACCGGACACAGGTGGTATTTTATAGTTTTTTTTATAAATGCCCTTAATTTTTAAATACCTAGCAAAGATGTTTTAATTATATTTTCTTCCAACTATGCTTTAATTTCATCACAATCACACTAAAAACTCAGTACAAAGCGAGTCTTTAATGCTCTAGAGTAGTCTAGAGCAATAAAAATGTATGAAATTTCATTATTGCACAGTTTTTTTATCGCACCAAAAAGGTACCAATCTCAATGGATTAGCTCTATTCAGCCAGCCGATATCAATACTTTTTTTTACGTACGTATTATTCGTTTCTATCCTACTTGTTCCAAATTAAAAAAAAAAATTGTAACTCTGATTTAAAAATGAAAGAAATTTAAAAAAGTGATTTGGCGGGAACTTTGTTAATTTTGCTTGACAATATTTTTGGAAACGATAAAGTGTGATACTATCTGATTTTGATTGCTTCGGAATTAAAATGGAATCATCTAGCGACACATTAACTCCGGAAAACATTCTAAATGAAGCCGACAGTGTTATAGAAAATCTTTTACCCTTAAAATCTCGAATACAATACGTAAAATCTTATGAGAAATTTATTGATTGGAAAGATAGAAATGGAGCAAAGTCGTTCTCAGAGAGTGTATTTTTGGCTTATTTTAGTGAACTATCGAAAAAAATTAAGCCATCTTCGTTGTGGTCCATAAACTCAATGCTAAAATCCACTGTTAGCACAAGACACAATGTGCATATCAAAGAATATTCAAAACTCACAGCGTTTTTGAAACGATCATCGGATGGGTTCAAAAGCAAAAAATCTAAAGTTTTTACAGCTCAAAACGTAGAGATGTTTTTAAATAAATCCCCTGATGACATATATTTGGCGAAAAAGAACAAATATGTTTATTTTACTATATTATTTTTTATTTGAATGTACGAATATACAAACAAAATTATGTATCTTTCCAGGTTGCTCTAATTTTTGGCGTTAGTGGTGCTTGTAGAACCTCTGAATTATTGAATATTACGGTTGACGATATAGAAACTCACGACAACATGTTGCTTATAAAACTTGTTAACACCAAAACGAAAAAAGATCGAATGTTCGTAATTCGCGATGAGTTCGTGAAAGTCGTGGATAAATATCGACTACTTCGTTCAACAGAAACAAGCACGCCGCGGTTCTTCTTGAATTACAGAAATGGTAAATGTACGAAACAAGTTATAGGCAGAAACAAATTTGGAAATTTTGCTTTTTTGCTACATTTCTAAAGCTTCCGAACCCAGAACTCTACACAGGCCATTGCTTCCGTCGAACCTCAGCAACGCTTCTAGCAGATTCCGGCGCAAATTTAACTACACTCAAGCGCCACGGCGGCTGGAAATCCGACCAAGTAGCAGAGGGCTATATTGAAGAGTCGGTTGAAAACAAAAGTAAAATTACTTCATGTATTACGGAAGCAATTAATTTAAATCAATCGACATCGCCGCGCCCATCTACTTCCCGTGATAAGGACTTAATTGTAACAAATCAGCCAGGCCTATCTACCTCGTCTGATAATATTATTCAGTCCCAAGTTAAACAAACAAATATAAATTTGCCCAACAAAACTCTTAACCTTACGTTTAATAATTGCTCAAGTATAACTTTAAATTTCTGTTTGATATGAGTTTCTTTTATCTACTATTCCTATAGGTAATAGTTGAAAGAAAAGCAGATTATGCACCTCGCCTTAAGTAATTTATATTGCCCTCATGCCTGTTAGATTAGAACCTTCGCTAACGCTCGGGCTCTAAGTCAGGCACTCGGTGCAATAATAAATTACTTTGTGCTCGATGCAATAATCTGCTATTTTGTGTTAGCTATTATGACTTTGAGCTATCACCCGATTCCGGCTTGACATCGACTTCTGGGACACCCTGTATATAGTACCTACACCCAAATATTTCTAGTTTAATTACGGTTTATCTTAGAAAAGCGGCGACCGCCAAGTTACGCCGCAGTGACGCCGTCGCCGACGCCCGCGCCGCTGGGGTTCGACTTTACTGTGTCAAAATATGCTTTCTAGGGAAAGACTCGCCAACTTACTTTTTTCACAAATAACCGTTTCAGTGACGTTATTCGACGGTAGTGGTGGCCACCGCAGGCTTAGCAAACTAGGTTCAGTCCATAGTGTGTTATATAAATTAGGCTTGCCTTTTGTTATTAACGGGCACAATTCCAGACGTGGGACTGTGTCTAAACTGTGCCCATAACCGGTGACATCTATATTCTCTCTATGACCGGTGAGCTACTAAGTGCCGATTTCACCAATATTACTGAACGCGTTCAGCACATCTAAAACGCGTTCAAGAGCTGTCAGTGTCAATATTCCATAGAAAATAATGACACTGACAGCTCTTAAACGTAGTTTATGTGCTGATCGCGTTCAGTTATATTGGTGAAATCCAACCTAAGTGACGATTTCACCAATGAAACTGAACGCGATTAGCACTTTTAAACCCAGTTCAAGAGCTGTCGGCGTTTTACAATTTTGACACTGACAGCGCTTGAACGCGTTCAGCACATCTTAAACGCGTTCAAGAGCTGTCAGTGTCAATATTCCATAGAAACTAGTGACTATAACATCTATTTAACGTAGTTTATAAGCTGATCGCATTCAGTTTCATTGGTGAAATCCATCCAAAGCGCCGATTTCACCCATGTTACTGAACGCGTTCAATACATCTAAAACGCGTTCAAGAGCTGTCAATGTCAATATTCCATAGAAAATAATGACACTGACTGCTCTTAAACGGAGTTTATCTAATGAACACGAACAATTTGATTTGGTGAAATCAGACCTAAAAAGTCTGATATAATCTTATACTAGCTGTTCGTGGCCGGCGTCTCCCGGGGAGAATTTCATACAAAAAATTGCATTAAAATTTCCTACTTTCCCGGTGGATTTTCCATTAGTTTTCTTTAATCAAACCAAATGATTTTTATTTTTATTTATATCTTATATAAAAAATCTATTGCTGTTCGTTATTCTCGCTAAAACACGAAAATGGCTCGACGGTAGTGAAAAACTTTGGAAGTTGTTGTGTGCGCGCCGGAGAAGGTTTTAAAAGGCATTGCAACGCATTAACTAGTATAGAGTAATAAATAAAAATCAATGGCCACAAATGTTTGTCCACGCATAACTTCAAAGCGGCTGCACCTTTTTGGCGAATTCTTTTTGGTTGGGTTTGTGCTTGTCAAGACAAGGTTTGTATGAAGTACTTTTTTGAAAAATTTACCGGGAAAGTCGGAAATTAGGATGCTATTTTTGGATGAAACACATCCCGGGCGACGTCGGGCACGAACAGCTAGATAAGAAATAAATGTCAGCTATTCAGTTCTAGTTCAGACTAGCTTTTGAAGATACTGCAATCGGCCTTGTTGAATTAGGATTTGAGTTCTATTAGGAATAAAAAACATTTTTTTTCAACAACAATACATATATTGTTATTTCTCATTTTACCATAGTTCACTTTTGACCCACTGCTTTTGACCAGACGAAGCACAGCGACGACCACGTGGCGCGCGTATCCTGGACACCGGTTGTTCAGTTAATAACCGGAGTCGCCTGGACTTTTAAACAACAGTCGACATTATGGTTTGCTTGAGCTATCAATGAGCTCGTTCACACGACGAGGATGAGGTCTGTGCTAGCAGTTAGGTGAGTTAAATCCGGTCTTATTTTGGCTGCACGGACCACAAAGGCCACAGCATGGTCCGCAGCATGGCCCACATGGCCCACAACATCCACAAACGGGCTTACTACAGGGTATACAAGTTCTACATGGTCCACAAGATGAGAGACAACAGGGGCCACAACCGGTTCCACAATATTCACAACCGGATCCACAACATGGGTTACAAGACCCGCAACAGGGGCCCCCACAGCAAGCCATTTTTTTTATAAATACCGCAACCGTATGTTTTTCACCAGGAGGAAGTCTGAACCTTGGTAAATTATTCTTCACACAGTAATTTTATTCTACCAATATATAGTGTAATTCCTTTTGTATTTTTTTTTTGAGTCTTGTGTATATTTTTTTATATAAAATGAGCTCCGCCTAGGTATGTCATTCGCTGTCATTCGGCGGAATATTTTTGAATTCACATTTTTTACTTTTCTAACATAAACTACAAGAAGATTTTACTTTAAAAATTATTCCTTTTTCGATTATTTTCCGCTGTCTTCTCAAGAGGTTTTTAAAGAGGCTGACAAGAGCTAAAGCTTGGTCACTGTCAGACTGCATAGATAAGGCCGGGTTCAGCTGGGTTATAATTATATTGCAAAAAATAAAGCAATTATCGATTTAAAACAAATGTATTGAATAGACTAAAACAATTAAACACTATTGCGTTATTATGTTGCTTGTAGAATAATCTGACAACAAATCAGAATGATTGCATGTATAATTAGTATGGTTTTTAATCCTTAAAATATTTTTTTTCAGGTTTTTTTTTCTATCGTATTCATTTTAGGTTTGTTATGTTTTCAACACACTATATAACTAGCATATATCCTGAAGAATATCATATTATTTTTCAGTTTATTTTTTCCTGTTGTAGTGGATTTATAAAACTTGCGTATAGCATGTCGATTCTGTAAAAACCTCACCGTGAAGACTTACGTGGAGTGAACTGTCAGTGTCATCCCGTCTTGGTCAATAGATTAGATTCATTAGATTCATCCTTCATGGGGTACTGTTTAAAATGTTATAATAAAATACCTCCCCACGTGCTCCAACTGAATGAAACGAAGTTTAAAACTTGTATCAAACGCACACTATGCAGCCAAGCTTATTATAAGTTGGGGGATTACATCTATGACAAAAATGCATGGCTCAACGCGGGTTCTGCTCCACAAGGACGCATAAACTAATTGATAAGCATTCTAAAATATTGTTGGAGCTGCTGAAGATTGTATAAACTACCTTTGTATTGTATAAATTCAATCTTTTAATATTGTATAATTGCAAAGCACACGTGTGAGCACTATGTACCTACTATAAAGCTACCCTATACTGGGCACGTCTGTCATTGACTTGAATGTGCCCTGGCGGCTGAGAGTATGTCACGCTCACTCAAATGTCTCGCTGGTGGTGGCGGGTGTGTTGGATTATTAAGTTCCCTTCAAAATGGTTGAGCTGAATGGTGCTGATCGTGTCCTCCGGGCGATCCACACAATGGTGTCACCATATACGGCACGGCATACGGTGGAGGTCTGCCCAGCGGAGCACCGCAGTGTCCTCGCGGAAGCGATTGGCGGCGGCGATCTCTCGCGTCCGGCCCTGGTCAAGGCCATGGTACGGAGCGAGAGAAAATGGAAAGCCGTCACCTCCTTCTGCGAAGCAGTAATGCTTGTGAAGGAGGAGGCGGAGCGCGTGAGGAAAAGAGCCTTGCGTCCTCATGCCCCCACTAGTCGCCGCAGGAGACACCCTGGGCGTCGGGAGTCGCCTGCAGATTCCCGGCCACCATAGGCGCGGGCATGCGGACGGCGAGCAATGGGTAGCTAGCCGTCCGGCAAGGACCAGACAAGGGTCGACGGCGCGTCGTGTTCCACGCGCGCCTCAAAGAGATGTCAGCACATAATGACGGGGTCCGATAGGGCCGCCGCCTCAGGGTCGCGGAAAATTCGAAAGAGATAACCGTGGCCCTGGCACAGGCAACTGAAGGAACACGGGTGGGTTTTAATCTGTAAAAGTCTAACACGCCCTCCCGCTCCACCCAGAGCGGTAGAAAGCATCAGTGGCACTGACAGGTAACTCCACGGTCACTTCATCTAAGTTTTCACGGTGAGATGGTTACAGTATAGCAATACTGTTGCCTGAGATACAGATATTAAATTATCTAGTTCAGACACAGATGTTTGTAAAACTTATTACAACTTAGCATAATTGATCATTATCTATTGTGGTATATTGAATGTAATTGAAAGTGAAATAAAAATTATTACTATTATTATTTATACAGCATGTCGATTCTGTAAAAATCTCTCCGTGAAGACTTGCGTGGAGTGAGCTGTCAGTGTCATCCCGTCTTGAACAATCTCTAGCATCAGTGGCAATGACAGCTCACTCCACGCTCACTTCAACTAAGTTTTCACGGTGAGATGGTTACAGAATAGCACTACAGGTCCTGTAGTCCACTTAATAAAAATCTTCAAAAACTATTCATAACAATTCACAATTGAACGGTTCAATACAATAAAATGTATTGTAAAACAATAATTTAGCATTTATTACCATGTGAATTGCCTCCTTGACAACATAACTATCCAAATGGGTACTTTCTAACTTCTTCCACGTAAAGCTGCACAAAGTGTGTTATGATGAGGGTCGGGTTAGACAATCAGTTAGGGCTGTTTACGAACACAACAGTTGGGCAACAGGCGTGCAATCGAAACGCGCGGCAAATTGCCACGATTACCCGCATCCGGCGCGCTTACACAGAACCGTTGCGTTGCGTCGTCGGTGCGGCCACTACGCACCGCTCTCGCAGCCGAAACACAGGAGTGAGCAACAGTTTGCAAATGGAATTTTCATTATACTTCACTGAATTTTTATTATATTTCATATTTTACATTCAGCTGGAACTTTAGGTGTGCAAGAATCTTTTGCAGCGTGGCCAAAATCAGAACTAACGCCGCCGTCTTGTGTTTCAATATATTTCTCAAATGTTTATCCCCCCTGCTAGACCGGTACGACCTCTTATCATCGCTTTTGAGCGTTGAGTTTTAGACACTTTATTTTAAGCCTCTTGACTGCCTCGGTGGTCTAGTGGTCGCAAGAGCTAGTGCAGAGCATGAGGATCTGTGTTCGATTCCCAGGTTGGGCAAGGTGTTACTAGGTTTTTCTATCTAGAATTTCTCAGTAGCAGAACGGTCGGGATTTGTGCCCGGTTGATGGCAATAGACTCGCCCACTATTACATGGGGCTTGAGCATAACTGGTGAAATGTGGGTGTACCTTAGATACACCTCTGCTTAATCCTTCTGGGATTACAGGCGTGATGTTATTTTATGTTATTTTTAGCCTGCAACTCAATTGTTTAACTCACTGGCAATCACAATCCCTTTACTTTGGAACTTAATGTTTAAACAACCATCTCATCGAAAACGCGACTAAAATGTGTTTGGGTCACACTAAACTTTCGTCGTGAATCACTTCGTTCATTGGTGAAAACCGTATGAAAATAAGTTTTTGAGTAAATCGCGTTGAGACAGACAGACAGACAGCCGCGGCGGGGAGACTTTGTTTTATCTTATGTAGTGATGAAGTATAGAAATCTTCATGTTTTTTCCATTCCGTTAAAAACGAAGCTGTTCGCTAGAAGATAATAAAGTGAGAACAAGAGCAATAACTAATGTTGTTGGTCCCTGCCGCACTTAAGTCACATCAGGCACCTTCCCACGACAAATTGTAGGAAGTGCGACCCAAATACACGACAGCTTTCGAAGTAGCAGCCGCGGCATTCGAGGGTGTGCGCCCATCCGAATATTTCTAGTGAATTTGTTTTACGCGTAATTTACTTTAGGTCACGGTTGGCAGCTGGGCGAACATTTTGACGGTGAAAGGTAAAATAGTTTTAAAATAACTAACGGTTTTAATCACGGTGTATGGGTCATCGACGCGCAAAAGCTGTTGCTATGAATGCAGCATAATGATTCTATATCCCCAGCGAGAAGTTTTTCGATTAAAAGTTCATGTAAAGTGCAATCTCTACTGCTGTAGGTATTTTTATGTGTAATAAAGAGTTCTATCTATATATTTTTTTAAATAAACGACGAAACGTTTCAACGGTATTGGTGGGTTTAGTCGTTCAGACATAAGGATAAAATCTCTTTAATAAACATTACATGTTATTTAGAAGGAACATCACGAAACATAACTTAAGCATAATTGGCGCAATGTGGGTGTACTATAGGTACACCTCTGCCTAACGCTTCTGGGATTAGATGCGTGATGTTATGTTATGTTATCACGAAACCTCAGTAGGTAAGTTTCATGTCTTTTGAAATTAAACCAAACGTTTCCTTTGAGCAATTAAAATTAGGGTAGACAAAGTCCTTTCAATCTAAGGCCTTATTACTACTACAGCATAATGTAGCCAGAGGTAATGTTATCTCTTCTTAAGTATGCTATGATCACAGATAATATAATACGAGAGCTGCACTAAAAGTATCGGGAATGGAATATTTCCACTGTTCCTGTCATATTAAAATCGTTTAAATTGAAAACTCCTTGATTTTGAAAATCGAATATCATTTATTTATTTTAAAAAAGATTCTCGGTCTTGTCACAAGGTTTTGTCAAACTTGTTTAGTCGTTGAGAAAATGGAATTGACTCGAGAAAATTCAACAGCGATGATTTATTATGACTTTCGAAGTGGTTTAACACAAAAGCAGTGTGTTGACCGGATGATTTCTGCATTTGGTGATGAAGCCCCATCACCAGCCCACAATTTATGGCTGGTTTGCTGAATTTCAACGTGGACGTGTCAAGCTCAGTGATGATCCTCGTCAAGGTCGTCCAAAAACTGCAGTCACCCAAGAAAACGTTGATGCTGTGCGTAAGCTGATTGAGGAAGATCGACATGTGACATGACATTGGCATGAGTCAAATATATAAATACAAATAATCTTGCATGAACAATTAGGTGTAAAATAGTTATTTGTTATACGTGTGGGTAAAAGTGATTTTTGCCGTGAGTGCTTGGATTGAAACCTGAGCTAGCGAAGGGTTCTAGAATTAAAGCACGAGCGAAGCGAGTGGTTTAAAAGAAGAACCCTGAGGGTCGCGAAAGTTTCAAATCACGAAACGCTATAAACTTTTACCCATAAGTGAAACACAACAATTTTCACACTACGAGGAACTTGCAAAAAAGAAAGAAAACCAGTAAAAGAAAACCGTCTTTTCAACTAATTCTGACGGAGTCAAATTTTCATCGCATTTTGAGAAATTTTAAAAAACTTGTCGTTGTAAAAGTTTTTGAATGTTAGCGTGGCTGTGTCCCACGCTAACATTCAAAGAGTCGTCGTCGCCATCTAGGAGTCGACCTTCTTTTAAAACGTTTCGTGAAATACTTTTTAAATAGAGTTTTATAGTTCCGGGTTCAGAATAACATGTTATTAGATTTCTTTTATCTTTCTACGTAATAAAAAAAAAAAAAAGTAGGTGATTTAAATAAGTATAAAAATTTTGGAAACTGTGAAGAGCCATTCAGCCAGCCATGGTCCTGACCAATTGAGTAAAACGTCATCTATTGCAAAAAGCTCCAAATAATATCATTAAAAGGGTTCGAATTCGCTTAATTTTTATTTTATTTTTATAATACGTGCAGAATGAGTGGAAATGGATACAACAGCACTTAACAAGTAAGTTTTGACTTTTACCAATCATATTTCAGCCAAAATTCTGCCGTTTATCGCTTTTTATTGATTGTTAATTTCATAATGGTTACCTATGTTGCTATCTATCATTTTTTTTTCAAGACTAATTAAAATTAGTTCGAGTTGAGACCCCATGGCTATGATCAAATAATTAGGATGTTGTAATAAAAGAGCGTATAGCGATAAGGCTGGCCGCCCGTTGTACGGTCAGTACTCTGCATTAGCTAACCCCTTTTATAATTATGAAGACTGCTCATTCATAAACATTAAGTACCTATTTATAATTATTTAACTTAGAGATTGCGTTGTTGGTCTAGTAGTCCCAAGTGCTGCTGCAGAGCATGAGAGAGCTCCTTGGTTCGATTCTTAGGATGGGCAAAGTTTTATTAGGTTTTAGTGTCAGAAATTTCTCAGTAGCATCTTGGCGTCTAGATTTGAGCCCGGTTGATGGCAATAAGCTCGTTCCCTATTACATCGGACTTAGACATAACTGGCGAAATGTGGATGTTCTATAAGCTCACTCCTTTTCTCATGATTTTTTGCGAAAACTGAGAATTGCGTACGAGAAAGATGTATTCCAAAAGTCGAATAATAATCCAAAGGCAACGTGGAACGTCATTAAAAGCAAACAAATAAATAATAAGTTTACAAATTTTCGTGGACCTTCTCGAAATTTGAAGACTCTGTGAACTTGGCAAACCGTCACTTTGCGGAAGTTGGCTCCAAATTTGCGGAAAAATACTTTCGGAACAACCTCAAATCCAGGAGACTGAGGTAGAGAAAGTCATCCTGACTCTTTGCCCCTCGTTGGCTGGGACAATATTTCAACTCAGATGGTTAAAGCACTGCGTAAGTTTCTAATCCCAGTAATGACACATTTTTGTAACCTTTCGATTACTACCGGTGATTTTCCCAAAGCCTTAAAAAAGCGCTTATGCACCCCAATTTACAAGTCAGGTGACAGAGACTATGTTAACAATTTTAGACCAATATCTGTGCTTTCTGCGATGACTAAGATATTGGAGAGAATCTGAAATACAGTACAACAATTTTCTTAATGCCCGTCGGGAATTTGTCGTGCGTGCGACTGTTCCTGTCGACTGTTGAGTAAAGGGTCACATATTTATTAAATATATCTGTGTAGTATTAGATGAACACTTTACATCACTAAGGGCTGTTTTTTCCAAAGTCAAAGTTAACGACTGACAGTTCTAGTATATGAAAAAACTGACATCAATTCTAGGACTGGATTAAAAGACTAATTATTAGTACTTATAAAAGTTTGGTGAAATTCGGCCTTACGTCTTGATTTCGTAAAATAATGTATACATTTAAGTTACATTGAAATGCTGCGGGCTTCGACACGCTCAAAACTGTTTACTACTCCTTGTGCCCGTCATTACTGGTATACTGTGTGACAGGCAGTCAGGGCAGGCAGGGGGAGGGGGAGCAACAAGAACATCACTTCTACGTCTTGGGAGGGTTCTGAAGGTGCGTTTAGATACCCGACTAAAAATTGTATCAGGACTGTAAGTTGCTCACCGGCAGACAACTCTTTGGTCTCCGATCCACTCTTCGCAAACATGCCTTCGCCTCACCAAGACAAGACCTCCATATTTGACGTAGGTTCGCTTGAGTACCTTCGTAAAATCGAGCGTTTCAGGACCACATTAACGCTACCCACCAATGTTTCATCTTAGGTTCTAGAGTATGCAAGAAGCTTTAAAATAAATTCACAATTAATAGCCCTAACTAAACCCTTTAAAATTAAAAAGGAAACTTAAATTTCTTTTTTAAATGGTAATTATTGCGATAAAGCGGAGCACATTTATTCTACGAATTAACGACTAAAATACCTAACTTTTCATTTCGTTGACAGATATTTTGTTTTACCACACCCAAACATTCCTCACAATGGGGTTAAAAACTCGGAAGCTCAATGCAGTCCAGAATCATGTACTGAGTCCATGGTATCAGGTTGTGCGTCGATGTCCCTTCCACCCTGTATAGGTACCTTTTTATTTGCACACGCTACGGGAAAAAAACCGGCCAAGTGCGAGTCGAACTCGCGCACCGAGGTGTTCCGTGCAAACCTGTAGGTATATAAGTAAAAGTTCACACGCGTTCATGAGGAAAGGGGTAGTAAGTTTAAAATTATGAAAAATATTTTTATTACATGATGAAACTAAAAATTTCCGGTTTTCGCAATTTTTCCTTTATCTATGCTATAAGACGTTGCTTCGTACCAAATTTCATGATTCTAAGTTCACGGACAGCTAGACAGGAAATTTGTGGCATAAACGGCTGTATCTTTTGATTGCGTTGGCTTAGAAGTTTAATTTTTTCACAGCTCCAAGGGACAGTAGACCTGAGTATTTGATATAAATTCCAGCTTACCACCTCCACGCGTTCCTGAGAAAAGGGTCTTGACAGACAGACAGACGGACGGACGGACAATAAAGTGATCCTATAACGGTTCCGTTTTTCCTTTCGAGGTACGGAACCCTAAAAATGATTAATTACGCGTAAAATAAGTCGCTTGTTTACAAAAAAATGTATGGATAGTGACAGCAGCCGAATTCTCGGATGGATGGTGCGCAGCGACATCTGAAGTGAGCAAGAGGCAGTTTTTATCCCCATTAGTGTCCTTCAAGTATTAGGATTTTTCTAGTTTGAAGAGACCCCTGGTCTCTCATCTCACCTATCCCTTATTGAAATAACACTGATGTTACCTAGGCCAACACCCACATTTTAAGTCAAAACCTCATGATTTCCTCGACTTGACTGAACCTCAATCAGGTGGTTTGATATTTATAGTTGCAATAATACTCCTCATCTCAAACAGTTACCCCAGTCGAGGCTCGATTGAGTTGAGGAAAAATCTGTTGGAAATTGTAGTTTTTTTTCTATTGTTTCACTGTGATATTAAATTGCGGCAAGAAATTTTTAGTAATGGAGATATGTATATATATGTACAATACACATGGGTAAAGTGCTTATGGAAAGTAAAGATGCCACAGTTGACCGGTAAATAAATGATTAGGTGATAACTTACTTGCTTACCTCTGCCTAACCCTTCCGAGATTACAGGCGTTATGTTATGTCACTTCTCCTGAAAAAAACACTAGGTATTATGTACTATAAAAGACCTTTTCAGCACAGTTTCGCTACTGCGTGTCTGCGTGTGTCTCAGCTTACTACAGAAATGTTAACGGGGCAATGAATATTAATGGCGTAGGGTCGGAAGTCGGAACCACGTGTAAGTAACGTGTTCCGTATAGTAATATTTAACAATCATAACTGTGAATAAGCATGTGCTTGTCGGCTTGTAGGTACTTCCGTTTCTAAAGATAGGCATGTGTACAACTGTGATAGTTTTACAAAATGGTTCCGTCGACTTTACACGTGACCACTGGGCTGGCCAAAAAGTCTAGTCCAGCCTTTTGGACATATTTCCTGTTGACAGCGACGTGGACGATTTTTTTGATGATAAAAGTATTTCGGAAACTTCAAGCTGTCATAGTTGACTGGGACAGCGCTGACACAGGTGTATTCAAGCTGTTGAGGATGTCTAAAAATTAAAAATACCCTCAAATATTTAGCTACTGTATGTGCTGTGTATGGTTATGATTGAATTGCAATACAGCTTGAAGAGAACTGAAAATAGGTTATTCAGCATCAAGCAGTATAATGAAAATTGATATCCAAGTTACACACAAACACACAAAAAACAAACACAAATGACAAAACACAAAAAAAACACAAATACACAAATGATATCACATCAGTTATTATGCAGCTGTCAGCTGTCTCGGATGCCTTAAACTGAATAGAATAGCTTTAATAATTCTGTTCACGACCAATATCAAGCTAAACAGAACAAATAATATCATTTGTATTATCTTGAATCGTGTTCAACAATTTAAATATCTCGGCCATGTTGTAACCGCGGGCATCAAAGATGATCTGGATGTAGAAAAGGAACGAAGAGCATTGGCGGTTCGATGTAACTTGTCCGTAGGTTTGCTCGTTGTACGTGTGAAGTGAAAGTGACGCTTTTTAAAGCATGTTGTCAGACATTTTACACGTGCAGCCTCTAGACAAGTTGTACGCAGATAGCCATCAATGTTCTACGAGTTCAATACACCAATGCGTTCAGGATGCTGCTGGGGCTGCCACGCTTCTGCACTTCTGCAGTGCGTTTTACATTTTCCTCAGGTGTTGGTCGAGGCTCTTGGCTATTAAGCCATTGGCTGTTACGACTATCGGCACAATGATTATTTTTATTCTTTTATTCATTTTAAAACTTATCCATTATATTTTAAATATTTTCATATAAAAATTAAAAAAAAAATTAGCCCACTGGTTTCGGGAACAGGGTTTAAGCTAAGTCAGGGCTCTATTATTATTATTATTAAAGACTAATAATATACCAAAAAACATTCAATGCAGCATTTGTCTATCCCGAAAGCTTGATAAGCTATGTAATTAGTCTTTAAACTGATTATTAGTTTTGTATTATGATACCCGGCTTATGTGTTGCTTTACGATTCTTTCCTCTCCTTTTTATGTGTACACGTAAATATAATAATTATTATTTTAAGACTGTTACTTTTTTATTACTTACGTTTTTTTTAATAATCAAATCAAATTAATTTGTTACCAAATAAACAGTTTTATAAACGAAGAAAGAATTGAACAGGAAAAAAAACAAGGGTCTTGACGTAATACGTTATTGTTTGATCAATTTGAAGTCCACTTGAACTTTTAGGGCGGATTTCACCGATGAAATTGAACGCGTAATGCACATAAACTACACATGAGCTGTCAGTGTCATTTTTACTATGGAGTATTGACACTGACAGCTCTTGAACGCGTTTTAGGTTTGCTGAACGCGTTCAGTAACATTGTCGAAAACGGCACTTAACCGTTAAAATATTTCAAACATAGTTCTATAATATGTTTCTTGTGAAGATGCCAGAGATAAAATGATGTTTTAAATACGTTTAGCGCTAAATGTATTTAGTGATTTGTGGTGCAATGTCTACAATAATGAAATGTTAGATGCCTTGAAAATCTTTCCAATTCATCTACATCTAATATCTATGGCAATAGGCTCGCTCCCTATTAACTGGCGTCTTGTGGGTGTGCTATACCACCACCCACCTAACCTTTCGGGGATTACAGTAGATTACAGGCGTGATGTTATGTTATCAAACTCAATCTCAAACTCACAGCATTTATTTCAAATAAATCAATTACAGACACTTATGAATTGTCAAGGGGTCGGTCAGTCAGAAAGATGAAGCTAGTTGCCCTGTTAGTTATGTTTATCTATCTACATTCTTATATAGTTATAAATATTTTAATTTATTAAAAATTAAAATAAAATGTACTACGTAAATAACAACTAATACCTAATTAGTAATAACAAAATAATATCCTAACTTAACTAAAACTATTCACAATTTACAGCCTTATTCATAAAAATCTCGCTAAACATTGACAGTCTTATTCATAAACGTGTCTTAAATTTTAATCAATGGCTAAGCAAATGATTAGCGAAATTCTTATTCATAAACGCTATTTAGGGCTAAGAGATTGCTAAGCAATTGATTAGTAGCTGTCAAATTTAAACACCATCGGTAGCTTGTTAAGAGGATGCTAAGAGGCAAAATGGCGGTTTTTATTTGAGTCAGCTGATCGATTCAATGGGATTATTGTGTGCCTCGATGTTATTTTGTTCCTAAAATCTTTTTGTTTGTTTGTTTGGCATCTCGCAGGTCAACCTACGCGGTTGTCGTCTGCTTAAGCGGACTTGCCTGTGGTTGCCCTAATAAATGAAGGCCTCCAGCCAGGACTTAAACTTAAATACTAACTAAAAACTAAGCGACAACGCTAAGGGCACCCCCTGTGGGGTACGAACCTCGGCTTAGGGCGTCGCTGGAAGAGGGCAGCAAATGACTAGCTGGATCAGGATTGATATTATTTAGGGACGAATTTAAAGCTACAGGCTCAGCGGCGCGGGCTGGCTCGAGCAAGGGTCGGGAGGGGCGTGGATTTGGGCGTCGCGGCAGGCCTCGGCGGCGAGGACGGTAGGACGGCGATCGGGTTTTGGGCTTATGTATCGTGCTGGTTGCCTTACTACTCTCCTGGAGGAGGGTAGTGGCGTCGTCGGGGTCGATTAAAGTATGCCTTGGTCGGCGGATACTGCTAATGCGAGAGGGAGTGTAGCGGGCGGCCGCTGTAATCAGGGGGTTCGAATGTTTGATGCCACTGTTCCTAATATCGAGCTGTGCCTTAGTAAATATGTAATTCGACAATATTTTACGGCATTTCAGAACGACGCAGAAAAATTAAATAATTTTGAAACGCCAGCGGGAAGTAGACGGAGGAAGACCTACTAAACTCTCGTTTAAATTCATTAAGAATGATTCAATATTCGAGAATGATTGTGATTTATAGCGAAAACTCAATCAGGAGAAGGTCTGAGCCTTCGTCTTCTGATTGGGTTTTCCCTTTATTTCCTTTACTCCTGAGTACCTACTGAGCCTTCTCCTGATTGAGTTTTCCCTATATGAGCTTACTTACGAAAGGAAGATCATCGGAGATAGTGATTTTAAAATTTGGTATCCCATGTGCACCTTATCTTATGACGCTAGATCTAAGACCAAAAACTAAAGAAATGTCACGTTGTAGCAGTTTCACACAAATAATAATAGACATTTTGTAAAAACAATTTAGTTTGATACATTATAAAGTAACATTTTTATTATAAATTCCCTATTTTTGATTTCCAATATTCTTCTTACAAAGACATGGACTGTGCCATTATTTTCTTACGCCACTCTCATTTCTCATCAATTCCACGTAGCCCTAGTGATCTCCTCACTACCCGTCTTTGCGAAGTTGAATAGTATTGGTGCTCGGTGCTAATATTGGCTTTTATGGAAGCAGTCAGACTTGTACCTGTAAACAAGTATAATAATTGTTATTAAAATACACTAAAACCCCCTTGCAACAGCAATTGTAATTAGGAAGTAATATATAATAGAAACAAGTACCTATATACCTTTCCGAAAGAGTATACGCTCTTCAAGCTAGGGCATGAAAAAACAATGCTATTATCGACTACTGCTTTTACATTCATGTGGTCAGTTTAAATTAGTAATTTTATATAAATTCAGAGATAAATACCTTTTCCTGTTTACTCTAATTATCGGGGCTTATTATTTTGCTACCATTGCAAACACAATGAAATAATCATAATAAATTGTTTTATTCATAATTAAATTTTCTGTTGATATTTTTGACTGATGAATCAATGGTTAGCGAGATTTTTATGAATAAGGCTGTGATTTGCCACTGCTTAGCTAAGCAATTAGTTAGCTCTTAAGCAATGATTCACTTTTGTGTATTTATAAACGCTAGTTAGCAGGTGATTAGTAGTGAAACGGAATAGAGGTGAAATTATACGTTCAGCACAGATTATAATCAAAATAGTCGACTACAAAACAGAATTTTAAGAAAAAAGTTGTCAAACCCACGATTTTTAAATCTGTCGTGAGCGTGACTTAAACAGACGTATGTCAAAAATTACATCGAAAAAAAATTATTTGAATAATATTATTTATTACGATAACTCATTGTATTTTTTGTGGTAGCAATGAAAATAATTAGCTCCATTAATTGGAGTAACCAGGAAAAGGAATCCCTGAATTTATATATACTTACTAATATAAACTGACCAAATGAATGTACAAGCAGTAGCCGAAAATAGCTATGTTTTTTCATGTCCTAGCTTGAATATACTCTTTTGGAAATTTTCGTAGGTACTTGTGTCTGTTATATATTACTTCCTAATTCCTATCGCTGTTGCAATGGGGTTTCAGTGTATTTCAATAACAATTATTATACTTGTTTACAGGCACAAGTTTGCTGCCATGAAAGGTTGAATAGTATTGGTGCTAGTTGCTAATGCACCTAGCACCAATACTATTCAACCTTGCAAAGACGGGGAGGGAGGAGACCATTAGGGCTGAAGCTACGTGGAATTGATAAGATATGAGAGTGGCATGAGAAAACACAGTTCATGTCTTTGTAAGAATAAAAATAGGGAATTTATAACAAAAATTTTACTTTATTTTGTATCCAAATAAATTGTTTCTACAAAATGTCTTTTCTTATTCGTGTGTTAACTAGCGTCATACGATAAGAGGCATATGGGATAACACATTGGAGAATGAGCTTCCTCACTCTTCAAACCTCCAGAGTAGATAACTACTGAACCTACTCCTGATGAGTCCTGAGTTTTCCCTATAAATCCTTTCATCATGTGTACTTCGAAATAAGAATATGTATGTGCGTGTGTGTGTGAACATGTTTAATCATTCTTATAATGGATATATCTCCTATGAGCTTCCTCATGAACTCATACTCTTCAAACCTCCTGAGTAGGTACCTACTGAGCCTACCCCCGGTTGAGTTTTTACTATAAATCCTTTCATCATGTGTACTTCGAATGAAGAATATGTAATGTAGGTAATCATTCTCGTAATGGATTTAGACGAGCTTTGTAGGTCTTCCTCCGTCGCTGACATTATAAAATTATTTAATTTTTCTGCGTCGTTCTGAAATGTCGTAAACGATTGTCAAATATCATATTTATTAAGGCACAGCTCGATATTAGGAACAAATAACCTCTAGGCACACAATAATCCTATTGAATCGATCAGCTGACTCAAATAAAAACCGCCATATTGCCTCTTAGCATCCTCTTAACAAGCTACCGATGGTGTTTAAATTTGACAGCTACTTCGACCTCTTAGCTCTAAATAGCGTTTATGAATAAGAATTTGGCTAATCAATTGCTTAGCAGTTGATTAAAATTTAAGACACGTTTATGAATAAGACTGTCCAAGTATAGCGTCAAAAAATTCGTCCGCATCGCTGTCGACTGGTAATGACAGGGGAGGTACACGAGACTGGCGGCATTACCACGTTGTATGCAATGCTTAGCCTCTGGCCAAGGTTAAAGCCAGCCCTTGGGTCACGGGAAGTGTCAACCAGCCGTTTTGAAATTTCCTTTGTACCGTTTAAACAGTTTACGTGGTAGGAAATGTGGACACGACAGATAATTGACTTTCCATTTTCCAAGAATTTTCAGACCGTCTTCTCAATTTGACATAATTTGGAGTATTCTCGAGAGGAGTAAAGTAACTTTGTTCGAGATTCATGCTCAGCTGAAACACGTCGCAGTATTCCCCTTTGAACATTCCAAGAAAATCCACTTGAAGTTCTGAGGAAACACTTTGATTAACTCCGGTTTAGAAATTTTCTGAATAATGTCGTTAACACCAGTTTTACAAAGGAGTAAAAAATATTTTGGTGTACGCATTTCATTTTGGTTTTATTAAAGTACTTAACGAAACGCACAGACCTGGGAAGCAAGGCACAAAAGCGAGGAGGCCAACACTAAGCACATATGTAAGCGGGCACGCCCTTTATGCCTGAAGGCTTTTATTTGGGTGAATACCCAAATAAAAGCTAAGTGTGAGTTCTGTTTACGTTTTTATTGTTTATGTCTGCTTGAGTACACTTAGTTTTTAATGTTTTTGTTGGTATGTTGGCGTGTGCTAGCTGACATATCGCTCATTTTGGGAAACATCGACGTAACTGGTACGGGTCTACCTTATAAGCAGAACTTTTTATGTCATAATATTATTTTGCCTAACAGCATAAACTTCATTTCGCAGAAAATCGTTTGGCAGACACTCATTTGTCATACATTAAAAACTGATAATTTTGTAAGTCAGAATCATAAAACATAAATTCATCTAAGCATAAATTTCATATTCATAATAATTAAAAAAGTAGAAACATCATATCGCAGACAGTTTACAGTCCAGAATCTTTTTTGGCATACACTACATATCGATAGTAATTAAAAGGCACAACTATCATTTATCTCACAAAGTTTTCAGTTAGAATCATCTTTTGGCATACGTATCATAACCATAATAATTGTAAGTCTCATCTATCACATTGCAAAAACAAGCTTACACCATACATGCAGCAAGCATGCAGCATGCAAGCAAGCATGCAAAAGGCTTCGTTTCTGTCACGGCTCCGGTGCTGTGGCTCTGCGGAGGTTCCAGGCGAGCTTTTCGTCGCTGATGGTTTTAACGCTGACCGCCGCGGCTGATGCTGGACGGCCTGGCCGGCCATCGTTCCGATCCTCGTTAAAACCTTTTGCGACGATAAGCTCGCGTGCCGGCTCGCCCCTCCGCGCCTACGCAGGCTTAAATTACACTGTAGGCAGACAAGACTACTTGGAGTCGGTTTTGCAGCGATTCGTTTCTGCCATTAACTATTGTAACACAATATATTGACTTTTTAAGACAATACTTTAATTTTAATTTAAGGTTAACAATGCTATTTTATGGAAATGGCAATATGCTTAATAAAATTATTCCAAATGTAATTCTGCCAACTTCATAGTATGCCAAGTGTACTTGGACCAAATATTAATAGTCACTCTAAATAAACGTTATGCTAAATGACAGTATGTGGAAATTTTAACTTTGCCTATGTAATTACTTATGTCAAAAAAAACTGCCATGTTAAAAGTATGCCACTGTCGGACATTTATAGATTCGGCCAAACAATAATTATGTTTAATAATTTTTATGCCTTAAACATATTTATTTACGGAATAAGACTTATGCCAAGTGTGTTATGCCAAATAAATTTCGGAGCATCAAGATTCTGCCAGATTGAGGGAACCCAACTGGTACTTTCAAATTTTACCAACCCAAGACGGGATAACACTGACAGCTCACTCCACGCAGGTCTTCAAGGTGAGATTTTACAGAATCAACATGGAGGCTACTTTGAAAAGCAAATTTTTTTTTTTTAATACTTTATTAAAAAGAACCAGGTTCTTAATAATTGATTACAATCTAGCCTATACGACTAATAAGCAATTTTAATCTAACTTAATTTGTTACGTGATAATTATTTTAAAACTTAGAAAAGTGCTGATTGAACATTACTCAAGTCCGTTCCACTTTCTTAGAGTCTGATAATTAATTATATAAACACTTTGTTCATGTGTTATTATGTGTGTCACTGTCACTATTATTTCTACACTTTACATGTGTCATAGAATGTTTGATAATTCTTAACACCGTCCACTACGATTGGAGGCGGTGCTAGATTTTTTTTAGTAATTTTCTTCTCTTTGTTGTTGTAGTCTTGCTGCTGCAGTGCGCTAGTTCTGTCTTGTTGTAGTGGTGGAGGAGTAAGGGACGTGTTCAACTTCCTTTTTTTCCTGTTTTTCGCCCTAATCCACCCAGTCTCTTTGGCGAGTTCATCCTCGTCCGTGCAGTACTCAACATCACTTCTCGTAGGCTGAGTAGGTGGTATGGTCTCACTGACCTGTTTACCTGAGGGTTCTTCTTTCTCCTGTGTCTTTAAGCATTTTAGTTGCCCTTGAAGATCTTGTACCTGTTCCTGCAGGCTTTGTATGTGACCGTTCAGTTGACGTACCATTTGTTGCAGGTTTTCTCTGTCCGTTTTCTCCTGAATGTAACAGTCATACAACTGCCTTTCCAGATCAGTTTTAATTTTAATAGACTGTTTTGCAGCCATTGTATAGTTTTAACCTAAACAATTTTAAAATAAACACTTCATGACGATTTCCGCACTTGTAACTGGGTCATCGCGGTGGCCCCGATAGATCGACGTACACCGCGACGACGGTGTTATGATGCATCTGCAAAATACTCTTTACTAGAGCACGCGCGCGCGATCGGTACGTCCGTTCACAATAGTAGTTAAACACAAACAATGAATTTGAAAAGCAAATGCTGATGTTTATGAATTCCGGTCAGGGGCGTATTTACCCTAGGGCCAAAAGGGCCATGGCCCGGGGCGGCAGGCTGCGAGGGGCGGCGCGAGCCGCACCTCGTGCTCAGCTTTGTCCGTCTTTCTTTTTGACTTTAGCTAGTCTTGCCATAAATATTTATTACGTAATTATAATTTAATTTTTATTGCAAATAATATTTATTACGTTTGGCAAGACTAGGTGTCTTGCCATAAATATTGTCAGGAAGTTTTTTATTTTTATTGCAAATAATATTTATTACGTTTACAGTGTGTTAGTTTAATACATAAATATAAAACAATTTAAAATATAAAAGCTTATTCGAAGTGGTCTCTATTGGCTGCAATACAGTCCTTTAAACGTTGAGGCCACTTATCAATAGTAGCACGCACTCTTTCCATGGGAAAATTCATCACTGCCAATCGTATGGATTGTTTTAGGGACTCCAAATTATTATGGCGTTTAGAGCAAGCCATACTTTCTAAAACTGACCATAAATCATAATCCAGCGGATTAAGATCGGGACTAGACGACGGCCAGTCTTCAGCTCTGATGAAGTCCTAAACGTTCACTTCCAACCAAGACTGCGAAGACCGAGCTTTATGACCCGGCGCCGAATCTTGTTGGAAGGACCATACTTGGTTTTTGAACATGGTGTTGTTAAACTACCTTCTCAAGAATGGTATCTTGATACTCTTGTGCCGATATTTTGATACCTTGACCTATGATTTTTCACCAAAATATGGCTCAGTCACTCCTTCATAGCTAACACCCGACCAAACCATCACTGAAGTCGGTTAATGCCCACGTTGCACTCTGTCGACTAATTGGGAAGCTTCCTTAGAGCTTTGAGCATACGGTCATTTTGTTTGTTAAAATGTTGCTCAATTGTAAAGATTTTCTCGTCCGTAAACAAAAAATTCTGTGACCTCCCTTTGCGTACCGCTTCAGTAGTTGTTTCGATTTTACCACCCTATTCTTTTTTTTAAATTATCAGTTAAAAATGACCAGTGCGTCTCTTATAGGCTGCAAGTCCTAAGTCATCTTTTAAAATACGCGACATGGTTCTGGGTGCTATCTTCATCTCCCGACATAAAATCTTTTGCTTTCGGACGGGATTTCTTCGAATTCTTTCCCTTACTGCTTTGACCACCTTTTTCGTACGAACACTACGTGGACGGCCAGATCTTTTTACCTATTAATAGCCCGGTACACAAACATTTGACCAATACCAAGCGTATGGAGAGTTTTAAAAATTGCATTTGGCTCCATACCAACTTTTAAAATTAGAAAACTCAATGAACAATCGTATAAAAATGACAGATTCCAAATTCAATTGTAATATATTTCTTATTTTTAACTGCAACAGTATTTATGGCCAGACTAAGTATATGTCTGAAGAAATTTAAACAAAGCCTTCCTATATAACAAAAACTCGAACTCATTTGGTTGTCAGTTTGATAGACATCAAGACGCAGGGCTATCGCTTATTGATCGTCGGCAGGGCTGCGACATGTCCGCCGGACTCCGTCGCGACTCCGGACTAGTCAGGATGTTTCGACGTTGCTCGTGTCGTTTTTGTTCATGTCCATAAGCGAAAGCTATGGTCAGCGAGAGACGTTGCTAGTACCAGCCTTGATAAAGATTGGAGCCAAATAATAACGGCTCTTGAAGCAATAAAAAGTGACTCTGCCCACCAAAAAGCTTTGTTTAAAAATAAAGCTGTAGGGCTATTGGCTCGAGGACACGGTGGAGCATACGGTGGAGGTCGGCGGCGATCTCTCGCTCCCAGCCATCTCTCGAGCCCGGCCCTGGTCCAGGCCATGGTACGGAGCGAGAGCGAAAAGGAAGCTGTCACCTCCTTCTGCGAAGAAGTAATACTCGCGAAGGAAGAGGCGGAGCGCGTGAGGGAGAGAACCTTGCTCCCTCACGCCCCTAGTCGCCACTGGAGACGCCCTGGGCGTCGGGAATCACAGGCATATTCCCGGCCACCAAATGCGCGGGCTTGCGGACGGCGAACAATGTAGCTCTGCCGGGTTGTTTGAAAGAGATTCCGTGGCCCTGGCACAGGCAACTGAAGTAACCCGAGTGGGTTGTAGTCAGTAAAAGTCTGACATGCCCTGCCGCTCCACCCAAAGCGGGAGAAGTCATTTAATGATTTCCCACCCAAAAATAAAAGGGCTATTGGCTCAACAAAATTGGTTTAGGACGCAGCCTAATTGCGTAACACAGTATTACTCAGAATCTGAATCATTTTGAAGGATATTAATAGATAGATAAGGCTAATCCTTTCCATATGTTCGAAAAATGTATCTGCTAAACAACGTAAATAACACAATGAATGTTGTTTGACTTTCAAAATGAAAGACACAGCGGGATAATTGCGTAACAAACTAATGGTGGGACGTTTGTGTGTTACGCAATTATCCCGCTGTGTCTATAGGTACAACAATTTACTATAGGTAAATTCCAAAATTCTACAAGGTGTCGACACAGGCGTAAAGGAAGTTTGTAGTTTCCAGGCTTAACACAACTTTTGTAGAAAATCAACGGGAATATTTTGATACTTTTGAAGATTGTGGTAAAAGAAAATTCTCAGAAGAAAACAGAAACAGTCACAAGAGAATAAAAAATAATTATTAAGAAAAAGAAACGAGACGATGAGTGTCGCGAGGGAGAAGTGTTGTTACAAGGATGTGACCATTTCAGGGTTAATACCCTCTTCCCAATATACGACTAACTGTTGTGCGAGTTAGGGAAGCGCAAAACTTCGTAAGACGTGGTAACCACAAATTTTGCATGTTTATGCAAATTGGATCCATTGTCTGAATCAGAAGTAAGAGTGAATGCCAAAAACCAAATGTACACCCGATTGAGCAACGGATGATCTATAAGAAGAATGTGTCCTTTTAAAACAATTCTTGACGACTCATGAAAATAAAGAAAAGGATTTAAAGGAAGCATTTCCATTTACTGAAAAAGCATAATGCATATTTCTGTGCTCTGCGGTGATAATTGAAGTGCGGAACGTTCGTTTTCCTTTACTTCAACTTTCAAACGTTCAAACAGTTCAGCTATTCTTAATATGTGTGTCGCGTTGCGCCTGTAAGGAGTACCCTAAATGCGTAACACATACAGGAGTTTCGAACTGGGTGAAAGGGCAATTCGACCTATTTCTTAAAAGGTGTTATAGGTACTAGACAAACATCAGCAACAAATAAGGTCCAGTTAACTAGGGGTCAAAACTAGATAATTACCGAGCTGTGACGGTTCTTCGATTTTTTTTAAAGTTATCTGGCTTGATATCAAAAACAATTAATTATGAAAAAACTACTCCAATCTAAACATTTTACTGATGCTTTGTTGAAAGCTGAAAAAGGACAATGCCAGAAACTCTATAGAACTTTGCCCCACTCAAATCAAAAAGTCATTAACAAGCCTGCAATATGCAGCATCTTACAACTTATTTAATACTGTTAACTAAACATTTGTCCTAATGTATACAGAACTTGCGGTTTCTGTTAAAATCTTAAAACAATAATGACATTGATTATAGTTTAGGTGCAGTTTATAATTGTTAAAAAGCGATTTAAACAAGATATATGTTACGCGTTATCATAATTAAAACTTTTTTTTTGTTGTGTATCATGCGCAATAAGTAACGCAATAGGAAATTCAGGGGTTGAATTCCTTTTATCATTGATTTGTAATCGGCAAGTTCTACTGAAAAACAATGTATTATGAAAAGGTCCCATAATCATAACAACAATTTTCACTAATTGATATTTCCTGTAAATAGCTGGGGCAGGATCTGGCATTGTCATTTGTGATCCAAAAAAAATACTTGCCCAAATATATGCATAATCTCAGAAATAAAAGATCAGAAAAAAATCGAAGAACCGTCAGAGCTCGTTAACCATCCAGTTTTGACCCATAGTATATCAAAACTTAATTTGGTGCTAATGGCCTCTAGTATAAACCCTTTTCAAGGAATAGGTCGAATTTACCTGTCACCCTGTAGAAGCTGGCTTGACCCAATTCGTTAATATAAGTGTCATTGAAGACTTTGATAGCCAATCTGTCCATCAGGAAAAAAATATTGTTGGCATTCCCTCATTCTCAGCCCACATCAACACACTGCTGGATTTTATTTTATAGTGAAACGTTTTTGCTTTTTTCAGTTAATTTATGGGGCGGCAAACGTTATAGGCCCAGGGCGCTGAATCTTAAAATACGCCACTGATTCCGGTTATTGTATAACACGTAGATCGGCGGGCTAATTTCGTAACACAATATCACTAGTAATCGCTTTCATTTTGACAGTTCAACAACATTCATTGTGTTATTTACGTTGTTGAGTGGACAAATTTTTCGAACGTATGAAGCAATGGATTAGCAATTTCCTTCAAATTATTCAGATTGTGATTAACTGTGTGGTTCGCAATTAGGGTGCAGATCGGGATAAGAAATAAATTTTTCCGGATGCTGACATCCGGAGAAATATATTTCTTTATCCGTGAACATTTTTTGATTTTACATTTTTATTGTTAGTGAATGTTCTTACAAGGGTTGTTGCCAGTCCATTGTGAGTAGATAAGGCCAGTAATGAGAGAATTCCTTGACTAGAAGAGCGACTGGCATTCCGTGTACTGAGCCAGAATCCGATGTTCTGTTAGTGTTGATATCTGTGTGAGCGTCTACCCAAATGATGATCATGTCATTGTTAACTTGGTAGTGGTAATAAAATAACATCACTGCCACACCCTGTAATCCCCGAAGGGCTAGGCAGAGGTGTACCTACAGTACACCCACATTTTGCAAGCTATGTTTAAATCCACTACCATGTAATAGGGGCGAGCCTATTGCCTTCAACTGGGCAGAAATCCAGACCCCGGGCTGCTACTAAGAAATTCCTGAAGGAAAAAGCCAATAACACTTTGACCGACCTGGGAATCGAACCCAGAACCTCATCTCTCTTGTTAGCATGTCGATATCGTCTATTATTAGGTACTTCATAACAGAGAAGTCATTTTTTTGTAATTTTCCTATCGGACAGAATCAACTACTTAATTGTTGTACCTTGTCCTAACAATTCTTTCAACTTAGTTTTATAGACGTCTCATTAAAGTGTCTGCAACAGTCGAAAGGTACGCAGGTCTTTGTCTTGATAAGACGATGATTCGAATCTTCACCATTTTCTCAGGTTGTCGGCGAAAGCCGACCTTATGTTGTGCAGATTGGTAGTAAATTAAGGGCGAAACTTCACCAATAAAACTGGACGCGCTCAGCACATCTAAAACGCGTTCAAGAGCTGTCAGTGTCAACATTATATAAAGATGCGATGATGTAAACACATTAGAATAATCATAATAATAAAATATTTTCAAATACTTTCCCTGCTAGTCCCAATCATCATTATCGTAGGTACGAGGAAAAAATCACTTTGAAGTATTATCCAAATACCAAGTAAGCAAAACAGACTTAGGTACTTATTTAGTCTAGTCTATTCGATGAATTTAAGTTGATAAGTTACTTAGAATTTAATAAGTATTTAGAAACAGTTTTGCAGTTAGGTACCATAAAAATAACCTACGTTTGTGGGGACTACAGGACCTAAACGCAAGCTTTATGATGCCTTTAAGGATATGATCCACTGCAGTAAAAAAAATCAGAAAAATATATGGTATTCTTCAGGATATATGCTAGTTAGATAGTGTGTTGAAAACTTAATACAACTAATTTGATACGGTGGAAAAAAATCTCGAAAATACCCCGAAAAAAATCTTAAAACGATTCAGAAACATCCTAATACATAATGCAATCATTCTTTTTTCTACAAGCAACTTATAACGTAATAGTGTTTGATTTTTTTGACAAATCAATAGGTTTTTGTAAATAGATAATTGGTTAATATTTTTTTGCAATACATTAAGTATTATAGCATTGTGTCATCGCGCTTCTCTTTCTTTCCATGCAGTCTGACACTGACCGCACTTTAGCTCTTGTCAGCCTTAACTACTTACGAAAGAAAACTCTACGTAAACAAAAACATAAAATAAAGATGTTTCAGAACGTCATCGCTATTAAAATTTGTTGCTACACTGCACGAAATCGTGACGCCGCCGTGACGCGCAGCACGACGTCACAGGCCCTAAAATAACTCGCGCCTACGTGTGGCGAGTTGTCACATGCTTCAAACAATGACTACGTACAGAAAAACTTACGCAAAATACTAACACACGCTTCTAATTGCGTCGCGTTGGCCGGCGCCGGCGCGAGACGCGAGTTAGCGATCAAAATAAAACAGTTAATTAAATTTCAGAGAAACTCTATTTATATAAACACTAAACAGGCATCTGATATACACCTCCATTTTATTTACGGTTGCTGCGCCCTTGAAATTCATCTGAGCATTCGAATGAGCTAAAAACATTATTTGACCGTCGCGTCGTCGGCGTCGGGACAATAGCTAATTAAAAAGTAACAAAGGAAAATGCGTTTATGAAGTCAGGGCACGTTTCTTAATGAGATAATGAATGTCGCCTGCCAATTGTATGGACACCTATGAACTCTAATTTTGACAGTTAATGGCCAGTCTTACTGCGTCAGCGCATTAGTCGGTGCGCAATAACAACGATTTATATGGACCGGTACTACTCGATTCTCGTAATCGATATGTTTTGAACGGTCAATTCAACAGAAATCGTCATAACACGACTTGTTTTCTTTGAATATTTGGCTGTTATTGAGTTGTTGTTTGCTACATAATTTCGTGATGATTCTTTAGCGTGGTCATCAGATAGAATTAGGCCAGCTCGTTCCTGTAAACATGATTCTTGATTTCCCAAAGCTACGGAAATGCTTGAAATGTCTTCTCAACGAGACATGATGCAGTAATGTTTTTTATTATTTAACAAAATAAGGAAATTGTTAAGAAGAATCCAAATGGGCATTACAAAATCTTTCAAAGAATACGCAAAAAATAAAACTCAAAATTTAAGAACGGAAGAACGCTTTACCTTCGCATTCCTTTTATGATTCCAGTCTACTGATTGGACGCCATCATCCACGTTAAAGCTATTAATAATTCTCTACTTATTTTTCCTTTGCCTTTAAATCGCCTACGTTTCCGACATTGTCGTAAATGAGTTCCGGGACATTTACTTCGCTTCACAGTCTCTAAAAAAGGCTTTGCCTAGAACTCCCGTTTGCGAATGATATCCAGTAATTTTAATGGTCCAGCGAACGTAAGACCATAACTTACATTATAATGTCTGGAAATCGTTACCTGATGCGTGTTATCACATTTTTGTTGAGGTAAATGGAAATATGGAATATGCAAGTTAACATCTTCATCGTATTGTAGTGAAAAAACAAACATACTTACATAGCTGTTGGTCTCGATAAGAAACGCAGAAGGCGAACGGACGATTGACAACTAAACAAGATGAAATTAACTTTTTGCTGATGTTGAGATAAAAAGTTTTACTCATGTCATTGTTACGAATAAAAATACCTTTACTAATGACTCAACATTTATACGTTAACTCAACTTAATTATAATCTTAAATTCACTGACTGATAACGCACACCTTAGACACAGTATAATCAAGGTATGCTCTAAAGGGATTAAATAGTGAAAGTTTTTTATAGAAGGTCGACATTTTTGCTGATGGAAAACCCCATCGGGCACATGGCTTTTACTTCATAGATTGGATGGCATTTAGACAATATGCAGTTGAGATGTTTTCACTTAGGACTTGCGCACACAAGAAGTGCACGCGTGTCGGTCAGCAAGCTTTTACTAGCTAGAACCTCAATGGAATCATGGATTCATAGATCGGACTCATTTGAATAAATATGATGGCATTGATATTCGAGAGCGCTACAGCGAATCGCATTGTCACGACCATCTTTCTTCCATCTTCACCTTTTTATCTTTATTTCTTTTAATTTTCTTCAAAAACTATAAAGTCATGTCACTGGATATTCTGGATACCCCACGTTTGTTGTGGTTGTCGGGTGTGAGTTGTACCAGGAAGGCGCAGCTGGGTCGGCATTGTGCGGCCAGCGTTGTTCCGCGAACACGCGCATCGACTCAGGCGCAGGCTTTCTATAGCGGGTGCGCAGAGAAAAGGCAACGAGCGCCGTACTTGTATTGTTTCCTCGTTACTCGTTCCTCTTCTTGGAATAAAATCTGTGTGGCTTAAGATACTGGCGACCAATTGTATGGTTTATTGAAATAATATATCTGACACATAATGGTATCACAAAGAATTTGTGGTCTTCCTTCTTGTGCGTCATATAAAAAAATGTAAAAGCTATAAAATTTTCCTGAATTACTCACAGAGTGTCTATTTAACAATTCCTTATCAACACCTTAACCGTTCCTGATATATTAATGAGCATTTGAATAGAATTATCGAAAATGTGACATGTAAACACCCCTCGGCCACTCCTCGCCACCCCGACTACACCACCACGGGCGGTATTTGCCGAGTGCAATCTGCGCGTACAGCTGGCTTGCGGCCGGCCAGCCCGTATTCCTCGACATTTATAATGTGCACGAACGTTACCGAGAACATCAGTAAATAATTTATCAAGCTTAATGTATATTTCAATCTTGCCGGAATTGTTAAGAGCATTTCCATATCTGCGTGTTTCATCTTTAGAAAGTTTTGTTTTCTTGTATTTCCTTATTTGTTTGTCCCACTTGGACATGTTCAGGGGCTTTCGTCAGTTTAATGACGTCATCTTCTACACTGACATTAAGGACTGATGGTGATCACAAGTAGCACTTTTTCGAAATTCATTTGTTTTCCTACTCCATCAATTTCCTCATCATTGTCAATAAAGTCTATAACCTGGAGTCCATTTCTGAACATCGTCCCACCTAAGGGAAGGTACATAATGACAAGTAGGTACCCTATTGCGTTTGTATGTAGAGCACAAATAGTGACACTGCTGCTTTTTCTGGGATAAGGTTTTGCGGTAGGTGACTTGAATTATGATCCCGCCTTTGCAAGTCTTTTTGGTAAATGGAATGATGATTCACAGGAATTTTTGAAAATTGTGGTCGTATTATTTCCAATAATATTCCACCCAGCCTTTCTCTATTCATGTTATTCATAATAGCGAGTCAGTCAAGGGAAATATGGACAGTCAGAATAATATATTTCCAGAAGGCAGTACCTTCACGCATCGATTGGCACCTCTTGGAAAGCTTATAAAAGCGTTCTAATATCTGTCGACTGCCTAAGTTGAGCCTACTCAGAAACTCTCTATCTCTATATTTACTTTAACATCAGCTTAATTTATTTCAGTATACGATTATAATATTTCCTGCAGATATTCTTAATAATCAATAATTAATCTAATAATATTATACCGCAGTTAAAATCTCATAACTTTCTCGTTTCATTTCATAACTTTATGAGAATTTTGAAAAACAGTTTTAAAATATAATAATCGAGGCAAATATTATCTCTACTGCCTCGTTGGTCTTGTGGTTGCAATCGCTACTGCTGAGCATTAGGTCCTGGGTTCGATTCCCAGGTCGGGCAAAGTGTTATTGGGTTTTTCTATCTGGAATTACTCAGTAGCAGCCCGGGGTATGGATTTGTGCCCCCGGTTGATGGCAATAGGCTAGCCCCCTATTACATGGGACTTTTACAAAACTCGCGAAATGTGGGTGTACAGGTACACCTCTACCCAAACCTTCGGGGAAACAAGACTTGTGATGTAATATTATCTCTAAAACCAATTAGTGGAATTATCTACTTTATAGGGTTCCCTGTTTGAAGGGTAACTAGTGTCTGTCTGCTGCTTACGACAATCTAAGTGACGAGAAGTGGATGTTATTAAACATTTTCACTGAGTTGAGCTGCACGGTTACAGACAAATACGTGCACTGACTGGACAAGGTCCACTGAATCTGTGTGGTTCTTTTCTCAAAAAACCATTTCAGACACCAATCTACATGGTCTTCAAATATTTTGCCTGGACTTTTATGTGCACATTGACATTGATGAATTTTATATATACAATGGCATGAGTATTTACTTTGTAAAGTTTTATACTATTTCACTATAGGACTATGCGAGACATTGCTCTTTTGTTTTATTATCTCAGTTGGTTTAAATCGTGATCTGGTATCTATGCGGCCACCCAAATATCCTTTCTTTGGTATTATTCGTCGAATAGTTGAGCTCCTTATGTTCTGAGTTGAGCTGTACAATAACTGACAAATGCCTGCACTGACTTCACCTAATCTGTGTGGTCTTTCCTCAAAAGACCATTTCAGACACTAATCTATTGGTCTTCATATGATCTGACCAAGATTATGTCTGGACTTGTAAAAGAGACTATGACCTCTGAGTTTGTTTCGGCCTTTCTCGTCAGAGTGGTCATATAGGAAACGCCGACATCATCTCGTTTGTAAAACTAGATGAGGTCGGGGTTTGGCGTGTTTGTACAAACCTGCTTACAGAAATAAAATCATTTATCATTCATTACAAAATGCCTGCCTGCAATGTATTTGCCACAAAAATTGCTAATTATGCAACTGCTACGTAGACACAAATAACCTTTTTGTCTAATAAATCGTGAGAGTGGTTTATTTGTACGTAATTTCATGGTGTTGCACTGCCAAAATAAATTAATATAAATCGTTGTACAGAACCTTCAGTATAACTAGCGCTTATTTATTGATGTGGTAATGTTTTAAATTAAATTCTTACAGCTCTCGCGGCACGATTCTCGCAATATAATTTAGAGAATTTACAAAACAAGCCAAATTAGTATTTCAGATTTGAAAAAAAAACGCAATCATTTACTTACACAATTAATTTATCTCCTAACTGGGTCCATATCGCCCTAAGGGCTCCCGCAGACAGGTGACACGCGGCAGCACGACGTGGCTCTAGTAGAACCATTTCTATGAAAACTCGGTCCTTAAATGGTTCTACCAGAATCTCGCCGTACCATCGCATCGCGCCTGTTTGCGGGAGCTCTAACTTGGTCGTGTGTGTGGCAGAGCTCGTAACAAAACAGTGTACATTCACAAGGGATCGTGTCAAAATGAGAGACAGCATGGAATGGGACGGATGGCAACTTTGCTACCTAGGAACACAACACTGCAGTCATTAATCTAGTGTCACATGGGGCCGCTATGACATTCTTGCCGCACATACAGGATAAGCAGGGCCTATTCTCAAAGTCCCTCAACGAAGATACGGGCCCTTGCATTTGTATGAGTGATTACCAATCGCACCAATGAATCGCGCCTCAGGCCTATTGCTAAGCAAAAGACGCGTTGCTATGTGCACTCACACAAATGCAAAGCTCAGCTTAGGCCTCGCGGACTGTATTTCTCAGTGGCAACCTTTTTTTTCCTTCAGTTGCCTGTGCCAGGGCCACGGTATCTCTTTCGAACAACCCGCGACCCTGGCAGCTCAGTAGCAGCCTGGTTTCTGCCCAGTTTCTGCCCGGCCTGGATGTGTGCCCGGTTGATAATAATACCTATGCCTATTTTCCCACCTACGTTGAGGTCGATTTTACGTCCAACTGGATGCAGGTTAATACCAGAATTTTACATGGAGCGACTGCCTGTCTGACCTGAACAACCCTCTAAGGCCTTTTTCACATTAGGACGTTAGCGGCTGCCGCACCGCAGTTAAGATCAGTGTGACTCACTTCATTTCGAAAATGGATTCCGACGGGGACACATTGTTGCTCCTGCTTTTGATAGTACTTCTTCGGCGCCAGCGAACCGTTACGCGGCGGACGCGCACGTCCGACACTTCTGTTTGTAACATGAAATTCTTACCAGGCGACGGTCGCGCCATTATAATTTCCCTAAGTCATAATTGTAATAGCTGCAAGATAATGATAGAGAAGCTAACAAATAAAATTGAACTTATATTGCGTCATGTTATTAGGTTAGTTGACGCATTACTAGAAATAATTATAAATATTTTTTAGGATGTCTCATAGGATGAAGTTCCGTTAGATCCTCTAAGACAGGTTAACAACGGATTTATTTTTAGTTAGCGAAATGTTCCAGATTTTGGTAGCTACTGCTTCACGCGTTAGTAGCATGACCGGGTTTTGTCGATGGAAGAATAGACAAACATTTATTTTAATCCCATCACGTCATTTTGTCTATTAACTCGTTTCTATAGTGGTCATGCTTCTCGTGCGGATAGCAACATTTTGTTATGGCTAATAATACCAAGATATTATTGACCAGGGTATGGCCAACGCCCCTGCATGGGCATTGATTGCCACTCAAAAATACTTTTCTAATGTTCGTGCTACAATTTCCAACTCCAACTTCCAATTTCAAAAATCACAACCACACTTGTTGTTTTCATGATAAAAATCGAACACTTTGGTAATATTTAAAGAATTTATGTTGAGATAAGTCACAACGTCCTTACAAATCACATCCATCCACGCAAACCAAAGATCTCTTTGACGCAATCTTCACGGACTCACAATACAAGCCAATTACGCGATATTCCATAGTCGAGAGCAAAGAAAACCCCCACAGAACTGTTATAAATATCCATACAAATACGAACTTCGGTTTCCCAATGACGGTAGTTGGACAATTAGAGAAACCCACGTTTTTATTAGACGCTTTTTTAGATTCATGCTGACTGTACTTAACGTCTTAACCTCTAAGACGTGCCTCAAACTCAACCACACCACCGCGACAAAAATGTGGCCGACCACAAAGTATGTCAACGTATAGTTAGGAGTAGAGAGGTAGTTGCTGAGCGCCGGCGCCGGTGACGATAGGTTCGATCGAACCTAAGTAACTGCATTTTGCTGAGCAACGCTCTTCGGGGTAATCGCGTAACACGCTATCAGTAGCAATCGCTTTCATTTTGACAGTTCATCAACATTAATTGCGTTATTACGTGGTTGAGCAGATACTTATTTGTAACACCAACAAACACAGATTCAGATTGTGATCAATGGTGTGTAACAAAATTATGGTGCTGTTCTTGCACAGATGAGACGCACGGCCTAATTGTTCTATTGTTCTTGTTATTGTTACAAAAGTAGTTATTTTTCCACTCTGTAAAAGGTATTTTGTTTTTTTTAGATTGTTTGTTTGTTCAATGTATATTGTCCCGGACCCTGACATCAAGCAATGGACATATTATGAGGCATTTGGCTACTTTATACGTGTATTTTTTGTAATTTTATTTTTGTACTCAATACTCAATACTCAATATCTTTATTGCTTTACCATAATGTGTACTTAGGTGGTAACTATATAATAGAGATCATTATGGACCCTGTAGGGCACAGCAAAAGTTTAGGAGAGAGGAAGCCCTGTTTCAGGAGACAATTAAGTAGTATTTATAATAGCAAATTTTAACTACAATATAAACAAAGTCAGGAGGTCGCGAATAAGATAATAACATTTCGCTTAACCATTATTTTGCACTTTATCTGCAAAATGTACTACAATATTTAAGATTATTTTTAGGTACCTGTACATGTATTATATCCTGTTTATTAATTAATATATATTATTTCCTTCGAATAGTTGTTATGGCTATATTATTTAATTATTATTCTTTAATTACAAAATTTATTATTAATTGCAATATTACGATTTTTTTATTTATTATTATTATCTTATTTATTCATTGTTACCCTATAACTAATTTATGTTAAACATGCCTATAGATTACGCGATTATCATTAGTTACTGTTATCAATTATTATTCATATATAACTTTTTACTATATTAGTAATTTCCTTAACATAATTATATACCTTTTTTTCTATTATTTATGTTTATCATTTAAATATTCGTCTACGGAATAATAGCATTTGTTTATTAGTATTTTTTTTAAGTTTTGTTATAAATATATTAATCTTTTCTTCTTTCTTTACTATGTCTGGTAGTTTGTTGTATATTTTTATAGACATTACATAGGGACTTGTCGAATGCATTTTTAGCTTGGATGTTGGTATGTTAAGCCTAGATCTTAGGCTAGGCTTACATTCATTTTTTTTAAATTTAAAGAAACCTACACTCATTCAATGCACTCAAAAGTCAGCTTACTAGAAAAATGAGTGCGCTGGGTGGGTCGAGTTTCGGGTAGTTTCTACTTAGTTTGTGACGGATGTTGTCGAACCTAATATTAGTATTTATTTAATTATTCGTTATTGTTCTCAAGTGAGTGACATGTTTTGTTTTTATTGAGAATAAAGTTTCTTTAAACCTAAATTGTTTCTGCTATTGTGTGGTTGTGGGCTAGCCTGAAGTACCTTGTGGCTCGTGACAAGGGTTGCCAACTTTTTTAAATTACAAATTTGGTATTTTTTAAGCCCTTGCTGGTAAAAATGTAGTAGAAGGCAAAAACTAAAAAAAAGGTATGTTTAAAAAAATGCATTAGAACGAATGTGTCTGTGTGTTTACTACTTTGAGCCTTTTTTTATTTCTCCTAACAATTTTTAAACACTAAAAATAAATTTTGGTTACAAAATACCTTTATTTTGCCTTTTACGAGATTAATAGTGGCCCTGTTGCTGTTGCGTTCATATCGTCATGTTGTATTGTATTCATCATTGAAAATATGCGCTCAGTAAAAGCTGAAGTTGGTATATAACATGATACCATTTTGAAAATAGGAGAAAAGTCAGACTCACGGCCGCGTTCCGTTTTACACTTAATTTAATAAAATTAAGTTATTTAATTGTTATCGAAAATAAAGTAGTTTCGCGTAAGTATTATGTTATTTTTTGTTTGTTGACATATAGTATTTAGGTCTCTTAGAAAAGTTGGGCACTATATTATAAAGTAGGATTGGCAACCCTACTCGTGACTAGACTCCTGTACCAGTGACGTCATAATAACAAGGTTGACTTTCTTCTCAGCGGTATTCCTATCCTTTTTCCCTTTGCGGTTAATAATTAAAGATGAATTACAAATTGTTTAATTGTATTTTTCCTGTGTAAAAGCTAACTGTTCTGAGTCTGTCGCTTAGAGTTTCCTATGACGTTATTTATTCTAAAATTACTTTGGTAGAACCGTTTTTATTAATTTCGTGCTAGTTTCCTTCCTTGTAAGTACAGTTATAAACATTCTTATGGGACTGTTTATTGGACCAACGTGTAACTTATCATCACGCCTGTAATCCCCAAAGGATTAAGCAGACGTTTACTTTACTGTACAATAAAACGTGCCATGTTACGCATAAATTTCCCGTAAAGGGGACATGAAACATGTTTTTGGAGACAGGTAGGTATTAATAATTTCATACTTTGTCTTTTTCACGGCTTTATGGAGGACTAGCCTTTGTCCGCGGCTTCGCTTGCGTGGATGTCGGAAAATATTTCACGGGAACGTACTACCGGGGTTAAATGTATCATACAGTTTATAAACTGCGTGCAAAAATATAAATTAAAATAAACAAACAAAAGGGTTTTTTTTAAATTTATTTTTGGCATTAAAGTCGTTCTCGTAGCAATTACTTACTCTTTAAAAAAACAATCTACAGTTTTGACGTAGATTTTTTCGTTTTTTTTTTATTAATTCCTGTACCGTTTTCAAATACATAGCAAAGATTTATTAGACGCTGCAGATAAAACTAGAATAAAGTGTTGTATTTTTTCGCGAAAACTCATTTCGTAAGTAACTAGTGGTTTTCGCCTCAGCTCTCATCGTAATGTAAGCACCTCACTCGCAATTTAACCCATGGACCTAGTCAAGTAGATAATGCCCTCTTGCAATCTATATCCCTCGCTCTGATCGCAAACGAGACATGATTACAAATTTCCTCAATTGGCTGCAGCGAATTGTGGGGATCAGTTGGTACATTGCTCGAGCTACCTATTTAGACGTCGAAATAACATTCGACTATGAACGTAAACGAAGCAAAGGGAGTAAATACGGATCGCAGCAGGTGACGTTCTGTAGTTTCTGCGAACTCCCATGGGATGAAGGGAATAATGTATGAATGTAGATGACCGGCCGTTGAACCAATGCTTGGAAGAGACAATACTTATGTGCGGTACTGGACATGATAATGATGTAGGTAGATGATTGAAAAAAGAGACAGACATAAAAAAGACGAATGGATTTTGTTAGAAGTGATAGCAAAGAAGGAGGCAAAGGTTAAAATTTAAAACGGTTGCATCAGTTTTAGAGAAATGTAACATGATGCACTACAGGAGCTCAATTAAATGTAAATATTAAAACGTCATTCATCATCATCGTCATGATTTTCTTTCAGCCATACAAGCTTCCCGTACTTGCCAGAACCCGGCAAGCCAGATGCTGAAAACATCTACCTACATAAGTCTATGATAAGTCAAATCAAAAATAAAACCTCGCAAGGAATACCTAATAGTACATTATTATACAAGTGCGGTATTATTGTAATGCAGGAGCTAATGTCTTCTTTATTTCTCATCGAGTTATCTATGTAGCCCTCGGCTACACCGTTCGACCGCTACCCTCCGTGGCGTTTCAGTGTCAATAAGTTCGCACCCGAATCGGCGAGCAATGTAGCATGACTTGATATCAATACCATGTTTTGTTTTCGCAGTGCTTTTTGCATTGAATAGTAGCACCACAATGAGCTTGATTTATATTTTTGAGAAAGTTCCATGAATTAGGCTAAAAACACACTTTCTGAAAATTAATTTGCATCTTTACTTGTTTTGACTTCTGGCGGTGTCGAATTAATAAATTCATCATTACTTAACGACATTTTCAAATAAAAACAATACAGCGAAAAGAAATATCGCGCGGAATAATTTTTTCAACACGCTTGCTCATAAAGTGGCTCTATGGTCACCGCAATTAGGCACAGAATGACACCCATAATCAATTTGGCCTTTTTATTGCTATAACTCACTAGTGAGTTTTAGTTTTTTTATTTATTTATTGGGAGTGGCGTTGTTCTTAAATCATTTTCTTCGTAACTAGTACTTTTAGACATTTTCATTAATAAATAACTATAAATTCAATAATTCAACTGCCTCGTTTGTCTAGTGGTCGCAATCGCTACTGCTGAGCATGAGGTCCTGGGTTCGATTCCTAGGTCGGGCAACGTGTTATTGGGTTTTTCTATCTGGAATTTCTCAGTAGCAGCCCGAAGTCTGGATTTGTGCCCGGTAGATGGCAATAGGCTCGCCCCCTATTACATGGGACTTAAACATAACTGGCAAAATGTGGGTGTACTATAGGTACACCTCTGCCCAACCCTTCGGGGAAACAAGGCGTGATGTTATGTTATGTTATGTGTTCAATAGTGAAAACGAGTTGTGAAAAATGTTTCGCTATGGCGGGAAAAGTTACTCAGATTTCCTATGCGCGCGCATTGCGATCGGCCACAGACTAAAGGGATGAGGTTTATTTTTTTATTTTCCGCGCATAGGGTTTACGCCTATTCTGCCACGTACAAAATGGGGAATTAAAAGTTTTCTTCTATTACAGAGAAAACAAAAGTTATATTTTAGTGAAAGTTTTATTCATTAAACACGTACGAGTTAAAATTATATATTTAAATAAGAAGTTGCATGAAATGAGCAAGCAATAGGAACATTAATTTATTTGTTCTATTGAACACGATCTTTTTTTGAATAAAATTAGTTTTTATTGATATTTTATTCACAAGAGTGTTGAAAAACGTCGTATGGTACACTTGTGTATTGATAATTACCAAGTTACACACTAGTACCATAAGGCACTATTACTTGTTCACAAGTTAGCGATGCGCGCGCGTCACCCCTTTTTTCAAGGCAAAGGCACAGCCAGTATTACTAATAAAGTAAAATTAATATTTTTGTGTTTTTGTTACAGATAAGTAGGTTATAATGTATTGCCAAAATTAATTAAATTAAAGAATTAAATGTTTATTTATTAAATGTTATCTCCCAACGTTAATTTTATTCATAAATAGTTGACCACTTTTCTGACATAAAAACTCTTTGCTAAGATTGAAAAAAGAACCGTTCGTTTTAGACGGAGCATCTTGATAAACCGTGGGTTTTACATTACAATAAAGCACTAGTACGTAATGAGATACATTACGATATTGAAATTGGTGAAATAAGAGATCCCCCCCTACGAGCAAATGTGTTATAAATGGTATTACAGGATGCACAACAACATAATCGTACGTAAAGGGAAATTTTGTTACGAATTCCCTGAAACAAACGTTTTATTAAGAGTTGCAGGATTTGTGGAATTCCAATCACTCCGCAGATTGCCCGCAGGTTTGCTCGTAGCTCCAAGGATGTGAAGATCACCTTGTTTCGAGCCTGCACATCTTTTTATACGAGAAGTCTGTGGGTGTTATATTTGCAGTCCAAGTCCTACAGCGCTCGTTAGCTAGTATGTTTTTGGAAATTTTTGCAAGCTGAAGGAAAACCACTTCCTCTTTTTCTACGGAGTTGAAATTTAACATGTTAATTCTGTTTCGAAGACAATGCATTTTCATGATCCATGACCTGATTCTTACATCATGAAATACATGGCAGCTCTCTTTCATTTCTTTTATTCTTTATACAATTTAACGTTGTCTCATAATCTTATAATAAATCTATAAGTTATGCTTTTTAGAGCATCGTCTTTCTCACCAATACCTGAGTGACATTCTCAGGTAAAATACAGTAAAACTAGTAGTTATTTTGTTTAATATATAAACAAAATAAATACTAGTTTTACTGTAATTCCACCTAATTATAACCAGCGAAACACCTGAAAAATGGCAGTTCAACCATGTTAATTGCGTTATTTACGTTGGCAGAATAAAAATAGAAATAAAAGACGAACTTTTCAAACCTTTGAAGCAATGGATTAATAATTACTAATCCATGATGATTGAGTGTGTTCCAAATTGTGCAATTACTTAGGGTGCCGGTTTCCTGCGCCTTTAAGGCGTCACAAACGATCAATCACATTCTGTATCATTTATTAGGATTCTGTTAATCTATTGCTTGTTAAAAAAAAATGTCTGCTTATCAACGTAAAGGCAATTAATATTGATGAACAGTCAAAATGAAAGCCATTCCTACTGTTAATGTGTTACGCACTACCCCGCTAGATCTAGTGCATCCTCATAACGAGAATGTTTTTAATCTAATCAAAGATAGATTAATGAAAATGAATATCTACCTCTATGAGTTTGTGCTTGAGTTGAGTGTCTCCATAATAAATAATCATGTTCCAAGTTTCTTCCTAGCTACGTACTATTTTACCTAAAGGAAATCTTGCGTAGTTTTCCACAAGTTTAATGACTTCACAGAGTACCCCTCTCAGAAGAGGGTAACTTTTAGAGATAGGTACCTAAGTACACTCGGTTCCAAAAATAACGGGTCAGTCACATAAGTTCGAATATCTACAAAACTGTAAGAGTTAGATCAATATACCAATGAATGAATGTACCAGAATCCTGACTTTCTTGGAACTTGGGCGGAGCCAGCGTGAAACAGCAAGAAAAGGTGTATCTTTGTCGACTGTTCAGGGGGTAGTCCAGCGGTACCGAGAGACCGGATCGCACCTTCGGAGACCAGGAAATGTCAGGCCAAGATGCACAACGGCCAGGGATGACAGATACCTGGTGGCTACATTGCTCCGAAATCGTTTTCAAACTGCAGTTGGTCTAATAAACCACTTTAATCGCTTTGGTGGTAGCAATTTAAGCGCACAAACAGTGAGGAGACGTCTTGCTGAGGCAAACTTGAAACCATTAAGGCCCGCAAATGGCCCCAAACTGAAACGGCAACATCGAATTTGCAAGACAGAGATACGTGCGCGAGCACCAACACTGGACACTGGACGATTGGGTAATGTTCACGGACGAATCGAAATTCATGCTTTACAAGCATGATGGTAGGCAGTTGGTGTACAGAAGACCAGGGGAACGCTTCCATCAAGACTGTGTGGAGGAAAAAGTGGCTCACGGCGGAGGCTCAGTACTTGTTTGGGCTGGAATTTCTGCCGAGGCCCGCACCGAGCTCGTGCTAATTCAAAATGGCACTCTGAATGCAGAGAAGTACGTGGAGGAGATCCTGAATGCATGTGGGACCTTACATGGCGAGGATGAACCGGGATGGGAAATTAATGCATGATAATGCGCGTCCCAATACCGCCAGAATTGTAAATGAATACCTTGGAGAGGTCAGAGTGGCCAGCGCGAAGTCCTGATTTAAACCCCATTGAGCATGCATGGGACGAGCTTGAGCGTTGTGTAAAACGTCGTAACTCCCCACCAATCACGCTACCCGAGCTCAGACAAGCACTGGTGGAGGAATGGGAAGCCATTCCTCAGAACCGGCTCCGAAATTTGGTGTTCAGCATGCCAAATCGCCTTGAAGTTGCAAGAAGAGCTCGGGGAGGCAAAACGAAGTATTAAAATTATGCATGTAATTAAAAAAAGCAAAAAAACTAATCTTACAACATTTTTAAGTTTCAGAAAAAAATGTTTTACTTTAGTTTTGTTTTCATTTTGGGAATAATACTGAAGGTGTACCTTCAGTATTATTCCCAAAATGTTTAATAAGTTTCAATTTATTCATTTTTTGTATCATTAAATGCCCAATCGGACAGTATTCGTTTCATTATGATAGCATACGTTCGGGAGATATTCGGATTTTTGTGACTGACCCGTTATTTTTGGGACCGAGTGTACTATAATTGCGTTTAAAGTCAGCCTTTCAGGAATCTGTCAGCCTAGCCTGAATTAATATGAAGTACCAACAATGAAGGCTTTGGAAAAGTCGAAACATACGTACTACCTTACGTGGAACAATAATTAAACTGTTCCACTGAAAGTATTGTAAGTACCTAGTGCAAATCAAGCTATCATTTATTTTATGGAAAACTATTCTGGCCTGAAATAGACCCACCAGTAGGGTGCAATTTATAATATCCACACTCATGGCATTGGAAAAAAACACCACTTGTGTGTCATGGCCGCTGAATTCAGATTTCAGAGGAATAATGTAATTTCCACAAACAATACGTCATAGTCATTAGAATCATTAGGTACAAAACTTCAATTAGTAACGTTATAAAATCGGACCCACATAATTTTCATTTTGCTTTGCAAAAAATATTATTGAACAGTCTAAAATATTGCGCCTCTTTTTGTGAACCTCAAATAATTCCTATTTTTGGGTCCTAAATATATAAAATAATCATGTAACTGCGACCAACTTGGACGTAGCGCTCGCCAGCCGCGAACCTTACACCTTACACATATGATCGGGTGGCCATAGCTTGGTTACTGCGACCTATTAGGCTCGCGCTTGGTTGAACCTAACCCGTTTGTTCGAGGTACCCTTGCTTAGTTACTGCGACCACCTGTGACAAAAGGCCAGTAACTCAAAAAGAGGCTCAATCATTAAAAAAGGGGTGAAAAATCACTAAGTTAATATGTTTTTAGAGGATCAGTTAAATATTTCCCGTCAGTAGTTTTCCTAGCCAACTCGAATTGTAACCTATTTTATAAGTAGGTAACTACTAATGTAACATAACATAAACATTTTTCATTCCGCGAACTGCTTTAAATACAAAACATCGCCACATAATTATATCATATTTGTTGAATCACGGTTGTTTCACACGACAATATTGTCTCCTTTGAATCTCTTAGATGAATAACATGACGTAACGTTTGTAAACAATGCAAGACACTTTACATGAAAACGAAGTAATCTGTATTTTTTTAATGTTTATGGCAGGGCTACGAGGCCTTTATGCCAAATCTGTAGCTTTATGGTAGTACGGTCACAGATAATATAATACTGTACGGTGTAGGAACACCTATATCCTATACCTACCGATACCAACTTGTTATTTTTGGTGTTTGTGTTCAATCACTGCGTCATGATTACCGCAAATAAACGTTTTTTCTTCTTTATTCCTACTTTATGTCAATATATCTATAAAAACAACATGTAGGTACAGTACAGTCGAGTTCTTTAATATCTGAGCATGTTGATGAATCAAAAATATATACGCAATGGTAAGTTTCAAACTCTAAACAGCTTTGCCTAACGATACATTTTGAACAATCTGTGACGTCATAAATATGTGACTACATTATATCAATAATATTACTACAGACAGACTCAAAAAATTGTGCGCAATCCTTTGTTCATATTATTTAACACTAAGTAAGGTTCACAAATATCTATGCAACGTTTCTATTTAATCAGCTTTCTCTTAGAATATTTGTGCGTCGTTGACGGCAAGACATAGCGTTCAGTTTACTGATATTGACATCCACTTCTGTTTACCTGTGTTCTACAAATCGAATATTTGAATTGGAACGTTTTCAGATTCGTACAGTCCTATTACGAACGGCAACCGGCAAGCAAAAATAAATTTAATTTACGATTAAAACAGTTTATTTGATAACATTTTATTGATGCCAAGTTTGTATAGAACTTTATGATAATTTTAACGCTTACAATGTTTTGAAACATTGTCACTGCCAGTAGTTTGGTGAACTCGACTGCTACAGTCAAGAAAAAAAATCGTACTTTCTGTAAAAGACGTGAAAGACGTAATTATAGTAATAGAAATCGGGACCAGGTTCAACCAGTTTTCAGACTGGCTTGGAGACTTAAAAATACCTCCCCATATACTTCTACAGAATGAGGCTCAAATCTTTTATATAACGCCATCGATCACTAAAAAAGTTTTTTATTAGTGATCGATGTATAACGCACACTTTCCAGGCAGGCAGATTATAAGTTAGGGGGATTACATCTATGATAATACTGCCTGGCTCAATGCTGGTCCTGCTTCACAACCATAACTAATTGATTTACATTTGAAAATACTGTTGGAGGTGTTGAAGATTGTAAGACTTTATTGCATTGTATAAACTCAATCTCCTTTGTATTATACAATTGCATAAAACTGGTGTGAGTACCAGAGTACTATGTACTATGGATCTACCATTTATCGGGTAATATGTCTTTTATTGACTTGAATGTCTCCTGCCGGCTGATAATATGTCAAGCTCACTCATATGTCTCGCTGTCGGTGGCGCATTTAGCTCCCTTTAAAGGTTTCCCTGAATGTTGCTGATAATGCGTCAACTGTGGCGCCGCCGTCAGCGTCACTTGGGACTGGTCATCTCTTAGCCGCCACGGCTTATTTTAATCATTTTTTTGTTTATTTATATTTTATTGTTTTTAGCGTTTTGGTTAAAAATACAACTATCTCACAGCATTTTGGTAAAAAATACCACTATCTCACAGCATTTTGGTAAAAAATACCACGACCCCATAGCATTTTGGTTAAAAATACACTCTCCCGTATCATATTGGTTATTTTATTTGCGACAAGGACAATAAGTACCTCCCATAGAATGATGTGAATAAAGTCTTAAAATAAATACCTGTTATGTGCGAAATTAGTAAGTAGGTGTTTTCTATTTTAAAATTGTTAGCATATTAAGTTCCGTTGACGCCGCGCGTTCGGTGGCCTAGGCCCATTACCAGTTGCAGGAGCCTGTACTCCAAATGAAACCTATTTTTCAGGCCAACCGACAGTCAAATGATAATCTTAAAGGCATATGAAAGGGGTTACAAATTGTGTGAAGTTCCTGAAATTACAAGTTTGCCCTCTCCCAGCACGCGTATCACGACCAAGTTTTGTCGACGGAAGAATAGATAAAATGTCGGATAAAATAGACAAAACTTCGGATTAAATAGACAAAACTTATGCAATAAGATAAAAAAATAGTCTCAACGAAGCCAAGAGTCACTTGTACTCCCCGTGATGGTATTTTTGTGTCCTGGACCGTACCTGGGAACCTTTTGGTTACGGAGATATTGAAGGTCAAAATAGCAACCTTTACCTACTGACGTTTTTTTACGATAACAAGTTATTAATGCACAACTTTAAATACCTCCATGACTCCTGTACCGTTGCATGCACCCATAAGCACAATGTTTTGCGTGCGTTACGTTTTGCTCATTGAGTACATTGCGTACCGTAAACAGCCATTTTACACACCAAAAATTAAATTCGTTTCCCAACAATTATTTTTGTGCAATGTAACTTAGTTTGATGTATGCGTAGTTGATGGCCATGTGATGGCTCTTTTTACACCCTGTATACAAAAACTCTAAAAAAAAAGGTTGAAAAAGCCTGTAGAAAATGGTGATACGATTGTGTGAGTGCGAGTAGTGTGTGTATGGGTTCTTGTAGTGTATGAATTTCAGAAGTATTTAGCATAGCTATCTCCTGTTCTGTGACATTCGGTTTTTCCTCCAAGGCTAAATGCTTGTCATTAAAGGAAAAACCGTTTAGTTATTTTGCTTTCCGCAAAATTACTCGTTTAGCACTTCTTAGAAGCATGAAAGTAACCGTCGCGTTGTTTTGTTACAGTTCATTAATTAATTTATGAAAGTAATTTAGAGAAATGACTTACTCCTTTTAGCTGTTAGCGCTTCATAAAAGCCATCTCTTTTGTAAATAATTTTTAATTATTGCCACGCATTTAGAAGGATGCCCATGATAACACAGGGGGCGAGCCTATTGCCATCAACCCGGCACAAAAACAAACCAAATTAAATAGGTAAAATTCCAGGTGGAAAATCCCAATAACACATTGTCCGACCTGGGTATCTACGGCGGCCACAAGACCAACGAGGCAATTATGAGGCACAAATAATATCAAACTGACGCTACAACTACAAAATAAAATATAGATATACAGGGTGGATTTTTTAACTTCACCTTTAGGATCCTTGTCATTGACCCTACAGATTGATGCCATAAAAGTACAGAATGATATTTTTATTGATATTTTTTTATTTTTGATATTTTTTCGGATTTAAGTCGTTCAATTTCCGAGTGTGACCAGCAATCTTCGAAAATCTTTGCATTCAGATTTGTTTATTTTTTTAAATAAAGGAATGTTTCGTCTGAGTATAATTTGCAATCCAGTATTTAGAGTACTTTCCCTCCAGGTGAGATTGAAAATTCCATTTTGTATAAGTCGACCCCAACATAGCAGCAATGCTTCATAGCAGATGAAGCATTGCTAGGTTCATCATCATCATTTGTCGAAAGATGTCTCCAAACACCGTCACTTCGACCGGTTATGTGCTTCCCGCATCCAGCTTGTTCCTGCGGCCTTCACAAGGTCATCGGTCCACATTGTTAGGTTGGGTGGATAATAATATGTCTATGTATCTATAGGTACTTACACACATCATAACATCACGCCTGTAATCCCAAAAGGTATAGGCAGAGGTCTACCCTTAATACACCCACATTTCGCCAGTTATGCTCAAGTCCCATGTAATAGGGGGCGAGCCTATATACTTACTAATATCTTTAACTAAGTATGTGGTTATGTACAGAACTTACACTGAAACCTTCAAAAACAGTTTTTCTCGTGCAATAACGATTACAACAACATTGAGAAAAGGCCTATTTCTTAAGTGTATGTCCTCGAGAATATTATGTTTCTAACATCGTACGATTTCTGTTAAAACTTAGGGAGAAAACGCTTTTGAATCCCACGTTCACACTTCACACGGACGTAAAAGTGTAGCGGCGAGATTTTATCGCACACAAAGTTTTCAACGCTCTGCTTAGTGCCGAGAGTTGAAAATCCAATAGCGTGTTTGATGACCCGCTTAGATGCACTCTATATGAGATAAAATACCGCCGCGAAATTTTTATGATCGTGACGTGTATTACAAAATAACTGTACCTACTTCATGAATCAGAAGAAGTCAGGAAAGAAAATTATTACCTTATTTATTCACACAATGTTTTCCTTCAGATTTAATTAACATTACAAGCCTTAATAAACAGGAAATTTGCAAGCTGGATGACGTCACTGATGAAATAAATAGGATTTTGTCCTGTATAGGTATCAACCACACTTTAATTTTATACTTAGCTATCAAAGAAATGCTTTTCTTAAAGCCGCAGAAACGCACTGCTCGACGCGACGGTGCGACGCGATTCTAGTAGAAAATTTTCCATTAAGTTTTTATCGAAATTGTTTAACTAGAGTCGTGCCGCGCCTGTCTGGGGGAGCCTTTACGATTACGGTAAAAGGCTTGTCGTCCCCTATTACATGGGATTTAAGGCTTCTACGAACAGACAAGCGGTGCCTATCGTGTCGCGAGCGATTCGCGTCGCGTTTCGCGCCAGTTTTCATGAGTTTTCAAACACAACTGTTGAAATGTGTGTGTACTCTATAGTAAACAGCGACACCTCTGCTTAACCTTACGAGGAATACAGGCGTTATGTTATATTTGTAGGTACTAATCATCATCCATAATTGACATGCCGACTCTGCCCACTGCTGGGCATAGGAGAGAGAGGCCTCTCTTTGCTTGTGCCAGTCCTCAAGCTCCTGAGCCATCCTTATCCAGGCTTAAGGGCCGGGTTCCACCAAAGCGGAGAGGAGATGTGAGATGTATGTAGCGGAGATGTGAGCTGTGAGAGCACGAAACCAGTCAAGTGCGCGAGGAGAAGGCAGCGGGGAACGGTACGCGTGAGCGCAGGCGCAAAGATGAGACATTCAGTCTCCTCCCCGCTTGATCCATTTCCACCGAAGCTTAGCGGAGAGGAGACGTGGAAATAACTAAATCTCATCAATCAAGAATTTCACATAGCTTCGCTTTGTCTGTGTGAATGTGACTGCTTAGTTATTTTACACTATAACTTAGCAAATGTATTGCACCTACAATACATTGTTGGTATATACAATGCATTTCAATGCGATTTTCACAATAATTTAGAGAATTTATTGCAGACGGTTCTGGGTTACTGAACTCTTTATATTGTACGTGGGCACCACGCGCAACTGTGTGCTGCACGGGGACCTGCAGCTGGGCTTCACGCCCGAAACTTACATTATAATAAAGAAATCTTGATGTTTTGTGAAGTCATAAAAACCGTGCGAAGCAGGGGCGATTCGCTAGTCAATAGTATAAGTCCATGTTCTCACGAACGTAACAATAGGGCGGCAGGATTTTATCGCGCACTCGGTGTCGAGCCGGGCGTTGAGAATCTAATAGAGTGCATCCCAGCGCGTCGATAAAACACTCTGTTGGATTTTCTACTCTCGGCGCTAAGCAGAGCGTTGAAAATCCACAATTAAACAAAGTCGCTTTTTGCGTCTGTATGACCGTTATGATCTTTATTACACATTGGATTGTCACCATCATTTACAGAATTTATTCCGGAAGGATGATGTGTACTTTCCTAGTACTACAAAAATCTTGATATTTTTAAAAGACGTTATATCGCCTGTGCAAAGCAGGGGCAGGCCATTAGTGTAAATAAATAAATAGTAATGGATATCCTTGCTGTATTCTTATAAGGAAACGACTCGTTGCTTTGGTTACCAGGGGATTGCCCCCTGGTAACCAAAGCAACGAGTCGTTATCGAGAATTACCAAGAGTACCTAAACTCAACGGGTAAAGGCTCGTGCACACTAGAGCGACGCTACAGCGCGTCACGGCGCCGTCAGCGGCCTTTGTGTCGCGTCACCTGTTGGCAGGAGCCTTAATTATATCGTGTTTGTGCCGCGGATAGATCGCATTTCCATGTTGCTTACAATGGAAAGGGAAAATGTATTTCCGATAAGAACCTGCTGAGCTGGTATAACTAGTTAGTAGGTACAGTCAGCGAATTTTGGAATTAGGAACTTAAGCGTTTGCGGTAGAAGTGATTCGATTTGATTTGATTAGAAATCGCCACGTAAGGAAAAGGCTTTACGCCCCCTCCATGCGACTTTCTTTCTCTCTGTCTCTTTCTTTTATAGACGAGTGTGCGAGTATCGCATAGAACTTTGTTCCTGAGGGTAGTCTCCCGACCGCACACGTTTTTTTGCGCAGCAAGTGGCGCCGCTCTAGTTTTATTACGAAGTTACTGGAATCACTGAAGAGTCCGGATAAGAGTGATTACTGTCACTCTAGCAGAGCGTCGCATCGATGGTCGCGTGGCGGCTGTCTTTTGGTGACAGATGATGTCAGGGGAGCCGCTGTCGCACCACGTCAACCACGAACCGACAAACCGACAAATCCGGATGATATTGAAGCTGCTGAACCTCTAATACGATGACCACTTCTGGTAAACTTATGTCCTGAGCCTTTTAACTAAATATTTCAATTTTGAAATTAAAATCGGAACAGAAGTCAAATTAAAAGAATATTAAATACTAGCTAATAAAATTATGAAATGCTGAAATATGTTTTTTTTGTCAATTTTGACGATGGTGTAAAAGTAGCTGAAATCGACTTATGTCGCTGACCGTACCTAAGGTATGAGTGCTGGAAGATTCTGCATTCAGGATGCTCAGCTACAAAGGCTTTTAGCTTGGTAGATAAGCTTTATTTACCTAGCTCTAAATAAATACTGTTCAAACTGAACAACTGCCAAAAGTTATCAGCTGTCCTATGCAAAACTTCAATACCTACTTCAATTCAATACCTACTTGACCTGTGGTGGCCCAGTGGCCGCGACTTACTAGTTGTAGGTCGTAGGTTCGAACCCAGACAGACGCTTTACTTTGTGTAAATATTTCATCACCACTTTTCTCTAAACGGTGAAGGAAAACATCGTGAGGAAACCGGCATGTCTTAGAACCAAAAATTCGAAGACATGTGACATCTACCAACCCGCACTGGCCCACTCCCTCTCACAGAGAAGAGGCCTGTGCCCAGCAGTGGGAACATAATAGGCATGATTACGCAATCGACCCAAATGTATGAGACGGTTGATTTTTTTTCTCGAATACGATGTTGGTCCCATGGAGAACATTGTTCAGTTTGATTGTCTGACCTAAACGCAAGCTTTATAATGCCTAAACGTATATGATCCACTGCAGTAAACCAAATCAGAAAAATATATGATATTCTTCAGGATATATGCTAGTTAGATAGTGTGTTGAAAACTTAATACAACTAATTTGATACAAAATTAAAAATTTCTAATAACAAAAAATGATTGTTTGTCAGATTACTGTACAAGCTACTAATTAACGTTGCTTAATTTTTAGGGTTCCGTACCTCGAAAGGAAAAAACGGAACCCTAATAGGATCACTTTGTTGTCCGTCCGTCCGTCTGTCTGTCTGTCAAGACCTTTTTCTCAGGAACACTTGGAAGTATCAAGCTGGAATTTTTATCAAATACTCAGGTCTACTGTCAACGCAATCAAAAGAGACAAACAGCTGTTTATGCTGCAAAAGTTCGACACTCGCAAGGGAATCAAACCTACAGGGTACTTCCCGTGAACTCAGAATCTTGAAATTTGGTACGAAGCAACGTCTTATAGCACAGATAAAGGAAAAATTGCGAAAACCGTAAATTTTTTGTTACATCATTTAATAAAAATATTTTTTATAATTTTAAACTTTCTACCCCTTTCCTCATGAACGCGTGTGTACTTTTACTTATATACCTACAGGTTTGTAAAGAACCTTTGGTGCGCGAGTCCGACTCGCACTTGGCCGGTTTTACTATAAAATTACCAACGTTGTGTCATCGCGTTTCTCGTTCTTTTCTATGCAGTCTGACAGTGACCGCGTTTTAGCTCTTGTCAGTCTCTTAACCTGAACCACACCTTTCTGGTACAGCCTGTACAAATAAATAAATTTCTAAATACCTTTGAAAGAGATGCTGTCACTGTGTCACAAGTCACAACGCACAGTGAAACATTGAAGCACCTCTTAACTTGTTGGCTAGTACAAAACATGGCTCGTATAGTATAGCGTTACCATTTCCAACAACCTCCTGTTAGAATATTCCTGGTAAGCAAGCAGCCGGTATCTCGTTAAAAAGTTTCAAATGAATGAAGTTGGATTCGTCGTATTTTTGGCTCCACTGTACTTCAACGCCCGCTCGTGAGAAACTTCACAATTTTATAGCGTGTGCATATTTCTATACGTAAAACACTCACTTAAAATATTACACTGCGCAAACGCCTAGTTTTTGAGAGAAAAATTGGGACCACTGTAGCCCGGCGCTTTTGATAGGTTGTTTTTTTTGGTTAATCGCGAAAGTTTTTTTTCGTGATTGGTGGGATAGTGGGAGTATTAAGGGTGGGGAAGATCACGGGGCGGGTCTTCATTTACTTCCAAGCAATAATAATAAGCAAGGCAATTTCTCTGAATGGTTTAAATAAAAGTCCAAGTCGGGGTGCCCAGTGTCGAGACAACTTAGGACGCAAGAGCGATCGAAGCGAGCTTGGGACTTGGGGTCTCCCGATTTCAAGCGAGCAAACAAAGACCCCGCCATCCCCTTTGTGTTTTTTTTATACCATTCAGAAGTAGGAGCCTTGCAAAGCCCCTCTCCGGCGAGTACGCTTCAGAGGTGGCAATATCCATCAATATAATTTATAGCCTTGTATAAAAGTCCTTAGATTTTGTCTCGAAAATCAAAGGGACTCAAAGCTGTCAAAGGAGGGAGGGAGGCTGCTACTTCTCCCTTCATTTTATTCGTCACCCCACCACCTGTTCCGACCTTTCAATAGATGTCAATACAGTAATACCCCAAACTTACGCAAAAGGTGGGACCGAGCGCTATCCGTGAAGTCGAATTCGCGTAAGTCGGGGTAAAATTTGGCAAATAAACTGAGGGCTTCTGTCAAGTTTCCAACTGTTATTTGATCTTCTAATTGATCTGGGTCCAAAGAATCAAGATTGTCAATGTCTTCTACAAAAAAAATGAACAGAGTTTTTTCCAGACGCCATTTAGCCAGCCTGTCGTAAGCTGAACGAACACTTGTGCGGGCGGACTCAAATACAAACAACGCTTGACGTTGACTGCGACAAGTTTGGAAGTTTGGTTTGAATATTTAAAAAAACATATCTCTTTTGTCCGCAACTTTTACTTCAGCGGGGGTATCCTACCCCTCTTCCAACCCATAAATCGACAGATGTTAAACTGAAGTCCTACCTTCGGTTTAAACCACATTCATCCCGTCCGTACTAGTAACACATTAAATGGATTCAACCTTCGTAGTAACCGTTGGCTGTATGATGTAATTCCGCTGTCCGTCCATTCACTAAACTTTATGAATGTAGGTAAGTACGTCGCGATAAGATCACTGTTCTTGTTTCTCTAGAATTCTACGAAATTATGATGTGGAGGCTGAGATCGCGCCGTTAAGGTTTGTTTTGATGACACTGTCTATATTATTGTGGAGTTGTTATTTTAATAGGAACTCGTAATATTTTATAATGCTCTAGCACCTTACGACCTCACTAATTCCTGAATAGGATTTATTTTATGACAAGTTGCATTGTCTCTTTGCCAGCCATATTTTTGTACTCAAACAAAAAACTTAAAAAAAATGTTAAACCAAGGTCGGTGTTTTAATATTTAAGCCCTTCCCTTGTTTATCAGGTCCTTGGAATGCGTATAATTTTGAAATAGTAATATTTGCATTTATCCTATAGTGTAAACCTGTCTTTACAAAGAAGTAGAACACATTTTGGAAGTATTTCCAGTAAAACGTGTTTATAACAGGTGCCCAAAATATAAAACAGGTAACTTATATTAGCCGGTAAATATATCTTTATGTTGTAACTCTTAAAAGTGTGACAAATTTTATTCAAGAACTTGTTTTTTGTTTATCCAGAGAATACCATATTTTAATAGTAAAATACACTTTGGTTGCTTTGCATAACCATCTTGTGACTTCGTTGTCTGAATGAAAATGTATGTATTTTTAAAACTCCGAAGCACAGTGTAAAGGTACTATGTACATAAATACATACATTAGTATTTTAACTATTATAATAATAGTGTTTTTAGGGTTCTGTACCTCAAGAGTACCTCAAAACAGTGTCATTATTTTCTATGAAATATTGAAAATGACGGCTCTTGAACGCGTTTTAGATGTCCTGAACGCGTTAAGTAATCGGCACTTACGTCCGTCAAAGTACTCGTCCGCATCGCTGTCATCCGGAAACGCGCCCGGAAGACTGAGAATGTAAGTGCCGATTTCACCAATGAAATGAATGAATCCAGTTCAAAAACTGTCAATGTCAATATTCCAAAACAATTTTGATAGGTACCGACAGCTTTTGAACGCGTTTTAGATGTGCTAAACGCTTTCAGTTTCACAGGTGAAATCGGCACTTAGTAAGCCAGATATAACCAATATTTAACCGTTTTATAACATGAAGACTTATTTATTAGACTGGAATTATACGACGTTTTTGCTAGTTGGGTGCTACAAAGTTTGCAACTATTTTAAACGCGAGGGCGGTCCACGTCTCTTTGTGCCAATTATGCAAACTCGACCTGAAAGAGACCGGAGTCAACAAACACATGAGTACCGAGTATAGTATCTTACAGAGGTCGAATTAGGAATTCTGAAACGATAATATTGAGAAATTCGAAAAAGTTTTTATGTGAAGAAAGAGACAGAAAGTAACTTAAAACTGGTTTTAAATTATGTGACTGAAGGCCCATTTCACCAATGAAACTGAACGCGATCAGCAAATCTAAAACGCGTCCAAGAGCTCTCAGTGTTAATTCTTTTGCCAAAACAGCTTGCAAACTTTAGACTCTGTAGGATATCTCCTCTTGTGCTGCTACTGCAGCTGAGGTTTCCATTCATACGTGAAGTTTGTGACGCTGTTTACTCTTTGTTTGTATATAGGTATTTTTCCTTCAAAGTGGAAAATCGCAAGAGTTGTTCCGGTTCACAAATCAGATGCCAATGACGTAGTAGCCAATTACAGGCCTATTTCAATTTTATCATCGTTCGCCAAAATTTTCGAGTCAATGATTTGCCCATACATTCAGGATCATTTAAAAATGTATTTAAGTGACCATCAGCACGGATTTGTTAAGACCCGTTCTACTAGTACAAATCTGGTATCTTTTACAGAACTTCTCACAAATCTATCTATCACATAAAGCTATCGATGCAGGCTATCAGGCTGCCGTTATTTATACAGACTTTAGCAAAGCGTTTGACAAGGTTTCTCAAAAAAATTTAATTGCAAAGTGGCGCGCTTACGGCATCTCTGGATCCTTGTTAGAGTGGCTGAGTTCGTATTTAACGGAGAGATTTTTCTTTGTCGTCGTTAATGGTTATCAATCAGCTCTACAATGCGTTTCTTCCGGCGTTCCCCAGGGTTCACACTAGGGACCAGTTTTATTCATCTATTTTATAAACGATATTCCAAGGTGTTTTCTGTACTCCGGTTTTTTATGTACGCTGACGATTTAAAGTTTTCGAGAATTATTAAGACAGAGGAAGACTCATTATTACTGCAAAGTGACCTCAATCGTCTCGTTCTATGGTGTTACAGTAACGGAATGGAACTGAATCCCAAAAAATGTTACCATGTTAAATTTACAAGAAGGAATATCCCAATAGGCAGCAATTATCATATATCCAGTGACAAAATTAAGGAAGTAGATACAATAAAGGATCTTGGTGTAGTTTTTGATAAGAAGATAACTTTCACACCACATCTCGATAATATTTTAAAAGAGCTTCGAAAATGTTAGGGTTCGTCCTAAGAAATTGCAAAACCTTTCGTCACAATAGAACCAAAATACTACTATATAACAGTCTCATCCGCAGCATCCTGGAATGTAATAGTACTTTGGCGTCCTCACTACGCAACGCATTCATTGCGACTTGAACGTGTCCAGAAACGCTTCACTTGGCACCTTGCATTTTCCAATGGTGTTGCTAGAAAAATACGTTCTTACAATAAACGACTTATGCATTTTAACATGACTTCTCTGGAAAAACGTAGACACGTAATTGATGTTATGTTTGCCTTTAAAATCTTTAAGCATAAAATTGAAAGTCCCAGCTTGCTTGCCCTTTTCAATTTTCGAGCATTTTTGTCCACCTTTTAGAAGAATTGTTTTGGGATTAATTTATCATTTTTCAGTATTATCAGTATCTTACGTCGCAACACAGAAACGCCATAGTAACCTTCGATAGTAAATTTCGAAAGTGTGTAACTGCTCTATTTTTCCACCGAGGTAATTTTTTTTTTTTTGCAAATCGTTTTATTTTAATAGCAACTTTAAAATAAGTATAACTAATTATAGTACATTACTGCAGCGGCCTACAACAGAGGCATTGACGTACGTTCCAGAATCAATGACGAACAACGCTAACTTTTCTCGCGCCAATATGTTAATTCGAGATTTTAGAAAGAAATAAATTTTAGAAGTTACCTCCTTGGTTGTCCAAAGTTGCTTGGCCATGAGTCGACAGATTTGAGTTTTCATATTAACATTGTCGGCCGCTAAACACGACGGATTTGGATTTTCATACTAAAATTGCCGTTCGCTGCTCGCATGTATTTGACCCTGTACAGCATTTTCGATTTATCTCGAAGAAATAGTAGTGATCGTAGTCATATATACATATATACATACATAATTATCCTATTATGTTCCCACTGCTGGGACAGATGCCTTCTCCGTGAGAGGGAGTGTGCCGTAATCCACCACGCGGGCCCAGTGCGGGTTGGTAGATGTCACATGTCTTCGAATTTTTGGTTCTAAGACATGCCGGTTTCCTCACGATGTTTTCCTTCACCGTTTTGAGAGTAGTGGTGATGAAAATAATTTACACAAAGTAAAGCGCCTGTCTGGTTTCGAACCTACGACCTACAACTCGTAAGTCGCAGCCGTTACCACTGGGCCACCAATGCTCTCATCACTGCCTAAGTACGTCATCTTAATGCCCTCATCCGTTGTTTCTTGGGGTCAGCGTAACACGTTCTCTTCTTCAATTCTCTCCTGCCAACCCTGAAGCTATCACTCACTCCCTTTTCTTCGTAACGTCCGTCCACCATCTCACACAATACGTCTCCCATCTATACAAAACAAAAACATGTACGTACCTGCTTAATTTTTTATACAATACTAAAATACGGTGTATTATAGGCCATTTTGATGGTTTTCGTTTCTAACAGGTTTTAAGTGTGTAGTTTTTAGTTCTACTAACATGGGAATTTATTACAAGTATATTATGTCTAATGCCCTCCTGAAAATGTACTCCAACATTATATAAAGTCATGCTTATGCTGCTAGGAGAGGTATTAACTTAGAACATTTCAAACATGTATGTTGCATTTGGGTATTTATTTATACGACCAGCCTTATATAAAGTAATAATATAATTTCTGACGTAATCAAGTGTTACACTAGATACTGTTTGTGTGCGACAACAGTCCTTACCAAGGGGTATTGTGATACCCAGTAACTTGGTTGTGGGGGTCAGATAGTCAGTCGCTCCATATAAAATGCTGGTATTCAAATAGATCCGGTTAGACAAGAAGCCTACCTCAGCGTAGTTGGGTAAAGGCCACGCAGATTGACTATTTCTGTGCGCACGATTGCGCGATTGTAGGTGCAGATGCACGAAAATGGAAGAAACAAAAGGAGTAGGTTAATGTAAAATTCGTAGCAGGTACAGTCCGCGAGGCCTAAGCTGAGCTTTGCATTTGTGTGAGTGACCAATCGCACCAATGTGATCGCACAGCACCACAGGCCGATTGTCCGATTGTACGATTTCCATACCGAAGGACGCGTCGCTATGTGCACTTACACAAATGCAAAGCTCAGCTTAGTCCTCGCGGACTGTACCGTTATGTAGTTTCTTCCTTCCCTCATATCTACATAATACTTGAGTAGAGCAGTGGTGGCCCGGTGGTAAAGGCCGCGACATACGAATTATAGGTCGTAGGGTCGAACCAAGACAGGCGCTTCACTTTGTGTAAATTATTTCATCACCGCTGCTCTCAAAACGGTGAAGGGAAAAATCCCGAGGAAACCGCCATGTCCTAGGACCTAGAACTAAACATTCGAAGACATGTAACATCTACCAACCCGCACTCAGCCCGCGTGGTGGAAACTATTTAGGCTGAGTATGCTTACGTAATGCTGAATACTTAAAAAATATAATAATTGTGAACATAGTTATGTCCTATGGCCAATGCATATGGCAAACAAACATAAGTTACTACAAAACTAGAGCACACTGTATAAAAACACTCATTATGATTAATATTTATTAATTTAAACTTTTCTAACACAAAAAGTTACAAAGGCGGACTTAATGCCTTAGGCAATCTCTACCAGTCAACCACGGGTGGTGAGAGATGGCAGGTGCTTTGGTTTCCTCTCAAAAACAATAAAAAAAATGTATTAAAATATAAATTGTGATTAACTTTTAATACACATACACCTAATAACTACAATATATACTTATAATTTCAAAAACGTATGGGGAATGGATGATTTGATAATGGTTCCAAATTCATGTTTGTTGTTTTTTTATTGTTGTTATATTGGCACAACTGTTTTCCATTTTGGAGCGGAGTTTTTTGAGTTGCATCTGTTCATTTAGAATAAAAAACAGTGCTGTTTTTTTGTTATTTTGTTATTTTATTAGGGAATCCACAGACAAGTCCGCTTAAGCAGACGACAACCGCATAGGTTGACCTGCGAGATGCCAAACAAACAAACAAACAAAATTTGTTATTTTTAGAACGAAATATAATTTATTGTTTCGACGAAACCTTTTCAGTCTTTTTGATTGGCAAATCGAATTCGCAGAAGAGTTTGCCGTTGCGAAGCATTCGCATCCGGTCTGGATATGAGAGTCATGTCTAGGAAACCGGTTTCATACCATACCTTACCCGTGGTTTTGATTACTGAGAAATGTTTTAATTCACAATGTTAGAATACCTGCCAACGAGATCGTGCGTAATGACTAATATCTACTCTTGAATAAATTCCCAACCCACGCATGTATGTGTTGCTGATATTTTTATTTTAAGATTTGTTTATGGTTCCAACTTGTTTTTGTTTCTTTTGCTGTTGTTAGATTGGCACAACTGTTTTCCATTTTGGCGCGGAGTTTGAGTTGCATCATAATTAGAAGTACAGTGCTGTTTTTAGTCAGACCTTAATCTAGTGTGTATTGCGAATTTCATAATGGACAAAAACATCGAACAGAGAGTTTGTCTTTAATTTTGATTTGCCAATGGATTTTCCTGTTCGGGATCACTGAAAATCTTACAGAAGGCTAATGGTGAATCGACTTTATCAAAAAACACGTACTTATGAGTGGTACAAAGCGTTCAAAAGCGGTGGAGATGTGATGGAAGATTTGCCTCGCTCTGGTAGGCCATCAACGTCTACAACTGAAGTTGACATCGCAAAAGTGAAGGAAATAGTGACTGAAAATCTTCATTCAAGTTTGAGATAGATAGCCGCTGAACTCTAAGTGTCTCACGATCCTTACCATTTTAAATAATCACTTGGGTATGAAACATGTTGCCGTTCGGCTTGTCCCAAAAGACCTGAAAACTTTAACCAAGAATTCAGCAAATGATTCTAGACCCCTTCTTTTTTTGTGTGGGAAATCATCAAATGTCTTCTCCCGCTGTGGGTGGAGCGGGAGGGCGTGTCAGACTTTTACTGACTCAAACTCACCCGTGTTCCTTCAGTTGCCTGTGCCAGGGCCACGGTATGTCTTTCGAATTTCCCGCGACCCTAAGGCTTCGGCCCTATCGGACCCCGTCATTTGCTGCTGACATCTCTTTGAGGCGCGCGTGGAACACGACGCGCCGTCGACCCGGGCCTGGTCCTTACCGGATGGCGAGCTACCCATTTCCGCCGATTATTGAAAAAAAAATAGGTGTTTAGTGATATTGACCGCGTAGGTAGGTAATGGATTTTTCAATTAAACAGCTGCTTTTTTTAAACTTGCACATCCTTTAAATTGTCTAACATGTCACCACTTGCTTAAATACATCCTAGCTCGTTTTTTACTTTTTGCTTTTTCTGCAAAAGCAACGGTTTCCTGGTTGACAAAATGATTCTTAGGGAAAATGTGAGTAGATATCTAACTAAGTTATTACCCTGCTTTTACTATTACGCATGATGCTTGGTTCATTGATTTGTCTACCCAGAGAGGTACCCACATACAATGGGTAGGTAAAGCTTATGTTCCAAGAATACCTTTCCTGAAGACCCCAGTGGGAAAAACTTTTTGTACCCTAAGAGACCCATTTCCGTAGTTGTCTCTACCTACTAAATATACATTAAGGTCCAGAGGTCCGTGGTTACAGGTACCTACGTACTTTAATTAGCCACTTAGCGAGGGACGAGTCTACTATAACACATAGGAATTTCTCAGTAGCAACCGGGAGTCTGGATTTGTGCCCGGTTGATGGCATTAGATTCGACCCCTATTACATGGGCCTTAAACAAAATTAGCGAAATGTGGGTGTAGTTCCTATAGGTAGGTAGGTGGTACATCTCTGCCTTAACCTCGGGGGATAAAAGACGTGATGTTATGGTCGGTACATAATGATTTTATATCTTCTGCAATTTAATCCCTTTTTTTGCGCATAGATCGAAATCTTACCTAGAAATATCTCTCAAATCTTTGATGGATCTATGCAATTATCACATAGACATTGTAAATGATCAAGATCTTGTCTTCATCCGTTTTGCAGACAGCCAGTCTGACATGACATACCTAAGTCCTCGATGACTCGTGAGAAACACTTCTTTATTATAGACAGGTAGGTAACTAGGTAGTATAGTTACAATATCCATTTCTATTAAATATTACATCAACATCTGCAATCCAATTGATTTTCAACTTTAGCTCGAGGGTTTAAGGTTGGTATTCCCGTAAATGGATCTCGAAATGATGATAATTTTTACCGCGAATTCGTACTGGATCCTCTTCTAAGGAATTGATGTAGGAAAGTTAAATTATTTTCATCTCTGTTAATTAAGGTTTTAGCTGGAACTTTACAATACCTACCTACCATTATTAAATTCGCTTCTGTAACAATGATTGTTCACAAAATATATTATTACAGTTTTAACTGGAAATTAACTGTCAGTTGGTAAACAGAGTTTTAATGAGCTCTATTCTGTTACGAATTTCGTAATAAATGACTAATGATTGTCTGTTCTCCTTACAAATCTTAGTAACTATTTCTTTGAAGAATCAGTTTGTAAGGGCAATGAGCAATAAGTGCCTAAAATAATTAGCCTATAATGTTCCCACTGTTACTACACAGGCCTTCTCTCGGTCAGAGGGAGTGGGCAGTAATCCACCACGCGGGCCCAGTGCGGGTTGGTTTATATCACTTGTCTTCAAATTTTTGTTTCTAAGACAATGAAGGTTTTCTCACGATGATTTCCTTCACCGTTTTGATAGCACCGACCTACAACTCGTTAGTCGCGGCCCTTACCACTGAGCCAGCACTGTTTTTTACACAAGGTCAAATGAAATGATCTGGAGAAACTTCTCAGACCTGAGTTTGATGAACTTAAGATCAGAATTCTAATAAGCGCCCCAATAGCAAAACACACTTTCTTTCACAATCCATAAGATTTTGCTTCATATGTTTGAAAAATTCGTCTACTGGACATCGTAAATCACGCAATGAATATTGTTGAACTGTCAAAGGCATTGTAATGTACTGAACATTACGCAATTAGGTACTCCGATGGCCTGTTAACACCTTAAGACGAAATTCTTTACATTTATTAGAATTGTATTATAATTTGCCTATCGTATAATATTAATAATGAGAAACTGAAACACGTAGGTACTTGAGTAGAAGAAAAGAGCCAATAAACGCATTATTGGAAAATACATTACTTGAGGTTATGTACAAGAAATATTTTGTTTTTATTGACATAATAATTTCTCCGTTGGACAGCAAGCTACCAACCGCACGCGTAGCAAGACTACCATACAAAACGAATAACAGTTGAATTAAATATATCTGTCATTTTGTCTATTTTGTCTGTCGTTTTGACTAAATCTTCTGTCGACAAAAGTTATAAATCCATGCAACGCGTGCTGCTTGTGCAGGATCGGGGTTGATAAAACAATTTCTTTGTACTCAACTACATTCTTAGAAGTTATTCCGTCGCGTCTATAGGGAATTCAGTCATTCATATCTAAAGGCATCGTCATTTACATTGTGACCATAAATACCTACCTAATAATAACAATCTGCCTATCCTTTTCCAAATATGTTGAGGTTGGATTTCAGTCTTAACAGGACGCAGTTGAATACCAGTATTTAAAGCCGGCAATACATGTTGGTCATAGTTGGCCGAGCGAAGGCGAGTACCAACACATAGACAGCCCATTTGTCGAGCCTCTCCATTGCTCGTCAACGTTCGCCTAGCTGGCCGAGTGCAGGCGAGCGCTAACATGTATACGGTTAGCTTAGCGTGCCTCGCCACCACTCGGGGTCGCTCGCTACGACTCGTCTCACTTCGGATCAGTGTCGGTATCAATTTGCCTACACTCGCGTTGGCTGAGGCTTGACCAACATGTAGACAGTAGCACTCGCCTTGTATCAATTTGCCTACGCTCGCGTTGGCTGAGGCTTGGCCAACATGTAGACAGTAGCACTCGCCTTGTATCAATTTGCCTACGCTCGCGTTGTCTGAGGCTTGGCTAACATGTATTGCCGGCTTTACATGGCGCGACTGCCTCTGATCTGACCTCCACAACCCAGTTACTGGGTAACACGATACCCCTTGGTAAAACTTATCTTATACCAGTCACAAGAAATAATAACTTGAGTAGGTACCTAACATTTAAAAATGATTCCACAAATGAACACAAATTTTTATCATAACAAAACATCGTCCATTATACGATTCCAAGTAAAAGCAATTATACTTACATTAATTTTGTAAAAACTCGGACGAAAAAGTCGAAAAACAATTAATAAAAGTGAGCCCACAAAAAGGCGAGCATGTTTTTTTAATTATTATTATCTGTCTCGGTTTGTCGTAAGTAAATTCGAAGTAAAAGAAAAAACTTAAAATGCAGTCGATATCACGTTTCTCTGAAACGATATCGGGCGGTATTCAAATTAATTCTGATTAGTTGGCGAGGAATTTTGTAGATATATTAATGTTGTTATTATAGTAAAGCATGTGTAGTGACAAAGATTGGAAAGACTATGCTTAGTAGGTTCGGTCATATTGAGAGAATGAATGAAAGACGACATATCTTTTTTTTTTTTTTTGTATGGCAACTCGTAGTTGACCTTGAGAGGTCGTGACTACTTAACCGGACTATCCTGTGGCTGCCTTAAGCGGACTCAAAGCCTCCAGCCAGGGGTGTATAACTACTTACATTACTAAGCGAACGCTCGCTAAGGGCACCCCCTGTGGGGTACGGACCTCGGCTTAGGGCGTCGCTGACGGGAGGACAGCAAGATGGGACAGGCTGGATCTGGATTATATTATTATTAATCGGGGAATTTAAAGCTACAGGCTCAGCTACGGCGCGGGCTGGCACTTCGTCGAGCAAGGGTCGGGGAGGACAGTTACGTCGGGGTCTTCGCGAGGGACCTCGGCGGCGAGGTCGGAATGTCGGTCTGTGTTTGTGTACTGTACTGGTGGCCCTACTGCTCTCATGGATGAGAGTTATGTGGTCATCGGGATCGGTGAGGACATGGTTGGGACGGCGGACATGACTGATGGAGGTGGGAATATAGCTAGTGGCCTTCACAACCACAGGGTTGCGGTGATTCGCGGCGGTCTCGAAGAAACGCATTGAAATGCGTGACGACATATCTAAAGGTTGACGGTATTTACAAGACAGATGTAAGTGGAAACGCCGGGAGCGGATGCCATAGGACTTATAGTGACCTAGTGAATGTCTTTCATTTTGACAGTTCAACAACATTCATGGCGTTATTTACGATAGTGAGCACATACATTTTTTGAACATAATATGCAATGGATTGACAATATCCTTCAAAATTATTCAGATTGTAATTGATAGTGTGTTATGCGATTAGGGTGCAGATGTAGGAACGTAAACGAGGCAAAAGGAGTACGTAAGGACCGTAGCCGGTGGCGTTCTGTAGTTTCTGCCTACCACATCCAATTGGGAAGAAGGCGTTAGTTTATATATGTATGTGTAAGGTAAGGTATTACGTTTTGTTTCGCATTCCGTTGCAGATTTTCAGAAATAATTGCAGGCGCGTCTGTCGTTACGCTGTGTGACGCATTGGATTGCGATTCAATTTATTTTTAGCGATTCCTGCAAGTCTCTGTTTTGATTTTTAGTTCGTAATAATGTGGGGATGGTTATTAGTTGGTTACGTGGTCAGTGCGCAAACTGTTACCATGAACCCCCTAGCATATAAATTTTTGATTAAAAAAAAATCTGTTTCATAGAAAAATGTACTGAACAGCTCTATTTTTTTATACCTAACCAACGAAAAAGGTCTTGCTAGGGGTTTAAAATCATGTGCTGAATTCGTGGTTACATGAACGAGCACTGGTTAAAAACTCCCCCTGTATAACGGCCGCAGTGACAGCTGTCATGAAAATGTTGGCAACGGGGTTTGACTTTACGGTGTCAAGAAACGCTCTTTATGAAAACAATAAAACATTATCTTACAACTCGGGCGAATTAACATGGCACCTGGTTCGGAACTATTAAAGATATTTTTTTATGGTTTTTAAATATTAGATAATAATATTGATAGCCAATATTTAGGTGTAACATGATGTGTCATAGAATAGTGTCATTTTAAGATATAAAAAAACACAATTTTTTTAGAACTTTATTCAACGAACGTCATTCGAGCCAGGTGCCATGTTAATTCGCCCGAGTTGTACTTTCTTAAATAACGTTTCAGTGACGTCATTCGCCAGTGAATTGCAGACGCTATGGTCAGCAGAAGGGTTACTCGCCGCTTAACCATGTGTGTAGATACCTATGAATAGATCACCAACGACCGCGTCACCATGCGTAATGGTAAAATTAGGGTATTAGTTTAGTTAGGTGCTGCATTTTGCGAAACATTTTAACCAGAAAAATTCTACAAAACACTTTGGACTTCGAACGCTTTCGAGAAAAGGTATACTTTCTAATAGAACTTGTAGATCTAATAACGATTTCGTCGATATTTAATTATTTAATAAAGGACACCAGCATAATAATACTGCCTAGGGACATTAAGAAAATAGTTATACTGTACAAACTCAAACTCACTCAAACTCAAAGCATTTATTTCAAATAAACCAATTACAGACACTTTTGAATTGTCAAGGTCGGTCGGTCAGAAAAATGAAGCTAGTTGCCCATTCCAAAGCGTAGTAGGTACGTATGGAGAAGAACGGGCAAGAAACTCCACGGACACTCTTTTAAATCAAATTATGTTTACAATAGATTGGTTACATCATTCATGTTATGTTGAAATTATGCATGTGAGAACGATGCAGAACGTTAAAAGCGTCCGTTATATAAAATAATATGAAAACAATTCAAAAATAAAATTTAATTAAAATACGCCGTGGCAGCTAAGAGATGACCAGTCTCAACTGACGGCGCCCGTTCACGAACATGACGCATGGATTAGCACCATTCAACTCAACCATTTTGAGGGGAGCTAAATGATCCAACACACGCGCCACCATCAGCGAAACATTAGAGTGAGCATGACATACTCTCAGCCGCCAGGACAAATTCAAGTCAATGACAGACGTACCCAGTAAATGGTAGCTTTAATGCATGTACATAGTACTCACTTAAGGCTTATAGCAATTATACAGTACTAAAATATTGAGTTTATACAGCGCAAAGATTCTTGTTTTTAATCTTCAGCAGCTTCAACAGTATTTTCAAATGCTAATCAATTAGTTGATGCGTCCTTGAGGAGCAGGACCAGCGATTAGCCAAGCATTTTTATCAGCAATGTAATCCCCTAACTTATAATATGCTCGGCTGCATACGAGTAGTGTGTGTTTTATACAAGATTTAAATTTGGTTTCATTTAGTTGATGTATGTGGGGAGGTATTTTATTGTGACATTTTAAACAGTACCCCATGAAAGATGAGTCTACTTTAGCCAGCCCACTTTAGTGATATAATTGTGTCTTTCACCCCTTTTACCAAAAAGATGTAGATTTTTCCTTACGTACATGATGTTTTCATAGATATATTGACAAGGTACCGTCATGATGTTAATATATCTTTGAACAATTCTCTTAGAGAGTCGCGCCTGCGGAGGCCGTATACGGCTCTGATTTCTGCAGCATGAAAATAGACTCGATGTCTGCAGCCCGTCCCCATAGTAAAATACCGTACGACATAATACTATGAAAGTAACTAAAATAGACTAGTCTCGCGGTATCTACATCAGTAAATTGACGGATTTTTCTCACAGCATTAGCTGCTGAACTTAGCCGTCCTGCAAGGGATGTTAAAAGAGGACCCTATTGAAGCTTTGAATCGAGCGTGATCCCCAGGAAAACAGATTTATTGACGAATTCTCTCTTGATTCAATACTATCTCACAATTAGTACCTTTGACATTTGGTAAAGAAAATCTTATGCTCTTCGTTTTTTTTCCATTTCATACTAAATTATTAGCAGTGAACCAATTTTGGATCTGCAGTAAGGCGTTATTCACGTCGTCAAGATTTGATGCACGTCTATTAATTTTAAAAATTAACGAAGTATCGTCAGCAAATAACACCAGTAGGTACATAACATTTTGTTGTGAAATCGATATTAGTAGGTATTGCAATGTTAAAATTTGGTAAATGTTTTGGTGTATGGCAACACCGATTTCCTCATCCCTTTTACTCGAGACGACCGCCACTGTGAGCATGTAATATTCTATCTATTTTTCCTACATTTATAAACCACAGTAAAACATTACCTGGGACTTTCCATTTAACCTCCATTTGCAACACATTTGAAAAGAAAGGCATGGGATACAAGCTGCAAACTAGAAGTAAACTCTAAACTAAGTTAATTAACTTCAATAAAATTAAACACAACAGAATACAAATATTTAAATCTGTAGTTCGGTGAATATTTAAACTTGTATCCTAAAGAACAATAAATTCATGTTGCTGCCTGAACCCCGAAAGCTTTTATAACCCCTCATTTACTTAAGAACTGTTTTAGCACTAACCACATTAAAAATAATGATTCCTGACTGCATGAATATTTAATTACAACATCCGCATTAAACAACACTTCCCGGAGATTTTATTAGCATTTAATGTTAAATCTATAAAATTTATTTCACATGTAAATGAGGCATTTCATGATTACACTTGAATACTTAGCCGTAGACCCCTCCGTGTCTCGAAAAGCACGTTAAACCTTTACGTTGGTCCCTGCTGTCATTCTTATTTGTAGATCTTTGACAGGCGATAATAATGTAATCATGTAATGTCCAAGAGAAACTCAGCTGTATCGTATTCAAGAAAAAAGTTGACGCGAAAATATCGTACCGAATGGGTGTGCCTGAGACCAAAAAACTAAAAACCGTTCTAATTTATGAAACTTTAATAGAAACCTTTTGCCGTATAAATAACTGACCTGCCCCATTTCATTGGAAAATACTAAGTAAGCGCCAAAATACCCCGGATAATGCTGAGCCGATTTTAATAACGACAGTATAAGCTTACATGCTATAATACAAACAAAGAGTAAACAGCGTCACAAACTTCACGTATAAATGGAAACCTCAGCTGCAGTAGTAGCACAAGAGGATATATCCTACAGAGTCCAAAGTTTGCAAGCTGCTTTGGCAAAAGAATTTATAAGGCATGACTCAGCTAGGTATCGATACCCAGTTACTGGGTTGTGAGGTCGGATATGCAGTGGATCCATGTAAAATGCTGGTGTTCAGCTGCATCCGGTTAGTTTGGAAGCCGACCCCGACATAGTTGGGGAAAGGCTCATACACACTGGCGCGACGCGACACAAAGGCACCGCGTGTCGCGCGACGAGCGGTGATTTAACGGCTCCTGACTTTTTTTCTGTTGGGCTATCTAAAGGGTATATGCTAACAGACTAATGAACGTTAAACAATTAAAACAACAAAACAAAATATCCGAGACACAGTCACTGAGATAACGCAGGAAATGTGTGAAAATATCATGAAAAACGCAATGAAAAGGTTTAATATCTGCCATGCTGCTAGAGGTGGACATTAGTCTGACATTATTTTTCATACTTAATTGCCGGCCCTAAGTACTATATAAAAAATGCCTGCGTTGTATTTGCGCACGCTCACCCACGTCATCTCCATAAGATGCAGACCCTCCAAAACCGTTTCCTCAGAAGGGTCACGGGTGCCCCCTTCTATGTCCGTAATATAGATTTTCACGTCGACCTCAAAATGCCAACCATAAAACAGTTCATGAAACGCTTATCAAAGCGTTTCTTCGACTGCGGCATCAAACATTCTAACCCCCTGATTACAGCGGCCGCCCGCTACACTCCCTCTCGCATTAGCAGTATTCGCCGACCAAGGCATACTTTAATCGACCCCGACGACGCCACTACTCTCCTCCAGGAGAGTAGTAAGGCCACTAGCACGCTACATAAGCCCAAAACCCGATCGCCGTCCTACCGTCCTCGCCGCCGAGGCCCGCCGCGACGCCCAAATCGACGCCCCTCCCGACCCTTGCTCGAGCCAGCCCGCGCCGCTGAGCCTGTAGCTTTAAATTCGTCCGTAAATAATACCAATCCTGATCCAGCTAGTCATTTGCTGCCCTCTTCCAGCGACGCCCTAAGCCGAGGTTCGTACCCCACAGGGGGTGCCCTTAGCGTTGTCGCTTAGTTTTAGTTAGTATATAAGTTTAAGTCCTGGCTGGAGGCCTTAATTTATTAGGGAATCCACAGGCAAGTCCGCTTAAGCAGACGACAACCGCATAGGTTGACCTGCGAGATGCCAAACAAACAAACAAAAAAATGCTATATATAAAAAAACTTAATAATTATGAAATTTCATAGAATAACCTTTGTAAAAATCAAGTGTGTTTACCTGTTATTTACCGTATACTGTACTTTGTATGTGCTGTCGTAAATATTATAACTACGTAATAATTATAGTATTCTAATCATTGCTAGATCCGCAACGCAGTTCTAAATCTACGAAGTAGATTTAGAATATTATTTAATATAATATCATTATTTACAATATTCTACCAAGAATATTCATTTTGCCTGAATATTCTTGGTAGACAAGGTCTAAGTATATTAGCCGCATACTGCCCATTACTAAAATTGGATCCCCCCGCTGAAATAGCAGCTTTTTCTACCTAGTATATTCAGGATAAATATGTCTTTAATGAGTCATATCAAACATCATTGATATAAACCCCTAGCCCCCCTCCCCCTCCTGGATCCGCCCTTGATTGAGTACGTTAATTGTTTTACATTTGTTGCAAATGGGAAGCATTAATAAGCCGCGAACGCTACTCTACTACTAAGTACTAATGTTGAAAGTGTTGGTAAAAGCATCCCAAATGAACCCGTCCACCAATCCATTAGCGATGCCCGATTGACTTATACATTATATACATTTATAGGTACGGGCCGTCATAATAAGTAGAAGCATTAGGCACCGTCGCAAATTAGCATAGACTCTGACTTAGACATAGACTGCTGTCATTGCGAAGCGTTCGATGAAATATATTATGTTAAATTGGAACAACGCCACGTGAAACTGTGAACATATTTTCAACTTAACCCAGTACTTACTTTGATAAGTGAATGGGCATGGCTAGCAAACATTTCTCGCTACATCTCGACATAGATGCTCATGCTAAAATAATAGCTATAGCGACATCTATTTTGGTCTAAGAGTGGGTATGGGAGCGCCAGTGTAGCGCCATTTGCTTGTCAGTATTGGCACAGATATTATAATACTACGTAGTATTAGGTTGTATTAACGCTCCCACAAACCGCTCGTCGCGCGACACTCGGCGCCTTTGTGTCGCGCTGTGGCGTCGCGCCTATTTGCGGGAGCCTTTAAGCTGATCGAAATACGATCTGCGACTGTATGTAACAAATATGTATTATACAGAATTATAATCAACGAAATCATTCATACAAATCTCGAAGTTCAAATTACGCTTATCAATTACTACGTATTACTAATGAGAATGACTATGCAAAATGAAGATATTCAATTATATTCTATTGCATGGAATCATGACGCTAATCCTAACATGGAGACTTGTAATGATGATTCTAATAATTTATAATTCTGAGAAAACATGCTGCGCTAATCACAAATAAAAGTGTAGTGAAAATGATATCATGGCTGGTCGACGTCGGCGTCAAAGTTAATTTCAAATAAATTATGATAAGGATAAGAAAATGTCGAACTCAAATGCAAAGTATTTGTTTCAACCAAACCAATTACAGGCACTCTCAAAACGGTGAAGGAAAACATCGTGTGGAAACCCGGCATGTCCTAGAAACAAAAATTCGAAGAAATGTGACAGCTACCAAACCTTACTGGGCCTGCGTGGTGAATTACAGCCCACTCTCTCTAACCGAGGGAAGGCCTGTGTCCCACCATTGGGAACATGATAGGTTGAATATGTTAGGCACTTTTGGAATTTCGAGGTCAGTCGGTCATAAAGATAAAGCTAGTTGCCCATTCAAAGGCGTAGTAGGTACATAGGGAGAAGAAACTACACGGTCACTCTTTTAAATCCAAATACACATCATTCATGTTGACATTACATCATGCATAGTTATGCATGTGAGAACGATGCAGAACGTTAATAGCGTCCACAATAAAAAGAAAAAATCATTTTTATTAAAATCAGCCGTGGCTAAGCGATGACCAATTGACCAGTCCCTACTGACGGCGCCCGTTCACGAACCTGACGCATGGATTAGCACCATTCAGCTCACCATATTGAAGGGAGCTAAATGATCCAACACACTCGCCACCGTCAGCGAAACATTAGAGTGAGCATGACATACTCTCAGTCGCCAGGGCACATTCAACTCAATGAAAGACGTACCCAGTAAATGGTAGCTTTATAGTATGAACGTAGTACTTACACATATGCATGTGTGTGTGTGTGTATGTTCAATTATATAAATCGAAAAAGTCCGAACCTTTATACTTCTCGTGCAAAGGATAGAGGTTGAAATTATTCATAGTTATCAATGGCGACAACGAACGCCATCCATCACCTATAATTCCTATAAATAAAAAAGCGTATTTCTTATTAACAATAGTTACCACGTTGCAGTTAACGATACGTTTTACGATGGCACCGACAGACAGGTTATGTAATGAATTATTAATGGAACATAGCATTATGTCATGTTGGTCTGCCGTGTCGATACTCGATGGCGGAAATAAACGTGTGAGTCTGGTGATAAAATATAATAATCATGTCCTGTTCCTAGTTACTTGCAAGTGTTGCTTGTGATTACATTCACACGGCGCGGTTTTGTTGTACTGAGGACGATTTTGACATTATAGACCGTACTCCTGGTGTTAAACAGAAAGCTGTCTAATAATATATGCGTAAGTAACTTGGCCTGTCTTTTATCTTATCACGCCTTAGCGGCGAAATTGATTTCGATGAAATTTGGCGCACTTTAAGATTATGACCTAGGTTACGACATACGATATGTTCGCGTGGGTTGACTTCAGACTTCCGACATACATGTGCGAGAAGCCGAAGGCAAAAACTGTACCAGTACTATTTAAAATTGTCTGTGGCTTGCCGCTCCCACGATATTATGCCTGCCTGCCTTTGTTCCTGTGTTGAACTTCAAACACGCACAAAATCATCCACTCCCTTTTCATTCATATCATCCCTCTCAGAAACCAGCTCTTCCTGCAAAGTATGAACTTGATTTAAGCACGATTTTCAAAATACGTTGCCAACATAAGCGTGTTCTACGTCCTACTAGTGTAGGGCGCAGAACACGCTTATTTTGGCAAAAACCGAAAGCATGAACCTAGTCCATGATACCTACGTGCACCCTTATTACGTAACACACTGTCAATCACAATCTGAATCATTTTGAAGGATATTGCTAATACACTGCTTCATATGTTCGAAAATGTTGTCTGCACAACAACGTAAATAACGCAATAAATGTTATTGAACTGTCAAAATGAAAGTTATTCGTACTACGCAATTACCATATGTTAGATACCGCCATAGAATTATTTAAAAGTTACCATAAACTACATTGTAACTGTACGAAAACGTACAAAACGTTTAAAAAAAAACAAGTTAATTATCGAAATAATTACACACAAAAAACATAATATAAAATAATTACGATCACCGGCGCGGCGGCGGATCCTTAATTGAACAAAACAATTTTTTTGTTCCGTTCTTGGTAATCAAATTATAATCAACAATAGGTATAAAATATATCGGAGTCGGTTTGTCTGTAAAACCATGCGGTAAGGTGGATATGAGAATTTTTGTTATTTGAGTCCAAATCAGTAAAGTGCCCAGCCTTCAAAACCATGCCAACCAACCACTCTGAATGCCAACAAACGTTTGCGTGGCCATTCCCAAAAGTTATGGGAAAATTAATCGTAGAAAACGTCTTTGAAGTAATTCTTGTCTAACCGAGTTGTAACAGCATGGAATAGGCATTCGGAAAATGTTGTAACGAGTCCCACACTGAACTGCTTCAAGAACCAACTGGACAGATTAAATATCTCCAAGCTATTTCAAACACACGCATCAGCTATTTAGCTGCAAGTGTTTCTTACCAAATAATAATAAATACCTAGACATTGCTCTACTCATCAGTGGTCTTCACTCGGGGATTGAAGGCAATATAGAAATTAGGTAAAACAGTCCGCGAGGCCTAAGCTGAGCTTTGAATAAGTGTGAGTGATTATCAATCGCACCAATGTGATCGCACGATCGCGGCATATTTCTAAATAAACTCCAAGCCTACTTGAAAGCTGAATTGAATTGATACATAACAAATAAAAAGGTATAATAAAAATACCAGTAACACATAAATGCGTGGGTCGGGAGTTTATTCCAGAGATATTAGTCACTTCGCACAATCTCGTGGGCAGGTAACATTGTAAATTAAAACACATTTCTCAGTAAGCAAAACCACGGCAAAGGTCCAGTATGAAACCAGTTTCCTTGCCATGACTGTCATATCCAGACCGGATACTAATGCTTCGCAACGGCAAACTCTTCTGCGAATTTGATTGGCCAATCAAAAAGGCTCTGAAAAGGTTTCGAGGAAACAAAATATTATATTTCGTTCTAAAAATAAACAGCGTTCATTTCTGCGTATCACAAAATTGGAAATTCCAGGATTTGGAATTTTATTAAACAGAACGTTTAATATTGATTTATCATGTTTTACGTGTAGGTATATTTTTTTACAGTAAAGAGAATTCTATTTTAATTCGTACATAGTACCAAATCCGCTTTGTTGCTCATCCAAAATGGATATTATTCGTTGTGAATTCCTAGTCTGAGATCGCCAAGCACTACGACTGCGATGCAAATCTAAATAATTTAACTCCAGCTCCAATGAAGAACTTGCTCAACGAAGTCTTTCATGAATTGAACATTGCACAGTCCATAACCTTGTGCAAATTAGGTCTGATTTGCCAAACACAAACTTGTAACGCTCTACAACCGATTCTTGAAAAACAATTTTTATTACTTCATCAAAAAAAAAACTCAAAGGTTTTTCACAGACTGTTAAAAGTTAAAAAAACATTAAATTTATAACCTTTCGGTACAGTTCGGTGACTTTGTTGGTAAAAAGTGTTTAAGGAAAACGGTGGTCGATCATTCACGGTCCCACCTCTCAGAAACTAACGGTTCGCGAACGTCCTCAAATTAGATAGTTACGATAAAAACAATTCAAGGGTAAAATCAAGTGTTTGAATTAGGAAAGAAGCTAATAGGATTAAACTTGAGTACATATATTTATTTGAAACTTTCCTCTATAAAACATTACGATCAACGTAACGTAAAATGAACGACAGTACCTATTAAAATATAAGAAAACTAGCTTATGCGGGCGCCTTGCCCCGCGTGGAGGTCGGTTATCCAACGAGAACATATTACCGGGGTAAAAAAGGTATCCTACATCCAAACCACATGACACGTGTGTCAAATTTGTGGTGACAGAAGGAGTTACTTTCGTATTGGCGCTATGGATAATGCTTGGCGAATCGACTGTTGTCCGTTGTATATTAGGTACCTATCTTTATTACAGCACGCGAAGAATGACAAACAATTTTCTACGGAAGAATAGAAAAATGACAGATTTCTTTTGTTCATGTGTCATGTTGTCTATTCTTACGTCGACAAAACTCGTTTCGGTAGTCAAGCCACGAGTGCACGAGTGTGCTGCTGCCCATGCTTTCTCAGTTTCCATCTTCCGTTCCTAATAAGAGAAAGTCCTATCAAATACTTATTGGAAACCAGAATCATACAGTTTATTACTATCGTACATATATTTTACGTCATTTTTGTACGGTGGGCCTGGAATTCGAAGTACAAAAATATCATCCGTCAAACTGAGGGATGATACTTTGCACATCGAATTTGTACAACCATATATTTTATTAAAGTTTCAACTCTGCGAGCTGGGATCCAATCAACAAACCAACGGAAAATCCTACCGAGGCCTTTATAATAGTGCCTTTGCTCGCCAGCAGCTTCCAATTTCTCTACAGACCTTTGATTTTCAGGTAATACAGACCAACTACATGTAAGCTGCAAGGTATTTACAGCTCGCTACTACCCTAGGTAGATTTCTGCTTTCAATCAAATAAAACTACCATCAATTGCAACCTCTTTGATGAGCGCTCAAGACTGACTGGTTTGTAGTTAGTACTGTATTGATTCAGTAATATCATTGAGCCTCATCATTTACGTGGCCTATCGTTATATTTAATTGAGAAAGCGATATGTTTGAGTCGTTAAAAACGCATTTGTTTGCGATGGATTCCGTAACGTGTTGTGATTTTCTGGGGCTGCTTTTATAATACATCGTATTGAATCATAATCATCATAATCATAATCATTTATTTGTCGGAATATGGTACATAATGGTCTTAAGATTAGTTAATGGTATCATCAAATTCTGCCAAGTGTGGCATGCAAATATTGGGTACATATATTACAAAACAGATATTATTATGGTTAGTCTTCACATTAATAATATTGATCTCTTAATTACGAGTTAGAATTACAATTAACATGTTTAGGATATGTCGGTTAGGAATAATAACACATACAATTTATTAAGGATATCCAAAATATCAATAAATGTCAGAGTATCAAAGAGTAAAATGTCAGAGTATCAAAGAGTAAAATGTCAGAGTATCAAAGAGTAAAATGTCTGAGTATAAAAGATTAAAAGATAACATTTAATACATAGCTAGTCTTTAAGTTTATTTTTAAATCCATTTAAATTAAACTCTTTGATAGATTTTGGAATTTTGTTATAAACTTGCGGGGCTATGCAGAATATGCTTTTCCACATTAGCGCTGTTTTGGCTTTCCGTCCGCGTAACATATCATTCCGTCTGTTACGTTTAACAGTATCTGATAGATGAGGAAACAAATGAGGGTTCAACTTGACAAATAAGGCAGTTGCATAGATGTACAGCGCCGTTAGTGTCAGAATTCTGTACTTTTTAAAATATGGTTTACAACTGTCCGTTACTTGTAGTCCAAACATGGCTCTTATGGATCGCTTTTGCGCTTTAAAAGCGGCTTCTCTGTTTGCAGAGTTACCCCAAAATATAATACCGTATCTTAATACAGATGCCACAAGACCATGATAAGCTGTGAGTAGTGCATCAGTGTTAACTGTTGGAAACCTGGACAGTTAAAAGATATCAGTCTGAAATCGCCAATCAACCTTGAACAAGCGTGGTGATCAATGTTTATCGAAGAGGGGTTATCGAATAAAAACATGGAAAAATTACCCTGAAGGATTTTCCCTAAATTATTGAAACATCTGAATATATTTTAAATGAAACGTATATATAATATGATAGTCTACTATACCGATTTACTTTTGTGTTTTATTAATACACGAGGTACGCTGCACTGTACTTAAAAAATTCATGCTCATTCAATTCCGTACCGGCAACGAGCGTGTTGTATTGGCTGCTGCAAACAATGGCCTTCGTTAGCAATTTCGCCTGTGCGTAAAAAATCAATCATCCAAATTTAAATTGATTCAGTGTCCACATGGCTACATATCAAGCTATACATTTTCAGTTTTAGCTGATCTCACATTGTATAGGATTTCCGTACAACGAGAGGTCAGCTTATACTGGATATATGAAGGTTGGTACGTTGCGTGAACGTAATGTAAACAACGTTGACGTGTCACCACTGCGCCACGTTACAGAGGCGCTCATTACACTCATGCTGAACGACAGTGTGGTACGTCAATTTGCTGCTTCCTTCCAAGGAGTTCATACAAGGAGTCTACTGACTCCCCCCGACTGTTCTACTGAGCAGTTACCTACTTGCGCAGCAGGGTATTTGCCTTTCACTTTGACAGTTCAACAACATTAATTGCGTTATTTACTTTGTTGAGCCGACAAATTTTTCGAACCTAAGTAGCGATGGATTAGCAACATCCTTCAAAATGATTCAGATTGCGATAAATTGTGTGTTACGCAACTAGGATGCAGGTATAACTATGGCAGTTATATACCTATTTACACACTAAGCGCAATTTCTATCTATACATACAATACATAGGTATACACACGTGTATGAACACGAGGCTTTGTATGCGTGTAATTTATGTTTTTTTTTTTTTTTGTAATGTGCGTTTTGTTTGTGCAGAACAAACAATTTTTCTTTCTTTTCTTTCCTTCTTTCTTTCTACACATATATACAAATAAATAAAATTGAAGTGTCTATTTGTAATGTCATTATAACAGCTTTTACTAAATGCATACGAACGTATTTAAGGTACTTACTTATAACAAAAAAAAAAACGAATTTGTTAGTTTTGTCTTTCTGGCTGTCTGTTTGTGCTGGTCCTATTTTGACGGGACTTTCACTGGCAGATAGCTGATGTAATAAGGAGTAACATCGGTTACTTTTTGTCCCACTAGCACGTAGTTCACAATACATAGTTCACAATAATTGCCAGACTATTACGAAGGTCCTCTGTAAAACCATAAACCTTGAAACATATGTATACACAAATAGGTTTCAAATTCGCGATCGATATCAAGTATCTTTTACCAACGCTGAATGTCGCAAAAATATAGAATTTCCAGCTATAAATCACATTGGGAATTAAATCACCGCTCTCCAAAGTGCTTGGTTACCACAGCAACAAGGAATCAATAAGAATCGACTTAACTTGTCTCGACTTCCGATGAAAATAAATAAACAAGATCGGAGACACGATCGGGAGTTTTACCTAACTGATGGCTAGTATCCTGCTTTCATATATTTCGTGTGTAACTTGAATTTGTATCCGTTACGGCAAAGGAATTGATGTTATTCCGTAAGTATGATTTCGCCTTTGTTATAATATCTTCGACAGTTACCTTTGATGCCTTATTCCATATTTAAGGTGTAAATACTTGTATGCATGAATAGCATATAACATCACGCCTGTAATCCCCGAAAGGTTAGGGCTCCTACTAACAGGCGCGACGCGACAGCCCCACACAAAGGAAGGCGTGTCGCACTACGAGCGGTGCCTTTGTGTGGGGCTATCGCGTCGCGCCCGTTTGTGAGAGCCTTTAAGCAGAGCTGTACCTATTATATAGAACACCCACATTTCACCTTTTATGTTTAGGTCCCATCATTGGCCTATCTAGGGATTTTGTCTAGAGGGGTCGCCGCCTGCTGAACTAACAACAGTAATTTAGTGCTTTCAACATTATTGATTTCACCAATGTTACTAAATGCGTTCAGCACATCTAAAACGCGTTCAAGAGTTGCCAGTGTCGATATTCCACAGAAAGTAATGACACTGACAGCCCTTAAACGTAGTTTATTTGATGATCGCGTTCAGTTTCATTGGTGAAATACACCCTTAATAAGAAGTACTCGTTAGGTTTTCATCTATTTGCAAGTATCAAAATATGTCGCATAATTAAGTGGCCGTATTTTTTTATTGCGTTGTCTTAGAATCTTGTTTTTTTTTGGAGTTTCAAGAGACCGTAGACCTGCGTATTTGATATAAATTACAACTTGTTACTTCCACGCGTTCTTGAGAAAAAGGGTCTTGACAGACAGACAGACGGACTGAAGGACAACGAAATGATCCTTTAAGGGTTCCGCTTTTTTCTTTTGGGGTAGGTACGGAACCTTAATAAAACTTATTCAAAATTTTGGAATTCTTTAATGCTTTCGGTCGTAGGCAAAGAAGTTTTTGGGGTAGGCATTGCCTACCCTTGTCCGCCTAGCAACGCACAAGGGTCCCATGTAACAGGGGTCGAGGCTATTTCCATACACCGGGCACAAATCCAGACTCCACGCTGCTACTGAGAAATTCCTGAATGAATGAAATGCACCGAGCCCAGCGTGTTTTTTTTCAAGATTTGCACTAGCCCCTGAAGCCTCACGTTACATGGTGCTAATGGAAAAACCCAATAACATGCTCATGTCTTAGTATAAAAACTTAAAAGCCTGTTACAAATTTTGTACCGGGGCTAGCTGTCCAGTATCTTGGGTCTCACCCCTCGGTCTCCAAGGCTATTTAAATTCACCCCAATTAGAAACTGTTTGTGTGCTATACTGTTTAATAAATATTGCACATTGCCACAAACTGATCTGTTCAGGAAACGGATGTAACAAGAATGTCACCTTTGCCTTGTAAAGAAAGATTCACACGAAGGTGACGATATCACTAGGTACGTCATTTCTGAGAATGACCACTGAACGAACATGTTAGTTTATGGTTATGGCACTGTATAGTCAGGAAAATTAACCGTTTATCAAATTAACACACTACTGCAATTTGCTGTGTTATTTCACACAACTGTCAAAGAACTACTTCTGTTGTTTGAATTTACGGACGATAGTGCAAACAATATTAAAAATAGTGTACAAGCTTATAAATTGTCAAGTGAATGTTTGCCTCGTTGGTCTAGTGGTCGCGAATCGCTACTGCTGAGCATGAGGTCCTGGGTTCGATTCCCAGGTCGGGCAATGTGTTATTGGGTTTTTCTATATGGAATTTCTCAGTAGCAGACCGGAGTCTGTATTTGTGCCCGGTTGATGGCAATAGGCTCGCCCCCTATTACATGGGACTTAAAACATAACTGGCGAAATGTGGGTGTTTCGTAGTTACACCTCTGCCCAACCCGTGTTTCCCACAAGGCGTGATGTTGTGTTATGTGTAAATGTTTTAAAATAACTGGTGAGACAAAGACAGCACTATCACAATCGTGACGATCGAAAACTATGAAACTTTATACTGGCGCCATATATTATTATTATAATACATTTTGCGTACCGCGTGACAAGGAGGGAAAATAATACCATCCAAAAGTTTTTAAAGCGTGTAGCTTCTTCATTTCTCAATCGATTTTTCCGAGCATCTCATTTTACTATGCCTTCTTTAAAATTACATTATTCGTTCGAACATTTCTAATGTTAGTCATCATGGATGATTGCAGTTGCTAGTCAATTTGGTAGGCAATTAATTTGCCCTACCTTACATTATAAAAAAACCTTGAAATAAAATAATGTTGAATGATTTGGATGAAATTTTGCACACAGATAAACCATGACCTGTAAGAGGACATAGTCTACTTTCATCCTGGATCGCAGTCAAAGTCGCAGGCAACAAGTAGTGTTAAAATAAAACTATTTCGGTAGCGGTACTAACCTTTACAGTCACGAGCATAAACACCTTACACTTCCCCAAGATGCAAAGGCAATTTTCTCCTAAAGTATTGATAGATATTTTATGGTGATACGAACATGGTATTAATAAAACCCACTAATAAGAGATAGGTCTTTTCTCAAAACATCGTGAAGAAACCGGAATGTCCTAGAACAAAAAGTTCGAAGACATGTGATAACCCTCACTGGGCCCGCGTGGTGGATTACGGCCCACTCCCTCTCACCGAGAGTAGGCCTGTGTCCCAGCAGTGGAAACATTATAGGCTTTTCTCAAAGTTGCAACTTTTATTTCACGAGAAAAAGGTTTTTGAATGTTGCGTTTTTAAGCCTTACTAAAAGGTTAAGACTATAGAGATATGTTGCCATCGGGCACAAACCCAATTAATTGGGTTTCGAAATGTGTGTACCCGCCCCGGATTCCCAATAATTCGGGGACCATACCCTGTGGAAACACAGCCGTATTTTCGACTGGCTGTACCCGCGGCCTCACTCCTGTGACTGTGTATTCTATTGGCTATATTGCCATCGGGCACAAATCCAATTAAGGTTTCGAAATGTTTGTACCCGGGTACCCACACTTGATATACATACTCGTAGTTTGGGTTCGGATTATTCGGGGAACATTCCATGTGGTAACACGTTATTTTCGACTAGCTGTGCCCGCAGTTTCACTCATTTCACTGGTATCAATATGTTCGAAAGGGAGTAATCCTCTATAAACTCAGTTGATTGTGTTAATTTTAATTAAAAGGTACTTTTGTTAGTAAGTACCTAAATGATCTTTAGTTTATGCATAACGAATGAAAATAGTTGGAACTGATGATCTCTCGCTCTTCGCTTCATCTCTTTGCTTCATCAAAATATTATTGGCTTACTACGCAAAGCAGATGAATTAATAGTAAATATAAATAATATAAACAATAACCGTAACGTAATTGATGTGGTGTGTATTACAGAGCATAATATGAAAGCAGATGATACTCAATTTCTCCAATTTCCCAATTATACTATGGCGGCAAATTTCTCAAGAGCAAATAGAAATGGTGGTTCATGTATCCTTGTACGGAAAAATCATAAATTCAAGGTTATACATGAAGTAAAGCTTGTTAGTTCATCCAACCTCATAGTGTTCGGGCATTGAATTGTTAGAGCATGGGTTGTTTATCATATCTATATATAGGCCTCCAAACAATGAAAGGGAATGTATTGAAATATTGTTTAACCGTTTAACGGCTTTGCTTTCAAAATTATGTAATAAAAATAAGAAATTTGTTATTTGTGGTGATTTTAATATCGATCGCCTAAAAGATACTCCTGTTTTAAGAGAGTTTGAAGACTTATTACGGAGCTTTAATTTAAAACTTGCCATAAATGAACCAACTCGCTTGCAAAGCAAAACGTGCATTGATAACATTGCTCATAATATGAGAGGCTGTAAAAAAGGGTATTGGAATTAGCACTGTCTGATCATACAGCACAAATATTTTCATGTCCTGTTAGGAAAACGTACTCAATAACCCACTGGTACAAATTTAGAAGAGACTATAGCAACGAAAATGTTGAAAAATTTGTTGAATGTTTAAAAGCCCTTACATTTAGGGATTGCTATGAGAAAAGTGACCCAAATGATGCGTTTGAAAATTCATAACTTGTTTAAACTTTTTTATGACCTCTGCTTTCCAAACATAAAAATTAAGGTTTAAATTATACGAAATACTAAATGGCTCAGTAAAGGATTAAAAATATGTTCCCTCCGCAAAAGAATGCTACTTAAAACATATAGGCTAACAGGGAATAGAGATAGGAGTGATTTTAATAAATATGCAAAAAAGTTCAAGAGAATCATAAAACTCACTCAAAGGTCGCAGAACAACTATCATATCCAAACAGCCACAAATAAATCAAAAGCTGTTTGGCAAATAATCAATAAATACAAAAACAATAACCCCCCTGAAAAAAATCATAGTATAAAATATAAATACCAACTTATAACTGATCCTGAAGCTATAGCTCAAACATTCAAACATTCAACAACTTTTTTATTGATGACATTACAAAAGTAACGAATAATGCGGTAAACTATGCGAATATTCTAAAATATAACAAACCAAACTCCTGTTTCTTAGCACCGGTTACCCCTTACGATGTTGTCAAAATAATCAAGACACTAAAAAACACTAACAGTACAGGTTATGATGGAATTTCAACAAAAATTATAAAACATGTTGTACATGAAATTGCTCCAATCATTACCTACATAGTAAATCTGTGTCTTGAAGAAGGAGTTTTCCCGACATATTTGAAAACTACTGTAGTTACACCAGTATTTAAAAAAAAAGACAAGGAAGATGTACGATGTTATAGACCTATCGCTCTCATACCAATAATGGCCAAAATATTTGAAAGAGTGCTGTATCAGAATTTAAGTGAATATTTCGAAAAAAACAAAATAATAATTGATAATCAATTTGGTTTCAGAAAAGGGAAATCGGTCAATGCAGCAATGCATCTGTTTTTACAAAAAATTATAACGGAACTTGATAAAAAAAAACAGGTCACAGCCCTATACATGGACATGACTAAAGCTTTTGATTATGATGACCATGGGCTTTTGCTACATAAACAAGAAATATACGGAGTTCGAGGTAAAGCACTAGAAATAATCAAATCCTATCTCAGTAATAGAATACAGTTCACTGAAATAGCACAATTATGCCCATTCACAAAAACGGAAATTACATATGCATCTAGCCCAAGACCTATAAAATATGGTGTTCCTCAAGGGTCGATACTTGGACCACTGCTATTTCTCATTTATATAAATGATTTACCTAACGCCATTCAGCACCCTATGGTTTTATTTGCAGACGACAGTACAGTAGTATTCACAAGTAACAAAAATAAAAATAATGAACCAAAAATAAATGTTTCCCTTTCTAAATTAATAAATTGGCTTACAATTAATAATCTTAAAATAAATCTTACAAAAACTCATTACATGAATTTTAAGAATAAAAACGCAAAATCAATTCCACTATCTGTTGAGTACAATAATACAACTATATCTGAGGTTACAAGTACAAAGTTTCTAGGTATCCATATAGATTCTAATATGTCATGGAGAACACATGTAAATAGTGTATGTAGTAAATTAAATCAATTCTCTTATGCCCTCTACATGCTCAAAAAAGTTTCTAACCAAGCCACACTACTTAGTGCTTATCATGCCTATGTGGGGTCCACTCTATCTTATGGGATATTATATTGGGGATACACATTTGACAACGAAAATGCGTTCAAGGCACAAAAAAAATGTATTAGATCAATGTGTGGGATACACCAAACAGATTCATATAAACCTCATTTCATAAGCCTCAAGATATTAACACTCTCTGCTTTATATATCTTCGCGGCCTCAATAACAGTTAAGTCAAACATCAGTAGCTATGAGACATTAAGAAGCAGTAGACTTAAAAGTACATTGCGCAATAAAACATCCCACACTGCAGTATATAAAAACAGTATTTACTGTATGGGCATACAAATATATAATAAGTTACCCATGGACATCAAGAATCAACATTCAATTGGAATTTTTAAAAGAAATCTTAAAGCCTTTCTGATTAAAAAGGCATATTACTCTGTGGAAGAATTCCTTCAAGAAAAATAATTATATAATAGATGATTGTGATAAATTATAATTAATAATTAATATAAATATATAATAGATGATTTTAGTATGATTGTGATACTTAATATAAATCGATGTAAATTAAAAGAATAGTATGATATAATATAAATTGTATGATTAACGATAAGTAATATTATATAATGAAAACTGTATAACTGTGAATTTGAGTATTTATATTTAGTTTATAGTTTAACACTTAATAACAATAAATTGCAATGCTCTACCAGGCAACTAAGTTCTAAGAACCTACCTATTGTTAACATCTTCAAAAATTACACTTAGTTCGCAATAAAGAATTTGAATTTGAATCTCCTGTGTACTGAAAGTTCAAATCAAATTCAAGCAAACTTTTTTTACTTCTTTGAGAACTTGAAACGTGAGGTAGGACATCCTCTGCCTAACCCTTTTTCCAACTATGTTACATATATTGGCGTCGGCTTTTAGTTTTACTGGATGCAGTTAAGGGTGCGATAGAGGCAAGTAATAATGAAAAAGTTTTCGAGCAAACTACTATTTTTATCATAAGCGTCTGAAAGTTAACTACTGAACAGTGAACATGACTCTTCGTAAGTCACCCATATGAATTCCTTAGAGCACCATGCTTCGCCAACTGATTACACATATAAAATTACTATTTTATTCCATCACGAAGTGACGCGCGCTTTACTTGTGATAACTAAACTGTACAAACACGCTGTGAATGTGTGCGTGAAGACGTGTAGCGTCAGTACACACGGCTACATATCAAGCTAAAGATCCCAGTTTAAGCTGATCTCCCATTGTATAGGATTTCCGTACAGTGAGAGTTCAGCAAATAAAGCGCGCGTCGACTACTGAGATCAATGACTATATAAATAGTCATTGGTTACGCAATTACCCCGCAGCTCTTACGGAAACCTTTCGTCACGCAAGCACACATCCTACGATAAAGGATAGGTACATTATTAACTACGTATTCTCGCACACATAGAAATAAGTAGGCATTTACTTGGAAGTCATCCCTTTCAGCGTTCGGTATAATAATGAATCTATTTTTCTTCGCTATTGAATTCGTAATACAATGTTTGTTCTATTTTTATTGAAATGTCTGGCAAAAAGGTTTCTTTGATTTGATCATAAATATGATACCCATAGAGCAAGACAATCTTTTATTTTTCATTAATAAATCGGATACTGATATAGTATTTTTGTCTCAAGAAGCGACGCGCGCTTTACTTGTATTTACCAAATGTAAAAACGCGCTGTGACGCTGCTAGTATTCACGCACACATTCACAGCGTGCTTGTACACTTAGTAACATAATAAAAGCACGCGTCCGCGTCGCTTCGTATGAAAAATACGTTAGAGTCTGTTGTTTAATTAGATTCGGCAGAATGTTTTGCATATCAATATTATAATGTTCGCGTAAATTGACTTTACCACACACTATGATTAGATTCGCGTGTTCCGCGAAATCATTGATATGTAGGTACGCACTATCCTAAATATACCTAGTTCGCAGTAAACACGAAACAGCATGCGCAAAACTGATGTAACATTACATCAAAACTATTTATCCCTACTAATAATAAAGCTGAAGAGTTTGTATGAACGCGCTGATCTTTAGAATTAGCAGTCGGATTTGTTTTTTTTTTTTTCATTTCATAGCCCAATTCTTGAGGAAGGCTATCACGCTCCTGAAGTCTGAAAATTTGGAACTTAGTGAAAACGAAGGGCAGGCGATGCGACGCGACTGGGGCGGTCGGGGGAGCAAGAAACCCGCGGACGAAGTCGCGGCCAGAAGCTAGTATTTAATAAAACGAAGCAAGTTAATACTTCTTCGAAAAACGATCGATACTAATGAAATGGAATTCTCTAATACCTGTGTAATGTGAACTTTCCGAAAAATGCATACTTAGGTACCAGACTTTTATCTACAAAATCGAGTTCTGTGAAGAAGCGGTTAATAAACTGTCAATGTCAACCAGAGTAACCTTGACAGGAATTCTGAGAGCACTATCAGTCCGATTTTATCCATCTCGACCTGCGGCTCTCAAAGTTTTGTCGACGTTACGAACGAGACAGAGGGGCGCTGAAATAATTGATGTGTAGTCGACGGGGCTTCAGCGAGACAATGTATTAATTATTTTGGGTATTTAATATTACAGGTTCTGACTATTTTCTACAATGAGAATTCTTAAGAAATCCAATATGAAAAAAAAACCTATAATAAATAATTGTTCTTCTTCTTAATAGCATTCAGATAGCAATCTTCTGTATAATTTTGCTAACGAGACTACAAAATTATAAGCGTTTTCTCCGAACTCATCTACGCACGCCTTCAAAGCTCCATCCCACGATGCTGACGTTGTTTAATTAACAAATTCCAAAACCTGATACACTAAAGCGTTTAATTAAACAGCATCACTAGAAGAGCCAGTAACTTGCGATTATACTGGAAGCTACAGTAATGGGCTCTTGGAAACTCGATGCAGATACAATGTCTTTGGGATCATGTATTATATGATATATGATCGATATTATGGCAATGGAAGAATAATGTACCTAGGACTCTAGGTCATTTGTTAAGATGCAATGAAATTCAAGCCATCTTTCAATTATAAATTAATTGCAGGCCTTCTGCTCCTAATGATGAAGAACTGCTAAAACGAGGTTAATATAAATCACGTGTGATTTCAGCAACCCCAGGATGTGGTTTCAATTGCATTTTTTTTGCTGTGTGTATAACTAATAAAAGGGACACACACACACTGATCAACGAGTTAAGGAACTCAAATGGAGTAAGGCAGGAAACCTAGCAAGGCGCTGTGATGGCAGGTGGAGTAAGACAGTGACCCAGTGGCGTCCACGAACTGGAAGACGAAATGTCGGTCGTTCGGCGAGATGGGTATACGATATTGTAGTCATCGCGTCAGTAGTGCTGTAAGAATCTCACCGTGATCATTTAGGTGTAGTGAGTTGGAAGTGAGCTTACCAACCTCTAGATTCCTAGATTAGAGTCAAGTATGATGATAATTCACTTCTCCGAAATTTTCAGGGTGGGATTTTTACAGAATGGACCGACCCAAGTCCTACACCTGGGCTGGTATCTTCGTAATGTTTTTGTTCCTATGGGTAATTGCCTAACCGATTTAACGCAGATAAGAATTTGAAGAGATATGAGGAACAGGGTAAAGTTCATTCATACTCTTGGAAAAGGGAGGATCGTCCAACCAGATGGATGTCGTATCTGGTGGGCAACTGCCCGATGATTGTTGTTGGGAAGTTGTATATATGCTAGCTGCGCGGTAAAATCTGATTGCGCGAAACAGGATTTGTGTGACGTCAGTGTGATGCGTTGTTCGCATGTGGCGGTGTAAATGCCGCCACAAATCGGGGGGCACGGCAGTGCCCCCGCCAAGTCGAGCGCGAAACAAACACTGCCGTACCATCCTTTACTGGAACCATTTCGCCGCATTTTCAGGCCCCTATTTGAGAACCTCTGGATAAGACCAGAATGCAGAAATTTTCGTCATCCAGTAAGCTATAATCACATACTTAAAATCCAAAATTTCATGTCTGTAGGTCATTTAGGTCCGAAGTTAAGCGAAAGCAAAGTTTCGCATTTATTAAAAAAAAAAAACATTTAATTCAGGCAAAACCCATATAACAAAAAAAAAAAACACTTTCATTTTCAGTACTGTAACAGAAAATATGAAATGGAAATGTGATGTGCATGTCAACAAACGATTGAATAAAATAATAGGTACACATTATTAGTGTTACAGAAATAGAATAATACTACGGTCACTAATTCAAACTACAAACGACTGAGTACGTATCAATTACATAATAACATAATACATAATAAAATATCTGATTATAAGGGTCACAGCCAATAAAATTAAAAATGATAAAATAAAATACAAAATCAAATTGAATTAAATAATCATAATCATGGCATTAACTTTTGCGCCCTGGCTATACATGTCTGTTACAGCATTTTCGTATGTAGGGGCAATCAAATCGCTCAGCAATCATTATCAGGACAGTATTGGAGCTGGCCCGCACCCTGCGCACTAAGGACGCGCACCGCTTGCGCATGGTGGCGTGAAAACAGTCGGTGCGCGCTTCCGCAAACATGCCCGAGGCGCTGCAGAAGCGGGGCAGCCCCAACACCGCCCTGAACGCGTTGTTATACTGGACGCGGAGGTCGCTGTACGACTCTTGTGTGTAGCGAGCCCACAGGCTGCACGTGTACAGTGAAGTGCAATATGCTTTAAAAAGGGTGATCTTAACTTGATCGGAGCAACGTGCAAACCTGCGAGCCAACATATTCGCTCTTTTTGACAAGGCCCTCCGCTCCCGTTCGATGTCAGCATGATCCTTGAGGTCAGCCGTGACTATATGCCCCAAGTATTTAAATTGGTCCACTCTGTTTAGGGGAGCACCATTGGGTAAGACTGGTGGCACGTTTTCTAGACATTTTGTACCGCTGGCTCTAAAGACCATGCATTGACTCTTGTCAACATTATATTTGAGCCCATGCCTACCCGCGTACTCCTCACAGACCTCAACCAGCCTTCTCAGACCACAGATCGACGCGCTCAGCAGCACCATGTCATCCGCATAACTCAGATTATTGACGCAGACACCATCAACGTGGCAGGCGACATGCCGACTGCTGAGCGCGACAATCAGCGCGTCCATGTAGATGTTGAACAGGGTTGGTGAAGTCAATCCACCCTGCCTCACTCCACACTCAAGCTTATACGGTTCCGACATTGACCCCGCCCATCTGACGCTGTTGACCTGATGCGTATACCAAAACTTGAAAATAGTCACAAGTTCACGCGGCAGGTTAATACCATATAACTTATCCCAAAGAATATCGTAGGCCACCAGGTCGAAGGCCTTAGACAAGTCGAGGAAACACGCATACACAGGGGTTTTACGATCCATGTAGTATTTGACGGTATGCTTAAGACTCAGTATAGCACTTTCTGTAGACAAATGAGGTCTAAAACCAAACTGGTTATCGTGCAGGCTTACATCACTCATGATCATCAGAATAGAACTAGTACTTCCCATAAACTCAGACAGCTGAAATTTGGTACAGAGTTATGGTTTAATGGCCACATAAAGGGAAAACTATAAAAACTAGGATAATCGAAGATCTGGAGTACCTGGTGACCCTGATTAGAAAACACAAGAACCCAACCAAACTATGAGAGATCGACATACCGCCTTTACAAAAAATATTCAACTTGGTGGGCCGCTTCATTTGATGTCGAAAAGCGAAGGTCTTTGAAAAATTGAAGGTCAGGGTTCTTCATCAGATATGAAGTATATCAGCTGTATTAGAGGTGTGGTAATGCCCCCTTCTACTATTGGTACATAAAAAAATCGACTGTCATTGCAAAAACTCAGCGTAGTGGGACACATCGTCTAATTTAATCTAGCCTATAGCATCGCACTGCTGGGCGAATGCCGCCCCTTCTGCTTTGCCCACGTTTCTACAAAAAGAAGTGAAATCCCACCAAAAACATTCTGTAAAAAACTAGCCAAGTCTCGATGGAGCTGCTTGTACCCTTCAACGGCCAAGTCATACAACATTAACTATAATAATAAAGAAATCGCAGTAAGGAACCTTAGACTGGGCACGACTTTGTCTAGATTTCATTTCTTTTTAGAGATAAACAAGCAGCTCCATCGAGACTTGGCTAGTTTTCTACAGAATGTTTTTGGTGGGTTTGTTTTATTTCTTTCATTTTCAATTCGAATAAAAACTGACTATAGAACTTTCAGAGCCTCTGGCCTGATAATAAAACATGTTTTTGTGTGATAATACGCAGAACTACTTTTTCTGTGAACTTCCTATCGTACTTGTTATCGTACGTTAGAATCGCCTGTACTAGTTAGACTAGAGTTATATCCATGTAGGTATATCTACCCTATTCACAAATTTGCGTAATATTTGTACCTTCTAATTAACTTACGTAATCAATAAAGTTTTTTACCTCGTTAAAGTTCTTCGTTACTTCTTCCTCGCTGTTACAATCATGTTTATTTTCTCAAATAGTACTATTTTCAATTTCATAAGCGTGCATTGTTTCGTTTAACAAATCAATCGAGGACCTGCTACACGAGAGACGGAATGAACGCAATTACGAAACGAAATAGGTACGCACCTAACCTTCACACATTCAAAACCTTCGGATTCAAAATCCATTGCATTTATGCATGAAATTTGTCTGCTCAACGACGTAAATAACGCAATGAATGTTATTGAACTGTCAAAATGAATGGCATTGTAATTGTTAGTGTGTTACACAATTACCCCGCTGGCCTGTAAAACACTTGAGACGAAATTCCTATTAATCTATTAAAATTTTATTGCAATACATCGTATTATATTAATAATGATGACTGAAGTTATGAGCCAATAAACATATTATTGGTAAAGATATTCCTCGAGGTTAGGTACAATGAATTACAAGAAGTATTGTGTATCAAACCGACGAGACTTCATTCATTACCTGTTGACGTAACAATTTTCCCTTTGACAGCAAGCTACCAATCCTACACTCGTATCAAAACCACCGAAACGAATTTTGTGAAGACAAAATAACAGAGGAATAAAAGAAATCATCAAGATTCATCTTGTCTATTCTATCAAAAAATTTAAATAAGAAGAAAGAATAACACCAAAACTCCTATTAAGGCTCCCACACACAGGTGCGACGCCACAGCGCGACACAAAGGCGCCGCTCGTCGCGCGACACGCGGTGCCTTTGTGTCGCGCTGTTGCGTCGCGCCTCTTTGTGGGAGCCTTTACACTTCACGATATTTGGTATTTTTTCATTTTTATTTAGGTGATGTGTTTTTATTTTCATCGGGTCCCTTCCTCTCCATTTCTCTGATTTTAGGGAAATGGTGTCTGAATATCGGCGTAGTGTAATAAATAATTGTCCTAACGAACATGGTTGACCTAGGTATACAAGGTCTCGCTGCCGGCCGTAGTGAGTGCGATGGTCGGCAGCGTCGAGTCCTGGGACGCGGTGGTTTCCTTCTGCGAAACAGTGATCTCGCAGAAGGAGGCTGCGGAATGGGAGAGAGAGATCTCGTCCACTCTCCCGATCCGCAGCAGTCGCACCGGGCGCAGGCGGAGGGCGGACAACGCCCTCTTCCAGCCCCCTTAAATGGGTCCAGGGACGGCGGCCTCGGGGACGTCCGCCGCCCCCCATACATCAGGACCCGACGTAGGTGTGAGATGGAACACCGGGGTGGTTTTTAGTCAGTAAGAGTCTGACAGACCCCGCCCAGGGCGGAGGACATCCATGAGGATTTTCCACCCCGGAACAAAAAAAAAAGGTATACAAGGTCAAATCTAATGACGATAAAACAAAAAAAAAGATAACTGATAATTTGAAGTCTACAGCTGATAACGGGTTCACGGCCACTCCTAGTGCTAGTAGTAACTGAAAAGTAAGAGTTTAGAAAACCTTTTTAAGGGTTTCGTAGCCAACAAGGAACCCTTATAGTTTCGCCATGTCCGTCCGTTCGTCCGTCCGTCTGTCCGAAGCGTAGCTCAGAGACTCTTGACTTAGTATACATACTTGTTAGTCACGCTAACAATGTGGTAATTTTTTTTTTAAATAGTCTGTCTATGGTTGTATTGGAATTTTCCTTTCTTAAAACACGAATCCGATAAGAGTTTCGTAGCGAAACTTGTTTAAAATGACGGATAGAATTACCCCCTTGACGGATAAAGGTAGCTAAATCACGACCCTGAATGCCAATCTGTACAGCAATTCTCACGTGATTCAAAAGACTTCGTTCTAAAACAAAGGTGGGAACTTAACTATTACGTTTCCGATGCCACGATATAGCATTCCTTTTGCATTCACGTATTCAAGTCGAGTCCATAGAAATACGAATACGAGCCTCAAAGGCTTGGATCCGAATCCGTAGCTAAAGTTAACTGGTCTCGTATTACACTGGCATCGAAGTCAAAGATACAAAGGCTTTAGTAGTTACAGCTTAGATTATCTGAACTATATCTTATAAAGAGATGAAGATCAGATTTTTGTATGTTACGCTTTCATGCGAATGTGGCTGAACGGATTAGAATGAAATTTGACACAAAGATAGTGATTTGATAGAGATTAGAAAATAAGATACTTTTATCACATGCCCACGGGATCGAACTTTATGCGGGTGAAACCGCGGGGCTTTCTTCGTATTAAGTGCCAATTTCACCAAATAAAGTGAACGCGATCAGCACTTAAAAGTGCGTTCAAGATCTGTCAGTGTCGATATTCCACAACAATGATGACACTGTCAGCACTGAGTGCTGAACGCGTTCAGTATCATTGGTGAAATCAGCCCTTAGTAATCATGATCAAGTAGCCTTAGCACATTCCCAAGAAACCCTTTCAACAATACACAGTCATTTTAAACAATAAAATGCTCGAACTAACAATGGAGCGGATTCGTAATCAATTTTCGCCGTATTCGGAGGTTTTAATATGCCTTGAAGCCTTCTAACGGCTAATGACGCCAGAACCAGTCATGTTAACTGGAAACTCACTCGTTACCTTTCGGAGAATATTCAAGGTAAATCTGTAGCTACGTTACGTATTATAATATAAGGTTTCTCATTTATTAGGTACTAGGTTTTGCCCGCGGCTTCCTCCGCGTGGATGTCAGAAAATATTCCAAGGAGCATTCCCTTGGAAGGCATACTACAGGGATTAAAAGTACCCTATGTCCTTCCCTAGGATGGCTTCTATCTTCGTGCCTTTATCGAAATCCGTTCAATGGTTCAGCCGTGTGAAAAGGTGGCATATAGACAGTGTTACTTTCGCACTTCTAACATTAGTATGGAATGTATATGTAATAATACATATAACGTGTAACGAGTTTCTTTTACTTAGAACACACTTAATTCCCGCAAAAACATGAAATTGGTTTCGAATTTCATTTGTATGTTTTAGAAGAAAATTGCTTTTGAAATTGGTTTATTATTTATTCTGTGCCTATTTCTACTACTTTACGAACGAAGGAATTTTTATCTGGAAATAGGTAAGTAGTTAGGAATATCAGCATTTTCCAAGTATGGTATTCCATTTTCTAATATCGAAAAACCCAGACAGTTTTTTTTTTAATGCCGAGATTGCCGTGTTGTTCAAAGAAAGCCCACCCTTCCCCCTTTCTTCCCCATCCGTTTCTAAGACCACGTTCACACGGACGTAACAACATCGCGGCGGTTTTTTTTCGCGCATTGGATTTTCAACTCTCGGTGTTGCACCGAGCATTGAGAATTCAACCGAGTGTATCAAACTGCGCCATTCAGTCTGCAAAGCTTGATAAAAGCACGTAAGTAAAGATAGGAACTTAATGTAAATACCAGGTGCGAGGTGGTGTTTCCACGATTCGGTCAACAAGCCGTGAGGCGGGCAGAACCATGTGGTGGAAGGTGTGTTTTCTGAGAGTGATGTTTAAACAGCAATTTATTTCTGCTGATAATACCTATACAACTCAGCCTATAATGTTTCCACTTCTGATACCCGAAACTACAAATACTGGTAGACAGAAAATATGGTGACATTTATGAAGAAGGTTGCGTTTGTTTCCGAAAAAACAGTTCTAAACTCAAGTTTCAACTCATCTCACAAATCCACTTAAGGGCTGATTTTAACAAAGTCAGATATCTTTTACACTTGGAATAAAATTGACGTCTGACAGAAAAACTGTCAAAAATTCCAAATTTATTCTCAGGTTAAGACTGTATTCTAGTTATAAAGTTTGTTGAAATTCGCCCGTATTCCCCTTTGCAGGCTCGATTTGCATTCAACAGACCCGCTGTAATTCGGTACCGACGTAACATTGAAACGATGGAACCACACAAAGGAAATTTCGAATTCGGTACTCAATTAATCCCTATGTCCGGCAGTTGGCGTTAAATTGGAACGCAACGATTTAACGAAGGCAAATAGGTTTAGCTACTGCAGTGCGTTACACCACGTTCGAATTTCAACTCTCTGTGTTGAACTAAGCATTGAGAATCCAATAGAATGCATCGCGTGGCGTCAACAACGCGTCGCAAAAACACACTGTTGGATTTTCAACTCTCGGCGCTAAGCAGTGCGTTGAGGTTCCAGTGCCCGAAAAAATGCCGCCGCGAAGTTTTTACGTAAGTACGTGCGAACGTGGATTTACTCCTGTGCCCGTAATGTCATAGCAGCCTGCGGGGTAAGTAAGTAACACACAAATAAAGTGGCAATCGATAGTACCTAACGCCTTTCATTATGACATCCATTGCTTCATAGGTTTGAAAAATTCATAACGCGATGAACGTGGAACGTGAAGACATTGATATCAATTGCTACTTTGTTTGTGTTGCCCAGTTACCCATCCCACGGCGGAGATCCGGCAAGTGCACAAACCGCCTCGTAGGAGATCATGCGATACCCCCTGATAGCCCTGACCATCGCCATCGCCCTCTGTGGTTTTCGCCACATCGCGATGTTGCCGGCCGCCGGGTCAGAGGTCCACACCAGGACCCCGTACCCCCACATACGACCACCTACGGGCGGTGCTCGGGATCCCCACTTGCTGTTGAGCCGGGACACATCGTGGTATGTGACGACGGCGGCGGCGCCCGCCAGGGACCGTGAAAGACCACGGCCTCCGACTTGTTGAGGGCCACCTCCAGGTCCAAGAGCCGTATGCGGCCCACCACTGGTGAGACCGCAGCCGTCGCCAGCAACGCTGCCTCCCTGTGCGAGCTCTCCCGGGCCGTGACCAGCGTGTCATCAACATATCTTTTAAACGATAGACCTAATGATTTTCGATTAAATAAACGTAATATCCAATAACGTTATACGAAATAAGTTATTTATATTCAAGTTACTAGAGATTAGAGGAACAGGGTACAAAAGGGACAACGACCAGAGTGGTATCGTGTCTGGTGGACAACTGCTCAACGATTGATGTCGGGACGTTTTATTTGTATATGCTAATAGCGCGGTAAACACTTGCGTGATGCAGGATTTTGCGTGATGTCAGTGTAACGCGTATGTGGCGGTATATATGCCGCCACAGAACCACTTGACCAAAAAGCGAATCTTTGTACACACGGCTACATATCAAGCTATACATTTCCAGTACCTATAAGCTGACCACTCATTGTACAGACATCCTATACAATTCGAGATCAGCTTATACTGGAACTGTATAGCTTGATATGTAGCCGTGTGTATACTACCACCTATCAAAGTACAGTCAGGACACATTGACAAACTACGTCAATTTGCCTTAATAAAGCTATACTGTCAAAGAATGACAGTTGTGATTTGAAGATACGGGCAATGTAAGTTGGTAGCCAATTTGATAAACAATTAATTCCCTGATTTTACTTGAGATGTAGAGCAAAACGACTAAATGCTAATACCCGTTTATCTTGTTGTTGTTGTTAAAATCAATGTATTAAACAACTGTCTTATCAATGCATTTGTTATCAATTACAGCGAATTATGAGTGTATGATAATGATGATATTAAAGTAGCAAGTACCTATTGAATACCTTCAATACGCGAAACGAAAACATAACAGAACAGACACAAGAACCAAAATTTATACAGTTCGAAACATTAAAAGCTGCGTCCAGATATGTTATTTTGTCCGTACCGTTCCTCCATTCCGTATCCGCGTCGAGATCCATGAGCGCTTGTAGAACGGTACGGTACACAAAGCTACACATCAAGCTATACATTTCCAGTTTAAGCTGATCTCGCATTTCATAGGATTTTCGTACAATGAGAGGTCTGCTTATACTGGAATTGTATAGCTTGATATGTTGCCGTGTGTACGCGATGAACGGCATCCAAACTAGCGTTCTTGGATCGCGACGCCCATACGGAACGGAGGAACAATACGGGCTAAAGAACATATCTGTACGTCTACCATGAGTTTTTGTTGAAAAAATTACTAATAATCAGCCTATTATGTTCCCACTGCTGGGACACAGGCCTCCTCCCTGTGACCACGCGGGCCCAGTGCGGGTTGGACATTAAGAAAATAGTTGTACAATTGTACATGTATATCGACGGATATAGATAACACTTGACTGTTCTTATATTTCCCATGCAACCCACCACCTACTGGAAACACAAGGCTTACAGGGTGCCCACCTCAGAGTAGGTATTTACCCCTAAATTAAGAGGGTATTTTAGTAAAAGAAAATAGCTTTCGCATGCTTATTTACGGAATAGTCAGAAAAAATACGAGTGAAATCCATATAAGTTTTTGAGAAAATATCAAAACGAAAACGTCAGGAGCCTTTTTTAAAATGAGCTTTATTGAATGTACGTTCCGGTTGCGTTTTAGATTTATTTAGATCACTGTCATCAGTCCCTTATTTTGAAATCGCAATTAATCGATTTGATTCGACGAGTAGTCATCGATGATATCAATGTTTTTTTTTTTTTTATGAATAAATGATTTTATGTCTGTAAGTAGGTTTTTACAAACACTTTTACAAGTCAATCATATTTTAAAAGTAGATGAGATCGGCGTTTCCTATCTGACAACTCTGAGAAGAAAGGCCGAAACAAACTCAGAGGTCACAGGCTCTTTTAAAGTCCATACTTAATCTTGGTCAGGTCATGTGAAGACCTTGTGGATTGATATCTGAAATGATCTTTTGAGGAAAGAACCACACAGAATGAGTGGACTTGTCCAGTCAGTGCACGTATTTGTCAGTAATCATACAGCTCAACAAAGAACTTAGGGAGCACAACCATTCGACGAACATTACCAAAGAAAGGACATTTGGGTAGGCCGCATAAATTACTCAAACTGCCAGACCATGATTAAAACTAACTTTTTGAAAATAAAATAGACTGAGATATAAAAAAACAACAAATCCACACTGCCTTCACATTCACAATAATTAAAATATTATAATACTTTGAAAAGTACATTTTCATGTCATTGTATAGTATGTCAAAGTGTATAAAGATCCGAGAATAAACATGGTCAGATCATATGAGGACTCTGTAGACTGGTGTCTGAAATGGTCTTTTGAGGAAAGAACCACACTGATTTGAGTGGACCGTTCCAGTCAGTGCACGCATTTGTCAATCATGGTGCAGCTCAACTCAGAACTAAGGAGCTCAACGATTCGACGAACAATACAAAAGAAAGGACATTTGAGTAGGCCGCGTAAAGTACTCAAACAGCCATATCATGATTAAAACAACTGAAAGAAAAAAAAAAGAAAAAAACAATGACCCACATAGTCCTCACATTCACAAATTTAAAATAATATTATACTTTATACAGTAAATATATACATGTCATTGTGTATGTAAAAAGGTACAAAATATTGAAAAAATCATAAAATGTAATAAAAATATTAAAAAAAAAAATTCAACATCAAGATTGTCTGTGTAAATTTATTGGAGCAGCTCAATCCCAAGCCTTCCTGTCCTCAATATAGTCTTTGACAGTATAATAGGTTTTCTGGCATAATTTCCGCTTTATAAAAGATTTGAATTTATTAAGGCTTAGTCCTTGAATGTGGCTAGGAAGTTTATTATAAAACGTATACATTGGCATTTAAATGAGCCACCTATTTTCTTGAGCCTGGTAGTAGGAACAACAAATTTGTGTTTGTTCCTTGTATTTATATTATGGATATCACTGTATTTTTTAAATTTAATTAATATTTTTATGTGCATACAAAAGATTTTCATAAATATACTGAGAAGGCACAGTCATTATATTAATCTCTTTAAATTTGTCTCTGAGGGATTTTCTGGGACTTAGTTTAAAAATTGAACGAATTGCCCTTTTTTGTAAAACAAAAATTGTCTGAATATCGGAGGCATTTCCACACAAAAGAATATTGTACGACATCACACTATGAAAATAACTGAAGTATACTAAACGGGCTGTCTCTAAATCAGTTAAATTACGATTTTTTCTAACGGCGTGTGCTGCAGAGCTTAGTTTTTTTTGACAATTTATCTATATGGCGGCCCCATTGAAGCTTGGCATCCAAAGTTATGCCTAAGAATACTGTGGTGTTTTCGGGTTTCAACTATTCACCCTTTATAAGAACATTAGTTTCTGCTTGTCTAACATGAGGTATCGTAAACTCGTTTAGAAGTAGGTTATTAACATTAAACCAGTTAACTACTTTAGCAAGGGCGCTATTTACATTGTCAGTAACCAGCTGCTAACGTTTGACTTTAAATTAAAGTGAAGTGTCGTCTGCAAACAACACTATATCCTGATTATCCTTTATGAGGTAAGGTAAGTCATTAATATAAATAAGAAACAAAAATGGGCCAAGAATTGATCCCTGGGGGACCCCATTCTTACTACAGATCCAGGTGATCTTTTTCCGTTAACATCAACTCTCTGTATCCTATCGCTTAAGTAAGAAGGTGCAGTTTCCTGATCAATGTTTCATGAAGAACACAATCGAATGCCTTGGACAAATCGCAAAACATTCCCAAAGCATTGCATTTGTCCTCCCATGCCTTATAAACATGCCCTAAAAGTTCAACTCAGTCAGGTCAATCAGTAGTCGAACGACCCCTTGTAAAACCGATCTGTTTGGAATTTGCCTTTATTAAAAAATCTTTGCATTTGATCTGAAATATTTTTTTCAAAAATTTAACTAAAGGTAGGCACTGAAATAGGTCTTTAATTGGTAGGGTCTGATGTGCTACCAGATTTAAACAATGGTATTATTTTACTGTTTTTATAAGATCAGGAAACTCACCACGGTCAATACAATTATTAAAAATAACAGCTAAAGTAGATGCTACAATATTTGTAATAGACTTAGCAACATCCACAGAGTTACCCCATAGAACTGCGTTTTTTTTAACATTCAATGTGTGAAAGGTTTTAATTATATCTCTACAAGTGACATATTGGAAATTAAATTCAGAATCACAAACTGGAACGTTTTCTTTAAGTAAAGCTCTGCAGCAGTGGTCGATGAGATTAGAGATTTAGTAGTCGAAACGGGAATCTCGGCAAAGAATTTTTCAAAGGTCGCGGGGACTTGAGAATCCGATTGAATTAAATTGCCATCAATTGCAAGGCTGTAGTCACTATTTCGGTTGCATGATCTTCCCGTTTCGCTATTAATGATATTCCATGTCATTTTAATTACATTAATGCTATTTTTAATCTTTGAACTGAAGTAACGTGACTTGGCTATGCAACAAACTTTTTAAAATAATTTCGAATAATTTCTAACATACAAATTAAATTCAGGTGTTTATACAAGTCCGTTCATCATACAACTCATAAAGTCGTTTTCTACTTTTATGTATACCAACAGTGGCCCAATCACTGAAGGAAGCGTTACCATTAACCGGGAATGTCTTTGGAATGAAAGTTTTATCAAAGTGTATGCAATACATATTTAAAAAAGCATTATATTGATGATTACAGTCGTCATTAGTTGACAAAAGTGGTAAATTACTCAAAAGTTTAGTTTTAAATGTTTCTAAACGTTTAGTTGTTTTTGGCTTAACAGTGATATCTTTTTTGTTTATATTTGAAATAGTGATCAATTGTCCGCAATGATCTGAGTCTGTTAAATTAATAATTACTTTGTAAGTTGGTATAACATCTGTATAAATGTTATCTAGGCATGTGGCACTAGTGGGAGTTATTCCAGTGGGCTCCAAAAATTGATTAGCAAGATTGTATGACTGAAACAAACTTATAATTTTAGTACTAATCCCAGAGTTTTCTAACAAATTAACAATAAAATCACCACAAGTGATGATAGACATGTTTGAATTACAGGTTTTGTTTAACACTTCATCCATAACCTTTTCAAAACAATCATACAATCCTGAAGGAGGTCTGTACACACTTCATATAATGAACTGCTCCAATTCTATACAGGCTATTTCAATTGTCCGCTCAACAGAGAGGCTCACAATATCCTTACGGTCTTTAAATTTAATCTGGTTATTTACTAAAATTAATGAGCCACCATGTATAGCATTAACTCTGATGAACGAACTACCAACCTGGTGATTACTAAAATTGAACATGAACTGGTGGCTTTTAAGCCGATGTTCTATAATACAAAGAATATCTATATTGTTACAATTCAGGAATAATTCTACTTCTAAATCTTTGTTTAAAAAACAATTGAATGTTTTGATGCACCAGGTTGATGCTATTTATTTTTTTTACACACACATTTGATTTCTTATTTGCTTTCTTTACATTTTTGCAAGAGGCTGCCTCTATTGTCCTAATTTCTAATTTAAATTAAAATCAATGTCATGAATTGATTCCAAATTATTGGCAGAATAGTTTAAGATGTCATTGCATTGCTCAAAAGAAGCAAGTTGTGTAGCCAAATTCTTGGCTGTAATTGAAAAAAAATATGATAGCGACACACTCGACACAGCTATCTGTCTTTTGTGATAGTTAGAAAGATAGTACATAATAATATTATACCTATCTTTTGTCAAATACAAATTTCTACCAATATAATTGTTAGTATCTACTAGATGAAATTGATTATTATTTTGTCAGATTTATTTATTTTAAATCTTATGTTATTTGTTCCTGTGGCAAACTGTTACTATATGGGAATGTAAAAAAGACAATTTTTCTTAATTTAAGATTACACAATGTTTTCTAATATTGGAGAAATTCTCCTTTGTTAACATTTCCTCTATTACCCATGAAAATTATTAATGTAGTGATGTAAGTTTGTTTTACCAAAACCAACCCAAATAAAAACTTACAAATAAATAATCGATATCGAACATAATTGGGGAAATCGAAAAAGCAGAGTATAGAACCACTGGTGGCTTATTACACGCTTAAGTACCCGTATCCATAGCAACGCCAGTTCATGGAAATAACAGGCTAAGATTAATCTGGATACGAAGGCAGCAGGAAATTGAAAAACCGTGTCAATTGCGCTAGAGGAAATTGACTCCTACGCGATTTATCTATATCAGTATTTGAATGAACTGTACTTCATCAAAGAAACATCAAAGATATACATTCCAAGAAGCTGTTATTATTTAGGTGTCTACATAATTATAGTAAGTTAGGGGTTGGAAACTAGGGTTTGTGACTTTGTATTTATTTGTACACAGATAATATAGGAACTAATCGCTTAAAAGACTTTTTACAAAAAAAAAAAACAACCGACTTCCAAAAAAAAAAAAAAACAATACGAAAAATAACATTAATTTATGAAGTCGGTGTCTTTGGTTATGTATTTTCGTTTTTGCCACCGACTTCCTAAATAAAAGTAATTTTTCATTTTGTTGTGTTTTTTTTTAAAGTCCGATGCATATTTTTTTTCAGCAGTGCAGTGCTTAAGTAATAAAAAATCCAGCGAAAAAAAGCATCTCAAAGTTCTTTAAACTCTCGCATTCATTATGCTAGCGAGAATTTGAAATAAGTTATGCGTAGTTTTTCACAAAAGACAATTTAATAAAAGCGTACCATGAAACGCTTTTCAACATTTTCTGTGAATTGGGTTCGCGACGTCGCTGCTTGAGGAGCTTGGTGAGGGATGAGGGCTCTATTCCAGGAGTCCAAGACTAAACCAGCAGTGTTCTCCCGAAACTGACAAAAAAAAGACAATAGAGACACTGAAAAGATAACATTAGACTGTTGGAATTGTGGTATATATTGATTTACCTTAAAAAGTTAGATTGGAATCACTAACTATTTATAGAAATGTACAGAAAATGTAAGCATCTAAACAATAAACAGCATGTCGATTCAGTAAAATCTCACCGTGAAGAACTGCGTGAAGTGAGCTGTCAGTGTCATTCCGTCTTTGTCAATCCCCAGCATCAGTGGCACTGACAGCTCACGGGGACGTGCAACCTGTAACCATGAATTCAGCATATGGTTCTAGAACTCCTCGGGGTAGCGTAGAAGTTTTTCGTCGGCTACCCCAAAAATCTGTTGTTTTATAGGCAAATATAACACCAAGGTACGCAGTCAAAATAATAGGTCATTACCTACTAAATTGCCGTATATAATATACAGAAAGTGACAGTTTTTTTTTTCCATCAATCAAAATATGCACCCATGCTATCGGTGCTTCTCTGCCAGCGCTTTGGTGATTTTCAATGCCCTTCATGAAGAAGTCAGGTGTACGGGGAGCCAACAAACTCTTCAAAGGCATTTTGTACTGCCTCTCGGGTATTGAATTTTTTCTCTGCCAAGAAGTTTTGGAAAAAATAGAAGTCTGTGGGCGCAAGGTCTGGTGAGTACGGTGGATGACATAAACTTCAACCGTAGCGCTTGTAGCTTAGATACCGTCTGTTGTGCCGTATGAGGGCGAGCGTTGTCGTGTAGGAGCAACGGGGACGAGCGATTAACCAATAACGAGTCGTGCATGTAATTATTATTGCGAGCCGTTTGTGCGACATTGCTAACGCGACGGAACTCGAATTCCATAATTACTCGTATTATTATCGTGTCCATATCTATGAAAAAGATACAAATGTAGTGAAAACAAAACACAAATCCATAAACAAATGACTGAATTTAAAAATATAGCTTATTTTTTTAATAAAATTTATTTGAATTTAGAATTTATTGCCAGCCATACATAAATTACGTTCCAAATGACCAGTACTGTAAAACGGCAACTTCATATTTAAAGACCAATAAATAATAGAACAACATTTTTTTAAATAACGTTCAGAATCATGTAAGTACTGAATAGGAATGTAATAATATGTAACAGGATGCTGGTATTTTCCACAAATTGCTTAGAAGGATTGTTGTTAGTTTTGTGTGATTGTTTTGTTGGAAATCACGCACCACGCAATATCGCAGTCAAACATTTTCTTATAACTTAAAAAAATACTGAAATTGTCATCTTTCATTATTTCACAAACAAATTAAAAAACATGTTTATCATGGTTTACAGCTTACCAGAAAAATACTTATACCTAATATAATTTTAGGGAAAACAGTAAACAAGTTTTTTACTATTATCATGTACCTAGACAAAACTTAATATTATAATTTAACATATTTTCGTTATATGACCGCAATTTAGCTATTTGAGCAGTAGGTAATCAAGCTGGCTGAAGCGTATTATGTAAACAATTTGAGATTCTCTCTGTGAATTTATAATGCGAAGGTAAGGACTTGGAATTTCGCAACGATTTGTCAAAATGTGGATTAGCAAAAGAGCTTGTTATTAGCTTTACGTTAACGATTCTGAGAAGGAAGAAATACCTGCATAGTACGACACGGAAATCTCTAACCATTGAAAAAGATTTTTTGTACAGTCGGCATCGTGATAGCCTTACCACTTATAACAACAAAATCAATTTGCCTTCAGCTTCCACTCTAACCGGACGCAGCTGAACACCAGTTTTTGCATATATAGCGATTGCGTATCTGACCTCTACAACCCAGTTACTGGGTAACACGATACCGCTTGGTAAGACTGGATGTCATTCTTTCGGGATTCTGAATACCCGTAACGACTGTCAAAGATCCACGAATGACAGCCGGGACTACTTCTAACAACAATCTAAACTGACACTATAAAGGGAAAAGATTTTGTGTGGTTTGTTTGTTGCGCTTTCACGCTAAAACAGCTGAACGGGTTTGGATTAAATTTGTCTCAAGGGTAGACCATGACCTGCACCCTAATTGCGTAGCGCTCAATTTAAAACAATCTGAAGAATTTTGAAGGAAATTGCTAATCCATTACTTCATATGTTCGAAAAATTTGTCTGCTCAACAACGCAAATAACGCAATGAATGTTGTTGAACTGTCAAAGTGAAAGCGATTACTAATGATAGTGTGTTACGCAATTAGTCAGTTGGATTACGACTTAGGATACTTTTTTTCCCGATGTTCGCACGTGATTGAGACTTTAGGGTGAAACCGCAAGGCACAGCTAGTTAACATTGAATTGAAACATCACAGAGTTGAAACTGTCTATCACATACTTTAATAGATCTCTTCGTTTTATGACGTGGCGTGCTAGTGACATTCAACCTTAGGGTGGTAAAGCATTCACTGATATATTTTATGATGATGATACTTACGTGTAGTGTTTAAATTTTCCACCTTAGGGTGAATTTCACCAATGAAACTGAACGCAATTACCACATAAAATACGTTTAAGAGCTGTAAGTGTCATTGTTTTCTGTGGAATATTGACACTGACAGCTCTTGAACGCGGTTTAGATGTTCTAAACGCGCTCAGTTTCGTTGGTGAAATTCGCACTAAGTAAGGTACTATGTATTTTGTCTTTTATTTCATTTTCAGGATACTTTATTTCGAAGCCGAAACAAAGACCAATCGATGGGTAGTCTCTGGGAACGCCCTCTGCCCTTAGTAAGGAGCTGGCTGGGCTGGGGCTCTGAATCATAAATCAAATTAAGTCTTCTTTTTATTTCGTAGAGTTTTTGTTTTCGTTTACTTTTTTTTTAACGCGTAGGTACTATGTACCTAGATGTTTTTTTTTCTCTTAAATATGTCACCGCTTTGAAACTAAATTATGTCTGAAAATGCGGTGGGCGCCACCTTCAATTTACATAACATAACATAATCCGCCTATTATGTTCCCACAGCTGGGACACAGGCCTCCTCTCTGTGAGAGGGAGTGGGCCGTAATCCACCACGCGGGCCCAGTGCGGGTTGGCAGATGCATGTCTTCGAATTATTGGTTCTAAGACATGCCGGTTTCCTCACGATATATTCCTTCACCGTTTTGAGAGCAGTGGTGATGAAATATTGTACCCAAAGTAAAGCGCCTGTCTAGGTTCGAACCTACGACCTACAACTCGTAAGTCGCGGCCGTTACCACTGGGCCAACACTGCTATCGATTTAGTCGCAGTTATTTGGGTATTTAGTATTAGTGCAAGGTGCTATCCGTCGCATGCAAGTTTGATTTACAATTTGTAGGTGTGCCATGAATACATTATAAGCTATCGAAAAATTATTCCTTAAATAGTAGATAAATGGTTTGTTGCAGATCACAATTTTACGATAGTTTATAAAATAATGTTTACAATTATAGCTACGGTGTCATAAAGATATATTATGTAGATTCGCAAAACAAAATGACCCAATTATCTTCGGTGACAAGATAATCATGTTAATAGTGCATGCAGATTATTTCTCACTGTCATTCAATGCATTTATCAGCCGTACAACGTTATCCGTACGACTCACCGTTCCGAGAAACGCTATAATTATTACAAAACATAATACTTTACTTATTTATTTTCATACCAAGATAGAGTTACTTATACAATTTTAAATGTCAGATTACGTAATTCGGCGGATAATATTCGGAATGTTACTAACATAGTTTTTAAATGTGAAAGGTTAGTTCGCTTTGTAACATACCTAATGTCATTGCCTGCATTCCCCGAAACTATAGGACTGGGCTGGGAGCACCCAACATTTGAAATTCCATGTGTGAATATCCATGGGGGAGTGCCTTTACAGCCAGGACAGGCCCACTCAATGTCTTTCCTCAAAATACCATTTCAGACACAAATCTACATTGTCTTCACATGATCTGACCAAGATTATGTCTGGACTTTAAAAGAGACTGTGACCTCTGAGTTTGTTACGGCCTTTCTTCTCTGAGTTTTCAGATAGTAAACGCCGACCTAATCTAATTTTTAAATATGATTGACGTATATTAGTGTTTGTGCAAACTTGCTTACAAAAATAAAATCATTTATCATTTAACTGGGCACGAATCCAGACTCGGGGCTGCTACTGAGAGATTCCTGATGGAAAATCTCAAATAGCACTTTGCTTTTTTAATAATTGAGGTCAAACCTAGGCCCCAATAATACGGCCGATGAATCATGGCCGGTGTGAACCTATGCTCTCCGAACTTTTGCGCAAGTCACCACTTGGTTTCAAAAAAATATTTTTGCGCAGGTTTCTGCGCTAAGTCGGATCAGAAATGATTCATTGGCTTAATGTACGAGGCAGTCAAATCATTTATTCGTTTTAAGTTCGTGTGTGGCATACTTTTCGAACGAATAGGTAAGTACCTAATTTAAAAATTTGCATAGGCCGACGGAATAATTACTCGTTCCGATAGATTCATGAATAGGTATCAGACGAATATTCATACAAAACTTATTTACATTCAAATACATAAATATTAATAGAATCCTTTCTTTAGCACTTGCAGAATCGAAATAGATCCATCAAGACATTGCTTCAATGATGAACGCTGATATATCTGCAGCAGCAGTGGCGTAACTACTATGCAAAGTAGTGTGGTCAGTTCCGTCGTCAGCCGGACATCTGCCAAGCCAACAAGGCACCGGCCTAGAGCCTAAATCGGCGAGAGGATTGGAGGATTACATATTAGCTAAAAAGAAAGCGTGCCCGTTATTTAAATTTATCCAGCTTTGACTTTGACTTCACTCATGATTAAACTTACCCGTAGTTTCGCTTAAATGGATCAATATCCGATCAAATTGAATTCCTGATCGGGATAACGTGAAAACGTTTGGGCTGGCGCGATTTTCTGCATTTTTCCGAACTCCGTAACATTTTGAATCAAGGGGATTGTTTTGAAATCCTTTCCTTAAAAAAACTTGTAGGTGTTTAGGTAGGTGTACTTATCTTCATAATTTTCTGGAATTAAGATAAAAATATTTGGGTAAATGAGAAAATATTACCTACAGAGGAGCCTAAAAAAGCCTATATAGGTTTGCGTTACTTTGCGAGGGGTTACGTCCATTAGGTATGGGGTTTCGACTATTTCCCAAAGGAAAAGAGAGACTTAGTTGTAGTTGTTAATGACGCCATCGTTGTTCAGTGCAGTAGATACGGCCGCATCCTGGATCATGGATACGGCTGCCATTTTTCGAGGGACAGAGATGGAAATTAGTCTCGTATCAACGCGTGCCCTGGATGGTCGCTGACTGCCACCGCTGTCTTCAAATATCGCAAATAATCGCTGCGATTCGTGTAAAATACCATCGCCTTAAACTGCTCTAACATATAACTGCGGACTCGTCAAGAGATTCGAGTCCAATTTCAAGAAAGAATAAGTAGATAAACTCAGGTGAGTGGCCTAACTATTTTCTTCTGAATCGAGATTGGTGTTGTTGTCTCAAACACTATGTTATATTTTAAAAGGGTTACCCTTTTAAAATAACCCATAATCCTTTACGCCCATAGTAATCGGTAAATTATGTCAACTCAAACTCAAAGCATTTATTTCAAATAAACCAATTACAGGCACTTTTGAATTGTCAAGGGGTCGGTCAGTCAGAAATATGAAGCTAGTTGCCTATTCCAAAGCGAAGTAGGTACCTATGGAGAAGAACGGGCAAGAAACTCCATGGATACTCTTTTATATAATATGGTTACAGAAAATTTGTTTCATCAGTCTTGTTGAAATTATACATGTGAGAACGATATAGAACGACGTGCACATTAAAAGCGTCCGTAATTAAAAACATAAAATATTAAAAAAAAAAAATTTGGAACTTGTACAAACAAACAACCGTGGCAGCCAAGAGATGATCAGTCCCCACTGGCGGCGCCCGTTCACGAACATGACGTATGGATCAGCACCATTCAGCTCAACCATTTTGAAGGGAACTTAATGATCCAACACACACGCACAAGCGACACATTTGATTGAGCGTGATATACTCTCAGCCGCCAGGGCACATTCAAATCAATGACAGACGTGCCCCGTATAGGGTAGCTATACAGTAGGTACATAGTGCTCACACGTGTTCTTTGTAATTATACAATATTAAAAGATTGAATATATACAGTACAAAGATAGTTTTTACAATCTTCAGCAGCTCCAACAATATTTCCGAATGCTAATCAATTGTTTATACGACCTTGTGGAGCAGAACCAGAGTTGAGCCAAGCATTTTTGTCAGAGATGTAATCCCCCAACTTATAATATGTTTGGCTGCTTAATGTGCGTTTGATACAAGTTTTAAACTTCATTTCATTCAGTTGGAGTATGTGGGGAGGTACTACATTTTAAACAGTACCCCATGAAGGATGAATCTACTTTAGCCAGCCTGAAACCCGATTGAACCAATTGGTCCCTATATCGTTTATAGTACTATAGTTGTGTCTTTCACCTCTTTTACTAAAAAGATTAAAGTTGTTCCTTACGTAAATGATAACCATTACTGATCTATTCGAGCCGGACATATAATTGCCCCGCTGTCCATTTTTTTATTGTACAATACTGTCCGGTTCATACTCTGATCCGCATCCAAGTCGTGTTGATTTGAATGATTATTTATTTAGGTAAATACCAACGTATTAGATACTGGCGCGTCAAACTTTTGATTACATACAACCTGATACTGAGCTGAAAATTGCAAAACTTAAGAAAATCTTAAAAACTGACAGGTGTCAAGAACGATTCTCTCGACGGCCGCACTGTACTTAGCTGTAGTCTTTGTTTTCTCACAGCTATAACATTACCACCTAAAATAATATTCCACATAATAGTACCTACTTACTTAAGCTTCTGAAGGATTAGGCACCTGTTCAAAGCCCATTCTCTTGGGTACCCATCCAGCCACAAATTTAGCCCATTTATCCTTTTTGTCTCTGATTAGATGGCCCGCCCATTTCTATTTCAGCTTTTTTATATTGTATGATACGTCCGCTATTTTTGTTTTCGCTCTGATATGTTTCAAGCTTAATTTACCTTTCTCATAACATTAGGCATACTTCTTTCCATGTTGTGTTGGCATGTTTACATGTACATAATGTTTTAGTGTTTTGCTTTGTTAAAGCCCATGTTTGGCATCCGTAAGTCATGGTAGGAAGTACACACGAGTTGAATACTTTGCTTTTTAACGTCAATGGTATTGACTGATTCTTTGTGACTTCTTTTAGGGACCAGTATCACTTCCATGCTACATTTACTCTGTTGTGTACTTCTTTAGACGTATCGTTTGTAGGAGATATGATCTGTCCCAGATAAGTGTATTCATTCATCTACAAACTCGATAAGATCATTGTAGACCCGTATGGGGGGTTTCGAACGATAAGACATCAATTTAGTTTTTGTTAAATTCATCTTCAGGCCTACTTTCTGGCTTTCCTCTACAAGTTGTCCGAGCATAGTTTGCAGTTCATCCGGGTTATCAGAAATTATAAGGTCGTCCGCAAATCAAGGTGATTCAGTATTACTCCATTTACCCTTATGCCGTAAGTTGACCATTCTAGGATTCGAAACACAAGTTCTAACGTTGCTGAGAACAATTTAGGTGATAAGGGATCACCCTACATGACGCCTTTTTTTAATAGGGAATAGTTCTCCCAGTCTTTCCGTTTTAATTTTCGCGGTCATGTTTTTGTCGATGTTCCGTATAAACCGAATACATTTTCTAGGTAATCCTTGACTAGCCAGCGCTTCCCAAATCTTTTTGTGTTTTAGAGAATAAAAAGACCCATCACATAGCCTTTAACTACGCATTCGGTACATCAAAATAAGTAACATAGAACAAAAATAATTTCTGGGCAACGAATGTCATTTTTGATGTGAACAATCGAAAAATGTTTACAGTAGTGCACAACGTAACGCACGCAAATCATTGTTCTTATGGTTGCATGCAACGAACGGTACAGGGATCGTGGGGGTAAATAAAGTTGCATTAAAAACTTGTTTTCGTAAAAAAATACGTCAGTAAAAGTTGTAATTTTGACCTTCGTTAATTCTCGATCGCTGACTGTTCTCACCGCCCGCCGCGAGTACTCGTTTGTTGCAGCAAACAGACCTGTCAAATACTGTACTCGCTCAGCGACGCTCGCTTGGAGGGTAGAATAGTCGGTTGAAGACTCACGCTTGGTACACGCAACAGCGAGTTACCTATCGCTTGTCGCCGTTGCGCCCTCGCTGTTCGTTTCTTGCTAACTCTTTTTTGTTGTGCCTCATGTAGGTAATATTATCTGCCTACCTGCAGTTAACTAGGTATTATACCAACATAATCCAACAGCATTTTCACATTCTGCACCGAACGTAGTCTGACATTGCACGAGCGTTGCGGAGGTATCATCTTCGAAACAGGTTTTTTAATTTTCAGGCTTCACTATGTAACGACGATGACGACTGTTAGCCAAAACCGACGCTTATCCCACTAAGATTCAATATGAGTCGATACTACGTCATATTGTGAATCACGATGGCTCAAACAGTCAACAAAATACTACTTGCAGAGCCAATTTACGCCATTATATACTTGCTTTTACAGGAAATCATCGTACGTAACGCAGCAATTAAATGGTTACGATTCCTCGTAAAATATTGCATCATCTTTTCTTATTTAAGTCGATTGTAAGAACTGCAACTAAACCGATAATTTACTAGAAGAGAAAAAAGAAATTGATAGAAAGAAAATACGTTTAATTGCGGAATAACATGACGCAAATAAAAAACACAAAAAAGAACAAATTGGGAGAAAATAAGCGTCACATACACGCAAAACGGGCATCGCTCAGCATAATGCTACAAACCTATGCTAGACAGAGGCATGGCGCTGATTTTTTGCGACAGCCGGCGTTGACGTCAACCGGTACAGCATACAATGAGATACAAAATGTAATTCTTTTCTCAATTAAAATTTTAAAATTATTGTTATATTTTAGTAGACCGTACGATACGTAACATGGCATGGGAGTAAAAAAGGGGTGTGGCTGTGTCGTGGACACGGCCGTGTGTTTTTCGTGAACGTAACGAGTAACACATTTTTTGGTGTTTATAGGTCGTGCTACTACGTGGCTTCAATGTGGGCAGAAACCACAAAAGGTCACACATATCGCACCTTTATTATGCCCAAAAATATTGTTGCCAAACGTAGTAGTGAAACGTGCATTAGCTGCTGCCCAATGTGTCTTCATAATCGGCGATCGCACACAATCGATGTCTACACAGTCCGGTGTTGATATAGAAGCGATTACATCATCCATTTGCATAGGCTCGGCCGCTCTAGCTGCAGATGTCCTGGTGATATCGTTGATCCGTTCAGACGCCTTCTTTCTTTTACGTTCCCAGCACCGCGTTACTCTGTCATATGGTGTTGTACGGCTATCACTGGATTGCTCTTGAGAAGCCCATTCCAACCGTATACGATCACTACATTTTGATTCGGCTTTTTGACAAGTAGGGCTGACATTATATTATTATATATACTGTACTTTTACTTTCATACCGTATTTATTTAAATCAACTATTTTACACTAATGGTTTATATACAATCGACAGATCTTAACCTGAGCTGACGATTCAAACTCAAACGAGCTCGTCAAAGCTTCACAAGGTGTACATTTATACCAAACGCAAAGTATGTAACACCGCGAAATTACCTCAAAATATGATTGCCTTAATTACCGGCGCCTCCCCTTACAACGCGCGTGGTCCGTCACAGTCCTGACTCGACGTAACAAATTCTTTGATTCTATAGCTATCGAGTGGTGTAATTATATTTTGGATGTAGATGATAGTTATGTAGCAGCAACACCAAACTGTATCCGCCCGGTTTTGGTATCATCAGTTTTATTTAATGGCATTCTAGTATTACTTAAAACTTTATGGTTATTACCCGTACATGTCCCCAACACCATTTGTGTTAGGTATGGTGGGATGCCAAAGTTTGGAAGTAAGAAGAAATCTTAATTCGTGGTCCCCACTTTAATTCTTCGTTTCCTTAGACATACACTTCGCCCTCGCCAACGTCTTCTATTCTCAATACCTCAAACCAGTACCATGACCCTCAAGACCAGTCCATTGTATCTAGCCCTGATCCACATTAACAACATTTTGCTGAACGACGAGTCCTTAGATGTCTTTGCGAGTCCTGAACTGAGATTCCTGAACACTGCTATTCCACCAGCATTTCCACTTCCAGTGCCATCTCCTTGCAGTAAAAAATTGAATTGCATCTTGTTATTAATAAATTTATTTCAATATTATGTCAATTCCATGTTTGGCTCGTTTCATCTAATTTTGTCTAATGTTATCTCATTTTAGCAAATCATACTTTTATCTTTTACATTCCTTATATACAGATGTTACTACTCCATCACTGAGTTCACTACTGATACACGGAGGTAGATAATGATGATAAAGCTGAAGAAGTAGGTAAGCTTTTGAATATAGAAAAAAGCCTGGAAAACCTTTTCACGGTAGTAATTCAAGGAAAAATTTTTTTCTCCTTGACCTTTCATTATTTAAAAGGCCTATGCCCTTCAGTTAATTGAAATGAAGAAAAAAGTAGGCAAACCAAATTAAAATCAGGGAAACACTTGGAAGAGAACATTATACTTTAATGCGAACGCAATTAATTAATATATATTTGGTTTGAACTTAATTAAAAATATAATCAACAATCATAAAATAGAGATTTGGCGTTCCTCGGAATTAGTTATCACCGTCAATAATGAGAACAAGATTGAATGGACCATTCCAAGAACATACTATTATGATAAGATATAATACAAATGTACCAGTAATACCAAGTAATAAGCCAATTTATTAACACTTCTCAGAATCAGTATCATCATGTTAATAATGGACGAGTTTCGATTAGACATCCGATTTGGACATAAAAACGTATATTCATTGTGTACTCAATTACGTCACGAGATACTGATACGTTATTTAGTTTATTTTCGTTCCAAGAAATAATAATATCTTAGGACTGTACAGATGAATTTAAATATTTTATGGATTGGTTATTTATTCCGATGGTTAAATTTTTTCTCTTAAAATGCGACTTTAGTTTTAACACACGCTATACACATCACATCATCTTCAATAATATGAAAGACGTACTTGAACATAGATCTTGACTAGCCAAGTAGCCATCCGTTAATACAAATATTACCAACAATCTCACCGTGAAGACTTGTGTTGAGTGACCTGTCAGTGTCATCCCGTCTTGTCACTGACAGCTCACTCCGTGCTCACTTCATCTAAGTTTTCACGGTGAGATGGTTACAGAATAGCACTAATGAAACAGTCCTAACAAGTTTTCAACTTTTCAGGTTTGCCTCCATCTCATTTACCTGCCTACATTATTTTGGCCCCGTGGATGCTCTAGGCTAAATAACGCACGGGTCGATCGAAGGTTAAGGTACTCTTGCCGCAGTCGGTTCGTGGATGCGTGACCATCCATTAGGTGTGAGTACTATGTACTATGGAGCTACCATTTACCGCGTAATGTCTTATTATATTGACTTGAATGTGCCCTGGCGGCTGATAGTATGTCATGCTCACTCAAATGTCTCGCTGTCGGTGGCGCGTGTGTTGGATCATTTAGCTACCTTCAAAATGGTTGAACTGAATGGTGATCCATGCGTCATAATCGTGAACGGGCGTCGTCAGTTGGGACTATAGTGCTATTCTGTAACCATCTCACTCACCGTGAAAACTTACTTAGTGAGCCGTCGGTGCCACTGGTGCTAGGGATTGACCAAGACGGGATGACACTGACAGCTCACTCCACGCATGTGATTACAGTGAGATATTAACAGAATCGACACGTAGGTCATCTCTTAGCTGCCACGACTTATTTTAATCATTTATTTTTTGAATAGTTTCTATTATTTTTTTTGCTGCAATCTGGACGCTTTTAACGTGTACGGTTTTTGTACATCGTTCTCACGTATAGGATCAACAATGATGATGTAACTAATATATTTGTAAGAACAATATTATTTAAACGAGTGTCCTCGGAGTTTCTTGCCCTTTCTTCTCCATTGGTACCCTACTGCGCTTTGGAATGGGCGACCAGCTTCATATTTCTGACTGACCGACTCCTTGACAATTCAAAAGTGCCTGCAAATGGTTTAATTGAAATGAATGCTTTGAGTTTGAGTTTTTAGTACGAAAGCACACTAAGGCGTTAGTCCCAGCTGTCATTCGTGGATCTTTGCCAGTCGTTACGGATAGTCAGATGCTTGACAGTCTGACAACCAGTCTTACCAAGGGGTATCGTGTTACCCAGTATCTGGTTTGTGGTGGTCAGTCATAGGCAGTCGTTCTATGTTAAGCACTGGTATTAGAGTTGGGAAAAGACTAGGAACATAGATTTTTTGCGTGCATGGAATTGAATGAATATAATATGAATGAATGAAAATAACATGAATGAATTAAATTTAATATGAAGTATAAAATTATGTCACATATACAACCTGTTTTTTTTATATCCCATAACTCTAGGGTATGATTGAGACCCTATCAAAGAATCAACTGGCATATGAATTATGTTTCAATCATCCCTTTCTTTTTCTTTTCCATTTTTCATACAAAATAATTCGACAAAGTCACGATGTAAAACACCCTTACGTGAAATATGACAACGTCTCATTTTCTTAGCTTTAATTATGAATGATTGGTTTGATTAAAAAGAAATTACTCGTATTTATCAATGAAACTTAGTTATCTACACACATTTTATTATTGATGATATCTCCGAAACTATGCATTTTTGGATCACCTATTTTAGGAGTTTTAGTATTTTTTTTACCAACAGAACTACTATATAACTCTAGAGTTATGGGATATAAAAAACAGGTTGTATTTTTAGGACAAAGGTCGTCCGCAGCCGAAGTCGATCAATGAAACCTCACGAGTTTCAAAGCTTTCATCGAATCTTGTTCGAATCTCAAAAAAATTCAGCAATCGGAAAGTCATTAATCTTATATCGCAGATTTTTTTACTGATATTACACCACTGTTTACATCATAAGTTTTTATTGTACCAAAGCATGTAATGTGGACCGATGATGTCGTAATTTTGCCAGCACGCCGCGCCGTCTATCCTTCCTACTGATGCAATGACGTTGCCTACGAATACAACCGTATCTTAAAGTAATAGGTATTGTTAGTAGGTAAAATATGCAAATCAAACATGTGACGTCAGAACACCGAGTCTGACACAGTCCATTACACATCACTACCTTCGTAATTTAAGATTATCTCAACAGTAAAATGAATTTAGTTATATATTTAAACTTTTCGAACACAAAAAGGTACTAACGGACTTTCTCACACCACACTTACATTATTACATGGCATCCTTATAATGTTTACAACCATACATTGCAACTAAATGTTCACAATATATTTATGGGGATCAAATGTTATCCGAGATACAGGTTTACCACCTAGTTCGGATGCTTAGAGTCCCAAACTATGTATATTACAAACTTTCAACTATTATTTAGTGTATAAGTATTGTCTTTATACAATTTTGTAAAACGTGTTCTAAATTTGGTGAATAAAAAAAACAAAAAGACTGCACAGTAAGTAAGCTGAATTTGGTCGAAGAACCGATGGCCGGTGGAGCAGACAAGTCCTGCGGTCTAGACCACGTACCTATGGGAAGCACCCCAGCTACATAAACAGACGACCTTTAAAAGGTGGCTGGGACAAATTGGATGAGGAAGGCGGAGGACAGGATGGTGTGGCGCAGCCTGGGAGCGACCTATGTCCAGCAGTGGACAGCGATACGTCAAAGCCCGTTGCCACACATCTTATCATGGCCGTCACTGCGGCCTTTATGTAATGGCCACGGCTTTCTAGGAAACTGTAGCCTCACACAGAAATCTGACTTTCCTCATTCCGTGAGGAAAATGTAGGGAAAGACCAAGGACGCGAATTGTGTGAAAGATGATATGTCTAGCACGTGTGGCATGAAACGAGTTTTGTCGACGAAAGAGGAAAGACAAAATGACAAATGAATAAAATTAAACTGACATTTTGTCTATTCTTTCATTGAAAAAACCCGGTGATGCAAGTCGTGTAGACAGAGCATGATGACGTGCGTGATGGTGAATAGATAATGTGTGGAAGAAGAAAGAAACCCAAAGAAAAAAGGGATTTAGACAATGGTAACAAAAATGAAAAATGCCGTATAATTACCAAAATTTTTTATTTTTTTAAATTCAAAAACGAAATAAGAAATCGTTCGAAAACAATTTTCGACTGGTTGACAGCTAAAGGACTATCACCTAAATCTAAGGACAATCTAAGGCTAAATGACTATTTATTTAACTCCACATCATGAATTATCATCATCACATCATGAATAACTTACATAATTTAATTCGAAAAGCAATTTTTATGAATGAAAGCAATTTACTTTTATTACTGTTACAGCCTGTTTCAGAGTCAATATAAAATACAGACTATATTTATATGATAATATTCATATCCTACTTTATGAATCTTGATTATTCAATGTTGATAGATGACTGTAGGTAGATTGGTGCCTTTTATCAAAAGCGTATAGTTGAACGTCACAGTTCGCGGAAAAGTGACTAAGTAAGTATTATCTTTATGATACATTATTTTAAAACAAAGATTGTTTAGCACATCTCGAACGACCGCTTCAGAGATTGGTGTTTGAACTGCGGGTATTTGAGTAGGTTACATAAAGTAGCAACAGATCGCTATACCTTTTATTTTGACAGTTGACAACCACGTTCATTGCGTTATTTACGTTGTGAGTAGGTGAATTTTTCAAACCTATACAGCAATGTATTAGTAATTTCCTTCAAAACCCTCGGATTGTAATTGAAAGTTTGTTAAGCAATTACGTGCCGGTTTCCTGGATCTATGTTTAATGTAATTGCGTCGATAGATAAATGTATAATTGGCAATGAATATATATAATTGGATGCCCGCAAGCCCTTGTCGTGTTTGTTTGAAAACGCTAATCTCGAAAAGTGGTGAACGGATTATATTCAATCTCTCGGAGAGTTTGTGTGTGCGATGTTGTACAATATGTTATATAAAGTATTAACTAGTCCGCTCTGCACGATTTTGACTGCTTGACAAAACATCGGTGGTATTTTATAAATGACTTATATTTACCTAACTTCAATACGAGTATGAATGTATTATGTGCCTCGTTGGTCTAGTGGTCGCAATCGCCACTGCTGAGCATGAGGTCCTGGGTTCGATTCCCAAGTCGGGCAACGTGTAATTGGGTTTTTCTATCTGGAATTTCTCAGTAGCAGCCCGAAGTCTGGATTTGTGCCCGGTAGATGGCAATAGGCTCGCCCCCTATTACATGGGACTTAAACATAACTGGCGAAATGTGGGTGTGCTATAGGTACACCTCTGCCCAACCCTTCGGGGAAACAAGGCGTGATGATGTTATGTTATGTATTATGTAGGTTTTGTGCACATATACCTTCCGGAATAAAAGCTCTAAATGATGGTGAATATACCGCATCAAAATCAGTTGCGGAGTTTAGAAGAAGTTGAAGAGGCGCCGCGGCGTCCTCACCTTCCGCCTGACACCGGTCCTCACCAGACACGGTTGTTTCGGGAGGTACCTGTTTCGAATAAGGCGGGAGGAAACGCCCGGTTGTTACCATTGTGTGGATCGCCCAGAGGACAAGGTGGGGCCTACGGTGAAGGTCTGCCCAGCTTGGGCGGAGCACCGGAGTGACCTCGCGGCGGCGATCTCTCGCGTCCGGCCCTGGTCCAGGCCATGGTCCAGGCCATGGTACGGAGCCAGAGGGAATGGAATGCCGTCACCTCCTTCTGCGAAGAAGTAATGCTTGCGAACGAGGAGGCGGAGCGCGTGAGGGAGAGAGCCTTGCACCCTCACGCCCCTAGTCGCCGCCGGAGACGCCCTGGGCGTCGGGAATCGTACGCCCAGGGCGTAATCGACCACCGTGGGCGCGGGCTTGCGGACGGCGAGCAATGGGTAGCTCGCCGTCCGGTAGGGACAGGCCCGAGTCGCCGGCGCGTCGTGTTCCACGCGCGCGCATCAAAGAGATGTCAGCACTAAATAACGGGGTCTGATAGGGCCGACGCCTCAGGGTCGCGGATAATTCGAAAGAGTTACCGTGGCCCTGGCACAGGCAATTGAAGGAACACGGTTGGGTTTTAGTCAGTAAAGTCTGACTCGCCCTCCCGCTCCACCCATTCTCACCCAGAGCGGGAGAAGCCATTTGATGATTTACACCCAAAAAAAAAAAGTGGTCATTATTACTTGTTATGCACCTAGGGCATTGCATGACGACTATTTCTCGACCGAAGAATAGACAAAAATTACATTGAAATCTGTTTTTTCGGTCGAGAAATAGTCGTCTCTTAGAATGTACAAGAACCGACCGCGGCTGTTCCTGCCTTGCCACCGAGACTCACCGCCACGCCGTAGTCCATGTCCCGCCTACCCTTGCTCGACCCAGCCCGTGCCGCTGAGCCTGTCGCTTTAAATTCGCGAACCTTTCCCTTACTTCCCCCAGCGACGTCCTAAGCCGAGGTCCGTCCCTTTAGCGTGTAGCGTGTTTTTTGTTTGTTTTTCAAGCAGGCCCATTCAGCAATAAAAAACAACTGAACAACATTCATATGCCAGTTTCTGCCATTGCTCTACGTTCAACAAAACTACAACCGACGTTTCGACGTAATGCAGAATGCCATATCTGAAAATATAAAATAAAATATCTACATGTAGAGTTTTAGAGGTTTCTGTGTTACAAAGGGGGTCGTCCATATTTTTTGTGATAGGACACACCGTTTTCGAGATATGAGCAAAAAAAAGTTAAATTACCGTTTTTGCACGTCTGAAGTCGAAAAAGTGAATTTTAGTTCACGCCAACTAATTTTATTCCAAACCTTTTTAATCGCGATTAAAAATAATCAGATTCATGTTCAGATTTAGTTAGACAATCAAAGTTTTTGGTGAAAAACGTAAAATGCAGAATAGCAAAATTGCCATTTTCACTAAACTAATAACTCAATGTCATCTAGTGCTGTCAAACTAAAATATAGTTATGTTGTGTCACTTTTGTCAATTTCAGAATGGAAAATCGTCATTTGACAGGATTAAACCAAATTTTAGTGACTTTTGGTCTAGTTTAGAGGCATTTGTGACAAGAGAATCGGCACCACTAGCTCGGTAATTAAATTGCCAATTTGCAAGGTTATTAAAAAAAATCGTTGGTGATAATATATTATATTATAACGCTTCACGTTCAATTCGTTTAGCAAAATACCAACTTGCAACAAAAAAAACGTTATAATTATACACGTGTTTAAAGTTTTCCGTAATAATACAAAACACTAGAAGAACAAAATACTGACAACAAAACAGTCTCATTAAAATTTAATACGTTCCACAATGAAATTTTTCCACGTGTATGATTTTAGATGAAAAGAAAATATCAACGAAGTAAGTGCATTTTCACCGGCCGTTTATTTGAAGATCATGTGTGGAAGATATTTTATTAATTTAAATCTTAATTTTGTTAGTTTAAATCTTAATTTTATCCTTTTGCTGTGCCTTTACAGGCAAGGGCGGACCCAGGATATTTTTCTGGGGGCGGACGGGCAAAAAATTAACAATAACTGTTAGAAATACAAGTTCAAGTATGTTTATGATGGTTTATGAAATTGTCAAAACAATAGAAAAATGTTATGTTCAGTAAAGACAGTTTTCTTTTATGTATTCAGCACTTAATTAGCGCCCATTTTTACCGCAACGTCTTGATGGATCTCCACAGTACACAAAAATACCGTCTGGGAGGGGCACGTGCGCCCGGCCCCCCCCCCCCCCTTAAACCCTCCCCTGTTTACAGGGTCCAGTTTTGTACCTAGAATAAAGTATTATCTGTAACATCTTTTTACAATATGGAATGCAATAAATAAATGAATTTCAATATGAATAGATGAGAGTGACAAGAACAACAGGGGATTAAACTTTTATATCCAATCCTATTTTCTACCCCATTCGGTGTTATGGGGATTTCTATAGACGACATCCATTGATGCGCCATCAGCCTGTCTGCAACCTTATTATTAAAACAAAGACGAAAGACGTGACGTCTACGGGACCTTGTAGGAGATGAAAACGTCCTAATAGCTCATTAATTTCAGTACAATTTTCAAGTAATTTTCGTTCCGAGAATTATATACGTAGGTATATTCTCATTCCTGGCAAAACAAAATATTGAGTAAATAGACTCGAGTACGAAATAACAATCAAATTCCGACGAAATACAATACGGGCAATATTTCTTAGAACTTTTGCATTGTCCGTTCAATATGGAATCATGCCAAACGTTCGCCAAACCACAATTTATTATTATCCCTTGAATCAAGGTGTTTCTGCTTACACCATAAAAAAGACATGATTATATTTTCCATACAATATGCCTTACATCAGATGCCTTACAACAGAACAATACATTCTAATAAATTCGAAAGTAACTCTGTCTGTATGTAGGTATTTACTGTGTACCTTTTCACGTTGCCTCGTTGATCTAGTGGTCGCAAGAGCTACTGCTGAGCATGAGGTCATGGGTTCGATTCCCAGGTCGGGCAAAGTGTTATTGGGTTTTTCTAGAATTTCTCAGTAACAGCCCGGAGTTTGGATTTGTGCCCGGTTGATGGCAATAGGCTCGCCCCCTATTACATGAGACTTAAGCATAACTGGCGAAAAGTGGGTGTACTATAGGTACACCTTTGCTTAACCCTTCTGGGATTACAGGTTGCCTTATTGGTCAAAATCAAAATCAAAATATTTTATTTCACATAAACCTACGTGGGCACTTATGAAACGTCAGAATCTAGGTGCACGGTTCCAATTGGTCGTTTCCTATGAAGAAGAGCCGGCAAGAAACTCCATGGTTAAACTTTTAAAAATATTTGTCGTTTACAATGTTTTTTAATTACAGTGTTAATAGGTATGGGAGGACAGTGTAGGCCTGTCAACAAGTACCATATGTTAAACAAACAGACTATGGTCTATAAATTTACAATCTACAAGGCCTACAACGTTCTCACATTTACAAATTATAAAATAATCTAATAAAGTAAAATAAAACACTAATTAAAAATTGTAGGTATATAATGTCAAATAATGATAATATTATGTCAGAGTTATGTAAATGATGGTCAGCTCTTGACTTCGACCTAGCCTAATGGAAAGTGATGGATGAGGAAGATGGAACGAGCGAGCTCAGAAGATGCCTATTCACTCTTTCTTTGAACGCTGTCGCGTTGTTACTGCTCTTATCCTAGACCATACGATCTCAAAGTGGGCCATAACGACCCCTCGTGGGCGTTTGAGTCTTTCAGGGGGCAGCAGAAGACCCAGAGAAATTTAGGAGGCGTTGAGATCAAATACATTGTTCGGGGCAATAGCTGTTTCAGATTCACGACAGGTGTCGTGAAGATGTAGAAAAAAAACTCGAAGGTGGGCAAAATAAGGTTGAGGACCTACATGTCCTAGACTGTAGTTACATACATAATATCAGAGTCAAAAAACATATTATACGTACAACACAAAACATATTTTACATATTATGTATATGGTACACAACTGACTACCTCCAGTATTGTCTCCCCTTCTCCCTTTACTCCATCCAAAGGTTGTCTGTGAAAGATCGCTTTTAGCGATAAGACCGCCCTTTTTGTCACTCAATGTAAAATTTCTACATTAATGTCTGTAATGTATAAGGTGTGCTTCATAAAGAGTATTCATTTATCTATCTATTATATCCGCCTTATAATTCATTAAAGGTTTATTTCCATTCCTGACTTTGCCACTAAAAACTAGAGAACATGACGTAGTGGGACATTCGGCGACACAAAACGAAACCGGTAGGTCATCATACTCATCATTATCTATCTACTATACCGCGAATCGTAGCAGAGTGATAATCGGACGTCGCTAAGCCGATTACGTATTTCTCCAAGAGAAAAATGCCTCGCCACACAATCTTTCTGATAACGGAGATCCCAACTCGTAAAACCACAATATGAACCAACATTATCACTACAAAAAAGCCATTTCCACAGCGCCTTCTGCCGGAATGATCACGGTCTTCAGCTAAAGACTTAATTATTCCATTTTCTGCAAATAGTTTAGTGTCACTACCTTGTAATTGCAATTTTAGCGTGTATTACAAGCGGCGCCGATTCCCCGAAACACAGCACATTGGAACGGGTAGTAATTACGAGTCGTACCTCTGAGAGGCCGCCAGTCTTACTGCGAACTGTTGGTAATTAGACCCTTCATTACCCCGCTACTCGGAACACTGATGGTAAGAAAAAGAGTTAATTCACTCAACCGGCTAACTACTTTGTTTCGTACTTCCGACGAATCGTTGGTGACCGTTTATCCGTCGGCGCTTAAATCCTTGGTTCCAGTGGGTGCACGTCTCCCCCATCAGTCACACTTTGGTAAAAGCGTACATTATTCATTGTATAAACAGGTACGACTCTAATGTTCTTGCATGAAGGAATGTTGGATAATTTTAGGGTTATTTTTGTGTTAAATCATGAAATAAAAATGTCGGCACACCAGGGATTTTACGGGAAACGCTTTGGAATCGCGGCACGAAACATTTTACTTCGAAATTCTTTTTTTTAAAGTGTTGCTGTTGTAATCCTCTGCTAACACAAAGTAACTTGTTGCTCATGTTTTTACGGCCATGAGTTACAAATCCTATATTATAATTATCCTATATTACAAATCTTGATGAACGTATTGGAGACCGTCCACCTCTTGTCGTCTGTCACCACAAGAGAATATCAAAATCTTTTAACAAGGGCACATCTAGACATGAACCATGACCTTATTTTCTTTCTAAGACTGAGGTTGACGATACCAAGAAAGGCTTTTATTATTTAATAAGATTTTCCTTGAGCAAAAGGAAAATCTTACCTTGTTTCCGTTCTGACGGATACGAGTTCTGTTAAAAAAAATGGTTTACAAAAAATAGTAATTAGTCCCTCCTGGTAATATCAAATAAATGAACCACTTAGTACCTACAGGTACCTTTTTCATGTAGATCATCGCCAGGATGTAAACGAATTTAAATTGCGTTGCTATCAACTTCGTTTTTAGTTTAAGCGCATGCGAAAATAAAAATTTGCATATCAGCTAACATAAAAACAGAAGTCTTAATTATTTAATAAACACCTTGAAAATAAAGTAAATATAAAACTGTAAAAAAAAACTCGTAATATTTCGATATGAATAAACTTGTTAGGTTAGTTGTATCCGGTCTTAGCTCGAGAATTTTGCGAAAATTTAAAGCGTCCAACCTAATCTACTATCAAATTCTCATTGCCTTACCTCGTCCCGAAACCCAAAAACAGTAATTTCGGGTAAATCAAGTTTTTTCCTTCTTCAATCTGATACGCCAACACCTTATTCATTTTTAAATCGCCCGTATCCTGCCTTATAATTTCATTCCGGAACCACTTCAATTTTACAAGAAAAGTTACAGTTAAAGTGAAAAGGATGTCTTTTAATATAGTGTCGCAACCAATAACCAGTTACAAACAAATTAATTAACAAGCCCTGTATTCAACACACGATGACACAAAACTATCACGAGCCGAGAGCAGTTTATACTCTACATTATCGATCGTCGAAATCTGATTAATATCAGAATATCAGAACTAGGTTCGTTCACATTCCTCATGTCATAGCTACAGAGTTTTTCAATATGACCCATATTGAAAAACTCCGTTGAACAGTGAGGAATTAGCTCCCGAGAAATTTCATATTTTTATCCTTGATTTTTCTCTAACACATGGTAAGTCGGCACTATTTACTCAATATTCAGTAATTCCATATATGTATATGCACTCGAGCTAGTTCATGAACAGCATATTCCTTAGTCTGATATGTTATAAATTTCATACCTAAATAAAATTTTAATGTGGCATTACTGTATTCAAACATCTGGGCGAATTTCACCACACACGTTCAGCTCATCTAAAACGCGTTCAAGAGCTGTCAGTGTCAAAATTGTTATATAATAATGACACTGACAGCTCTTAAACTGTTTACTGGTGAAATCGGCACTTAAAACATGTATGCCCACATTAGGTAGTGTTAGTAGAGTCCAATAATTCGGTCGGGTTTTCCCCATTATTCAGTCTTAGATGTCTCGGGACGCCCCACATTCACAGTTATCTGAATTGACTCAGTAACATTTAGCGATTATTAATAGCATATAATTGTAGGTTTATACTATATTGTTATATATCACAGCAAATACAGCGTTTCGAAGTTGAACACAATATACAGAGCGTCTTTTCTACAAACGAAGTATCCTTTTCTCGGCCAAATCGTGTTCGTTTATTCAACTTGTTTCACCGAAAGACAAAATGTATTTTATGAGAAAGCATTAATTAATTAATAAGAGTTGTTCGTTATTGTTGTTACAGAACAGGGCAAACTCCAAGTTGTCTCTGGTCACAAATGTTTGAAGGGTTTATTAGTTGATGACTGTCACAACATAAATATAAACCACTGTATAGCTATAAGTAATTTAATTTAACTTGAGAGGAATTTCTGGAACGCTACACAATAAGACTTGAAATTAATTTACAAGATATGATAGTTTTAAAACCATTTACCGAATTTAAATACTGAATCGTTAAACATAAATTGTGTCAATCAAACGTGGACTTTGATGGATTTGGTTGGATCGCAATCGAATTGAGTAACAACGTTTTTTTCTGCAAACTCAAACTCAAATCATTTATTTCAATTAAACCATTTACAGGCACTTTTGAATTGTCAAGGAGTCGGTCAGTCAGAAATATGAAGCTAGTTGCCCATTCCAAAGCGTAGTAGGTACCTATGGAGAAGAACGGGCAAGAAACTCCATGGACACTCTTTTAAATAATAATGTTTTTACATATATCTTAGTTACATCGATTAATGTTGACACTATAAGTGAGAACGATGTACAAAAAACCGTACACGTTAAAAGCGTCCAGAGTGCATCAAAACATAATTAAAAACAATCCAGCTAATTAATTATTAAAATAAGCCGTGGCAGCTAAGAGATGACCAGTCCCAACTGACGGCGCCCGTTCACGAACATGACGCATGGATCAGCACCATTCAGCTCAACCATTTTGAAGGGAGCTAAATGATCCGACACACGCGCCACCGTCAACGAGACATTTGAGTGAGCATGACATACTATCAGCCGCCAAGGCACATTCAAGTCAATCTATGACATTACCCGGTAAATGGTAGCTCTATAGTACAAAGTACTCACAAAGATTGAGTTTATATAATGCAAATAAATTCTTACTATCTTCAGCTTCTTCTTACAGCTTCAACAGTGTTTCGAATGTCAATTAATTAGTTGTGGTGTGGAGCAGGACCGGCAGCAGGACCGGCTGCAGCTAGCGATTTTTATTTTAGTTCCAAGCACAATAGACGTGGAAAGTATAGTCATAAAACTTAAATCCTTAACGATCACATTTACAAAACCTTTTTATTTTCTGGAAATTTTTACACTTCGTTGTTAGAAATGCGAAGGGAAAGAATAAAATAAACTTTTCTCACTGGAAATTGTTGAAATAATGAAGTTTTACATTTCCGAGAACAAATGGAAAATCGATTTTACTCCCTCAGAAAAGATTTTTTTTACTCCTGTCACTTTATACTTGTACTAGCAATGATAAATATTAACAGTATTTTACAAGAAGACTGCGGGTAGCAACCCGCAATTGCCGATTTCAAGAAATGTTAAACAAGACATGTTTTTCATAAATATTTATCATGGAAGAAATAGGAAAAAAAGTCGATGAATAATTGGCGATATCGCTTTGCGCGTATTTAAAAGGGATATTTCCTGTCCCTTACGAGTTAGTTATTACGAGGTTTTTTTTTTTTTTGTATGGCATCTCGTAGTTGACCTTGAGAGGTCGTGACTACTTAACCGGACTATCCTGTGGCTGCCTTAAGCGGACTCCAAGCCTCCAGCCAGGGGCGTAAAACTACTTACATTATTAAGCGAACGCTCGCTAAGGGCACCCCCTGTGGGGTACGTACCTCGGCTTAGGGCGTCGCTGACGGGAGGACAGCAAGATGGGACAGGCTGGATCTGGATTACGAGGTTCACGAATATATGTCTATACATATATATATATGTCTGTCTTACCACAAAAAGATGTAGGTACTTAAATCAACCTCCAAAATTTGTCTTTTCCCACAAACCACACTACAAAAAATAACCTTTTTACATCACGTTCCCCGAGATTGTTTACAATCTCCACATTCTGGAAAGTGTGGGCTTCTTAAGAAATTCCATAACACAAGACTACAATTAGCTTCTAGAACCGGTGGTTATTCGACAGAATAGAGTAATAGCTGGTTACCAAGTATTGTTTCACTGTAATAAGTTGCAATTTCTGCTCGACTAATAACTAGCTTTTTTATGACGATTATTATCGGCACTGTTTCCTTGTAGTGAGAAAGATAATTATAATGTAGTGGATACAACAGCTGCATGTTTCTGGTATGTGTTCCGAGAGCTGTAGGGAAACGGTGTAAGTAAGTGATGGGTTATCAAGCTTTCAATTAACTGACATTTTTGATATTATGTTTGTGTGATTATGGCTTTAATGTTGCCTTTGCGTGAAGTGTCCGTCATGCGGATAGTTGAATGGCGTTTAATGACGTCCGATTGAATACGTTTCTGCAACAGTGATTTAATCATACTTAACCGCTGGATACCTGGTTTACAAGGCTTAGAATCGTGGCCTTAGTGAATGTAACTAACTTTGCATATTGCCAAACTATATGTATTAGTAGGTACACCATTAATATATATAGGAACCTATATATTAAATTGAACCTTAATAAAAATTAAACTAGAAACAATCCCTATTATCTAACATCACGCCTATATAACCCCAATACGTATACTTGTCTTCAAAATCATTTTGTAATTATATTACTTCGAACTGTAAATTAGTCATATTTATTTACATAATGTAATCCTAAATGTTCCGGTCCTTATTCGGCAGGAGAGAGCCATTAAAAGCTGTTCCGCAATAAAGGCACCGCTCGTCACACGGCACGCGGTTCCTTTGTCTCGCTCTGTCGCGTCGCACCAGTGTGCACGATCCTTGAAAAGATGAGTCGATGATCCAAACCACAAATAACAATAGGAATATTTGTCAAACATGGTATTGTGACGTCAGATTTGACGAAGAGATTGTCAACTCCAACACAATCATGCAGTTTGTAAAAGTCCATATCCTCATAAGTAGGCAGTTATCTGTTAGTGCAACCACAATGAACGTCTTCAATTGTACATTACACAACTGGGCATTATTAACGCGACTCAATACAATAAACATAGCTCTTACATAATGTGGGTCAATATTTATCAGCACTTCAGTAGGTATTACGTGCCAATATAAACTCCCAACGGTGTGTCGATCTACATAATATCTAATCCCACGATAAAAGAGACACCTGAAGCTGAATCCTTTATTATTAAATACATATTGATACAGACAAATTGATTTACCTCCGACGTGATGAACGGCTGAACACGGATTAGATTACAACAGATTACAGACACTCTGCAATAACAAGTATGTAAGTATGCAGCATGGAAGTAGTCAGCTCTGCTGTTAGTCTGTGACCCAATTGGAACGCTACCAGATCAAACATTACGGCCGGTTAAGTGATTCCCAAGAATTTCTCGAATAGGTAAACATACTGACATTACGAAATACAGTGTCTCGATTTTTTTCAACTCATAAAAAGAGCTATTTATTGTGCAAACATGACACGCTTTTGTAACTATGTCGATGTGATTTCAAGAAACAATATATTATTTATTTTTTAAATCCCAGAAGTACTTAGTTCATAGATTTCCTAGAACACTGAGATAAACAAACAGTAAATTTTCTCCTATATAATATTGGTGGAATTAATTTAGGAATCCGCCCTGCGCCTTTTCTATCTTGGTAGAAATATGACTCCATCTAAGAATCAACAGGGGAAAAGTACGTAGGAACATAGTACATGTACTTCCATTGTAAACAAGACGTTCTACAATTGTATTTTTTTATGTAACAACGAGAAAATATCCTGGAGAGTGCACTCAATAAAGACTTAGCGTTTCCTTCCCAAAGAAATTGATTGTAAAGTACACAAAGAAAGGGTCCTGAAAAAAGAAGGCAAAACCCGTGTGCTTGCAAAAGAGCCATAACCATAGGTTAATAAGAAATAATTCTGCGACAAAAGGGAACATGTTGGAAAAGCAATCAGTTTTTTTTTTTTCTTTCTTTTGGCTTCGCACGGTTTGTGCATTCAGCCAATGTCATGTTTATTTTATTTTTATTTTATGAAGGATACAAAGCTAGGGAAACGAAAATATAACTATAATAAGTTATCACGGAATTTGGGATAAAATCTACAGGATCAGTATTTACAATAGTGATAATATAATGAATAATGAACTAAAATTACAACTTAATATTATTTAAAGTAATGAAAGATACTATACATTTATATACAGGAAAGCTATTTGTGCAAAGTAAAGAAAGTATTGAGGTAGGAAAAGGAGTACGAAGGGACAAGAGGTTACTGAGAAAGGATGAACGATCATTTTTTTTTATTTATTATCTTTATTTAAGGAGCTTGGTCAACAAGACTAAGTCGCTCCGTAAGGCTTTCTTATAACATAACACACCATTTTATAAATATTTTACAGTTCTTATAAGTGAATAACTATCTTCTACGAATACCAATCCGCACAAGTTTATATAATAGCTTCGCTGTGTCAGACAAGGGAAATGCTAAAATATTATTGCATCTTCCCACCTCTTTAACATCAACACCAAAGTGTATTAATATCTCAACTCTGAGATCTTCGTTCCGGGCACACTCCACCATGATGTGAAGAACGTCTTCCACTTTCCCACATTCCGTACAGTCGGGGGAAGGAACTTTTTTCATAAGGTAAGCGAATTTATTTAAAGGAATATGTCCAGAACGAAGTCTGAGAGCTGTCACAATTTCGGTTCTGCTTAGGAAACATGAATCGAACCATGGCGATTTCCATGGTTCACATTGTATTGTTTTATACCACAACCCCTTCTCCACAGACCTCTGATCAAAGTGATGAACGATCATATAAGGGACAGGAGAAAAAAATGTGATCTAAGTCACCTACGTCTGTGCCACACAGACAAATGGGGTCATCGATGATATGAAGTTTGGCAAGATGGGCTGGAGAGCAGACATGACCCAATCTCATCCGTATCAGAATGGAGGTCTCCATCTTACCAAACTTTGCCCTGCCAAACCACGGTTTTTCCGGAACATCTGGTTGAATAAATGAAAAATAATGACCTTTCGATTTGCTTCCGATATCCCAAGCTTCCTTCCAGGTTTTCCGAAGAAAAGTCTTTGGTAAAGACTCGAGGTCAAAGTAAAAGTTTGTATAAGGAACTAAGTCCCCGCATTGCACCGCATCAACGGCGAGTGTATCAGCCACTTCATTGCCATGGATTCCAGCATGGGCCGGAATCCACACAAACTGCAGTGTATTACCCTCAGAGATGGTTCGGAACGCAAATTCTCTTATTAAATAAATGATTGGCAACTGCGATTTGAGTACGAAAGGAGATTTATTGATGGCTAGAAGAGCACTTTGAGAATCAGTAAAAATTAAATTATTTTTAAGCTTTAAAACACGAATATATTCTATGGCTTTTAAAATGCCAAAACATTCCCCGGTAAAAACAGAAGTCTCAGGTGGCAGTTTTATTTTTTGTACGATGTTGTATTGAGAATGGTAAGTACCAATCCCAACACAACCCGTCGGAGAACGCTTCGCAGCATCCGTAAATATATGGTGGTACTCTAGGTGATCAGCCAGAAAACGGTTAAAACTTAAATGGCAATTGGGATCTGATTTACTTACACAGTTATATTTTATGATGGGACTGAATTCTAGACTCTCATAGCTACTGCTAAATAGCGGAAGTTTATTGGAACGATGAATAGGAGAAGCAAGTGATAGGATTTTTTTATAGCTTACAACTAAACAAGGAGCACGTTTATGGGACCAGTAATTTGAAGATTCAATCTGCAACACTAAAGAGTCCAGTTTAGGAATAAGAGGATGAGTTGAGATCTGAAGAATCAATCAATCAAATATTTGTCAGATAGAAATTGCCTTCTAAGATGTAAAGGAGCTTCTCCGCATTCAACTTGGAGTGCATTAATGGGGCTAGACTTCATGGCACCCGAAATAATGCGTAGTGCCTTGGACTGGATGCGCTCCAATTTTTTAAAAGCCATAGTACTTCCAGGTTCGAGAACGAACAATCCATAATCCAGAGTGCTTCTGATGATTGCGTTGTAAACGAGTTTCAAAGAAAAGGGATGTGCACCCCACCATACACCAGAGAGGCACCTAAGCATGTTTAGGTGATTTTCACATTTGTTAACAATATATTCACAATGAGGAACACTACTTAATTTACGGTCAAGTATTATACCTAGATATCTGAATTTGTCTTTAACTGGAATAGGTATTTCCTTATAAAAGAGATTTATTAAGGGAATATTTCGCTTCCGGGTGAATAAAACAGCTGCGCTTTTAGACGTGGATAAATCCAAACCGTTAAGATGTAACCATGACTCCAAAGTATATAAAGCAGAATTGATGGCACAGCTTGCTTGTTCAATAGATTGGCTTGAAGAATATAATAACAAATCATCGGCATATTGAAGAACCTTAACATGATTAGCTAAGGACGTGTCTAAATCAAATGTGTAAATATTGTAAAGAATGGGACTAAGCACAGAACCCTGTGGGAGACCTCTCCATACCAGACGAGATTGGGCACGCCACAATAGCGGCGGTAAGTCCCCTCTTTGAGGAGTGGTTGGAGAGGCGCCACGGCGTCCTCACCTTCCGCCTGACACAGGTCCTCACCGGACACGGTTGTTTCGGGAGGTTCCTGTTTCGCATAAGGCGGGAGGAAACGCCCGGGTGTCACCATTGTGTGGATCGCCCGGAGGACACGGTGGAGCATACGGTGGAGGTATGCCCAGCTTGGGCGGAGCACCGCAGTGTCCTCGAGGAGGCGATTGGCGGCGGCGATCTCTCGCGTCCGGCCCTGGTCCAGGCCATGGTACGGAGCGAGAGGGAATGGAAAGCCGTCACCTCCTTCTGCGAAGCAGTAATGCTCGCGAAGGAGGAGGCGGAGCGCGTGAGGGAGAGAGCCTCACGCCCCTAGTCGCCGCAGGAGACGCCCTGGGCGTCGGGAATCGCAAGCAGATTCCCGGCCACTGTAGGCGCGGGCTTGCGGACGGCGAGCCATGGGTAGCTCGCCGTCCGGTAAGGACCAGGCCCGGGTCGACGGCGCGTTGTGTTCCACGCGCGCCTCAAAGAGATGTCAGCACAAAATGACGGGGTCCGATAGGGCCGACGCCTCAGGGTCGCGGGTTATTCCACAGAGAAAACCGTGGCCCTGGCACAGGCAACTGAAGGAACACGGTGGGTTTTAGTCAGTAAAAGTCTGACACGCCCTCCCGCTCCACCCAGAGCGGGAGAAGTCATTTGATGATTTCCCACCCAAAAAAAAAAAAAAAAAAAAGAAAAAAAAAAAAAAAAAAATACCAGACGAGATACTTCTTGATCTCCTATTAACATGTTAACAGAGCGTTCAGTCAGGATATTAATAATGAAATTCGACAAATTTAATGGGACTTTTAAGGCTTGTAGTTTATTTTGTAGAACTGATAAAACAACATTATCGTATGCTGCATTAATATCAAGGAAAACTGCAACAGTAGATTGGTTATTAGAGAAGGATAACCGAATATCAGTTGTGAAAATACTTAAACACTCAGTTGTACTTTTACCTTTTCTAAAGCCATATTGTGATTCTGCCAAAAGACCCTTACTTTCAACGTACCATTCAAGGCGATTTTTAATTAAGTGTTCCGCTAATTTCATCAGAATTGTAGACAAAACTATGGGACGGTATGAAGAAGCGTCAGATGGACTTTTATTTGGTTTAAGGAACAGGGATGTTCCCTGTTTTCATAATAGAATTAATAAGCTCTAAATAATAACTGAGGACGTCCTCATTTAAGTTAGCAAAAAAGGAATACGGGATGCCATCGATACCTGGTGCAGAATCCTTGGTTCTATGAATAACACCCTTTAATTCAGTGAGAGTGAATGGTAGGTCTAGTGTCGTGTCTTGCTCAATGGCTACGACAGGTTATGGTTAATACTCTCAGGTACAAAAGGAGGAGCTAATTTATCTAAAAATTCACTAGCTAAAGAAACGGGAATAGGAGAAGGGTTATTATAAATGGACCTAAATCTGCGAATATTGCGCCAGACAATTGTAGGGTGAGTATTCGGCGAAATTGATGAGCAAAAACTACGCCAAGAATCAAATTTTTTCTTCTTAAAAAGTTTTTTGGTTTCATTTATTGAATTAGTAACGATTTCAAAATTAATGTCAGACAAATCAAGGTTATAGTTGTATTCAGCCTCTTTACGTTTTTTGATCGATTCTGTGCACTCAGAGTCCCACCACGGAGGTGAGGGAATTGTACTATTACTGCTGTTTTTTACAGGAAAAACTTCATCTGCCGCTGCGATTAGTATGAGTGCTAAAGCTTCAGCACAACTATTTTCATTGCCATCAGATATAACAGGCAAGGAGCATAACTTTCTGTCAACAATGTTTCTAAATTTGTCCCAGTCATTATTATTTCTATTAGGAAGTTTATGTTTTAAGTTTGTATGCCATATAATGGTGCATTTGGTTTGGATAGAGGATAAGAAATAACTATTGGAAAAAGGTCACTACCGTAAGTAGAGGTTAGAGTACGCCAATTTAATGAAGAGGCTAAGTTTGGAGAACAGATAGAAAGGTCAATTGCGCTTTGGTTCTGATTGGGATCTGAACGACGTGTGGCAACTCCAGAGTTCAAGATGCATAAATTATGTAAGTCTATTATATCTAGTAACTCATCACCATAACAATTAGATGTTGAACAACCCCAAGATTGGTGATGGCAATTAAAGTCCCCCAATATTAGAAATGGCTTTGGAAGAGAAGAAAATAGATTATTCACCTCTTGAAGAACCGTAGAAGAGGGGTGAGGAATGTAAATAGAAACAAGACAAGTATGGTGCACTTTAATAGCTACAATTGAAATTTCCTCACTATGAGGAGGTAAGGAAATTATAGAGAAAGCGATAGAATTCTTGATAAGTATAGCAACTCCACCATACCCATCAGATCTATCCTCTCTAATGGTTAAATAACCATTAATTTTAAAAATATGATTGGATTTGAGCCAAGTCTCTGCTAAGGCAAAGGCAAAAGGCTCATATTTGTTTAAAATATAAATAATGTCACTCTTTTTGTTCATCAGACTGCGGCAGTTCCATTGGATTATTTTGGATGTGTTGTCCATTTTGAATGGATTGAGATACATTGAAAGAAGTGGCAACGTTGGACGGTGAAATGTTGAACTGAGAGAGAAGATTGTGTAATGCAGAAAGAAAATCGTTTATGGAAAAACTTGTGTCTTTATTTGCATTAATATGATTATTAGAAAGAGCACAACCATTTGATGGCTGGGGAATGACAAAATCTTTAATAATGGCATTGTGAGCCTCTTTATTATAACCTTGTACAGATTTAGGAGGTGAGCGTGGTTTGAGAAAGACAGTCTTTTTATAGCTACTCGAAGTAGGCATTCTATTCGGGAAAGAGGTTGATGGAATATCTGCAAAATTTTTGGAGGGATTTATATGATTTAGTTACTGGGGGATATAATTTAGTAGCTTCAGCATAAGATACTGAACTTTGTGCCATGTATGTTTTAATTGATTTTTGCCTTAAAAATTCTGGGCAAGACTTATTAGTAGCATAGTGAAAACCAGAGCAATGGCAGCAAGATGCACTTTCAGGTTCTCTTTCACAACTGTCTCCAGTGTGGTCTTGACCACATTTAAAACAGCGAGGTTTAGACCTGCACTGAATTTTAGTGTGACCAAAACGACAGCAACTGAAGCACTGAACGGTAGGGAAAATATATAAATCTACAGGTAATGCATTGTAGCACATAAAAATTATTTTAGGTAAAACCTGTCCATCAAATGTAACAACTATGGATTGGGAAGGTTTCCAAGTAGTTGTACCATCAACATTCGTTTTAAAATTGAGGCGTCTGACTTTTAAAATTCGACCGCAACCAATAGGCACAGTTATATTATCAATAACTTCCTCTGGAGACCATTCCGCAGGAACACCACGCACTAAACCCATTCTAGTAACATTAAAAGTAGGTATAAAAGCTTTATAATTATGTGTTTCGAGACTATTGTCTGTAATAAAGGAATTGGCGTCCAGGAAATTCGAAAAAGATAAAGATATTTTATTGCGCCCGATTTTTTTGACGCTACCGTTTATTATATTTTTGAAAGCGTTGCGCTTTAAAAACTTGCCAAATGTGATTGGGTGCAATGTGGTTCCATCATCAGGTGTAATATTTTTTTTTTGAATATGAATAACGAATGGCGAGTTGTCAGTTTTTTCATAACTCTTTCTGCCAATCTGAGTGGAAACTAAGGCCGGAGCAGGAATATCAGGAATTTTATTTGTGGGAACAACGTTGGAAACAAGTGTTTCGGAGCAGTTTGGCTCCAATGTAGAAGTTAATGAAGAGTCCGTGCAACCACAACTTGAAGACTCTGAACCCTGGTTTTTACGGGTACGGCGACGCTTATTGCAGTGTTTGCAAACATGCACACGGCTTCGTTTTAAATGACGAGCTGAAGATGACCCATCGGTATCCATGCCCGACTCATTCGATACGGTAACAAAATTGCCTGCCGGGGGCACATAGGCCCCCGGGTCAGGCGGTTCGTTCATTTCCCGCTAATACAAAATAAAAAAACTTACCACTACTGAAGAAAATACACAAAACTAATATTAAAACTATAAATAAAATAGAAAACAACACTAAAACTACGACTACTGATCCTATATTACAAGTTTTTTCAATTTAAACAATTTTTCTTAAAAAGGACGCGTCCGCCAAGTTCGAAGTTTCCCGCGCTTTTTTCCAAAGCAATCAGTTTAAAACGACATTTATCCTGCATGTCAATTCTATAAAAATCTCACCGTGAAGACTTGCGTGGAGTGAGCTGTCAGTGTCATCCCGTCTTGGTCAATCCCTAGCATCAGTGGCACTGACAGCACACTCCACGCTCTCTTCACCTAAGTTTTCACGGTGAGATGGTTACAGAATAGCACTACTGGTCGTGTGTGCTTTGCGAAAATAAATTTATCGCACGTAGCGCTGCCCGCTCGTATTCAGTCATTTAATTATACAAGAATTTCTAAATTTTATTTTCGGCGATATTCAGTGAACAAAATTCAACGAATAGACTACTAACGTTAACTAAAGTTTTATTGAAATTTTCTTTTCACGGGCTTTATTGGGATGTTTTTTTTTAATTAACAACCCAGTTTTATACGTTTTAAATAATTAATTAACAATAATGATGACAGGAAACCGGGAAAATACCATCTTTTTTAATTTACCGTTAATTGAATGCAATAAATAGTGAACATTAACTTCGCTATCTATTAAGTATGGTATGTTAGTATATATTTGTGTTATTTAAATCTGTGAACTGTTTATTTCCATTTTATGTATTTTATTCAACTGTTACACAAGAGGTTTACAGCTGTTTTTAGATTATTTCCCATCGCAGGAGTTTAGGTATCTACCTAAACTCCTGCGATGAAATCTCTTCTAGCTCATCTGAGCTAGAAGAGATTTCTTTATAAATAAGCATCACTTTTGTTTCACGTATTTTTCTGTTGTATATGTGTACTATATAAATGTTTAAATAAATAGCGAAAAATATTCCCCGATAACGGGCCAATATCTATGCAAACAAGAGTTTACGACAAGAGAAAAACAATTCATGTCACGCCCATTTATAGGCTGAATTTATTGAAGTCAATATACTTGCATTATTGTTAGTTACAACTTACAGCAAGAAACACAAAGTGTACCTTCAAGCTTTTAGTCGCCGAACATCCCTCCTTTTTCAGTTATAAGTCCCGGAATGAGTCATTATATATCTATATTATTGCAACTGACCGTACCAAATCTAGCCTCCGACTACTGAGAACTTCCTAATAAATTGACAGCAAATAAATATTTTCAATAATTCAATATTGTACCCCAGGCGCTTGCAAAACAAGCTAGACATTAGTCCAACAGAACGGTGTTCTCCAGTCAAGTAGAACCTCAGGTCTGTGCCGGTTGACTGCCCTGCCTAGCCCCTTGGTTACTCAAGCGTTACGACCCACCCCTGCACTCCGAAGTTATTGATACTTTCCAAGAAAATCTTCGCTAAGTGTTGCTTGTAACGCTATGAAACACTGTAAAGTGTTAACCTATTTTCTGGGTCATTATTTTGTAGATAATATACAGAATGACACGTAAGTCGACGTCAAGTCGGAATCGGGTGTTTTTTTATGTCAACTATTATGACCCGACCTATCACCCGACCTATCACCCGACTCCAGCTTGACGTAGACTTACGGGACAACCTGCTGCAAAAGTACCTACTGTTTTTCTTCTTTGTGTTGCCAGTTTGATGTTCTTTAAATCGAATGTGTGTTGCGAAATTGTAACAAAAATCGTTGTGTTGCGAAGTTTAAGTTGTATTTACATCAATACAGAGATTAATTTACATACTTACGCACTACAACTGTTCTTTTCATTAAAACGCAGCTTATTCTGTATGCAGTTACCCTAGTCTAGTCACAACAAACCTGAACGAGGAAATATTGCAATAACAGGAAGTGCAGGTGTCCCCACAACATACAAACCATACAAACAGTTCTAAGTAACCATTGAATCATTAGAAAACTACTAAATACCGCATCATGTTGTCATTATTAAAAACCATAACGTAATACACGCATCATACAAGTGTTGCGCAGACGCAACGAAGCTGCCCGTCGCGCGCCGGTAATTTAGTTAATGCTATTTTAATCGGCATGTAATTGGCCCTCATTGGGGACACGGAACACGGCAAGAGACAAATTACACCATTTCTCAGAAGTTCGGTAAAAACACTTCAGCATAAACAATTAAAGTGGATATGATACGGCAATACCCCGCGGTTCGAAGCAATCGAGGTAAAACATCGGAAAATTAGCTGACACGAAAAAAAAACGTATAACGAATTCATAGAAACTATGGGTTTCCTATAAATGCATTACTAGCCTACATTACTGACCTTGTTATTATTACATGTAATTTACTAGATACACGAAGTATGAAATTGTTTGCAGGTATTACAAAATACTTATAAAACAAATGTAGCGCGAGGACAAAACTGGAGTAGTTAGCGGTTCTTTTATTCTTTTTTCCAACTTTGGCAACAAAACTCGGATCGAAATGAAAACCAACATCTTTGAAGTTGGTTTATAGCGGAAGTGCTCTGAAAAAACAATGAAGGCGAAACAATAGCGTTATAAACCAGCTTCGCTGCGCTACAAAAGTAGGTTTAACCTCCATACAATTGTACTCATTTAGATGTTAGTACCTCTCTCTCTACCTGAAACCACTAGTGAGTTTTACCATTTCATTTATTCAAGGTCAGACTACATTGCTTATCTATTATTAGAATTTTTATTGTGTCTAATATTGAGTTGAATCAACATCCAGTTAACATATAGCTACAATAATTTTTCAAACAATTTGAAGGAGAGCAAGCTAATTGGAATGGGTTTAACGGATCAACGGCTGTAGGTACACGTAAGTCGTCCTATTCAACTCCCTATGAAATTCGTTGAGACAGTTCCTAATGGATAGACCATTACTATCTTTCTTAATAATAACAACGGATCTGTGTCCTGTGAGGTGGGACTAAGTATGGTTGAAGAAGAGGGAAGCATGTGCAATACAATGGGTGTACCGGGTTGAAATTGTGATATTAACAGCAATTTTCTCGGTAGAGTTTTTTAAAGATATCATACTACGCTCTATGCAAACTTTCGTTTAAAAATACATACGAATGCAGGTATGAATGTTTGTATATATTATGTATAAGCAAGGATAAATTCTCGATTTTATGTATTCTATTTTCTCTTTCACTCTTACTTATGCTGTCTAAATCTCCTTTCCTGTCGCAGGTATGCTGGAAGAGATTTCTTTAGAAATAAGCATCACCTTGGTACCAGTTTTTCTGTTATTTTCTTCTTGTCTGTTTATATAGGTGTACATATTATGTGGTTAAAAAATAAACAACGAGCTCAGCATGTTAATAATAAAGCTTGTGAAAACAACAACTCAGGGCTTGAATTCGAAACCTTTAGGTTTAATAGAGCTGTTACTGTGATGAAAATACAGATTTTTTCCTCCCAAACGAGCCTCAACACATCTTCTTTATAAGAACTTCGTCCTTCTGTGAAGTGGGGCCCGCATGAAAATTATCCCTACATATTACCTATAATCATTTATTGTGGAATTAGCCCGTTTAAATTGGTAGAATGAATGAAATGCACCGACCCCAGCGTGGTTTGACCAGACTCGATTAATCGAATGAACCCCAAGATTTGCACTAGCCCCTGAAGCCTCATGCTTCATGGTGCTACAAAGACCATTGCATATCAAGGAATAGACCGGGGGGCACTGTAATGGTAGGGAAGACGTGCTCATAGGATAGGAAGGATTAAGAGCCTACGGAGTATGCACTCTAACAAGCATACTCGTAGTGTGTAGTGTGTGAAGAGGCGGGTGATATTTATCTATGGGAGGGCATCAGACACGTTTTAATTGGTAGAGGTATATATTACTACATATAAGGTGAGCATATCATTGAAGTGGGGCATGTGGCTAAATAATAAAAGCCGCACGGGTCGATCGAAGGTTAAGCCTCGCTTGCCGCGGGCGATTTATGGATGGGTCACCATCCTTTACATATCGAGACCACTACGTGCCTCGGAACGCACGTTAAGCCGTTGGTTCCGGCTGCCATTCATACATCTTTTGCAGTCGTGATGGGTAGGCAAAAGTCCAAAATGTCTGACAAGCAGTCTTACCAAGAATCGTTTCACTGTTACCCAGTAACTGGGTTGTGGAGGTCAGATAGGCAGTCGCTTCATGAAATAATGGTATTCAGCTGCATCCCGTTGAACTGGAACACACTGAAAGTGCATAAGTAGCGGTACAATCAACAAAGCACGTAAGCGTAAGTAAAGGCAAAAAGGTGTCATGCAAAGAAGCACAAAAACAATTAAAACATCAGCATAAAAGCTACAAAGCTAGAACCTCCTAGTAAAGGAGACAACTACTCGTGAAACAATCTGAAACGTTATTGTATATAACAATCAAGTTTGTGATTGTTCTGCGAGAATTCCAGTTAGTTTCCCTCACTCGACCGACGCTCCTCTAGGCAAGTCGAGACTCGCTTCCCGCCAACGACCATAAAACCCATAGACGCCCAATGCTTGATCTAAAGCACCAAAACAATTCTGTCAACTATCTTTATGGTCGTTACTTCCCGCTTTACGTCCACTCATTGTCATTCGAACTAGAGTGCTCGTTCCACAGAGGACTTATTCTGAGAGCTTCGTGAATTGCAGTCAATTTCTGCGAAAATCCAGATGTCACAATGAATCTCATTACAAAAACTAAACTGTAAAAAAAACCGGGATAAACACACAACTAATTTATATAATAACCTAAGATAGTCTCACAATTAAGTTGTTGTCTCAGGTTTATTTGTATTCTATCAATGTCGACTATGAATTGTTTAAATATATTGACGGCTACAGCCGCCGTCATTCATCCGTCGACGTTTTCATTGTTTTTAATTATGGTTACGTGACGGAGTGCCTTTGTGCCGCGCGGTTGCGCCGCGTCTGTTTGTGGGAGCCTTAAATATAGCAAGTCAGAATCTGTCACTCAAACGTTGTTAAAGTCTAATTTGATACGAACGTCCGTCGGTCGTCGTAGCGCCTGGCGTTGGCACGGCAGTTGAGCGTCAAGTTGTATAGATTATAAACAGGCTAAAGTTTATAGGAGTCAAGTGTGAGAGGTATCGTATACCTAGAAAAAAGAAAGAAAAAAGAAAAAAATGTTTCTTTGCGGTAAACATGACGCAAAAAAGAACAAGTACGCAAAAAATAATAAAAGGTTGTGGGAATCATAAATGCGTCACATCCACGCAAAACAGCTATCATTCAGGCTAATACTGCGATCCTATGCAAAACTGGGCTGTCGCCGGCGGTGACGTTATGACGTCGACCGATGCAGCAAACAATGATTAAGACGCCGTACCGGTACAGCGTACATATTTTTTTTATTTAATAATAAATTTTAATTTGATAGAATATAATAAACAGATATAAAAATAAAATGAAAAATTAATAGACAAACATGTAAGCTACGAGAATATCATCCTCAATATCATAACATCCTCAGTAGCATCCAGGTAGCAGGCGTCAGCATAATCTATAACCGGCTGAATAAGTGTTTGTGCCAAAGAAATAGTAAATTGTCATAATAACATACAAATTCATTATAAATGTTAATGAAGTTAATTAAAAGAACACTACGCGGAATTCGAAACGTAGGTTATACGTGTACGAGTATGCATTATTTACCCGATAATATTATATTGAAACGCAATTAATTGTTCTCATTTGATGTGAACATTTTAAATTAATAACCAAATATTGCGTGGAACTGGTAGAACGTAGTACAGTATTTTATTAGGTAATAATAATTTATGCATTCAAATCATACCCAATGGATTGGCCAAGCCACCAATATCGCATTACAGTGATAATGCGTAAAATTAATATTCGAATGACATGGCATCTCCGAAGGGTTAGGCAGAGATGAACCTAAAGTACCGTGGGTGTGCGTAAATGTGGGTGTCATTTCCCCAGTTATGTTAAAGTCACATGTAAAAGGGGGCAAGCCTTTTGTCATCAACCGGGCCCGAATCCAGACTCCGAACTTATACTGAGAAACTCCTAAGCCGAATGATTTCCAAATTAATGAGGAAATCGTCGAGATAAACTGATAAATGATTAATTACAATAGCGAAGAGTTGTAAGAAGTGGGAAGAGCGTAAGGAGGGAATAAAAGTATTACACGAAAGGTTTCCCCATGTTCTGTACGGAGTCCTAATAAAAAAGGTTTTGTTGTATTAAATTACATTGCGGCTTGATCGTAATTCATGTCGGGTACGTTACTATAAATGCCAGCGAGTTAACTATAAAACATGTTCCTATGACCTTTGTTACATTCGACTTCAACTCTTCGACACTTTGCAAAACAGGCAAAAAGGTGTAAAAGCTTAGAGAAGGTATTTTTTTATATATGAAAGACTAGCATATTTCTCTGAAACAACAACACATACTGGACACATGGTGAATACAGAAACAGTTGATTAGTAATCTGTCCTTTAACCCAACTAATTAAGGCAAAGAGTTTATATAAAAAAACGTTAATTAGAGTATACCTGACTCGCATAAAGTTTTAATTACATAAGCATAAATAGCGACACGTCCAATTTGCATAGGTTAATTGAAAAAGCTATATTAGTTTTCATTATACATCTCAATTAATTCACAACTAGCTGATGCCCACGGCTTCGTCTGCGATTCAAGATGAAAAGTAGCCTATGTCCTTACCCAGATCATGGTCAATCTGTGTGCTAAATTTCATCCAAATCCGTTCAGCCATTTTAGCGTGAAAATAAAAGCGTAACAAACAAACTTACCTCCGCATTCATAATATTAGTTAGGAAGTTATGAAGTAAACAACTTAATTGCGAACTTCTATGATCAAAATAATAATAAGAGCACAAAACTAATTAACTTTAACCTTTCTGTATCCATTGCAAAAATAATGCCCTCAGTGCCTTATTCACTATGACGAAACACGCAATACTCCGCAAGGGAACTCCCGCTGACAACATTGCTTACTGGCCAACCTGGCCCGAACAGACAGATAAAAAATACGAAGAGAATACAGACACCATCAAAAACCGAGCCGAATAAAACGTCAGAAATTCTAGGACGTTATTTGACTTCTTAACTGAAAATGCGTAAAAACATGCGTTTGTTACTTTGCTACGACTAACTGAATTCCGATGAAAACCCAATGCGTTTTTCCAATCCAATGTCTCTAGCCTGAGCAACAAATGCTACATTTAAAATGACTCGTCACTAGGGCAATCCAATCGCTAAATCAGATTGCATATATCCACGATAAGGACTACTGTTTCCCAGGTAAAATAAAAACAATTTATCTTTTCCTGCTAGCAGTAGCCAAGGTATTTATTGATTTCGAGAAATTCATCGAAGCGATAACATCGTATACTATTGTACTATGCATGTTACGATGTAATTAGTTGAAAAACATTATCTAATCTCGGCCTATTTACATAAATGTAAATAACGACAAACAATAACAGTGGTCGGCTGGATTTTGAGAATTATATTAGTTACAAGGATTGAGCGTGATTCTAGGTAGTAAACTGCTTGAATTAGGGTATCTACTCAGGCTTTGTTATCTTAACACAAAACTGTTATTTTAACTTACTTTCTGTGCTCAAAAAGTAAAGGGTATTTATTCCATTTCCATTTTTTTTATTTTATAAATGTTTGTTTTCTTACTTAAAGTCAATGCGCTGTATTAAGTTTGGGTGCACAATAAAGCATATTTTATCTGTATATCTAACTTGTTATGTTGGAATTATTTTGCCTCTGTTTGACTCTGCAGGCCTTTTAGTCCGACCCTTGTTGGAGTGTTAGGGCATCTTTCATAAGTTCCGGCCTTACTTACTTACCTACAATGAAACCAGGTTACACCTACATTTTACGACCATCGATTCAATAATAGAGTCAAAGTGGTTCGTGACCTATTTTTCCTGTTCTTTCAGTTGGATGGTTCATTGCTGAGGGAAGAGAGTACGATTTTCATTGTTTTCTTTCATTACATAAAAAAATGTTAATATTGTGAACTCGGGAGAAACCTAGTCCCTATTAACCAGGGGGATCCATGACACATAAAACATCGTCTAACTCAAGTCATCAGATTAATTATTATTACTCAAAGATAACGACTTTTCGCGGAGGTGATATAGCTTATCGATATCTTGCTGGCGCCAAATTAAGTATCGATACCAACCAAACAATGTGTACTTTAGTATCTACTAATTCGTCGTATTGTGATAACGGCTTTTTCGCGAAACCACGAAGCAATCAAATGGCTAAATTATCCCGTAGATTTATGTGGAAAGATTAGGTTTAATTGCGCATAGGCTTTAATCTTTTGTTTTTGCAAGTTTTACTTTAAAAAAGTCATAGTTGTGTTTTGTTTTTTAAAAAGACATTTTCAAAGAAATTGTAACATTATGACAAGGACAGATAACAAAAGCGAATTTAAACCAGAAATGGGTTCTTTAGCAGCAAACTCAATTTACATACAACAATACAATTATTTACAATTTTAAATTTACCATAATGTACAGAGTTGGTAGGAAAAACGAGAAATTTGTATATTACGACAGTAAGTTAATAAGTGCACTTAAGTCTATCTTCACCTCCATCTGCTGAAGTGTTGGGTACTTATTGACCATTGCCTTCGAGAATTCTTTTAACTCCCTTAGAAAATAGAACAAACTTAATGCAACAATACGCAAATTAGGCGCCATTTCACAGTACTGGCACGGAGCCATTCTACCGGCAAGGCGGTCGCGTTTTTCCTAAAATGTTACACAACTTGGTGTTTGGCTAAGTGCCAAGCAACACGTGCTACCGCTATAAAGTCCGAATTCCCCGAGTTCGATTTAGCTAGGCAGACAATCCGCACGTACGCTAAACCAATGTTAAGCGACCGGGATTCACCATCGCAGGGTGCCTGTGATGATGCTGGGGCTTTCCAATCACGAACTACTTATACTATCGTTCGTGCAGATCAGCAACCGAATTGCGTAACACGCTCTCAATCACAATCTGAATCATTTTGAAGAATATTGCTAATCCATTGCTTCATATGTTCGAAAAATTTGTCTAATATCTCGCAATTAATGTTGTTGAACTGTCAAAACGAAAGCCATTCATACTGTTAGGGTGGATTTCACCAATGAAAATGAACGTGTTCAGCACATACACTAGGTTTATAAGCTGTCAGTGTCATTATTTTCTATGGAATATTGACACAGACAGCTCTTGAACGTGTTTTAGACGTGCTGAACGTGTTCAGTAACAATGGTGAGATTGGCACTGTGTGTTACGCAATTAATCCGCAGGGAAATCCACTGACATATAGGTAAACTCGTCATTAGGCTATGGTTCACCGACGGACCTAAGCGTCCTATAAACTGTCATTCCATAGGGATCGATGCATGATAATGCTTTGAGAATAAGATTACCAGTGTTCTTCTGTTCCTTCTGTTACTCCCATAAATAACAGCCCGCAAAATTCAAAATTGATTTGCAAAAACATACGAAATTTGGATTTTTCGAGCTACATTCAAGGAATCACCTTAAGTTATGCTAGAGTTTGACACGTTCTCAACTTAACATTCTCAATTCAGAAAACGCGTGTGGTTCAAGTTTATTAATGTTTTCTCAGGAGTTTGTTTCGAGTTTTCTGGCTCTCGAACAAACACTCGAGTTTGCCTACCCGAAACAAACACGGGACTCGGGAGTAAGACCGAAACCTTCATAAACTTGATACTATGAGGATTACGAAGTAAAATTAAGGGGATGGTCTTTAATTATGTCTAGAAATTGATTGCTTAATGATGACTTTAATAGTCAAGCTGATAATATGAACCAGTGATCAGTGAAACACGTTGCAAAATAACAACGGAAGAAAAACAAATAAGACACACATCTAAATGCGAGTGAGGCACGTAATAAGTAGATTGCTAGTTTATTGCAGCCACGCACCGTCGCGTTTTAACTGAAATTTCCTTTCTCTCACTACTTTTACGACTTCCACGAAGATAAGAAGCTGACATGTTTTTGTTTGTATAACCAAAAAAAACTGGAGAACTGCTGGAGAATAATTTAGTATCTATTTCTTTCTACATATATACATGATTGATAAGTTACGCAATTTAATATATTAATAAACAGGGAAAACGTAGGGATCCATACATTATTTACTAAAATATCAAAACCGATGGTTTTTTTCCGAATGGTTGGGCATTGGTGTTTAGTTACACGCATATTTTACAAGCCCCAGTAAGTAATTTTAGAGGTTTTCCTCATGGAAAAATTCGTCTCGGGGAGCAGGGCCTTAGCATTTTTTTTAAATCTTAAGAATAGAATAGCTACGTAAAAGTTAGCAATAAACTAGACAAGTTTGAAAGATGCTGTAGATAACTAGAAGTCTTAAACCGGGTTAGGTTGTTGCCGACACACAGTTTCTGAGAAAAATCCGTCGACCGTGTAAAATGTATACTTTCGTCTTTCTTCCGAGCGATCGTCAAGATAAAATTAGCGGATTGGCCGCTGCGCTGTGTAAACAAAAACATGGTTTTCCCGTGATCGTTCCGATATTAACGTGTTGAAAGTGAAAGAACTGCTCATTTTGACGATTTGTTTCATTTGGGAAATTCACGCTGTAAATATTCTTCGAAATGCTTTTCATATTTCACGTGCATTCCTCTTCGAAAGTTGTTTGTTTCAAATCGCTGTCTACGATAAGACCGTCTATACACAGACGACAATCATGTATTTATGTATTCTAATGGTGTAAGTACACATACGTTTGAATGGTGTATGACTGCGAATCATGCAGATGTTTTTGTAAGGTTATAAATGACAATGACACGTGTTGTCTTCCTAACAAATTACTAAATGATACATTTAGACGCAAATGATGTATTTAGTTAACTCAACGACTACTGCCTACATACAAAGCAACATAACGTTTCTGAGAATTAATCAATTTACCAAGATACAAACATGGGTGGGCAATTTAATGAAGACTTTTCTCTTCTCTTTTCTCTACTGTAGATTGTTTTTAAATAAATAAAGTATCTAATAACAGCCGCAAGGGTCGATCGATCAGGTTAAGCTACGCTTGCCGCGGTGGGTCCGTGGATGGGTGACCATCTTATCCAAGACTCCTCCGTGCATCGGAAAACACGTTAAGCTGTTGGTCCCGGCTGTCATTCTTGGATCTTTGACAGTCGTTACGGGTCGTCCGATGCCCGAAAGTCTGACAATGTAAAGCATTACGCTTTGGACTCTGGACTAATCGGATAAAAAAGCTTTTTGTATTTGATAGCCAATTTCTTGAGGAAGGCTATAGGCTATTTAACATCACGAGAGGGACCCTTAGGAGCCGAGCAGAAAGAAAAAAAGTCAGAAATAACGCTAAGGGAAAACTCAGTAATAGCGCGGGCAGGCGATGCGATGCGACGGTCGGGGGAAAGAGAAATTTCAGGCGAACGAAGTCGCGGGCAGACGCTAGTAACTTATAGTATATAATTAGGTATCTTATGAAAGTACGGTAGTTAGTAGAATGTCATCGAGAAACGTTTAGTATCTGCAGGATAACTGTGCACACTATCAGTAGCAATCGCTTTAATTTTGACAGTAATTTTCACAACATTCATTGCGTTATTAATGTTGTTGAGCAGACAAATTTTGCGAACATATGAAGCAATGGATAAGCAATATCCTTCAAAACGATTCCGACTGTGATTATTAGTGTGTAACGCAATTAGGGTGCTCGTCCCTGTAGGTTTTATTCTGGCAATGAGGGTAGAGTTAAAACTTTTAGACCTTCAACCCGAATCTCTTCAAAGTTAGAGTGAACAGGCTTCTTCTGGGTAAGCTCACTCCATCGTAGATTTTGTCTCTGTCACCTCTGACCTAGACTAGAGTCAAGGCAAACCCATCTCAAAAAATTCGTCGTGTTCCACGCGCGCCTCAAAGAGATGTCAGCACTAAATGACGGGGTCCGATAGGACCGACGCCTCAGGGTTGCGGGAAATTTGAAAGAGAAACCGTGGCCCTGGCACAGGCAACTAAAGGAACACGGGTGGGTTTTAGTCAGTACAAGTCTAACACGCCCTCCCGCTCCACCCAGAGCGGGAGAAGTCATTTGATGATTTTCCACCCAAAGAAATAAAATTTAAAAAGGGTTGTTCAATCTGGAGTTCACTCTTCCTTGTTAAATAAACACAATCCAACCGCCTGAATAAGATAAACTCAACACCTACTCGAGTAGGTCCTCAACACAGTTATATAATCTGAAACTGTCATTTTCGTAATTTCGTACACTTTTTTGCAACTTGTAGAGCATCCCGTGATTCATTTAGGAACAACGTTTCCTTTTAAGGAAAAATGATTATACAGTTCTCAGATATTATTAGATTAAGATGTAAAACTTGCCTTAAGGAAAAAGCTCGATAATGACGCAGAATCGATTAAAACTATACGGGAATTAATTGCCCATTAGCTTTATTATTTACGTAAGCTTTATTAATTTATTAATTACGCAAATCACATAAGAATTTAATTAATTAGGTACCTACGGGTGTAAAAATAAAGTGTAGGGTTTCAGGACATTTCAGGACACAAAAACATAAAATTGTTTAAAATATACAGTGATATCCATAATATAAATACTAGGAACAAACACAAATTTGTTGTACCTACAACAAGGCTCAAGAAAATAGGTGGCTCGTTCAGATGTCAATGTATACGCTTTTATAATAAACTTCCAAGCCATGTATGTTCAAGATCTAAGCCTTAATAAATTCAAATCATTTATTAAACGTAAGTTGTGCCAGAAAGCTTTTTATACAGTCAAAGACTATATTGAGGACAAAAAGGCTTGGGACTGACCTGCTCCAATTTTTGCATACTGAGTGTGTTTTTTTTTTTTTGTTTGGTACGTAACTTTTGTTTTATTTTATATACACTTTGAAATTTCATGATTATGACATGAATATTTACTTTGTATAATATTATTATTATTTTAATTTCGTGTGAGGACTTAGTGGGTATTATTTCTATATATTTTGTCTATCTCAGTTATTTCATAATTTTTTATATCTGGCAGTTTGAGTACTTAAAGCGGCCTACCCAAATGTCCTTTCTTTGGTATTGTTCGTCGAATCGTTGAGCTCCTTACGTTTTGAGTTGAGCTGCACGATTAATGACAAATGCGTGCACTGACTGGACAGGCCCACTCAAATCTGTATGGTTCTTTCCTCAAAAGACCATTTCAGGCACCTACCTACATGGTCCTCATATGATCTGTAAAATAAACAATGACATGAATACTTACCTAGGTATTATTTTATTGTTATTATTGTGAATGTTAACACTATGTGGGTCATTTTTTTTTTTACTTTTGTTTTTTTATATTTTATTATCTCAGTTAATTTTAATCGTAACTTGGTCTGGCGGTTTGAGTAATTATGCGGCCTATCCAATGTCCTTTCTTTGGTATTGTTCGTCGAATCGTTGAGCTCCTTATGTTTTGAGTTGAGCTGTACGATTACTGACAAATGCGTGCACTGACTGGACAGGTCCACTCAATCTGTGTGGTTCTTTCCTCAAAAGACCATTTCAGACATCAATCCACATGGTCTTAACATGATCTGACCAAGATTATGTCTGGACTTTAAAAGAGACTGTGACCTCTGAGTTTGTTTCGGCTTTTCTTCTCAGAGTAGTCAGATAGGAAACGCCGACCTCATCTAGTTTAAAAAAAAAATGTTTGACGTGTAAAAGTGTTTGTACAAACCCACTTACAGAAATAAAAATCATTTATCATCATTTATCATAGGAAATGTAAAAAATTGTACGTTGTAAATGCTTTTTATTCTGTTCAAAAAACCATCTCATGCCGAAGAGACACTTCAAATCTTCGTTCCGGCCTCTTCCAAGCAGCGACAAAATTCGACGTTCACGTATTTTTAAATCGTGACAAGTTTCGACTTTCAAAAATGTCCACTGAAACACAAATAAAGCATGGCGCCAAATTTTAAAGGGACATTAAGCAGCAACACCTAAAGCTCTTAACTTTATGATCCGAGCCATTATTGACGAAATATGGCGACGTTCGGTGCACGCACACAAGCACATGTGGACGACATCTGTCCACGAAGTACATTCAACGACAAAAGTTTAATTAATAATGTAGGTCATTCACATGTCGTGTCAGCGTAATAACGATGAATGAGTTATGCGATCACATAAAACAGAAGTTCAATTTACGATATTGGTCCGATTTTATCGTGTCGTCAACGAAATTGAAATGTTATACCAAATTGTTTTAACCTTTAACGAAATTGGATTGTTTCGATTTAAAATTGGTTACAAGCTGCTTCAATTACATTAAAATTCGTGATGCAAATACCCTTTTACCGGCCTGTGACAGTTTTTAGATAAAAAGGATAATGGTCGGTATAAATATTGAGAACACTTTTGATTACTCGCTAATCGCATTTAAGAGTGGTAAGATGGTAACTGAAGAATAGAAATTTTTGGAAACTTTTGGCTAACAATATTTAATGTATGTGCACATAAACAGTTTTGTCGCCGTCTACACATGCCGTGAAGAGCACTCGTTCGTAGAAGTGTGGCGCATGTCACACGCATTGCCTTTCGAGGAATGCTCGATTATCTCCAGCATTATTGATTACTTGCCCTACTAGGGAGACGAAATCACCCATTGTTACTAACATCACAATAACTATAATATACATCTTTTGTTCATCGTATTAATAGATTCTACCAACAGCATTAGCAGCAGATGTAACAGATGTCGCTATTCATAACTACACATAAATCATGTGACACTATAAGACAGTATGAGAAAAAGTGTGAATGTTGACTTTAGAAAATATTTAGTTTAAGGGGACTATAGGACTTTAACGCAAGTTTTATAATGCCTAAAAATAAATGATCCACTGCCGTAAACAAAATCAGTTTTTTTTTTTATTTTCTTCAAACTCAAACTCAAAGCATTTATTTCAAATAAACCAATTACAGGCACTTTTGAATTGTCAAGGGGTCGGTCAGTCAGAAATATGAAGCTAGTTGCCCATTCCAAAGCGAAAGTAGGTACCTATGGACAAGAACGGGCAAGAAACTCCATGGACACTCTTTTAAATAATATGGATACAGAAAAATTTGTTACATCCGTCTTGTTGAAATTATACATGTGAGACGAACATATTAACGTAATAGCGTTTAATTTTTTAGTCCAATCAATAGATTTTTTTTAAATCGATGATTGCTTCATTTTTTGCAATAATTTACCAGCGTTGTCATTGCGCTTCTCTTTCTTTTCTATGCAGTCTGACAGTTACCGCGCTTTAGGTCTTGTCAGCCCTTCAAGTATGTAAAATAGTAGAGTCGCGAATTATACCGCGTTTCACATATGTAAACGGATCTGCTTTTTTTATTGCTCACTAAAAGCAATACTCATACTCAGTATTTATGATCGAAAATTCAAATACTTGACTTGTTAATTGTGTTCTGAATATTTATTGTAATATTTAATTATATGCTAAATATTGAATTTTTTGTTAATTTGTATGTCTTAAGCTTAATGTCGATTTTAATTTCTTATATTGTTAAAAAGTGTGCCTTATTTATTGGGTAGTTTTTTGAGTTACCATAACCTAAGTACCTGCCTCGTTGGTCTAGTGGTCGCAAGACCTACAGCTGAGCATGAGGTCCTGGGTTCGATTCCCAGGTCGGGAAAAGTGTTATTAGGTTTTTCTATCTAGAATTTCTCGGTAGCAGCCCGGAGTCTGGATTTGTGCCCGGTTGATGGCAATAGGCTCGCCCCCTATCTTCCACTATCTCTGCCTAATCCTCCTGGGATTAAAGGCGTGATGTTATGTTATGTTACATAACTATAAGACCCACTTTATCACCAAAAAACACACTATTAAATACTTTGACTTTTAATGATTTCTGATGCACCACATAGGGGTACGTAGTTTTTGGCATACGTCCCTCAGGGTTCCATAATTTCTCCTCTTGTCTTCACGCTGTTCTCCAGCGATATCCCAAAAAGTAAAAAGGCTGAGTTGGCTCTCGTCGCTGACAACACTGCCGTCAACATTGGTGGTTTTACATCTATAAAAGAATTTTCTCTGTATTATAAAATTGATATAGTAAATGACATCCGCAAAAATCGTTAGTTCCAATTCAAACTTCCAAGTTTGAATTGGAAAGCAAACCCACCGTTGCGTACCTACTGCATGGTTCAAACAATCAATTAACTTCTCAATGGTTTCCCAAATGTTTCAGTTTCTATTTCATCACTAAAGGGTCCGTTTGATAGCCCTTTTGGATGAAAACATATTTTTTCGGGTTATTAGTAATCTGTTGACTTAATTAACTCAAACAATATGTAATTCTGTACAACATTCTGAACTCAGTACTTAAATGCCTCTTACTGAGTCAGTGAAAAATTTAAATCTGCATTTTACGAACGTCGATTTTATCTCAAAGTTAAGTTTCTAATTAAATGCGTCCTGGTAACAGATTTCAAACAGGTTGATAACACTTCAATTCATTCAAAATCTACCTGTATTCATACTAAAGTAGGTGTATGGGTGTGTTTGTCGAAAAAAATAGACCAAGAAGTGAATGAACTTTCCAACGTTTATTACCACTATGTCTGGTGGAGGTAGGGGGCCGAGCTCGCACTTTGATTGATGGATAGATAGATACAACAAGTTACCTAATTTAACGTCGTGTGCCGGTCATAGGGGTCAACAGTACCTGGTGCACGTCTTAACGTTAAAGTCACGAGCTTTCACAGCGGAGCCAGCCGGTGCCGGCTCGCAAGCCTTGGACGGAAGACCATAAGTTTTATAAATTAGTGACAATGCCTTGAGTTATTTCGTGGAATTGCCAAGGTTGGTAGTTCTGGGAAGTGGCAGCTGGCAGCTCGTCGTTCGAAGCGAGCCCGCTCGGTCTCGGTCGCACATTCACATGCCGGGTCCCCCCGCCGCGCCGAGCCGCGCTCCGCCCGCCACGCGTGTTTACCTCACTCGCTTCGGTGCGCTCCGCGTGCCGGCTCCGCCGCTCGCTCAGTACGCTTCTGTACATGAAAGAGGATTGTCACGTCGAGGCAACCAACCTCGCCGAACTTTCACCTCTCGCCGCGAAATCGTTATCTGTGATAAACACCGACCGTTGAGTCAAATTGAATGTGCGCGTACTTAGAAAGCGTTTCTGTCGAGGCACGCGGACGGACTGCCGTCGGCGACGTCGATTTCTGCAAATTAATTTCTCCAGTGCAGTCGGTTTCTACGAAACTGCTTATAAAGAGTTTTACTGAGAAACGAAACGGCCATAAAGTGGATTTGAGGAAATATAAGTAATTATAAGTGGGCCTCTGTGTTTCCGTGTTTGTTGTTCCCTAAGGCGTTTAAATTGGATCCCAACCAACCACGAACACCTCCAATGGTGGTCAAACTACCAGGTGAGAACCACGAAAGTGGTGAACCAAGAGGTTCTTCACAGCAACTAATAAATTAATCATTTGTCTTCAATGCTAATCATAAACGACACGTCAACGCGAAAGTAAATTTGATTAGAACTGCAAAACACATGTACAGTCTACACAAAATATGAAACGGCGCCAGCTGTTATCATTATCACATAGGCTTCGGGGTCAATGCGTTCTCAATGATAAAAGAGTAGATTATATTAATGAATGACGCAATCCCTTGCCTTTTAAAAACAAATGATCATTTTGCTTGTGCTGTTTTTGTTGACACTGTATCTCTATTGCAGAAATAATGATGTCGTCAAAATAGTCCTAATTATTGTATGAAGTTTTGAATTCCATAAGTGTTTTCTGAATTTTTATTACCAAATATTCAAAATGTAGCGATGTGGTACAGTTTATTCTTAAATTTGGCAAGAAAACTCTTGTGTTTTCCTACGGAAATAATGGTGTCTGCAACTAGGTTAGGAATTCAGTCTATCTTAATTACAGCGATGTAATACCCACGTAACGTTATGCAGTAGGAAATGATATAAATAAAATGATGTTTATGCACAAGCGTGCTGACTGTGTTAATGACACCTCAGCAGGCGGCGAATCGCTTCATTTGAAAACAATTATCGTACTAGCACGCTACGATATAACGTTTCCTTAGAATTAACGATCAACTCATAAATTGTTTGAGGGAGTTATTGCAGATTTTGCATAATTACAATACGTAGTATGCCATCAACTTATCTAAGATCCGAATAGCCAACTAAATTGTTCTCAGTTTTTTGTGCACTACGAATTCACTATTTAATCTGACAGCACCAATGAACTATCGATCAGCATTAACACGAAGTCAGCTTAAATTATTTCTTGGAATTTATCTTTTTTCGTAACCGAATTTGCTAACTGCCTTCTAAGAAACTAATTAGGAGCAAAACCATAAAACACAGAAGGCTAGATTGACACCTGATAGTAGGTTTACGCTGGATACTTTCTCGAGCCCTCCCGACCCTTGATCGAGCCAGCCCGCGCCGCTGAGCCTGTAGCTTTAAATTCGTCCCTAAATCACTCAAATCCTGATCCAGCTAGTCCCTTGCTGCCCTCTTCCAGCGACGCCCTGAGCCGAGGTCCGAACCCCACAGGGGGTGCCCTTAGCGTTGTCGCTTAGTTTTTTGTTAGTATTTAAGTTTAAGTCCTGGCTGGAGGCCTTAATTTATTAGGGCACCACAGGCAAGTCCGCTTAAGCAGACGACAACCTTACAGGTTGACCTGCGAGATGCTATACAAAAAAAAAGCTGGATACTTTCCATGAGGGTGCTGTAAGTAGGTATGTATGCCTATTTCCACACACACGTAGGACTTCACCACTCACCCACTTGGTAACGACCTCGCCTGTCCCAAGATTGTTGACAGCACTTAGTTCAAATCAATGTTATTGTTAACAATACCATTGTCCACGCTTAACCGGGAACATCATGCTGTTTAATCGCTTACAGGGAATCGTCGCGGCTTTTGTTTATCCTCAAAGGGAGACAATGTATTTTTTTTTTTGTTGCTAATTTAAAGCTAAAAGGAGCCGAGTCTTTTGTTACTGGTTAATGTACTATGACGATGATGTGATTCGTAGAAACCTTGTAGAAACACTTCAACTGTCATTGATTGAGAGTCATGGAAAAAGCTATTGATTACGATACTGTTTATGATGTTTGACGTTGACAGTGTTGTTTTAATCGCTATCGTAATTGGTGTAGCTTTTTACGACAGCTCTGCGTCAAAAAAGTTCAAAGGTCAACTCCGCACTAAACGCATTAAATTATCTTTTATGTACGAAATAGGGAAGTTGTTGTTAAAGGAGGGGTAGCCCGATAAATACAACGAAGCTATGAGATCTTCTGTGAACAGTCTAGAGGATACGAATCTTTACTGAATAAGAATGAATGATCAAAAACGAAGCTCAACTGCGTTATCCGAAACGAAGAGCAAAGACACTAGCATTTAAAAGACGAACTTACATTCGTTAGTTGTATCGATGCTAATATGTCACTACCATGTTGGGCGCCAAAATAGACCTAACCTTTACAATACTGCTACAAACAGAATATTTAATTTGGATTCTACCGCTCTAGTTTTATCTTCTATCCTTCAAGTAGAGAGGTATGTAAATTAATCCATTTAAGTTTATTCCACGTTTTGTAACTAGCTATTTACATATTAACTTGTATATACCTAAGTACACATTGTGGAATGCAAATAAATGATTGAGATATATGCAAATGACTGCGTTTATTAAAACACGTTCACGGTACAATTTTTCTTACTACGTTATTGTTTGTAGAGTAGTCGTTTCTCATGTGCAATGTGTACAACTACAACTTTTTTGTTTATCAGCATTTTTGAATACATATTTGTAAAAAATAATCTAATGACTGTATTCATAAACAAACACATAACAAGCCTACGAAAATCAATCTCTTGAAAACGGAAACTGTCAAAGTATATATGTATAATCCATAAAAACTCAATAGGTTACCCTTTAATAATAAAAATAAACCCTACCAGCACCTAAACTATTAGCAATTGTAGGCAATAAACTGTGCCGGACTCGAAGGAAATGTTAACCATTTTAACCGTTGAAAACTAATAACGCACATAGAAACAAGCTTTTACTATTAATTTGGGAATTAAGAAACGCTTCTTATCGCGACGCCAAAAGATGAAATTTTATATAGCTCAATTAAAACTGGCTTAAGACTGTCGGGCAATCAAACTTGTAGTTCTTTGCAAGTTAGGTAATCTGGGCGAACTTGGCGTGAGAGCAGCGTAAGAAAATATGGGTCTCTCGATCATCGCTTACACCCGAAAAGTTTTCAACTATGGTGGTCATCAATGCTCTGTTCTTGTCCTTTTCTCTGAAATGAGACAATCACAGGCAAATACGGCAAAAGAAAAAAAAAGTAAGTATATACTTGCTTTCGTATTTGCATAAGTTATTTCCGTGGATACGCTCGCTTCTAGTTACGAATACATATTCTCGAAGCAACCGTCGAACTCGTACATTGTTAGTTTCCCAGAACTTATCAATATTAAATGCCATACTTAAATCTGATTTCTGAAATATGATAACTGCGACTGTAATTCCAGCTTCATCAGTGCTTGGAAATCGCATCTATTTACATTAAATGCAATTTAAAGAGTTGTAGTAGTCAAAAAGTTATGCGCCAAATCACTAAGGAAAGTACTGAGAACAGTAACACAGAACAGGTATGATTTTACTGACAAAGTATGTCAGTAGCTAGCTATGTATTCGTCTTATGACTATGAATTTGTAAACATTGGTCGTCCGCTTACGTCAATAGATTGGGTGTAGCTTGTTACAGTTTGCATGATATGAAAAAGAGAAAATGTAGTTTTACTTGGGAAAGTAACTACTAGGAAAATGTGAGTTCTCTCGAATCGGCGGGCGGACGGAACAAGGTGGGATGGCTGCGCGGGCGCAGGTATGCGTGTTCTCAGAACGCGCCGCGTCCGTTTTTGCTCCTTTTTCGATTCGAGTTTACCGAGAATCGAATGGCCCGGTGGCAGGCCTACTCGGAACTCGTAATTAATCCTTGGAAGCCTAACCCAAGGGTTGTTATGAGAAATCGCCAGCATTATGACTTCATTTTTTATTTATTTTTTGCATTGTCTCATTTTGAAAATTGTATACGGGTTATTGTTCGCCGAAGGACCGACAATGCCATGCACATTATGCACGGCTATTAAATTTTATGCAGTGTTCGCCTCTGACCTCAGGCTCTTAGGAAACATCAAAGTTATTGATGCGCTTCCAAGAAACTATTTATTTATGCATAATGCATGATAATCAAGGACGTATTAAAGAATCCATTAGAAACTTTACCTGCCTAGGTTTTCTTGTACCATGGAACTGGTCACAGAAAATATGGATGTTTCCAAACTGTCCGTAAAGCAAGGCGGTTGCAACAGTCAACGTCCGCAAACTAATTAATGAATTCAGAATACTATAGGAAAATGAGCATCTGCATAACGCAAGATCTTACGGTAACGAACCAGAATACTTTTAAGCAAATAAGAGGTTGCGTGGAGAACGTCATTGCACGTTTGGTAAAACCACACATTTAATATTTCTTTGGCGAAAAGAAAGACATAATTATGATAGAGTCTCAAAAACGTAAGCAACAGAAACTAGAATACCTATAAAGCAAAATCATATGTTCTTTTTGGACCACCAGGTTTCAAGAACTATTAACTCCGTATCCAATTTGCTTTGCACCGTGGACATCTCATGTTTTGTTGGGCTAGGACTGCACTGACTAAAGCAAAACGAAGGAAAAAGATAAAGTCGCTTGCACCGCTTTCCCAGAACAGCGGCTAGTTTAAATTTCAATGGCGGACTACTGCGAACCCGCTCGACAGTTTCGTCTAACGAACTGATTGAAATACTGCTTTGATCTGTACCTCGGCCACACGAAATCAGCCTCTATATTGTGCGTATTTAAAGTGCTATGTTGAATATATCGTAAGGAGCGATTTAATTTGCCTTTTCGCCTTTGAGATGGCTTCGTTCGTCCTTGTGTTGGTTTTTCAAAACTGTGAGGAAATTCTTGCCTAAATAAAATACTTGCTGTATTTTTTGGGTCCAAGAAATATAAAGTGATTGCAAAATATTTGGTCCAATCCTATATCTTTTAAAATTTTATCTGAATGCAACATGAGCATGCACTAATTAACTTGCTTGTTTGCGCTGGTAGCAACAGATAAGTCGATAAACTTTTGTAAATAAGGTGAAGGCAAACGATTAGGTCACCTCTAACGCTACTACTATTTAGTTTATCTTTGTACATGCGTTACAGTGTAATGCTACGTCAACATACCTATTCAGGTGCTAGGTGCACCTTTACAAGTTTTGTCCACACTGTTTATTTTCGAACACATGAATACATGTAGCGATGGTATGTCAGCGTATTTATGTATTATCAATCATAGCTATCTATAATCCATCGTAATTCTAGTCACAAAATCGAAGTTCAGTTCAAACGAAATGAAACGTCAAAGGAGGAAAGTTCGTAACGCCTAAACCTGTTTTACAAGTTCACAGTTGTAGGAAATCCCTTTCACTCGGAAACGGGTCTGGGCTCGAGATAAAAATAGACACTCATTTACAGATTACACAACGTCTAATTGACTGCCCATAAATCGGAGCTCCTATAAAGGATCACGTATAAGGGAACGCATCTATTTTAAAAATCGAAACTACCACGGGTTGACGTTCCGGGAACCACACCACGGCGCAGCGTCGAACCGACCGGTCGGCGATGTTCTCGGAACACGCGAAGGTTGCTCAGCTAAACTCTTACATTGAATCCGAATGGTTATTGCCAAAGTCTTTTATGTGATGTCGGGCGAGCGTCAGTGATGCATTAGAGCTTTTATAGCGTGCCGTCAATTGTGAGATTGAGGCCAATACAATCGTTTTGGAGCTCGCTATCACTAAAGAACATAAACAAAAATCTTGATGCACGTTTCGCGTTTATCTCGGATCGTGAGCTGACTTTCTACATCGGGTCATTAAGGAATTCCTCGAGTGTTGGTCGACGGAACCGTGAGTGTTGATGGAGATCAGCTGCCGCCCGTGCGCTCGTTGGCGCCGCCCGCCGCTCTCTTGTCTCAATGTCAAAGGCCATAAGCGCGGAAAGAATTGCCTTATCGTGCACTGAATGTGTTTTTGTCATTTCAAACCCTTTTACACGACATAAAAGAAATTTTTCATTCTACTCATTCTTCAGCTCACGTCCTACTTTTCCTTTCACACATCAATATTTATGGCCAGTTTTGTTTTATTTCACTAAAATGTTAAAGAACTTCCATATGTCTCTCGTCAGGGCGCACTTCAAACCGTACGTTTTCAATATCAGCTGTTGCCTGTTACCAAAAATATGTATAATGTTGCAGCGTTATTTATAGCTGCCAGAAGCTTCCGCGAGCTTCATGTGTGTATACATATAACGAGCTACGGGTGCTTACTATAGTATACAACACGTAGGAAGAATCCAGATTCACAAGCATCAGCTGAATAAAACCTCTTTACAAACGTTTAATTAAGTACTTTGGTACGGCAATCATTCACAGCAGCATTATAATGTAAAATGGCTGTGACAATGAAAACTGAGCAAAATAACATTATTTCCGACCGTCAAGAGTTTCTTTTTGCCAAAAAGTGAAGCGTTGGAAAATGCTCGCGTACAAAGGCGACGGAATTAATGTTTTGCCAAGGAATAATAATTTTTTTATAGTTCAAAATAATTTATCCGATAAGCTGTAATCTTACTACAATGCTTCTGCTGTATAATCTTATACAAATTAAAGATATACGATGATCAATATTGAAAACACTTGTCAATTCAAAGAAACATGAATCGATTAATAACAATAATGCTTGATTGTCTCGTTTTAAAGAGTTTATATGTATTTATATATTATATTAAGTTTTATTCGTGTCTGTCTGTGTGCCGTGTTGTTCTAATACATATTACTCGATTTTAATAAGGTTTCACAAGCATTTAGGGATTTAGGAAATTTCTTTCGGAGGGTTTAAGGCTCGTGCAGGCTGGCGTGACACGCGACTCGAATCGCACGCGACACAAAGGCACTCGCGTTGCGTATCGCGCCTGTATGAAGAGAAGAGAAATGCGGCGAAATGTTTCCAGTAAAGGATGGTAGGTACGGCAGTGCTTGCTTCGCGCTCGACTTGGCGGGGGCACTGCCGAGCCCCCCGATTTTTATACGATTTTGATGATTACTGTTAATATAGCTACGAAATTATATTGAAACACGTGTAAGCCGTCCAATATAATTTCCATGTGAAGCATGTTCCAACTCTTCACATTCCACAACGTCGTTAAACCATGACAGCTTTAATTTCAATAATAATAGATGAATAGAGAAATATGAGGGTAATAAATAACAGACATAACCGTACATGTTACCGTTACGGCTATTGAAATATAAACTAAAAGCGGTCATTTTACAGATTCAATTAGCAGTAAATAACGTTTGTAAGCGTCTTACCTAGGCACCGGAGCAGGGAACAAGATCTTCTAGTTATAATGTTTCTTCTAAAGATAAGAAAGTTTATGTACGTTGTGGGAAAATTGATATGTATCACACTAAGGCATTTTAATATTTATTACTGACCAGCAGCCTAATTGCGTAACACGTTTTTGTAAACGATTACGACTAATCTGTTGTATTTTAACAGTTCAACAACATTTACATTGTTAAGCAGATTTTTTTATCGAACTTATGAAGCAATGTATTAGCAATCTGTTTCAAAACGATTCAGATTCCGATTGATTGTGTAGTACGCAATTAGGGTACAGTTCTCGCCTTGGTGGGATAGGACTATTTAAAATGACGGAATACAAACCTATTCAAGAAAGCCATCATTATATCAACTATCTACATATATGGAAATAATTTTGAAAAGAACTAGTTTATCTTACGTTATTTCTAGCGTGCTTGAGAAGAATTGCAAGATTGTAAAAAAACTAATCTGGTGCTTGAAGACGATACACGAAACGAGAATTAATTTTACAGGAAAGCAGGTTATTGCTCTATTTTAATTTATTTAGTTAAATAAATTAAAATTAAAAACAATTAAAGCAAAGGTGAACAGAACACTGAAAGATCTTCTTTGCATTCGATAACTGCATCTTGAATGTTTCTACTTGAAGAGTATCTCATCTAAACAATGCATCTAAACAACATGCTTTTAATTTTTTTATTGCTCTAGCAGCAATCGAAAATAAATAAATAAAATATTATCCGGACGCTCCAGATGATCAGAATATGAAAACAAATGCTTCGAAATGCAGTTTATAATTGGGTTTAATATGTCTTTCGTTTAATTGTAACTTTTAATAAGTTTTTTTATTATATGTATTCACTTTAAATTTTGGACTAAAATTGCAGACAAACACTACTTAATAAAGTTGTATAAAGATGTTTATTTATAATATCTTGTCTGCTGTTCTTGTCGCGTCACGTCACCGAGTTTCAGTCTGTGCGAATTAAAATAATTACATATAAACATACCTCTGCATGATTCCATCGTGTTCTGAGAAAGTATTTATACTTTATATTACAAGGTCGAAGTAAAAATAAAATGAAGAACACTCGCGCGCCAACCTTACCCCCGCGATGACTCAGTTTTACCTGTATGGACGAGGGCTAGGTTATTTCTAGAGAACTGACGATAATTTTAACGTTCTGACACGCCCGTTCCTAGTATTGTTACCAAATTGCCAACGATATTTTCTATTTCTTAACAAGCTCCTCGTGGTAAATTTTTTAGTGTTTCCCACACTGAAATATATTATGACGTGCGCCGTAAATGTTCATGACAGTTCAGAATTCTGGAGATACAAACGTTTAATGGTTGGCAAAATTCAGGAATTTTAAAAAGAGAACACGCTGCGATCACAATTAGCGGTTCCAATGCACGTTATGCACGATGTCGACAGGAAGTTAGTTTCACACCAGTCTTTGTCAATTCATCGCACTGTGACAATATTTTATTTTTACACATTCCCAGTTCGGCTCATGAGTTCATGATATACGACCCGAAAAGAGAATTTCTCACACTTCCAATATATTTGCTATGAATACCTAACTAACAATTCGACCCGAAAAACACGACATCGAGTTTTCTGTAAGGTCCAGATTATTTATTATGCCGTCTTGTATTTTACGTTTTAAAGATTTATACGTTACTTTCTTTTGAGAGTTTCGTTTAATGAACTTATTACTTATAAATTATGAGGCTAAAGTAAAAGGGTGTCGGTCGGGACCTACGCAACAATTTAACCCTACATTGTCCAAATTCCAGAATCGAATGCTGCGCAAAGTTTTGCTCGCTATCTTTAGAACAAACAGCACCAGAAATCATTTATATTTACCAAACGGCAATATTACAAATTGAAACCAACATTTCATATAGTAACCCTTTATCTTCAACGCCAGTAGTTCCTACTATCACCACAACTTCATTCATAACGTGGATGCTTTAATTAAATTAATTAATGTGTGTCAGACTGATAGCGTTACGAATTTCCTGCAAGCGTCTAGTCACGTTATTATTTACGTTTGACTTTGACATGCACGCCTGCGCCGACACAGACATGAGTTTTCTGTACACATACATAATTAACTTGGTTTTGAATACGTCACAGCGGGTTGACACAATAAATTGTAGGTAGTAACAACAATTGGCCGGGAATGTCACTTGATGAGCTGTTGAAAATTATGATGAATGATGATGAAATCATGTTCGGTCTCGAGAATCAAGAATGCTACGCTTCTATAAGCAGGGAGTAGAGACATAATAATAAAATAGTGTGTACCATGTAATGTTTATAAATTATTTTTTGTTTTTTTCAAGAGATTACTCACATCTGCCTTGTAATTGTAAATACCTTTTGTTAGTCTCCTTTCATTCATCCGCTCAAATCAGCATGCATACAATATTATAAGAGAATACCAACCAGGATTTACTTTAATATAAAACACAGAATTAATTGTTAATTTATTTTAATAACCCTTTGTACTGAAGATGAATGTTAAACGACTTTAAACTTTGAGCCTGAACTAAAATACTTGATAGTGTTGCAACTTCACCCAATGCTTTGGTACGTACCTTCCGAGTAGCTGAAACTTCTCTTATTCTGCTTATTTTGTTAATTTGCTAGTAGGTAACATAACTTGTATTAAAGTTGCATTGCATTATAAGGATTAACAGCAACTTTGTGAACTTTTGCCCGTAGGCACATACGTTACACAAACGCAACACCCCCGTCGCAGGTACATATGTTTATACGCTGATACGCATAATTATTTTTAAAGAACTGTTAGCTTTTTTGCCTGTAATATTCTCAGAAGCTCGTTTCTTCTAAATGAACGTGGGTTCCTTAATATTCCAGAGAAACTTAAGGGTCTCACGGGAAATCAGGTTTACTGCGCAACGCGTAGATAACCTTCGACTAACATTATAATAAAAGAACACTTACATAATTTACATGTAGTTAGAAACTTGTAAACAATACTAATCATATTCCTTCTCATATCAATTTGTAGCTTACAATTATGAGTGTAACT